>JAFFSR010000287.1:4345000-5557500 GCA_017163975.1 Anastatus disparis | reverse complement strand
CCAGAACCGATTTGAAATAGAGCCACCTGTTATATACTGACAACCAACCGAACTGAAGACGATACGGAGTTACTCTATCCTGCCAGCCTATGTTACCAAATACAAATCGAACGCAAACATTCAAGGCACGATGAAGCTTGATATTTAGAATCTGAGGCAAGTCGTCGTAGACTACACGGCAGTAATCAAATATTTGAAAGATGAGGGCTTCCACTAGATCCTTTCTGATTTGTCTAGAAAGCGCGTGTCTGTGAAACTTCAGAGACTGGAGTGTACCAAAAATACGTCCCACAACTGAATTCACTAGCTTATTCCAGTTCAAAGTACTAGTCAACCAGACACCCAAGTTCTTAACAGTATTCACAAAAGGCACCACTTAATTATCAACATAGATAGAGGGGCATGAAGACAGATCGATTCTCGAAATATATTGCTCACTGCCGATGAACATCGCTTGCATTTTTGAAGGATTTAGGGTGAGTTCATTCTCTCTCGCCCACTTGACAACAGCAGCCACCTCGTGATTTAAAAAGTCAATCTCACTATGTAGATTGGACGGCAAAAATGAGTGATAGACTTGAAAATCATCGGCAAACAAGATATGTGTCGACTTTGTTAAGACAAGAGGTAAGTCGTTAATAAAAATAGAGAAAAGTAACGGTCCTAAAACACTGCCCTGTAGTGCACCTGCTGAACAGGTTACCCACTCACCCACACGACCCTCTAGGTCAGGTATTGAGTAGATTCTCTTGCTAAGATACGATGCGAGAATTGCTAAGATAGGAGCAGTTGAAACGACGAAGTTTATAGAGCAGGCGCAGGTGCGGAACGGTGTCGAAAGCTTTGGAAAAATCAAAGAGTAGTACACTGAAAAGGGGTTAGAATACTGATTGTACTCTACGGCGACGAGTGGCGTTAGTGTCGCTAGCGAACATTCATTGTGTTACGAGCGAGTAGGCAGTGTTTTCTAGAGACTAATGAGTGTTCTCTGCGAAGCTTCTTTCTACAAAGAGAATAGCAAGTCTACGCTCAGAGAGTAATGAGTCGTCTCTAGAGACTACTAGTTCGTTTTTCGAAGCTTGGACTTACTGTATTCTAAAAATGACACACACTGTACCGTAGAGAACAGTGACAGTTCAATTCCCTTTTCAGTGTAGGGCAGTGATCATCCTCCTGTCAATCGCCAAACGAGAGTCCTTGATAAGTTTCAGAAGACCAGTCTAACAAGGGGACACTATCAGCTTCGGGTCCTGGATTTTGAGTTTGAAGGGCTTAACAGTCTTGTTTTGTTACAAAATTAAGAAATCTCCAAGGTTTTTTGCCAACGAGCACTCCATCACTTCTTTTGATATACCTAAAGTTGTTAAAAATCAGCTTCTTTTAAGAATTTCACATTATAACAAATAATCCGCCTCCGTAGACTTTCTGAATCACTTCACTTACACTCAAAATACATGACACTCCTTTTTTATACAAATATGTAAGTATATTAATAGGTATTTATACTAATCATGTGCTTTCGAGCTTGTCAATTCATGAAAAATAGCTATGTCTTCGCAGAATATCACATTTTCCTGTGTCACACCAGGTTCGATCAAACTCATATTTAAAGATATGAACTGTTTCACTGCACATAAGCATACACTATATTCTATACAATAATATTGATGACTCTGTTATACACTATATACATAAGATTTATTAATCAAATGCTCAAATTAATTGTTGGAGCAAAATTCATCTTAAAAAACTTCAACCGTATCTATCTAAATTTTTTAGACTTCACTGTTACTATGAAATAACTGTCTTAAAAACTGTAAAATTATAAATTATACTCAACTTAATACAATAAAAATCACCAAACACAAAATTAGTCCAGAGAAAAAAATTGAGCGTACAAATTTTATATGAAATATTATTTAATTTTAGAAATACATATATACTGCAATACACTTCTCACAATACTGCATCTTCTGAAATGATGCCAAATACTAAACAAATAATTGTAGAAAATTTTAAAATGATAAATCCTTGTAAATAAATGTATAAATAACGCTAAATAATAATAAATAACTGCAAATAATCATGAGTATCAATAACAAAACATTATTTACCAACCTAAACATTTTAAAAAATGTAAATGATAATAAATAATAGTAACTAATAGTAAATAATAGTAATAAATAGTGAATAAGTCAATCATTGTAAATAACTGTACTAAACGCTTTTCACAATACGGCACCTTCTGAAATGATGTTAAATACTAAACAAATAATTGTAAACCTTAGGAATGTTTTTAAAGTCTTCAATAGAAAATGAACTACTACTTTATTAATCTAAGGTTTTACAATTATTTGTTTAGTATTTTACATCATTTCAGAAGGTGCAGTATTGTGAAAAGTGTTTAGTACAGTTATTTATAATGATTGATACTTATTTACTGTCTATTACTATTATTTACTATTTGTTACCATCATTTATTATCATTTACATTTTTTAAAATGTTTAGGTTGGTAAATAATGTTTTGTTATTCATACTCATGATTATTTGCAGTTATTTATTATTATTCAGCGTTATTTATACATTTATTTACAAGGATTTGTCATTATAAAATTTTTTACTATTAGTCGTTTAGTATTTGACATCATTCCAGAAGATGCAGTATTGTGAGAAATCTATTGCAGTATGTATTTCTAAAATTAAATAATATTTTACATAAAATTTGTAAGTTCAATTTTTTTCTCTGAACTAATTTTGTGTTTGATGATTTTTATTGTGTTAAGTTGAGTATAATCTATAATTTTACAGTTTTTAAGACAGTTATTTCATAGTGACAGTGAAGTCAAGAAAATTTAGATAGATACGGTTGAAGTTTTTTAAGATGGATTTTGTTCCAACAATTAATTTGAGCATTTAATTAATAAATCTTATGTATAGTGTATAACAGAGTCATCAATATTATTGTATAGAATATAGTGTATGCTTATGTGCAGTGAAACAGTTCATATCTTTAAATATGAGTTTGATCGAACCTGGTGTGACACGGGAAAATTTGATATTCTGCGAAGACATAGCTATTTTTCATGAATTGACAAGCTCGAAAGCACATGATTAGTATAAATATCTATTAATATACTTATATATTTGTATAAAAAAGGAATGTTATATATTTTGAGTGTAAGTGAAGTGATTCAGAAAGTCTACGGAGGTGGATTATTTCTTATAAAGTGAAATTCTTAAAAAAAAGCTGATTTTTAACAACTTTAGGTATATTAAAAGAAGTGATGGAGTGCTCGTTGGCAAAAAACCTTGGAGATTTCTTAGTTTTGTAACAAAACAAAACTGTTAAGCCCTTCGAACTCAAAATCCAGGACCCGAAGCTGATAGTGTCCCCTTGTAAGTACTATTGGATCTTCTAAAGCCTGTTTGCAAGTTATCTAACAAAAAATTAGATTCAATGAAGAAACTAAGCTGAGAATGAACTACTCTTTCCAGAATTTTAGAAACTTCAGAGAGTTTGGCAATAGGTCAAGTTTGCGAGGGGGAATCTATCTTGTTGGTCTTGGCCAAAGGTAGGAGAAAGGCACTTTTCCAATCACTCGGAAAAACACCAGTAGACAGAGAAACATTAATAACGAATGTTAAGTGACTAACAGTAGATTTACTCGTCAATTTAAGCATATGCGCCGTGATTCTATCAGGCCCAAATGTTTTAGAGAGAGAGAGAGAGAGAGAGAGAGAGAGAGAGAGAGAATATAGCAAGCGAATACGCACTACACAAGTTAAGTATAGGAGAGGAGAGAGAAGGCACATCGTCACATCAGAGTACAAATCGTTGTGTATATGCTGTATGGGTATTGGCTTACTACATGAGCGTTCAGTGTGTATAAAGCGCACATCTAAATTTTTTCTTGTCAATTTCTGATGGTAGACTGAGGTTAGTAGTCAGTAGGGGAACGTAGGCAAATCGCGAATTAGTTTACAAATAAAAGCCATGTCGTCACGTTGCTTAGACCTAAAGTGTAGAATAGTCTTAAGAATATTTTCCGTCATTGATTAGTTGAAATTGGTGGTAGATATACTGAAAAGCTAAATTCTAATATTTTAACATACTTAGAGTAAAATTATTAATTTTCAAATGATTTATATTTAGAGCTCGATTCAAAGTTCCGTTCTCGATCAATAGAAGATGCTTATTTTTCAACGTCATAATTTTGATTATTGATTAATAGTTCATTTCCTGACTTAAAAATTTGTTACTTATTTCAAGTAATTAACCCTTGTAGTGTATGTTTGATATATGATAGTCATTGTACTACATGAAATAGTTAAGAGTTCTTATGTTTTTAACCTATGATTTGACAATATTATAAAGATTTGTAATTGTCATTAGTAATAATCGATTTATCATATTATTTTATAATAGTAAAGATTTTTGGTAATTACGTAAATCTTTATTTCCCATTTTTTTATAACATGATAAGATATAGCTTTATGAATTTTGAAAATAAATTATTTTGCATAACTTTGGCTAAATAAGTTGCAAATGTATTTAGGAAGCCTTCTCTTAACTTAGAACTCGCACACATCTACTTCATGAGTTACAAATTTGTATTGGGTAAACATATATATTTTTTATCAAATCATTTAAAAATTTTATTAAATTAATTGTTTTTATATTTATTATCATTATATGTTTATTATTTAAACAATTTCTGTATGCTTCTATGTAGCTTCGTAAGTTGCAAATGTATTTAGGGGGCCTTCTCTTTAACCAGAACTACCATTATTCTACTTCATGAGTTGATAATTTTTTGTGCGTATACATATTTATTTAATATAAAATATATTTTTAAACAAAGCGTGACGGATAATTGTTCATTCTATGAGATGCAAGACTGTCACTAAACCAAAAGAAGTATTAACTTCTCTCGGCCAGTCCCCACGATTGCCACATCTGGTTTTTTGCTTTTTAATTATCAAACGTAAATTATTTATTAATTGATTTTTTGTTCATTTTGTACTAATAATAATTTTTTACAATAATTTCAACAATTAAAATGTGATTAAATACAAATTTGTACTCCTTTAATCAATAATACAAGGGAATTCAAAAACGTATTACTAGATATTGCAAAAACATTTACTCTTGCAGTCTATACTTCCCACACAACGTGAAAGGTTGCTGCAAAGTTTCAGCTATGGTAGTTTCATTACTGAAACCTTGCAGCAACCTTTCATGTTGTGTGGGTTTTGGATTACTTTAAAAGTGATAAAATGTTGTGATAAAATAAAAAATCCCTAGTGATAAACTATACATCATAAACAAAGGGGATATAAAACGGACACTACACCTGTACTCATGAGTCTGGCCTATCTTTTCATCATATTGCAAAACTTGAGGAAAAGAAATGCTTTAGTTTGTAGTATTTACCATAAAGATTATTCAGTTAAATTTTCAAATAACTTCATTCATTAGTTTTTGAGAATTTTGGGTTCTAATATTACATATTACAATTTTTAGATTTTGTACAAGAAATCTAAAATTCTGAGAAACTAATGAATGAATTTATTTAAAAATTCAACTGAATAATCTTCATGGTACATACTACAAACTAAAGCATTTATTTTCTTAAAATTTTGCAATAAAATAAAATTTTAGTAAATATTTATGAGTACAGGTGTAGTATCCATTTTACATCTCCTTAAAAGTAAACGTGCTATAGATACTATTCTATTGAAAAAAATATTCGTTAGTTATTACAGTAAGATATTATATCTTTCAATTGTAAATAGTATTCGCAAAAATATTGATTCTTACTAATTTTAATTACGAATAATAATTTAAATTTGAAATCTTAAACTTTATTTTAAATTATATAGGAACAGATGAGCATACCCTACCAAAAAAGTCAGGTGAGAAATCACCTGATTTCATGCCAAAATCTCATGTGATGATTTTTTTTGTTTTCACACGTTTCAAACCATACTTAGTAACTTGAGAATTATTTTTGAAAATTTTTGAAAATTTTTTAAAGAATTTGGTCTTAGAAAAAATGTTAACTAATTTTACAAAAAAATTTCAAAAATAGTTCTCAATTGACTAAGTATGGTTTGAAACGTGTGAAAACAAAATTAATCATCACATGAGATTTTGGCATGATAAATCACCTGAGAAATCAGGTGATTTCTCACCTGACTTTTTTGGTAGGGTATGCTCATCTGTTCCTATATAATTTAAAATGAAGTTTAAGATTTCAAATTTAAATTATTATTCGTAATTAAAATTAGTAAAAATCAATATTTTTGCGAATACTATTTACAATTGAAAGATATAATATCTTACCGTTATAACTAACGGATATTTTATGTATTTTTTATATTAAAAAATATTATTCTAGAAAATTATCAAATAATTATTTTTCTGTACATCTATGTACATTACAGATTTTTAATCACATTTTTAATCATTTAATTATGTAAAGAAAGCAATATAACACAAGTACAAGGCAGATCCACATATAAGGGTGCAAGCAGATGGGTTAGAATAGAGACTGTCGAATAGAGGATATGTAATAGAAACTGTGAAAAATGTATTATTCTTTATATTATATTAGTATATTTTCACTGTATAAGTACGTTTTTAATTTATAACGATAGGTGGCGTATATTATAAAACTTCGATCATGGCCATCTATAATTTTTGAATACACTTTTCTGTACTACTATAAAATCCTTTTTTCTAAGTTAGATAACGGAGAGACCCGCTCGAAGTCGGACGTATCTCTCGCTTTGTTTATTCGTCACTTTCTTACAATAAAGTTTTGTTACTTAAATATTAGATTAAGAATATATACAGAGTTTCTTTTATTATCTTCCTTTTCCTAACATCGTGGCGACCGTGACATTAAAAAAAAACATTTAGTTCGAATATCAAAATGGATCCAATCAGGAAACAAAGAAAAGTGCTCCGTGCAGCTTTTACTAAAAGTTATACTGTATTTTCGAATATTGCAAATAGCTCGACCACTTCAAGAGATGAGAAATATTACGCATATAAAATGCTTGAAACAAAAATGTTCGAATTACAAGCTGCACATGAAAAATATAATGCCGCACTTTTTGAATCAGAGGAATCGTAAGAAAAAATCGAAAAAGATATCGAAAGTGATGACGAATACAAACTCAAGTTTTTACAAGCAAAAAATTTAATCGAGCCAATTTTGCGGCCGGTAAATAGCGCAGGTGCGACTTTTCCGGAACAAGTGGCAAATGGCCTTCGTGGTAGTGAAAATAACACAGTAACATCAGAAAAAATGATGGTGAAATATCCAAAAATGGAACTGCCGAAATTTAGTGGTAGTGTTAAAGAATGGTTTCCATTTTGGAGTGTTTTTCAAAAAGTTCACAATGACGCGAGTGTTCGAAATGAGGATAAATTTCAATTATTACGACAATGTGCGGTTGAAAATTCCCTCGCGTACGAACTGATTTTTAGTTATCCACCCACTTCTGAGAATTACGGTAAAGTAATAAAAAGCTTAGAAAGCAGATTTGGGCGGAAAGATTTAGTTATTGAATATTATGTTCGTGAACTGCTTTCTCTCGTACTCCAAAATGCGACAAAAACTACCAAAAAATTGCCACTTACAACAATATATGACAAAATGGACTCTTACATACGCGCATTAGATAGTCTCGGCGTAGTTGCTGATAATTGTGCAGCAATGCTGTATCCTCTAGTAAAATCCTCACTGCCGGAGGAAATTTTAAGAGCATGGAAACGTAGCGGCAAACGAGAAAAAACAACGAATAATGAAGAGCCCAACAATGAAGAATCAAATCGTCTAAAAAGCCTATTGGAATTCTTAAGAATTGAGGTTGAAAGTCAAGAGCAAATAAACATGGCATTATCAGGTTTCAATTTCGGAGAAGAACGTTCGAATGTCGATGAAAAGTATAAGAAGCCGAAAGTTAAAACAGAAGAGTCACCCCCAGCGACAGCTAGTTCACTGTTAACATCAAAAGAAAGTAAGTCTAAAATTTTTTGCGTGTTTTGTAAATGCCACGAGCATACTAGCGAAAATTGTGAACAAGCGCGTAAATTAAGCTTAATGAAAGACGTGAAATTGCAAAAAAGAATAATTGTTGCTTTAGATGTTCAAGAAAAAATCACGTATCGCGAGAATGTAGAATGAAATTAACTTGTAGCTGGTGTGGTAAAAGCCATATATTATTAATGTGCGTATTTATTGAAAATAAACAAAATCTTGAAAAAAGTAATTCTATTGAAAAGCCTATAACGTCTAATAAGCCCATCGAAAATACGTTGGCTACATTCACTGAAGCGCCCGATATTTGTTTACAAACACTTCGTGTTATTGTATATTCAGATTCTCAAGAGTTTGTCGCGCGCGCTATAATAGATACCGCTTCAGAACGTTCCTATATAAGTGAATTAATTTCAAAATTAGAATATAAGCCAATTGGTCATGTTGATGTAAGCCATTCATTGTTCGGTGGTGTAAAAACTTTAAGAGAAAAACATTGTCGGGTATTAATAAGACTAAAAGATTTTGAAAATTCGTTCGCATGTAATTTAGAAGCGTTAAGTAAACCGCTAATATGTAATACGACACCAATTTTAAAGAGTAAAGAAAACAATAATGTTTGGCTTAATGAATTAAAAGAAAATAATATAAAATTAACAGATATAGATTATGACGATGGGACGATTGATATTTTAATTGGCGGTGATGTTGCGGGTAAATTAATGACCGATCGCGTGATACAATTAAGTAACGGTTTAACTGCAATACAAACGCGTCTCGGTTGGACCGTTATGGGAAAATTACCGAACACAATAAATAAAAATGATTCTACGATAATGTTCACTTCGATGTTAACGCTTGACGCTAAGCTATCAGATTTATGGAATTTAGATGTTTTAGGGATAACCGATCCAATAGAGAAAATTAAAAAAAGCGATCAAGATATTCAAATAAAAAATTACATCGAAAATACAGTTTTTTTAGGTTCAGATAATCGCTATGAAATCGAACTTCCATTTAAAAAAGATTACCCTATTTTGCCTTCAAATTACGAGATAGCGCAGCAAAGATTACGAAGTACTATTAACAAAGTGAAAAAACTAAACATCGAAAATGAATATTCTAAAATCTTTGAGCAGTGGTATTCGGATAAAATCATTGAAATCGTCCCGCCGGAAGAGTTAAACAAGGAGGCCCATTATTTACCGCATAGACCTGTTATAAAAAAAAGCAGTACGACGCCTATTAGACCCGTGTTTGACGCGTCAGCAAGAGAGGAGGGAAGTCCGTCGTTAAACGCTTGCTTAGAGATAGGGCCAAATATGATTGAGTTGATCCCTTCCGCACTTAATCGTTTTCGAGAGTTTGAAATAGGTGTCTCATCTGATATTGCGAGAGCCTTTTTACAAATTAAAGTAAAATCTGAATATAGAAATTTTCTTCGTTTTCTCTGGATTTCTAATGGAAAATTAGATGTTTTTCGTCACGTAAGATTAGTTTTTGGATTGACTTGCAGCCCATTCATATTAGCGATAATTATTGAAATGACATTGCGAAAAGCTAAAGAAAAAATATTATTAGAAAAATATTCTGAATGGTCTGAGAACACAATAAAAAAATTAGAAAAATCATTTTATTTCGACAATTGCGTAACAAGTGTTGATGCACAAAACGTAAAAGCTTTCATAAAGGAAGCAACAGCTATCTTAGCTACGGGAGGCTTTCAATTACGTGATTGGGAAAACACTCATGACAATTCACTTAAATCTGAAACGTTAATACTAGGAATCGCATGGAATAAAATGCAAGATACAATCAGTCTAAATAATGATATGTTAGTTGATGAAAAACCGCCAAAAATCACTAAACGCGTAATTCTCGCAGCAATAAATAAGGTATATGATCCGATCGGTTTTTCGTGTCCTGTTGCTGTTCTTTCTAAAATTTTGTTAGCTAAATTATGGTCCGAAAAAATCGATTGGGATGACGAGGTAAAAACAGATGTAAAAAATGTATTTTCACAATGGATGCAAGACTTAAATTCACTTAAAAATATTAAAATTGACCGGTATATAGGAAAAGGTACCCTCTCATTACATGTTTTCGTTGACGCTAGTCATACAGCATACGCAGCAGCTGTGTTCGCTAGAATAGAATCGGACTGCACAGTAAACGTAAGTTTAATAAACGCACGTACGCGCATCGCGCCAAAAAATGCAACAACACCTCGATTAGAATTATTAAGCGCAACAATAGGCGTAAGGTTAGCAAAATCAGTTATTGATTCATTTACGAGGAAAATTACAGAAGTAATATATTGAACTGACTCAAAAACAGTTTTAGCATGGATTACGCGTAATGCACCGTGGAGTGTTTTTGTTCAAAACAGAGTTACCGAAATAAGGAAGTTAAGCGATGTAAATAAATGGAAATTTATACAAGGTAAAAATAATCCCGCAGATTTGCCGTCACGCGGTTGCAAACCATCCGAACTTGTAGCATCTGAATGGTGGCGGGGACCTCAGTGGCTCTACGGACAGCCGAATACATGGCCCGTCGCGGAAGCTGATTACAACGAAAGTTTGATAAATAAAGAATTGAAAAAGTCATCAATACTCGTAACCAATATTGTAAATGAAGATTTAGATTTTATAAATCGATTTTCATCGTACACAAAGCTTATACGTGTCGTCGCTTGGATACGGCGTTTTATTAAAAATTGTCGTGAAAAATATCAGAAAAAGAGCAAAAATCTTGTGTATAGTGAAGTAAACGACGCGGAGATTTTGCTTCTAAAAAGAGTTCAAGCTGATCTGTTTTCAAACGCAAAGTCATTATCTGCTTTAAAAACATATGTTAACGAGAACGGATTAATTGCTTTAAGAACAAAAATTTCAAACCGTGCAGATAATAAATCTTTTTTATATCCGATTCTTTTAGGTAAGCATAAAGTTGTTGATTTATTAATCAAAGAAATTCACGAACGCAGTAATCATACCGGAACACAAGTAGTTATGTGCAACGTCCATGAAAAGTTTTGGATATTGTCATCTCGCAAAATTATAAAAAATATAATTTCAAAATGTGTAATATGTAAAAAATATGACTCTAAACATTTAACGGTTGAAAGTCCACCTCTGCCATTAAACCGAGTAAGAGACGCGCGAATTTTTGAAGTAATAGGTATAGATTTTGCTGGACCGTTGTATATGAAAAGCGGAGAAAAAGGCTGGATATGTTTATTCACGTGTGCGATTTATAGAGCCATACACTTAGAATTTACTTCAAAGTTATCCGCGGAAGGGTTTATACTATGTTTACGTCGATTTGTAGCTCGGCGTGGACGGCCAAGATATATATATACAGATAATGGCACTAATTTCGCCGGTGCTTATCACGCACTTGGTCAAGTAGATTGGGACAAAATCGTTAATTACTCATCAGCTTTAAAAATAGAATGGAGATTTAATCCACCATCAGCTCCTTGGTGGGGAGAATGGTGGGAAAGATTAGTGGGCATCGTTAAATCAATTTTGAAAAAAGTACTTGAAAAAGCTAGGCTTAGTTTTGAGTGTATAACCACAGTTTTGTGCGACACGGAAACGGTTGTGAATTCGCGTCCGCTTACGTATATTACGGATGATGTTAATGATGATCTGAAACCACTCTCACCCTCGCTTTTCTTACAAGAAATAGATGAAATAGGGATGCCAGATTTCGATATGCTTAATTTAAATAAATTGAATAAAAAATTAAATTTTCGACAAAAGACTTTTGAAGACTTAAGGAAACGTTTTCGTAGCGAATATCTAAGCCAATTATTATTAAAAAATAATTCAGTTAAAGCGCAAAAAGAAATGAAACAACGCGATGTGGTACTTATAGGCGACGATACACACAAACGCATTGATTGGCCACTCGCAAGAGTTCTTAAAGTTATTCATGGTATCGACGGAAAAATCAGAGTCTGTGAATTAAAAACCCAAAAACGTATACTTACGAGACCTGTACAAAGATTGTACCCCTTAGAAATAAGTTCAAATAGCGATCTTATACAAAATTTAAATGAAAAAGATCTTATGAAAAATAAATTTAAATCAACAGCACATTTTTGTACAGATAATAATTGTAATGATCAACGAAAATGTACAGCGCAAAAAAATGATTGTAAATCAATAAAATCTGATCCTAATATTATAATTACACGTAGTGGGCGAAAGGTTAATAAACCAATGCGTTTCAAAGATTAACTTTATCTATTATTTTAATACTTGTAAGTTAAACAAATGAGGCGGGAAGATGTGAAAAATGTATTATTCTTTATATTATATTAGTATATTTTCACTGTATAAGGACGTTTTTAATTTATAACGATAGGTGGCGTATATTATAAAACTTCGATCATGGCCATCTATAATTTTTGAATACACTTTTCTGTACTACTATAAAATCCTTTTTTCTAAGTTAGATAACGGAGAGACCCGCTCGAAGTCGGACGTATCTCTCGCTTTGTTTATTCGTCACTTTCTTACAATAAAGTTTTGTTACTGAAATATTAGATTAAGAATATATACAGAGTTTCTTTTATTATCTTCCTTTTCCTAACAGAAACAAAAAATCAATTGTATTCCACACATTCTATTCCGAAATTTTTCTGCTCCATTGTTTACAAGGGCGTCATAGAGACCCTCTGAATAGAATTGAATAGACTGAATGGCTTTTTATAAAGACTATATAATTTATTAAATCCTCCATAATCATCGAAAAAACACGCAATGATAACTTAATTAGTTATTTGAACGCAATACAAGGACTCGTCTACACTATGTTCTTTGTGCCGTACTCCGTATGCTATCAGCGGATCCAGGGAAGGGCGATGGGGGCGATCGCCCCTCCCCCCCAAAAATCTGAAATTGAATGATATTTTATTGAAATAACAATATAATAAAATAAAATTTAATAATAAAATTAATTATTTTAAAATATTAATTAATTAATAAAATAAAATTAAAAATTATCTAAGTGTGCAACCCTGATAGAAAATTCATCATAATTATAAGCATAATTGATGTTGAAATGACATTCATCTAAAAATTCAAGAAATACTTTGAAAAAAAATTTTTAGATAGGTGTTTTTAAAAAATTTAACATATTTTCTCTTTTTTGTACGTAAAAATCAAAGCCATCTTTATTTTAGAATATAAATATTGTGGTATTTTTTAAATAGCAAGCGATAAGCAAAGTAAAGATAGATGCTGTTTATGATTTGAATAATAAGGTTATATTTAATTTTATTTCGAATTTCAAAAATACATTTCATTTGTTTTTAATTTGCATATAATGTACATTTTTTAAAAGTATTTGAATTTTACATTCTTTGAACAATATTTTGTAAAAATTTGTTTTGAATTTTAGTAAATACAAATTTCAATTTTTGGAAGTTACAAATTTAAATTATTTCTTACGATTCAAATATTTTTCATAGTTTTTTTTTTATTTTGCTTAACTTTTGTAAATACAAATAAAATATTTAAAAATCGTCATTAGAACAATATAAAAGTTTTTGAACGTAAAATAAAAGAGATCATATTAAAGAAAAGAAATGACAGATTGTAATCACATAATGGCTCAATAAAATTGACATGTACTGCTAAAAAAATATAATATCATTGAATCAATCATTTCTTTTCTTTTTATTAATAATTTGATATTCTTAAATATAAAAGTTTGTAAATGTTACATTATATTAAATTTTTGTATGGTTTTTATTTTCAATTTATTGGGACTTGCAAGGGGAATATCTAGATATGAGAACTAAAATACTTTTTCTACTTTTGCGATATTTTTTCTTACATAAAATTCTAAAGATAGTCCATATCTATAATATCTATAAAATAATTCAATGAAATTTAAAAATAAATTCACGTAAAATGAACGAGAACAGTCATAAGTAAAAACCTAAAAGAAATTTTTATTTTATTAAATCTCTGTAACCAACAAACTGAATATTATAAAAAGCTTACCTTTAAAAAGGTATATGATGGGCAAGTATGCTTAGCAATTTATTTTAATTAACGATTTTAACTATTTTGATGTCTTAAACATATTATAAACTATTTTTTTAGTGATAAAATCAAACCTTGATATTAGAATTTTATGAAATCATGAAACAAATGTCAAGTATTTTTTTTTATAATTGAATTTTACATGGTTCACAGAATTAATCCATTTATTTAGTATTTGAAACTATCGAATCTTGACATTAAAATTTCATGAAATCACGAAACAAATGTCAAGTATATAGTAAAAGTGATAAAACTATGGCACCTTACCATAATTTTTAACAAAAGATTTTTCAAATTTTTTTTTTTATATTTAAATAATTGTATATTACCTGTATCTTACACCTATTATAATTTCTAGTTCAAATATTAGAACATACATTCATTAAGCATTTCACCAATAAAATATTTATCCACGGGCCTAGCAAGTAATTTTGTAAATATTTAATAAGATTTAAAAAATTTCAGAACACTTTTAAATAAATGATAAAAAAAGATAAGAAGTAATTTGGTTAGTAAAATTCAACATTTATTTATAAAAAAAAAAAATTTGAAAAATCTTTTGTTAAAAATTATGGTAAGGTGCCATAGTTTTATCACTTTTACTATATACTTGACATTTGTTTCGTGATTTCATGAAATTTTAATGTCAAGATTCGATAGTTTCAAATACTAAATAAATGGATTAATTCTGTGAACCATGTAAAATTCAATTATAAAAAAAAATACTTGACATTTGTTTCATGATTTCATAAAATTCTAATATCAAGGTTTGATTTTATCACTAAAAAAATAGTTTATAATATGTTTAAGACATCAAAATAGTTAAAATCGTTAATTAAAATAAATTGCTAAGCATACTTGCCCATCATATACCTTTTTAAAGGTAAGCTTTTATAATATTCAGTTTGTTGGTTACAGAGATTTAATAAAATAAAAATTTCTTTTAGGTTTTTACTTATGACTGTTCTCGTTCATTTTTACGTGAATTTATTTTTAAATTTCATTGAATTATTTTATAGATATTATAGATATGGACTATCTTTAGAATTTTATGTAAGAAAAAATATCGCAAAAGTAGAAAAAGTATTTTAGTTCTCATATCTAGATATTCCCCTTGCAAGTCCCAATAAATTGAAAATAAAAACCATACAAAAATTTAATATAATGTAACATTTACAAACTTTTATATTTAAGAATATCAAATTATTAATAAAAAAGAAAAGAAATGATTGATTCAATGATATTATATTTTTTTAGCAGTACATGTCAATTTTATTGAGCCATTATGTGATTACAATCTGTCATTTCTTTTCTTTAATATGATCTCTTTTATTTTACGTTCAAAAACTTTTATATTGTTCTAATGACGATTTTTAAATATTTTATTTGTATTTACAAAAGTTAAGCAAAATAAAAAAAAAACTATGAAAAATATTTGAATCGTAAGAAATAATTTAAATTTGTAACTTCCAAAAATTGAAACTTGTATTTACTAAAATTCAAAACAAATTTTTACAAAATATTGTTCAAAGAATGTAAAATTCAAATACTTTTAAAAAATGTACATTATATGCAAATTAAAAATATATACATACATCTATTTTGATAAGAAAATAGAAAGGTTAAGATCAATTAGTAAAACGAAAATTGAATATTAAATTAAGTTTATCTAATCTTGCTATATCTCTTAACATTTGACCTTACAGTATATTTTTCACCTATGAAGCAAAAGTAAAAAATGTTTTATTACATTACAATTTACATATGATTTAAGGCACTCTTTTTTTGCTTCCATGGTGAATATGCGATTATTTTTAACACCAGGCCGAAAATACTACTGTGTTTTTTCGAAGCTAGAAAAAAGTGGTACTTTCGGGCCAGGTGATGAAAAAATAAATTTTTTTAGTATATCATTCGTAGTATTAAATAAAAAGAGTAAATAATTGACAAAAAATAAATAAAAAACGCAGGAATCAAGAAATTAATACAGATGTGGAATTTCTCATTTACGCAGTAGATGCGCATAATGCCAAAAGTGAAGTTATATTTTCCGTGGGCTACTCGCTATATACCGAAAATTTCGCTGCTTAAAGGGGATTGAATTCGCTGTCCTTGTCCAATTGAGTTTTTAGTTATTTACATAAGTAATTAATTATTGTATCTGCCAATTGAGAGTTGAGCACAACAGATCTTATATCAAAAAAATTTACAGACAAGAAAAAAATTTGTTTGCATTGTTTTTTAAGTAAAATAAAAAATGCTGAAGTGAAAAGTTATTTTTAAAAATATTTTCGCGTACATTACTTTTTTCAAAAACAATGCAATAGAATATCTTTTTAGCACCCTGTACGCAAAGCTTGTTTTTGCGTTAGCATGCATAAAAATGCGTGTTTAAAAACAAGCATTTGCACGTTGTACAAAAAAATTCTGTTAAATACTCAAGAGAAAATAGCTGTTTTCGATACGAGTGCGAGAAAGTGGTTTCAATCTGGCGCAGACGTTTCTTCCTGGAGTTGAAATCACTTTGACGTGCAAAAAGCTTCTTTTTAAACACGCATTTTTAAATTTTAGTAATTTTTGTAAAATTTTCACCTTTCTTTCGCTCAGACGCAAATGTTTGTTTGATGTTTCGATCACTCTCTCGCACTTGTATCGATAATAACTTCTTTGCGTATTAATACTCATAACAATAATATTTATTGCACCCAACTCGTAACTTGCAAATATAGCTATTAACCCTTAGAAGCTATTAACCCTTAGAATCCACTCTGGGTCCACGGGACCGAAGCCCTTTTTTTACCTTGAATACTGCCCAGTAAAATGAAAAAAATGAGAACAGAACACAATTTTGCGCAATCTTGCGGTGTTGAACTTTAAGTAAAAGAAGGTAGAATTATAATTGATTCTTCAGTAGGAGTCTCACAGCTGTTCGAAGTAGATTTTTCTCAATAAAATCAACATTTCTTGAAATACGTTAGCAAAATTCGTTTTTGATAAATTTTGTTGTGTTGTTAAAAATTTATTTTTCATTTTTAACTAATTTAATAAACATTTAAACCTATTTAATTAAAATTGATTACAACAACAAATTATTTATCCAATAGACTATAACGGCATTCTGGGAAAGTGTGACTACTGAGGGTTAATTGGCTTTTTTAGCCCATAACAAGGCTCATTTTTTTTTAGTGATTTAATACATTCAGTCACGAAAATAGATAGATTTTTGTACGCGCAAACAGCACCCGTATAAGCTTTTTATTCAAAGTCATAATTTAATGGAATAACAAATGAAAATAAACAGCGATACATCAAATAGATTCTCTGCGCAACGCGAACATAATTCGTCAGCTGCAGAGTCAGAAACATAAACATGTGATGACTACCGTTATAATCCAACAAACTTTTTTTACTATACATTATGTATGAAAAAGACTGAAACATTAAGAAGTTGAAGCTTGGGCACTTGTGCGATTAACTTGCTCATTTTTATATAAAAATTATGGAACTGTGTGCAGAATTTGCAATCGCAAAAAAAAATTGCGCTAATAATAATTTTTTTATACAAACAATTTATCATCTTAAGCACCAATATTGCAATTTAATTGTGTATTTTATAAACTTTAGCGAAAATAGTGCATTAACGGGATGTCGGAGCTGCAGCAATTGAGTTTTGCTTTTTTTATTTTATCAATATCTTTTTAAATTTTAAATTTTAAACGAATATAATGACTTGTCCGCACTAAAGCTATATTAATACGATAATTTTTGTTAAAATAAAAAATCATTTGGACTTGTTATTTTTTTATGAGCTTTGATCGGAAATTAGATATCAAACTCGACAAACCTAACCTTAAAATACGATACATTGAAAGTTTTTATTATAACTTTGTATGTATAATATTTTGGTGGATTTCTTGAGTTGCCCGCACTAGAGTTTAATCTTACAAATTTTTTCTCTGTAGCAAAAAAACTCGATTAAACGCATCGTTTATTCATAAGTTAGGATTGGAAATATTATTAGAAGGTGGGCAGCTTCGTCATGCTCTTAAGGGTGGAAATACAATTAAAAAGATCAAAAAATCGGATTTTTTTCTTTTTGCTTTGAAGTTAGTAAATTTTCTGTAGAAAACGATGGTGTAACTCTCGTTTTAAAATTCTGAGTCCTTCTGTTCTTTTTAGCCGTTTTCCGAAGACACCTTTTTCACGCGCAGTAGGTGTGAGACGTTACATTATAAATCTCGTTTTTAATTGGTGGAAGTGATTATTCAAAAACTAATTATCCGATTGAGCTGAAACTTTCAGGAGCTCTTCTTTATACTACTTCTTATACTACTCAAAATAAATGAATTGAAGAATTTTGATGCTTTAGAAAATTTTACTTACTTTTAAAGAGAAGAGAAAGAGTTTGGTTAACCTTGAAGTTGAATTCGAAAGTCGAAATTGAATTGACCCAAAAATGAAAACTTGGAAACTGGAATCCTGAAGAATAATAATAAGGTTGAAAGCCCTTGTGCTTTCAACTTGGAGCCAAAAATTGAAAGAAGAGCTGAATGTTCAGCTTTGAAGGCCCAAGAAAGAACTCCTTGAAAACGTGAAAATTTGGAGTCTTAAAAATAACGAAGATTGAAAGCACAAGTGCTTTCAACTTGGAGCAAAAAGAAGAAGAGCTGAGTATTCAGCTTTGATGCTCAAAAAGAACTGATTGAGTAAGGTCGACTCAGTCCATGAGCTGAGTTTTGCAAGAAGGAAAAATTTTAAGGTGGGAGAAAATTGGGCTTCTCCCTTTGGGGAAAATTTGCAAAAAAGGGAAGTTGGGCGGAGCTAAAAGGGACGCTCAACTGGTAAAATTTAAGTTTAAACTGGATGTGGGTGTGCCAAATACCTGGACAACTGAAAATTCAGTGTTGAGTATTAAGAGGAGGCCGTATAACTCTGTCCTTGTCTAATCTAAATTTTCGTTATTATTAATAAATTAAATATTATTATAAAAAAGTAACGGTATAGCCCAATAGATTTCAGGACAAGCAAACGATCCTATTCTATGAAAAAATATAAAATTTTCATTAGTTTTCGAGTGAGGTCTGAAACGGAAAAACAATTGAACTTGATATCTGTTATTCTGTTTCAGACCTCACTCGAAAACTAATGAAAATTTTATATTTTTTTATAGAATAGGATCGTTTGCTCGTCCTGAAATCTATTGGGCTATACTCTTACCTTTGTGTAATGATATTTAATTTATTAATAATAACGAAAATTTAGATTAGACAAGGACAGAGCTATACGGCCGCCTCTTAACCTTAAGGCACAACTTGCGGAAAGTCCCACTATGTGTCGCTATTGAGGATTCTCTTTCTCTCTCTTCAATAAGCAAGTCATTTTCTATTACAAGATAAAATATACTATTAAAAATAAAATGTTAATATGGTTATTAATTAATATACACAATCTTACAATTAAGAGAAAGAAAAATATAACTTAATATTAAATTTCGCACGTTGTTGTATAATAAAAAAAAAGAAGTATATGCTTAATCCTCAATAATTGTAGTCAACGCATAAAAAGATTATTTTCTAAATTTTTTTGTTATAAATGATTATGCATGTTCTGCCATAAAATAGTGTATTACTATTAAAAAGCGTGATATAGCTGAGCTTACACAAACATTCATATTTTATATTTTGTTTTATTTAGTTACTAAAATAAAGAAATAAAAAGGAAAACACAATTGTTGAAGGTATAATTGTACTTAAAAATAATCATAATCATATTGCGAACTTTCAGAAAATTAATTTTTAATATTAAAAGAAAAATATGAAATTAATTATTCTATTAATAAAGAAGTATTTATTAATTTTATAAAAATTTGCATCACGATTTTTGTATCTTAAATGTAATACTTATTACTGTACGGGTTTCCTTCCACTAATGATATTTTGTTATTAATTATTTAATCGTTAGAAAGAAAATGAAATGCCAAATTGTGAAGAAGAATAAAGAAGGGAAAAAATTATTTTAATATTTTCTCGTGAATACTTTTGCGAACTCGAGTATAAAATAGTATGATACCATTGAAAAGCGAGATATATCCAAATTCGCAAAAATAACCATATCAAAGAGAAATAACAAAATATCATTATTATTATTAATTAAAAGAAGAATAAATGGAAAAGAATTATTTGAATTTAATTGATCGTTTCATATTACACATAAACAAATCATAGAAAAAGAAAATATACGTTAAGTTCCATTTATTCCAATTAACACAGTTTTGAGTATATAAAAATAAATGCATAATAAAGATTCTTAAATCTAGTGTTTTAAATCTATTTTTTAAACATTAATTTTATTTGAAGTATTTTATTAAAATAAATTTTTATTTAAATTCTATCCATACCACTTATATTCGGTAAATAAATTGCGAGTTTTATTTTGTTTGAAAGAAAATTATTTTTATTCATAAATAAAGAAAAATATCGTAATTTCACATAGTTATTCTTGCAAATTCAACCATAAAATAGTATGAATTGTTATAAAGCGATATATGATTGAATCTACAATAATAGCCATATTACTAAAAATTTATTGTAAAAAGAATAAATAATAATAAATGTTTAATAATTGAAAAAAAAGAATGGAAAATTTTCTAACGGTATCTAACATTAAGTGCCAGACCCTTAATAGCCGTTTTTATGGTGTTTGTGCCTCTGCAAGGGATTAAGTAATTTGGGAATTCCGAAACTTTTCTTAAAGCAATATAAAACCCTAATAAAAAAAATTTTGTAAACGGAAAAATTTTAAGTTGTCGATACGAAACTTATGTAGAAATCGAAGCTTGTCGGTAGAAAGATAAAATTGTATGTATACATAAAAAAACTTAGGTACACGGAAAATAAAATATTTTTCGAAGAGAAAGTAAATGTATTATTTGCGAAAGATAAAATTTTTTCAGTGAAACAAAATAAATTTGAAAATAGGTAAAAGAATGTTATAAAAAAAATTAAAAATAAAAATTTCGAAAAATAATAGGCAAAAATTGATGCTGTCATAACATTTTCATTTGTTATGCCAATAAATTATGATTTTGGATAAAAAGTTTATACGGGTGCTGTTTGTGCGTACAAAAATATATCTATTTTTATAATTGAATGTAATAAATCCTTAAAAAAAAATAGATTGCATCGCAAAATAAAGTTTTTCAGTACCTGGACGGAATTTTCGATTTTCTAAAAAAATAGTATTCGTGCAAACGCTGAATTGCAAATATTTATTGCAATTTTTATGCGCAATCGATTTATCTAATTATAAATATTATTTTTTTTTTGGGTGCCAACTTCATGGAGCTACGGCACGGAACTTATGTGACTAATCCCTGAAGTATAGAGGGAGCTAAAATGATACAAAGAACACAATGTTGCTACGACTCGAGCCTTATTCCATGAACTAATGGAACGTAGATAATCCTCTCGTTGTAGAAATCGATGCTGATATTGAAGGGTGACGTTAGCCTCTGGGTCATCTTCCTTATAAGTGGGTTCTCTGTTCGGTAAAGAATGGAAATTCAAGGTGATGCAAGAAATAAATAATTAAATTTTGGTAATTAAACTTTAGTAAACTCGAATAATTGAATAGAACAGTAGATGCGCGTGGTAACAAGACTATACGTCGAATGCTGATCTTGGATACTTGCTGGTTGTCTTTTGTACCCTTCTGTCTTAAAACCTGCTAATTGATGGAAGATTTTTAATATCAGCAGGTAGGGAATTACAAAAATGAGCACCTTGAACTTGAGACTGGAAGAAATTCCTTTCAAGTTCAAGGTGCGCATTTTTGGGACTCCCTACCTGCTGATATTAAAAATCTTCCACCAATCAACAGGTTTAAAGCCACTTTGAGAAGGTCCCACACAGCATGAAAGATATCATTGGAATATTCCGAAATATTCCAATGAAATATTTCATTGAAATATGTATGGAAGCTTCATAGAAGAAACCAGAAATATTTCTGGAATATTGCATAGGAAACTTTCTACGAAGAACCCTTGGAAGCCTCCGTAAACCTTCCAAGGAAGATTCCGTTGAAAAATTGATGAATCATTGCACCGAAAGATTTCATGGAAGCTTTATAGAAGACTCCAATTTACTTTCGGGGAAATGTTGGGAATTTTCACTGGAATATTCCGACTTGTCTCCTGAAAGATTCCGTAAACCTTCCAAAGAAGATTCCGTTCGAAGATTAATGAATCATTGCACCAAAAGATTTCACGGAAACTTGAATGGGAGACTCCGTTTACCTTTCAGCGAAATATTGAAAATTGTCATTGAAACATTCCAGTGGAAGGCTCCTGAAAGCTTCCGTAAACCTTCTGAAGAATGTTCCGTTGGAAGATTAATGAATCATTGCATCGAAAGATTTCATGAAAGCTTTATAGAAGACTCCGTTTCCCTTTCGCGGATATGTTGGGAATTTTCACTGAAATATTCCGACTTAAGTCTCCTGAAAGATTCCGTAAACCTTCCAAAGAAGATTCCGTTGGAAGATAAATGAATCATTGCACCGGAAAATTTCATGGAAACTTGAATGGGAGTCTCCGTTCACCTTTCAGCGAAATATTGAAAATTGTCATTGAAACATTCCAGTGGAAGGCTCCTGAAAGCTTCCGTAAACCTTCTGAAAAATATTCCGTTGGAAGATTAATGAATCATTGCACCGAAAGATTCTATGAAAACTTTATAGAAGACTCCGTTTTCCTTTCGCGGAAATGTTGGGAATTTTTACTGGAATATTCCAACTTAAGTCTCCTGGGAGATTCCGTAAACCTTCCAAGGAAGATTCCGTTGGAAGATTGATGAATCATTGCACCGACAGATTTCATGCAAACTTGAATAAAAGACTCCGTTTATCTTTCAGCAACGTATTGACAATCGTCATTAAAACATTTTAGTGGAAGGCTACTGATAGCTTCCGTAAACCTTCCATGAAAGAATCCGTTGAAAGATTAATGTATCATTGCACCGAAAGATTTCATGGAAACTTGAATGAAAGACTCTGTTTACCTTTCAGCGAAGTATTGGAAATTGTCATTGAAACATTCCAGTGGAAGGCTCCTGTAAGTTACCGTAAATCTTCCAAGTAAGATTCCGTTAAAAGATTGATGTATCATTGCACCGAAAGATTTCATGGAAACTTGAATGAAAGACTCTGTTTACCTTTAAGCAATATATTGGAAATTGTCATTGAAACATTGCAGTGGAAGGCTCCTGAAAGCTTCCATAAACCTTCTGAAAAATATTCCGTTGGAAGATTAATGAATCATTGCACCGAAAGATTCTATGAAAGCTTTATAGAAGACTCCGTTTTTCTTTCGCGGAAATGTTGGGAATTTTTACTGGAATATTCCGATTTAAGTCTCCTGGGAGATTCCATAAACCTTCCAAGGAAGATTCCGTTGAAAGATTGATGAATAATTGCACCGAAAGATTTCATGGAAGCTTAAGTGGAAGTCTCCGTTTACCTTTCAGCGAAATATTGAAAATTGTCATTGAAACATTCCAGTGGAAGGCTCCTGAAAGCTTCCGTAAACCTTCCGAAGAATATTCCGTTGGAAGATTAATGAATCATTGTACCGAAAGATTCCATGAAGGCTTAATAGAAGACTCCGTTTTCCTTTCGCGGATATGTTGGGAATTTTTACTGGAATGTTCCGACTTAAGTCTCCTGGAAGATTCCGTAAACCTTCCAAGGACGATTCCGTTGGAAGATTGATAAATCATTGCACCGGAAGATTTCATGGAAGCTTGAATGGAAGACTACGTTCACCTTTCAGCGAAATATTAAAAATTGTCATCGAAACATTTCAGTGGAAGGCTCCTAAAACTGCCGTAAACCTTCCGAGAGAGTTTCCGTTGGAAGATTGATGAATCATTGCACCGAAAGATTTCATGGAAGCTTGAATGAAAGACTCCATTTACCTTGCACCGAAATATTGGAAATCGTCATTGAAACATTCCAGTGGAAGGCTCCTTAAAGCTTCCGTAAACCTTCCAAGGAAGATTCCATTGGAAGATTGATGAATCATTGCACCGAAAGATTTCATGGAAGCTTTATAGAAGACTCCGTTTTTCTTTTGGGAAAATGTTGGGAATTTCCACTTGAATATTCCGACTTGAGTCTCCTGGAAGTTTCTGTAAACCTTCCAAGATAGATTCCGTTGGATGATTGATGAATCATTGCACCGAAAGATTTCATGGAAGCCTAAGTGGAAGTCTCCGTTTACCTTTCAGTGAGATATCGAAGATTTTTACTGAAATATTCCGGTTTGAGTATCCTGGAAGCTTCCGTAAACTTTGCAAAGAAGATTTTGTTGGAAGATTGATGAATTATTGCAGAGAAAGATCAAGGAAGCTCTAAGGAAGACTGCATTTACCTTGCAGCTGAATATTGGAAATTTTTGACTGAAATTTCGGGTCGAAGGCTTCAGGAAGCTTTCGTAAACATTCCATGGAAGATTCCATCAGTAGACTAATGAATCAGAAATTATTATTTTGAATGGATGTAAAACGGACACTACACTAGCACTCATAAATATGGGCTATCCTTGTTTGTAAGTCAATAAAAAACAATGTTAATGACGCTATAGCAACACCAAAAAGACATTTTTATAAAAATGAGATAATTGTTATAAAAATTAAGTAATTTTTTTAACGTAAATGACTTTATTGCAATAACAAAAAACAAGTCCTTTTCCATTCAAATTTTTTATTATATCTAATGACGATGTTTTCCCAATAAATAATTTGACACACCAAAAGGCGTTTTAAATAACGTCATTTAATGTGTTAGAGATTAGGACAAAAAATGACGTCGTTTAGTCTGTTAAATGTTAACGAAAAATGACGTAATTTTTTAATAACAATGACGTCCTTTTTTATATAACTTTCCACATAGTATGAAATATTTCTGAAATATTTCTGAAATATTTCATTAAAAGATTTGGAATAAAACGGAAATATTGATATGAAATGTTTCTGAAATATTGATATGTCCGCCTAGATTGATTTGAAATATTTCATATAATGTTTCTGTAACATTCTTTTATTATTTTTTGAAATATTAATTTGTAATATTATTGAAAGATTGCAGCAACATTTGATCGAAAGATTCATGGAAGATTATGAATCTTCCAAGAAATGTTTCTGAAATATTTCTAAAATATTTTATGAATTATTGATTCGTAATATTGTTGAAAGATTGCAGAAATATTTTATTAAAGGATTCATAAAAGATTATGAATCTTTCAAGAAATGTTTCTGAAATATTTCTAAAATCTTTCATGAAATGTTGATTTGTAATATTGGTGAAAGATTCTATTAGATATTATTTTTGATTTTGTAAAAGTTGCATCTCAAACCATATTAGATACCTATAGATTTATTTGTTATTTAGAATTTAAGCGCTTATTTATTTGTATCAAGAATTTTCGGTCTTGTATTCTAAACGAGAGAACGTCCCACCACTTGCGAGAGTTTGTCAACCGCATTTACAATCACATGAAAAGATAATCAAGTCGCCACCTGCTGGCAAGATGGAAGAATTGCTACGCACGCAAGATAACTACAAATTTTTAGACAATATTTCTCCAATATTTCACTGTTATATTCATAAATTTTTTGGAATACTTCATGAAATATTTCTAGAATATTACAGAAATATTTCATGAAATATTACTTGAAAAATTTGCGCATTATTGATTTAAAATATTTTAAGAAATAGTGCAGTAATATTTCTTCAATATTTCAATGTTATGTTCAAACATTTTTTCAAATACTTCATGAAATATTTTTCAAATATAACAGGAATATTTCATGACATGTTTCTCGAAAGATTTGAGAAATATTAATTTGAAACATTTTAAGAAATAATGTAACAACTTACTTGAATATTTCAGTGTCGGATTCAAAAATTTTTTTAAATAAAACATGAAATGTTCCAGCAATATTACAGGAAAATTTCAATGAATTATTTAATATTCATAAACTGAAATATTTCAAAGGAATATTAGTTCATCACTTATTTAATATTTCAGTAAGCTCCCAATGAAGTATTTTATGAAAAATTTACAGAAGCTTCCAGTAAGCTTTCACTGAAATATTTCATGAATAATTTACAGAAGCTTCCAGTACGTTTCCACTGAAATATTTCATGAATAATTTAAGGAAGCTTTCAGTAAGCTTCCAATGAAGTATTTTATGAAAAATTTACAGAAGCTTCCAGTAAGCTTTTACTGAAATATTTCATGAATAATTTACGGAAGCTTCCAGTACGTTTCCACTGGAATATTTCATGAAAAATTTACGGAAGCTTCCGGTAACTTTATAATGAAGTATTTCATGAAAAACTTACGGAGGCTTCCAGTAAGGTACCACTGAAATATTTCATGAACGACTTGCGGAAGACTCCTGATCGAGGACATATCCATCTTCCGGGAACTTTTCACTGGAATCTTCCTGGAAGCTTCCACCGTTTTTTCTGCAATGAATTAAATCTTCCACGTTATTCTTCTAGGAAGCTTCCGGTAATATTCCACTGAAATATTAAGCGAAAAACTTACCGAAGCTTCCTGGAAGCTTCCACTTAAATATTTCAAGAATAATGTACGGAAGCTTCGAGTAAGCTTCCACTGAAATATTCCATGAAAGACTTACGGAAGACTCCTGATTGAGGACATATCCATCTTCCGGGAAGTTTCCACTGGAAACTTCCTGAAAGCTTCCAACCTTTCTTCCACATCTTTTGGGAAGCTTCCAGGAAACTTCCAGGAAGCTTACATGCTGTGTGGGGTATTTACTCGACCTCGATTAAGCAGTATTATTTTCGGACTATATCATATGTGTTAATTTATTATGTGATGTCCCTTTTATAGATTTAAGGCATAATTGTATTTATTGGCGTGATTGTAGGATGTGTGTGTATAGAGTGAATGATTATATTTTCATCAGCTTGACTTGTATATTACTGTATATTCAACCTTGTTCTGTGATTTTAATTTACTGCATACTGCTGATATTTTGACTGCGCTCTTTACACGCTTGATTTTATGTAATTCTTTTGACTGATAGATATTTGAGACTGATTTTTAATTATATTATTTATACTCTTTGTGTGTATTTATTCATGTTCTATTTTCTATCTATGATATCACTTTTATTTAATTTATTGACTTACTATTACAGTATTATTATCTCTATTATGTTTTATGACTGTGAATCATACTGTACTATTTTAATTTCATATATGCAAAGCTATTTCAAGTATTTTATGTATTTTAACTTTATTTGTAATTTTATTGTATTACACGCTCTTTTGGTAAATATAATACAAAATAAAATAATATCTATCTATTCTGTCTTACATGGAAAGTGGAGAGGATCAATGATTTATAACGGTTTTAACTGTCAAATTATGATTGACGTTTAACCGCCAAAAAGGTATTTGGTGCCGACGTTGTTTTGGTATTGGATACGAGTTTCCCCTCCATCTCCTTGTGGGCGTTTCTTATAACGGTCAAATATCCAGAGGTGGAAATTTCCCTTACTTTAGCAGGATTACATCATTTCTTAGAAGATGACCTTGTAGCTTGTTTACATTCGAATGGAAATTACTTATTGATTACATCATTTTCTAAGAAATCGGCTCTTAGTTATTGTGTTACTTCACAGAATGGTCTTGGGGTTTCTTTAGAATTTGGGTAGCAGTTATTAATAGGTTTCCGTGACATTCAAGTGACCTTTCTTGTATGCATTGAAATCTAAAACTCTTGTTTACACTAAAAGTCCGTTGGTTCTTGGAATTAACGTTTCCATTGTTTGCAGGATTCCTCCGAACGAGTTTAGTTATTTTTATGACTGTTACTATGATTATGATTATTATTATTAGTTTATTAAACAAATTCTAATGATCAACTACGATTTTTATTATTATTATAATTATTATTATTAGTTTAATAAAATTTATCAACAATTATATCATAAATTATTACTATTATTAAAGTTTATTAACATTACTAAATTGAGAATCTCGTAAAAACTTTAATAATCAATATCAAATGGCAACATCGCATATTTTACCACAGATATAAGAAAATTCCAAATTATGGAACAAATTTTGCATCATCGTTACTTATTACTCAATGACATAATTGTAGTAAACAAACAATATTACTTTCTTTTTTCATGATCTGAATTATGTTTTATGAAACAAAATTTTTATTTCTCAGTTCAATAACCATATAGAATCTAATATTGTTAATTTAAAAATTATCTGTGTAATAAAATTTTAGTTGTTATTTGAATTTTGCATTAATAAGCTATACGAAAAAAAAAATAATAATAATCATGATGCGAAATTCTCTTACGCCTGTGGTAAAATATGCAGCGCTGCCATTCGAAGTACACATTCGGAAAAATATCCTTTCCGCCAAGTGTCAGGGCGATTCTTCATTTAACCCGTACCCGTACCCGTACCCGCACGATTGTATAGGCGAGTACTTTATCTTCACTACTTTACCATCTATGATGAGTTCGATAATAGATAGAAATTCATCATAGATGGTAAAGTAGTGAAGATAAAGTACTCGCCTATACAATCGTGCGGGTACGGGTACGGGTACGGGTACGGGTTAAATGAAGAATCGCCCTAATGGACGTTCTGAAGTTGGCTGGGAGCGATAAACTTAGTGTATTAATATATGCTATCTTTGTTCAACACATTGATTTCATATCTTCTGTTTCTGTGATACAGATTTGTGCTATTTTCTTGAGCAACTCGTTCTTCGAACGATATACCTCATATTGCTGTCTTTGTTTAACATATATAAAATTAACGTACCAAACAAAGATAGCACTATATAGTTTATCACTCTGGAGCAAGGGGCCTCTTAGACATCATGAGCTATCTTCCCTAATACTGTGTATACAGCCTTTTAAAATATGTTCTGCTATATATGCATTATCGGGAAATATGAGAATAGCCTAAGAATAATATACCACTAATTAAAAGGCCAATCAATCTAGAAATACGAGAAGCAATATTTATAGTGAGAACGATACAGAGAAGGTTTACTCTCACAAATGATATAAAGTTTCATCAAAAAGACAGTAAATACAACAACGAGATGGACAAAGTCAGATCCTTTTCTATAGAATGATAAACTATATAGTGCTATCTTTGTTTGGCACATTGATTTTATATCTTCTGTCATTGTGAAGAAGAGTTGTACAGGTTCCAGTAATACACTGTTTATCATAATTATCACTCAAGTAATCACCGCGATTGTGAATTTTGGCACAAAACGATGAGAATCTACGATGATACTAGAAGGAAAAGGGGCCAAGTGCGTCTGTTGTGACATGTGACAAGCTTGATCTGCAGTTACATTGCATTTAGACTTTGAATAGCATAGTGCAGACGAAAATTATGTGTGGATATATAAAGAAACAGAGAGGAATATGGCATAAATAATTGGCGCTAGCGCTTTTCATCGATTTTCACTTTCCCGTTATTCAGATTGATAGAAAATCTGGTCGGTAGACGGAGTCACGAGTCACAAATTGAAAATCAAGCATATACGAATTATACATAGATGCTTTTTTCTTCATATTAACGCACTTGCTGTTAAAAACCGCCTCGCCTTACCTTGCTGTGTCTTTCTCTCCTATACGATTATGTTTTGCACCATACAGTTGGTAAGTTGAGATATGAGCAGCACCTTAATTGTTAATCATTAACTCGTTGCAAAGTTAAATCATATATCATATAAATATTTTAAAATGAAGCAAACTTTTCAATTTATTTTGTCTTGTTTTTAACATTTGTAAATGTAAAACTCACTTTACATACAATGTCGTTTAAGTGAACGTAAGCGCTCATTATGCTTGTATAGAATAGATCTACAGTAAGCAATGCACCGTTCATTTTCATTTTATGAGTTGCCGAGTAATTTACGTATACACACCGTAGAAATTGCATCGCCAGTTTTTCACAAAGAGTAAGGACATCAATCGATTTATATTCGTTTTCTTTTTTTTTTCTTGCTGTCCTTTTTTATTACACAGTCATTTTTAATTTAATTTTTTAACTCTTTCTGTTTTGATTTTTCTGAATCAAATGAAATTTTTCTAGGAAACAGAGTGCATAATGTCCTAGCAATTTTCTAGTGTTTCTTTTGCTCTTCGCATATCTACATTTCTTTAATAACTTTATTTTATTTTTTCAATAAAAAATTATTAATTTTCATGTGCAGTGTAATATTTGGAAAATTTATTATACAGCTTGAGAAAAGATTTCGTATAAAATGATAAGGTTATGTTTATGGAATTTTAATTTTATTCTAATACTACTGTTAATGAACTTATTTACTTTTCTTGACAATACCTGTATTAATATCATGTTAATTAATTTAAAAGAGTAATTAACTAATGATTTATTTTTAAATGAAAATATTATTTCAATAATTTCTTTGGATATTTTTCTTTGCGAAGAAAACATGAATTTAAACTATAACTATATATAACCTGCAACATTTAAGTCTGTTGAATTATTTATTTGTGAAAATTAAGATAAGTATTTTTCTTTCATTTGATTTTGAATCTAGCATACTTTTAATATTATATACATCACAGTTCTTTAGATAAGATAATAAAGGCAGATGTAAACAAAGTATTTAAAATTTTTGAATATTGTATAAATTTAAATATCTTTTTATTGCTATTAATTTTATCAAATATATTTCTTATTCAATCAATTTCAACAGTAACGAATTTTTTATGATAAATAAACAAATACATAAATTTATAATTCTAACGATTAAGGAGATGTAAAATGGACATTACACCTGTACTCGTAAATATTGACTAACTCCCATTTTGTTGCATAATTTTCAGTAAAAAAATGCATTAGCTTGTATGTACCATGAAGATTATTCAGTTAAATTTTAAATAAATCCATTCATTAGTTATTAAGAATTTTGAGCCCAAAATAATTTATTAAAATTTTTCGATTTCGTATATGAATCCAAATATCTTAAAAACTATAGAATGAATTTATTTGAAAATTTAACTAAATAATCATCATGGTACAAGCTAATACATTTCTTTTCTGGAAATTGGGCAATAAAATGGAAAGAAAGTTAATATTTATGAGTACAGATGTAGTGTTTGTTTTATATCTCCTCAAGATAAGGTTTAACAGTAATTAAAAAATAAAACTTTTGTGCATTTAAAATATGGCACAGGATAGATAAATATATATATTTCCTTGACCAACAATTTATTTTGTTATTTATTAATAAAAATTAAGAATGTAAGTCATTTTTCTACACAGAAGTTGATTCTAACTTAATTTTTGAATCTTATACCATGAGATGGGATAACAACAATACATAATTGTATCATTTGATTCAGCGCAGTGAGCTAATCCCGAAAAAAGTAATTGATTAAATTAAATTAAATTTTTTTTTAATGTTACCAATATGTTGCCAATATATTAGCAATGTGTTAGTAAATTTTTTTTAATATTGTCAATAAATTGGCAATATATTGGAAAAATAAAAAAAATTTTACTATTTTTTTCAGGGTTAGCTCTTTGCACTGAATCCAACGTTATAAATATGTATCAATGTTATCCAGTTATCCTGTATACATTAGTAAGTTATTAAAATTGAGGCATTATAAAAGATTCAAAGTACATTTCACCTTATGAGGTCATACTAATGTAGATAGTGGTTCATTTGTTTGTATATGAGTAAATCTTCCATACTTTTAAAATTCATGTTACTGTGTCATCACTCGTAAATATGAGATAGCACATCTTTTCAGCAAATGTTTACTGATTTATTGAAATATCAGAAAGTAATTTTGCAACAGTTTGGATTATAATTAGATATGTCATTTTATGGCAAATGGTGAAAAGAAGTTTTTTTCTTGAATTTTAAATATTATCAGGTCATGTAAAATGATAAATTATCACAATAAAAAAAATAACTATTGTTCTTTTGATCTGAAATTCATACTAAAGCTATATCTATCTACATACTTTTGGAAAATCAAAACCATGGGCGTGTGCCTGTCAACAAAAGTATTTTTATTAAAAACTAAATAGTTATTAAAATGTTACCGAAAATTTATATAATTTACTTTTTTGTGGAAAATATGATGCTGTAAAAAAGACTATTCAGAAATGACGTTTTAAACTATATCAATAGGTAATATTGCAAAACACAAAATGAAATTTTTTTATTAGGAAGGTGTGCCTAGTGTAGATAAAGTTCTGTGTTACTTTGAAATTATAACTAAAAAACGTAATTCACCTTTGAAAATATGTTTTTATTTTCTAATATGAAAATCTGAGCTTTTATGCATCTTTTCTGTGTTGTGAACTTTGTAATTTACTGTTTTATAGTAATCAAAGGAATTTTTAAGTTAGTTTTGAAGTATTATTTCAAGTATTCTGAAAATCATTGAATTTTTTTCGGCTATTAAACTTACGTTTGGCAAAAAAGATTTGTAATAAAAAATTATAAAACTTGATAATCATGAATAAAAAGTGATTAAAATGGATAAATCATGATAATAAGTGATAAAAATTTAAAAAAATAGATAAAAATGGATAAAAAGTGTAGAAATTCGGACGTTTTATCCGTTTTTATCCATTTCTATCGGTTATTATTCATTACATTAAATTAATTTTTATTAATTTTTATTATTTTTTATCAATTATTATCAGTTTATATAATAAATTTTAAAAATGTTTTAAGTCTTATAAATAGCATGTAAAATAGGTAATGTAGGTTTTCAAAAATTGTATTGTTCTAATTCATTTACAATTTTTTAAAAATAATTATAGGTTATATTAGGAACTCACACGAAGGCGTAACCTATATGTATAGTATACTAACATGGCGATAGAAATCCACAGTACAAGCTGGGCTTAAATGTAATGACATTAGTTTTTTAGTCTAAACATCATCACCGTGAAAAATATTTGTAAATACGCTAACACCAATCGTGCACAACGTTAATTTATACAAGGAGAAATGGTTTATCAGACCCAATTCGAAATAAAATGTGAAATTAATAAGAAATATACATTCAACGGTGAGGTTAACTTCATATAGCTTATTGCTTGCAGACATCTACTTGTCCACGCTTCATACACATCTATCTTCGCAGAGTTGTCAAATATATTCTGCTTGTTTACATAACCTCGATTTGTTTTCGGAAAAAGATGAAAACTAACATTTAAATTCTTGACTGCTTAAATTTCACGACCCCTTACTACACAATAATTTCTGTTGGAATTTTTTTCACGCATTTTGAACTCTTTTTATTACATTATAATTAGTTTTCAATTAAAAAATAAAAATTAAACACCAATTGCTATGCTACTCAACGCAAAGTTGTGTTTTAGATTATTTCACAGCCTTGCCACAAGAGGTCATCGCAAGTGTGTGAGTTCCCAATATTCGTGTATTTACAAATGTAAAATGAAAATTATATTTCAATGTATCAATCTCTAAATCCTGCAGGAAAAATACATAAGTATATTGAGAGAAAATTCTAAAAATTACTCTTAGCATTATTTTTTTATTTTTTTATTTTTTTAAAAAGATTAATATATAAAGAATATTGTCCTCTATTTGATTAACCTTTTTTTATATGGTTAAGTCGAGGGAGTCCCCGCCCGGTACCCGTTTAACACATTACATCAGGCTAGACTGTCAGACCCACCATACCGAAAACTTTGACTACCGATGGATGGTCAGCCACTTTTGTGACCAACAATCAACCGATACCCAATGAGGTCGGATTTTTTAAGAGTCGCGATATAAATGGCACATACACTAATTTTCTTTCGAAAAAAAAATGTTAGAGGTACCTGGCCAGGATTCGAACCCATGCCCTCCGCGTTGAAGGCAAGAGCTCTATTCATTATGCCACCGTGCTCTCACTCTTAGCATTATAACGCGCTCACATGAAAACGTGCTCTTTTTTCTAGCGTTGTAGTAAATTTTATTAGGTTTCTAAAACTATTTTCAAGATAAGCAGCAAAAAATGTTAGCCATGCAAAAAATAACATACATACCCTGGTAGAAATTTGAACATTAAAAATGGTGTGAACAATAATTTATGACCATTTTCAATAGTAATATTTTGTCATGTCAATATTGGCGAATAAATGGCAATTTTTTGCTGAATCTGCAGAGCTCAAATTTTTTGGTATATTGGTTAGCATCTTATAGGCAAAAAATGCTAATATAAAAATGTTGTTCAAAATTTTTGTATTTAGCCAAAAAAATACGCATTTTAAGTAAACGGAGAGAAAAAATCAGTAACAGTTATCTAAAAATTAGGTAAACTGTGGACAACTTTTTTTGACTAGTTATATAACTTTTTAGTAATGAGTCCTTAATTTTTCAGATCATAGGTAAAATCATAACCTCACTTTTGCCACGTGGCGAGAAAATATAGATTAGTATTTATTCACATTCCTTCGTCAATGTTTATTTTTATTGGAATTTATAAAAATAAAAATAATATTAAATTTTCTTAAAATAAAAATATGAAACGCAGTACGAAACGAGTATAAAAATATCGTTTTTTAAAATAATAAATGGAAAATTTTATTAATCGTTTAAAAATAACCTCTAACAATCCGATCACAACTCAAAATATACGCGCGAATATATTAACAAAAGTGATTCTATTAATGATTAATGATAACTTTCAAGAAAAAACCTTAAATGATTCTTAATAGTAATCAATTAGAGCACAATTTGATAGACTCTACTGTTAACTATCTATATTCAAATAATAGTGGATCAGACTCAACATTTTATTAGCATTTTTTAGCACTATGAAGGTTGAAAAAAACGTTTCATATTAGTTCAAATAATGGCCATAAAACATTCCCATTTTCTGCTCTTCACTTTAAAGAAATGGCCATAAAATGGTAGAAAAAGCGTTTCATTTTCTACCAGGGTAAATATAGCTAAAAATATAGGTAAGAATACAGCTACATTGTTTATTATAGCTATATTCACGTGCTTTTTTAGGTGTATATCTGTGAGAAATATAGCTAGATTTCTAGCAAAATTTTTACTTATCTTTATAGGTACAATCCCTATTTTAGCCTATTATAGCTAGAAATATAGGTGAAAATCTAGCTATATTTCTCATAGATATACAGCTAAAAAACACGAATATAACTATTATACACATCAATATAGCTGTATTTTCTTTACCTATATTTTTACCTATATTTATAGATTTTTTTTTGACTGGGAGGACATTTTAGAACTATCACAAAACAATCTTAAAATAATTACTATGTTACCATTGTAAAATTTGAATCTTTTAATCATTCCAATAACACCTATAAATTTTTATTAGTTCACATAGTAATTTTTGTCATACATTCGAGAAATCCTATAGCTTCTTAGGCCAGTCAATAGACCGAAAAAAACTCTTAATTTGCTAAAATTAGTAACTAGCAACGACCTATGCGATCATTTAAAAGATAATCCGTAGATGTTTACTTATATGTTTTGGACTAGCAACTATGATTTATTAATTAGTTATTAACAAATTAGTGCAAAAAATTTTTTTTTTTGTTTTTGCTAATAAAACGAAAACTATTTGACGAATTATTATGGTGTCAATGGAAAAGTTGTAGAGAATTCAATTATCAACAAAACGAGAGGTCAAACGATCCAATCAAGAGTTAAAATTTGGCACACAAGTAGATAATTATATCTACTTTTAACATGCCAAAGGCAGATACTATCGGATAATTAGTTTCTGTGCAATTGCAATTTTTTTTTTTTCGGTATTCCTCCCTTCTTTATATTACCGATTGAGAACGTCGTACGTACATTTTTAAAAGGGTTTTGAAAACTAGAAACAATATACTATTAAACGTATATTCTAAGTTTTCATTGAAATTGTGTAAAAAGGGTGAAATATGCACTCGAACATCGACGCAAACGGTCGAGCGCGCGTTACACAGCAAAAAGTGGGGATGGAGGAGAAACTGTAAAATACCTTTGGATTTCATTATTCGTGAACTCTGAATAGGAAATCAGATTCGTTGGTTAAAAATACCCCAATTAAAAAAAGACACTTTAATATAAGTGCATTAATCGCCAAAAACAAGCCAGTTAAAAAATTGAATATTTCACGCCGCACGCCGGTATATCTATATATATCGTTTCTCCTCCATCCCCACTTTTTGCTGTGTACCGCGCGCTCGACCGTTTACGTTGATGTTCGAGTGCATATTTCACCCTTTTTACATAATTTTAATGAAAATTTAAAATATACGTTCAATGGTATATTGTTTCTAGTTTTCAAAATCCTTTTAAAAATGTATATACGACGTTCTCAATCGGTAATATAAAGAAGGGAGGAATACCGAAAAAAAAGAATTGCAATTGCACAGAAACTAATTATACGATAGTATCTGCCTTTGGCATGTTGAAAGTAGATATAATTATCTACTTCTGTGCTCTTAAATTTAAATTTAAGTTTCAGCTCTTAATATTAATAAACAACAGAGTTATAAATTTAAAAAAAAATAAAAATTTTTCCAGTGTTTTCGAATTTTCTTCGGTTCTAATAAACCGATCGGATCGTTTGACCTCTCGTTTTGTTGATAATTCAATTCTCTACAACTTTTCCATAGACAGCATTATAATTCGTCAAATAGTTTTCTTTTTACTAGCAAAAAACAAAAAAAAAAACAGGTTTTTTTGCACTAATTTGTTAATAACTAATTAATAAATCATAGTTGCTGGTCCAAAACATATGAGTAAACATCTACGGACTATCTTTCAATTGATCGCATAGGTCGTTTCCAGTTACTAATTTTGGCAGAACAAAACCTTATTTTGACTGGCCTATTCTTGACAAAATACCCCTTGCGCATGCGATCCCGACAACTAACGATACCAGCATATTTTAAACCAAAAAATCCTGTTACTTGACGTTAAAATTTGTGTCCAACTCCCGCAAGTGGTGAGAGTTCAGTACACTTTGTATATAAGTCCGATCCATCTGACCATTACTAAAAGGCGCGCATGTTTACTAGCGACCTCTGCGGCGTTACGTTTATATTATAAATTCGATATGATATAGTTCAGATTAATTCACAGCGATCGAATAAATATAGACATTTTCAAAAAAATGATACAATTCATTATTTTCTTACTTGTATGTTATTTTGAAAATTTTGTTTATAATATATTTAATATCTAAATAAAAACTGATGAAAAATATTAATGATTAATAAAAAAAAATTACAACTAATATAAATGGATTAAAAATATTATTTTGTAATAATAATAGATGAAATCGAATAAAAAAGGATAAAATCTAATAAAATGTCCAAATTCATACCAATTTTATTCCTTCTTATTCAATTTTATTACTTAATATTGTATTTTATTCATTTTTATCTACTTTTATCCATTTTAATCTATTTTTATTACCTTTTTTCATTTTTTATTACTTACAAATAGTTTTTATTCATTTTTATTATTTATTATCATTTTTTATTACCCTGGTAGAAAATTTGTCTAGTTTTATCGAGGCCTCGATTATTTAACATACAAAACTAGACAGATCTAGAGTAAATTTCTACCAGGGTAATTATTATTTAAAATCTTTTTTGCTAGGGATTGGATTTACATTGATAACCTAGTTTCCTAAATGTACCTTAAAAAGACTACCCTCAAAAATGAGTAATAGGGGTTTTATCTTTCATTATAATACGTTAAAATTCAGAAAAAATTCATTTTATGTGTGTCTATGATTTTTCCTTCTAATTAATTGAAGGTAAAATTTTAATACTATGGAGGATTTATTCGTATACCTTAAAAGCAGAGTAAGCTTCGAATTCAACGTTTTTGATGTAGAAGAAAAAGCATGAACCAACAATATTGTCCTTGATGGAAAATAATTGTGATGCAAAAAAAAAGTTACAAAGAAATTAGAGTTTTGTATTCAGATAAGGAAGCACACTATCTATTTATGAAGTTTATAATATATTTCCCCGTTGAAAAAATCAAGTTGGAATTCCAATTAGAATTTTATGATGACATTTCAATTGGAAATTCATAATGGAATTCCAATGAGAATTTTAGAAATCCGACGTAAATTTATGGAGATTTTTAAGCGATTAAAATATTTTTTTTATATAAAATTTTATTTATGTTTTCATTGCGACTTATAAAAATATCTCTTAGTCGAGGCGAAATTGGCGGGTGAGCAAAAAAAATTTTCGAAGGGAAAATTTTTACGGGACGATTTTCGTGAAGGGTTCTAGAATAAGGATCTGCAGTTTACGTGGCGAAAAAATGGTCCCAATTTGTTTAAATCGATTTTATTTAAACAAATTCAGAAAGTTGTTCATTTTTATTTGAACAAAGTTTTTTTAGATTAATTGAGTAATTCTAAACAAAAAAGTATTTCTATGGTTTTTTTCTAAAGTTGACGGTTTTTGAGTTATTAACAAATTAAGATGTTAAAAATGCCCATTTTCGAAGTTCTGAAACGATACTAAAATTTTAATTTATTTAGGTTGGCAAAGTTTTAAAGTAAAATTTAGATACTCTTCAATAGAATCCCGAAGAGTAATTTCAAATTACTTTATTTTTAAGTGTTATTTTTCAATTGTTAATTAAGCGCGTATACCCTGTATTTACGAGTCCAAGCGCATACAGCTAAAGTTCATGTCTTAACTCGCGCAGAGCACATCGCTGATTTTCAAGTTGTTCTACGTTTTGGAAGATAATTTATAAGAAACTTATGGTTCAAAATATACTTTAGTTGAAAATTTTTTAGTTAATTGTATTTTTACAATTTACTACATATAATATACGCATTAAAACATATATGAATATTTATTCAAGAAAATATTAAAATTTTGCGAACATATTTGTTTTACTCAAACTCTTATTTATGAATATTTTTAAAATTAACAATAGTTTTACACAGATCTAAATCACAACCACATAACGGTACACAATTTACATTATTTTTTTTACACGAACATGCTTTGGTATTACACTTTTTTTGGCATTTACATTGCTTTACTAGCTCCTTAGGATTTGAAGCCTTTGCCGCGCGAGTTAAGTCATAAATTTTAGCAGACGACATATTCAGCTGTATGCGCTTGGACTCGTAAATACAGGGTATACGCGCTTAATTAACAATTGAAAAATAACACTTAAAAATAAAGTAATTTGAAATTACTCTTCGGGATTCTATTGAAGAGTATCTAAATTTTACTTTAAAACTTTGCCAACCTAAATAAATTAAAATTTTAGTATCGTTTCAGAACTTCGAAAATGGGCATTTTTAACATCTTTATTTGTTAATAACTCAAAAACCGTCAACTTTAGAAAAAAACCATAGAAATACTTTTTTGTTTAGAATTACTCAATTAATCTAAAAAAACTTTGTTCAAATAAAAATGAACAACTTTCTGAATTTGTTTAAATAAAATCGATTTAAACAAATTGGGACCACTTTTTCGACAGGTAAACTGCAGATCCTTATTCTAGAACCCTTCACGAAAATCGTCCCGTAAAAATTTTCCCTTTGAAAATTTTTTTTGCTCACCCGCCAATTTCGCCTCGACTAAGAGATATTTTTATAAGTCGCATTGAGTAAAATAGAACGTGAGAAAGCAGGCTCAATGATCGTCGTTTTAGACCAAATGAAACTATCAGCTTAAAAGTTCTAAACTCTTTTATTTTTTTCCTGCGCATTTGCTTGCCATAAGAAAGTCAATACACGGAGAGAAATGTATGATTAAATATTAGCACAAACTTAATAAAAAAATTACTATACTGTATAACATCGGAGAAACAAACTCGATATGTATTAAATTTTAGTATATGTATGTAGTAAAATTTCAAAGCATCAAATTTCACTATACTATATATCAAATTTTTCTACACCTTTTAGCAAATTTTACTATACTGCATATTAGATTTTATAAATATTATGGATATGAATTTTTTTTTAAATTCTAAAAATATTATTTTCCGATGCTCGTTGACGTTCTGAGAATTTCGCTTGTGTTTTCAAATTCAGTTGAGGAAGAATTATTTTGTTTGTGTGTTATTGTTAGAAAGACACTTTTCGCAAATTATGAAACGGTCTTTTCGAAGTTGTATATACTACATTTATCCTAAATTATACACATTATAACAAGTTAATCGCACTCACACGTTACACCTAACGCATATTCTACCTAACGCGTATTATCACGAACGCGAAAATATTTAAAAGCCTCTGTTTCAAATTCTCTTATAAGATATATATATATACCAACCAAGTACTTCTCTTACCGCTCGCAGATTGAAAAAATGAGTCGCCACCTAGTGATTAAGCGCGGCAACAGCAGTCTCGTTGTGTAATTCTCTGTATTCATAATTTTTACGATACTGAATAGCAATTTTTGTGAGCGCGTATATCATAAACTCGTAGGAGTATAATAAATTTTCATAAAAGTATTTTAAATTTCCTGCATATGTCGAGTTTGTCTCCCCATTAGTGAAAAATATAGTAATTTTTAATTATATATTTTTCTCAGTGTAGATAGAAAGCGTGGTAGCCGCCTGGCGGTCAATTATTAGTACTATTATATAAATGTCTATATTTATATTCGATGATTAGCCACCAGGGGGCTACCACGCTTTCTATCTATTTACTTTCTTATGGCAAGCAAATGCGCACAAAAAAAAATAAAAGAGTTTAGAATTTAAAAGCTGATAGTTTCATTTAGTCTAAAACGACGATCATTCGGCCTATTTTCTCACGTTCTATTTTACTCAATGAACAGAGATATTTTTATGAGTCGCAATGAAAACTTGAATAAAATTTTATATAAAAAAAAATTTTAATCGCTTAAAAATGTCCATAAGTTTATGCTGGATTTCTAAAATTCTTGTTGGAATTCCATTATGAATTTCCAATTGGAATTCCATCATAGAATTCCATTTAGAATTGATTAGAATTCTAACATGGATTTCCAACAAAATCCAATTGGGATTCAAATTGGAAATTGCAATCTGAAATCCAATTGGATTTTTTCAACGTGGTTGTAAAGTATAAATTTCAAAAACTTAAAAAGAACTGGTCAGTCTCAAGTTATATACATTAAAAATATTTTGATTCATCAATATCTTTCTTAGTAATGTTTTCTTATTATAATGTTTCATTACTTTATACCATTTATTCTGTTTTAACCCTATTTGGTCACACTGGTTATGATATACTCCATCATTTTTACAGGACTATAAAAGATCGTAGAAAGCTATAAAATAAAAAAAGAATATTAGTATCTATTTTAAAACTTTCTTAAATGAAATTGATTTTATATTAGAAATGTATTGCTAAATATAAAAAATAATTCTTGAAAAAAAAAGAAAAAAATTGATTTTTCTTGACAATAATAGTTATAACTTTTTAAAATTTCAACTTACAGAAAAAAAAGTATATTATTAAAGCAGGAATGATAGCTTTTAAAACTATGTGTAGTACAATATCGTTATTTCCAAAAAGTTTATTTATTTTGAAAAATAAAAGTTTAATTTTTTAGGAAAAATAAAAATGGTAGTTAAAAGAAAAAAAGTGTAAAATTTTTTTAAAATTCTTTTATATTATAAATTTTCACAGCATTAGCTTGAATATTGTCAAAAAAACTTTAACACAAAAAACATTGAAAAACTTTCTAAATAAATATTTAAGAATTAATAATATATTATTCAATGCCTTAAGGACAGGCCGAACTCTCTGTCTTTGTCTAATAGTGTTTTCCATCTTTTATATAAAAAGCATCGGTTTTATTATTAATATAGAGCTAGATATTAATATAATGAGTAAATTTTATAATCATAACGATATAATTTTATTGCGTAAATTTTGAGTATGATTTGACCTACCAAAATTTTATAAAAGAAGACAGATTGTATTTACGGCAGTTCGTAGGTCAAATCATACTCAAAAATCACGCGATGAAATTATTTCGTTATGATTATAAAATTTACTTATTATATTAATTTTAGCGGGTGTTACTATTTTTTTCTTATTAAACTGGTGGTGTTCATATAAAAGATGAAAAACACTATTAGACAGAGACAGATAGTTTGGCCTCCTCTTAATTCCTCAAAGAAAAACTGTTAATCAGCTTGATGCTTTTCGGTTCAGGGTTGACGTCTACTTGAAAATTTCAGAAGGGGGACTGGGAAAAACTTCCACACTGTTTGTAGGACCAGGTTACCTTTAAATTTGATATAATTTTATTAAACAATGGTATAAAAATCGACTTGATGCCGATCAATACGCATGTCCAATCAACTATTACATGTTAGGGGAGGGGGGCTCGTATAGATACGATTGAATTTATAAGACAAGCATTCTTCTGTACTTTTCACTAATTTATCTTAAAATTTAACTAAAAAACAACTTGATGCTTGTCGATTTTTAGGACTCTGCAATTCGACATGTTTAACGGTTACTCGGAGCTAAAGCTACCGTATTACAAAATTTTCATAAATAAACAATTTGGGCGCCTTCGTGTAACGAAGTCACACACAAAAAATAAGCTTGATGCTTATCATTTTTAAAAAAGCATACTGGACTCCCAGACTACTGGATATTAGAACCAAAGAATTGTTTTCCGTAAAAAGGAAGATTATCTGACAATGATTATCAGAGTAGTTGTGATGATTTTAATTTAAAAACTAATACGTTCTATGAAACTGTTATAATCCCAGGCGCGCGGTCGTCCAATAAGGAGCTCTGTCATTTACTTTCAGTAAGCCCAAAAACTGATAAGCAGCTTGTAAGATTTTGGTATAATTGAAGCAAGCTACCTTTTACACTCAAATAATTTAAAATTTTTAAATAGTACATGAAGAATTAATGAAAAATCATCATCACAGTAATGTTTATTAAACATATTCCACTATACAGCAAATCTCTATTTACAAGAGTAGTACAGTTTTCTATTAAAATAAAAAGATTATTAAATATAGTATTGGTGATTTCTTTATCACTGAAGGATGCAGAATACACCACAAAAGACTCTATTGATTCAAAAAATCTTAGAGATATGCCAGAGCATATACCATATAAAGACAAGTTTTTAAAAATGTACAAGTTGGGACCCAGGCCATACGTGATGATTATTGTGCCTATTTATATGTTAAATGTATTAAGAAGGGGCCAAACTATCTATCTTTGTCTAATAGCGTTTTTCATCATTTATGTAAACACTATCCGGTATAACAAGAAAAAAATAGCAGCCCCCGCTAGATATTAGTATAATTAGTAAATTTTGTAATAACAACCAAATTTTTTACCGCATAGTTTTTGACTAATTAGAGACCTACTAGCAATCTAGAATATAACCTATCTTTTTTTGGTAGGTCTCTAATTATTCAAAAACTACGCAGTGAAAAAATTTGGTTGTTATTACAAAATTTACTTATTATACTAATATCTAGCGGGGGCTGCTATTTTTTTCTTGTTATACCGGATAGTGTTTACATAAATGATGGAAAACGCTATTAGACAAAGACATATAGCTCGGCCCCTTCTTAATACAAAATAAAATGGTTTGTAAACAATTTGCAACACGGTTTCAATAATTTTCATAAGTATATACCTCAATGATATATATATTTAGTAATTATTTTAAATATTATAAATAAGTTAAATTTACATTTTATTAATAAAATTTTGTATTAATTATTGTCTTTTGTATTTTCATAACTTTTGAATTCATTAAAAAATTATAGACTTTTTCGCACACATTTTTATACAATCTTAAAATAATTTAGAATACAATCTAATTTACAGCTATTATATATACTTTTTTATAATAAAAATTTATTATAATAATCCGCTTTTATGAAATTTGCAACCATTTAATAAAGGTAAGTATCTTATTTAAGTACATTTATTCATTCTATAAAATCTTCAACATAAAATAAAATTTATTAATATTTTTTCTTGTTTTTTTTATAAAGTGAAGTAAAAATTTTTTTAATCTGTTGTTTTTTGCAATTACTTGAAAAACTATATGTCTGATATAATAGTATATTTCGGTACTAGTGCGATAAAGTGGTTTTTTACTCGTGTGGCGGTTTGCGCCCGAGCGAAGCGAGGGTGAAAAGGTCACACGAGTAAGAAATCACTTTCTCGCACGAGTATCGAACACTATTTTTTGACACGACGTGTGAGAAGCTCCATTTTCGCACGTGTCACTTTGTACAGCGTGCGTGAAATCGACCTTCTCGCACGGAGTGTCAAAAATATATTTATTGATATATTTATATCTTTTCATTAAGGGGATGTAAATTACCGACATTACTGCTTTCCAGATTTTTTATTCTAAATCAAAATTTTTTAAATATATCTCTGTATTATAGGCTTCTATTTTAATTAATAAAAAGCATAATATAGAGATATTTCAGAAAATTTTTGAATGAAGATTAAAAATTTTGAAAACTATAATGTCGGTAACTATGTATTTAACATACATCGTATTACATCACCTTAAAAATAGATTAATTAACATTTCATAGAGATTTTTTTTTAATAAAGTAAAAATTCTGCATTCAAAGTGCTTTCACGATGTTTTCAACGTAATTTGAATACATTCATAATTCTTTCATTTCTTCTAAAAAAATAAAGTTTAGTAACATTGTATCAACATTTTTTTATTCAGAAAACTTTATTTTAATTATATGCATTAATCACGTTTGCAATCTTTTATAAAGTACACATTGCATTAAAATAAGTTATTGAAATAATTAAAATTTTTATATGTAGCTTTATTTAAATTTCATTATTTTTGGAAGATAATTTCATATTTGAATTTTCTTTTTTATACTTAATAACACAAATTTTTTTAGATAAAAAAGAATTTTTTTTTACATGAAAAAGAAGGGAGAGAATATAGTGGGCGTATGTTAATGAGTTATAACAGTATATAATTTATACATAACTGCCGACATTGCAGTTTTTAAAATTTTTAATCTTTATTGATTAATTTTCCGAAACATCTCTATATTATGCTCTCTATTACTAATAATGTAAGGCTGTAATATAGATATTTTTTAAATTTTTGGATTAAAAATCGAAAATTCGGAAAACTGTAATGTCGGTATTTTACACCCCCTTAAGTTTACATGCTTATAAATTTAGTCATCCTATATCTTTGACATAGAATTATATTCATCAGTAGCTAACATAAATTTTTTTTAAAAATTAAGTCCACATTAATTGGATTTTCTACTATTCTAATGAAGACAACAAGATTAAAATATGTATGCTTCATATACAAGAGATTCTAAGGTACAATGATATTGCATAACATAATTCGACTGTTGGCTCTCGATGAGTACAGACGTGTTTGCTTGTCGCTCCATGTTCGATCGCGAGTAAACAAATTAAGTCCGAGCAAATAGATCGAGGCATTTCACAGTTTGGTACATTCTAAAATTTTGTGAGTTAGTGAAGTGGGTGTTGCAGCTGAAAATGGCTCCTCATAGAGGAGTTCATTCTGCACACCATGTAAATGACTAAAGTTCCGTAACACAAAAGAAAGCATACTCTACAGTTGTAACTCAAGAAAGTCTTCCCAAGGATGACCAAGCCGTAGTCATTGACTCTTTAGAAAGCTGTTCATTCGATGACTACATCTTCGAACTTTTAAAGCTAATCAAATGCGAAGAAATCGTCGCTATCTCAAGAATTTTCAAGAACAGGATATGCGTCTACCTCAGTACAAAGTCATTAGCAGATAGCCTCGTGGATAATAGCAAGTATATTCATTTAGTAAATAAGAAGTTATATTTTAGACCGCTAATCAGCCGAGCCAAGCGTATCATTCTATCGAATGTTAGACCTTCCATACCACATGATTTTATAGAAAAATCACTAACCGAACTTAACGTAAAGCTGGAGTCTAAAGTAACGTCAATAAGGGCAGACATTTCCGTGCTGGGATGCGCGCATATAGTCTCATTCCGACGCCAAGTCTACATACATCCAGATAGCTTGGTTCTGCTGTCCGACTCATTGCAAGTGTCTTACGAGGGAACGCTTTCGTATTTTTGCTTCAACTGACACTATAAAGTGGTTTATTTGTAAAGAAACGAGCCACGTAGCAAAGCAATGCCCAAAGAACACCGCAAGTCAAAGTACAGAAGCTAACTTAATTAATATAATTGAAACCAATTCTAAGAATTTTCCGGAGCTACCTAAGATAAACACAATGGACACACATGAAGAAAGAAACAACGATAATGATTCGAGACCAATAAGGATGGAAGAAAACAATTCAAGTTACTCTATACTAGTAAACAATGACTCATCAACAAGCACACTGGCAAACGACACACCAACCAATACAGAAGAAATAAATCATAAACCAAGTCTAAATCTAAATCAAATTTTACACGAGCCAAACGATCCTAGCTTCAAAAGACCACACTCTATATCCTCAACATCGAATTCGTTATCCTCTTCTAATACCACTACTACTGAATAAGTAAAAGGAATAACAAATAAGAATAGCAAGACAACAAGTAGGAGTAAAACAAGAAAGAAGCCAAGATTAGATGTCACTACAGCAGAAATAGAAATACAGGCGTTGCCTGCAAAGAAATACATAGAAGAAAACCTTGAAAGCTTACCACTAAATTTCGACGAGTTTGTTGGATTCCTCAAGGATTGTTACAGGCATACAGATATCCCCAGTCTTGCTGAAACTCTAGTAAAAGATATCAATTCTCTTATAAACATGCTTAGCAATACTAGCACATTTATACAGGATCGTAATTTAAAAAGTCGCATTTTGAGAATAATTCACCGTCTACAACTGAAAGATATCAGTGATTCACAGCTAGACGACACCAGCTCGCAAGATGGTGACAACCAATCGTAATGGAGCAAAAAAGCAATAAATTAAAAATTTTGTTTTGGAATGCGAGCAGTGTCATTCCAAGGCTCATTGAACTTTCAACGGTATTACCAAAGGTCGACATATTTGCATGTGTCGAATCATGGCTCACTCCTGAGCACAACTTCAGTTTTCCTGGATTTATTACATATATAAGGGACAGAACCAGCGGCAAAGGAGGCGGTCTACTTCTACTCATACGTAAAAATATCTCTTATATCAATCTTGACAGTGTAGTGCCGTGTCACGAAAGCATCGAAATCTGCTGCGTTAGGTTAACAAATATTAATCCTAGTCTAGATTTAATTATGTGTTATAGAACCTCTGGCAGTAACTCATCGCAGGCCTTACGGGATAAGCTTATACAAATTGCAGTCAACAGCAAACGTTGTTTATTTATAGGCGATTTTAACGCTCATAATAGTATGTGGAATTGCGATTTTACAGATACCAATGATGACAGGATGGAAACATCCTTGCATGATAGCAACTTGTGCTTGCACAACTGCTACACCTCAACATACGTCAATGAGCGTCAAAATTACCATTCTAATCTTGATCTTATTATATCTAGCTCGAGTATTGCTGACAAAATAACCTTTAAGGTCTGCGATGAAACTATGGGTTCAGATCATTTTCCTGTACATATATATTACGAGTCTTCAAGATCCTATTACACAAAAAAATCATTTAAAATCAAAACTGTAAGAACAGACTGGCAGATATTCACAGAGAAACTTGAAAACTCATACGAAAAATTTTTAACTGCTGAATACGAAAACCTCTCACCTACCGCAAAATACGATCTTTTCACAAATATTGTTACTAAGGCAATCATGAATGCAAATCCGCACGCTCGGTTTGAATACTCTGTTACCCGTAGAAATCACCATAACCCTGTTCCATGGTGGGACTCTGATTGCGACAGGGCCAAAAGATTAAAGCTAGCAGCCTATAAAAAGTGGCGATACACCAGACTACTCTCTGATTATATATCATATAATAAAAATTGTGCTTCAGCAAAAAGAATATATAAACAGAAAAAAAAGAATGCTTCAAAAAATTTGCTTCTTCTATTGACCTACGGTACAATCAGGGGTTCGTATGGAACAAATGTAAGATATTCAAAAACAAATGGGTAAAAATCACGCCACAACACATCGACAGCAACACACAACACACAGAAGACATTGAAAAAACACTCAACAAGTTAAGCCCGCCGTGGGCCGAAACCGATCCAGAACAATTGCCGCAAGGCAGTCACAATCAATTTCTTGAAAGGCCCTTCTCCTTCACTGAATTCAACATAGCCCTGAAAGACAAAAGAGACAAAGCCGCTTGCGGCATGGACGGACTCGACTTTGACATCATCAAGAGACTGCCCATTAAATTCAGGCTTCTCCTCCTTGACATCTTTAATGCCATGTGCGCAAACAATAGCTTCCCATCAACCTGGAAAAACTCCTTCATCCATTTCATCGAAAAGCCCGAGGGCAAGGGTCTCAGGCCCATTTCACTAACATCATGTCTCTGCAAGTTGTTTGAATTACTGATCAAACATAGATTGTAGAACTGGGCCGAAACAAACAACCTACTCCCAGATAGTCAAAATGGATTCAGAAAAGGAAGGTCGTGTACGGACAATGTACCGAACATGTTTCTAACCGTCGACGAAGCTTTTATGGAAAAAAGCTTGTCATGGCCGCCTTTCTCGATGTACAAGGAGCCTTTGACAATGTCAATATTGATATCCTTCTGAATATCCTGGCCGACATTGGCTGTCCAAACAACATTATCCGCTTTGTTCACTTCCTTATGCACCAACGCTACATTTTTACCAATCTCACACAGGACACTCTTTATACAGTACAAAAGGGCGTTCCGCAGGGTGGTGTGCTCAACTCCCTACCGTACATTCTTTACATCGCCAATATCATTAAAAACCTACAAAAAACAGTCCATATATCACAATTTACCGACGACATAGCAGTATACATCAAATGTAAATCAGTACCAAGAGGAAAAAGAATAATCACAAATGCAATAGGCAAAATCCAAACCAACTTACTCCAACTCGGTCTTCTACTAGCTCTGCAAAAAGCAAAGTTTCTTCTTTTTAATAAAAAAAGAATCAAGCCTGAATCGGTCAGTATAAACATCGGTGACTGTCAAATCAAATCAAGCAAATCCGTCCGCTTTCTCGGCATTACCTTTGACTACACACTCTCTTTCTCCACCCACCTAAAAAACGTACTCAAAAACTGTTCCAGAGCTCTAAACATAGTAAAATTTTCATGTGGCACGTGGTGAGGCTCTGACCCAGTCACCCTTCTAACTCTATACAAAAGTTTCATCAGATCTATTATCGACTACTGCTCTTTCATTACATTTCCCAACAGTGCAACCCTCCGAAACAAAATTGAGAGAATTCAATATACTGCCTTCAGAGCCATATTAGGATTAAGAGGCGGTCGGGTCTATTCGCCGCTAGATATAGGGTGGCGCTGCGGTCAGGTGAAAGAAATCTATTAAATATTTTTTATACAGCTTTTTACAATTTTCTGAGACGACAATATACTTTTAATGTTGTCATTTCCTCTAGCCATCAATATGTAGAATAATTATTAATACTTATCTTTTTTGAAAAGTCTAAAATATTGTTATAAAGCGAAAAATGCGATGCAATGTAGGACTGATGTAAACATGCGTGTACCTTCCCTTAGTGCGACAGAGAGAGCAATACCAAAGAATGATGTATGCTAATGTTTACGTCGGCTCTACCTCGCGCCGCATTTTTTGCTTTATAACAATATTTTAAACTTTTCAAACAAGATTAATATTAATAATTATTCTACATATATATGGCTAGAGGAAGTGACAAGATTAAAAGTATATTATTGTTTCAGTAAATTTTAAATTGCTGTATAAAAAATATTTTATATTTTTCTCTCACCTGACCGCAGCGCCACCAAGCGGCGAATGGTTCCGACCGCCTCTTAAGGAATAGCACTCCCACGAACATCCTACTAGGAGAGTCGAAGCTCACTAAACTAAAGGATAGAGCAACTCAACTGGGAGAAAACTACTTCTCAAAAATTCTCACAAACCTTAACTCAACAAGCTGTAAAACCACCTCTAAATACTTACACATCTGCAATAAACACTCACACACCTCCTGTAATCTCATACACACTGTCGCTCTCTCAGCAAAACATAACGACTCAGTTACTGCCAAATTAAATAACTACATCACATATTGTCACAGTTATAACACGATAACCACTTGTATTCCATCAAATCTTACTTTCGGTCAAAATTTAATAACAGCTCCCAACCCCAACGCAATACTAACAGATCTCATAAGTTAACAAAATGCAATAGCAATCTTCACGGATGGATCTAAAATTCCAATGGCAAACTCCGTCGCCGCCTCATACACTTGCCCAAGTCTAAACATCCATAAGACTGTGTCTATCTGTGAGGAGGCCACTATCTTCACGGCTGAATGCCTCGCACTCGACATGGCCGTGGAACTGACAAATTTGCACAGGACTCACAGTTTCCTCATTTTCTCCGGTTCTCGGGGTGCCTTACAGGCACTTAACTCGAGTAGCTTCAGCATTAAAAGTAATCCGTACTTACTTAACATCAAAGAAAAATTCAATCAATTCTTCTACGAAAATCCGCACAATACTATAGTTAATTTCTACTGGGTTCCAGCGCACATTGATGTCGTCAGAAATGAGAAGGCTGATGAGCTTGTGAAAATAGCCACTTCAGAAACTCCGCTTGACGGATACATCGTACCTTACTCCGACCTATTTGCCAAATTTAAAAAATCTGCAATGACAAAAACTACCGAAAACATAAAAAAACAAAGTCTCACTAAAGGAGTCAAATATTTCGATTACTGCTTCTCCACTAGCAATACACCTTGGTTCAAAAACACCAAACAATCTCGGGAACTCATAGTTACCATTGGCAGAATGCGTTCAGATCATTACGACTTAGCTGCCTCGCTCTCTAGAATAGGGTTAACAGAGTCATCCCAATGTAAGTGTAACGCTTCAGAGGAGGATCTTAATCACGTCATTTGGCAATGCAATCTATATGACAAAGCGAGAGAAAAACTAATGCATAATCTAACTACTATAAATATTTTTCCTTCTCTGAATATTACGACCATTTTATCTAAACCCAATGTTAAAGCATGCCACTACATATTACTATTTTTCAAAGAAATTGACCTTAAGGTCTAAATGTGTATTTTTCTAAGCAAAACTTATTGTATACCTAAATACTGTATTTTCTCATATATTGTAAAACATGTAATAAAGCTATGTATTTCTCTGTAAAGTAGCCAAAATAAACCAAACAGGTTTAATAAGGCTTAAATAATAATTAAAAAAAAAAAAAAAAAAAAAAAAAAATATTGCATAACATTTTTTGTGGGACTGAAAAACTTTTCTAACATTTTTGTAGAACACATCTTTTTTTGATTAAACAATACATTCCCGAGTCAAGTGTTACTCTTGTCCTAGTGATGCTTATCAGTTCAGGGTAAATGTCTTCTTGACAATTTCAGAAGGAAGGACTGGGGAAACCTTTCACACTATTTATAGGAATAGGTTACCTTTAAATTTGATATGATTTTATTAAACAATGGTTGGGGGTGGAGGACTCATCGTAGATACCATTGAATTTATAGGACAAGTATTCTTCTGTACTTTTCTAATTTATTTTGAAATTCAATTAAACAACAACTTGCTGTTTGTCGATCCTTAGCACTTACCAATTCGACATGTTTAACGGCTGCTATGAGCTAAAGCTACCGTTTTACAAAGTTTTTATGAATAAACATTTTGGGCGTCTTCGTGTAACGAACCCATAAAGCATGAATTAATTCTGAAAGGATAGATATAAGGATAGTAATCTTTCAAAAATGTTTCATTGTAAGGATTCTGAAATAATTCTATGTCCGGGATATTATTCTTTTAAAAATAATACAATAAAATCTTTTATAAATAATTCACACAATATTACAAAATCCTTTCAATGAAAGAATTCTGTAAGGATTCATGAATCCTTTGGGTAATAATTCATAAATCTTTTTAAACATCTCCCGTTGAAAGGATTCTGCAAAAATGATATGAATTATTTCTAAAATATTTCATTGTATCATTTCTAAAAGGAATATAAACCGAACATAGAATCATTACAGAATCCTTTCAATCGAAGAATTTTGAAAGGATTCCTTTCAATCGAAGAATTTTGAAAGGATTCATGAATTCTTTTGGTAATAATTCATAAATCTTTTCAAACATCTTCTGTTGAACGGATTCTGTAGAAACTTTAGTTTTTCATGTATTATTTAAGAAACAATTTAGAATTAATACGTTTATATATATAATGGATATAATGATATAATTATTTATAGGATTACAAATAATGGTTACACAGTTATTATAACAGAGACATCGCACGCATAACAATTTAGTTGCTATTTTAGATTCTTATTTTCCTTATATATGAAACGGGAAGCACTCTTACCGCTTGCGAGGGTAAGAGAGTAAGAGCTAAGAAAAAATTAAAGTTAAGTTAATAAGATTTTTTATTTGGCAAACATTACATTAATATACAGTCATAATGCTTTAAATCAGTACATCAGTAAAATACATACAACGTATAAAATAGAATTGAGCGCGCAAATACAAAAGAATTAGTGATTGTATCACTAAAGTCAATATAATACATAGTATCTAGGGTGCCTCGGGGTTGTTAGGCCCGTCTTATAATAATTATAAGCCCTGAGGAGGAGAAAAGTAAAGAACATAAAATTCAACAACCACCATCAAGCGGATAAATTATAAACTAATCCTGAAAATATTTTAAAATGATTCTGTTATGTTTCACGTTTCCTTTCAAAAAGTCCTTTCAGCAGGGATCCATGTAATATTTCATGTTCTGACTTTGTTTTTTTTTCTTAATCTTTATGAAGTCATTATTAATTTTTTTATGTATTATTTTATAAACTGTTTTGGAAATAAGTTTGGTTTTTTTTTTTAAATTCTTTTCCAATTATTTCAATGCATTATTTTATAAAATATTTCAAGATTCATTCATGCTGTGGGATCAGATGCATAAATCATTCCGTCTCCGAGTTCAAGATTTGAATTTTTAGTTTTGATATTATAATTTTAATTTTAAATGAATAATTTTATTTTTATTACTAAAAGTTTTCATGAAATATTGCATAAAAGCTTTCCGAAAGAACCTTGAAATGATTTTATAAAATAATTATCTCAAAAATATATTTAATTTCTTTCAGGAATGTTCCATGTAATATTTCATATCATGACATTTATTTTTTTTTCAAAGAAATTATTTTGTAATCATTCTTTGATTTTTTTATGTATTATTTCATAAAATCTTTTTAAAATAATCTCGTTATCTTATAAGGTTCTTTCTAAATGATTTCAACGTATTATTTCATGAAATTATTTCAAGATTAATTCATGCTGTGAGGGAATATTTTTTGAGAGTCCAGAAAAAGTTTTTATGAAATATTGCATAAAAGCTTTACGAAAGAACCTTTAAATGATTTTGTAAAAGAATACTTTAGATAATTCAAAAAATCTTTCTAAATAATTCTATGATTGGAATCGTCGGAAGATTTCTGTGTTGTTTCTTGTTCCCTTTCAAGAAGTCTTTTCAAAGTCCTTTCAGTGAGGATTCATGTAATTTTTATTCTCATCATAAGTTATTTCATGAAATATTTCAAAAAGATTTCAAAATTAATTCATGTAAGATTTCGTGCGACTTTACTAAAACATTGCATGAGTTATTACATGAATGCTTTTTGAAAATATTTTGAAATGATTTGGTGAAAGAATACCTTAGATCATCCCGAAAATGTTTCTAAATTATTTTGAGTTTGGAATCGTTGGAAGATTTCGGAGTTGTTTCTTGTTCTTTTTCAAGAAGTCTTTTCAAAGTCCTTTTAGTAAGAATTCATGTAATAAATTTTATTATCATCATAAGTTATTTCATGAAATATTTCAGAAACATTTCCAAATTGATTCATGTAAAATTTCGTGTGACTTTACTAAAACATTGCATGAGTTATTACATGAAAGCTTTTTGAAAGAATCTTAAAATAATTTGGTAAAAGAATACTTTAAGACCGCCGGGATTTTGAAAAAATGAAAAGTCGATTTTCCCTATAGAAAAGTGTTCTGAGGCCTACTAGGACGGACCCTATCAAGGGTGGACATGTGCGAGTCAGGGGTGCGCGCCGTATAACGTAATCCCGGCGGTCTAGAGGTTAAATCATCCCAAAAATCTTTCTAAATTATTTTATGATTACAATCGTCGGAAGATTTCTGTGTTGTTTCTTGTTCCCTTTTAACGGTAGGCCGGAGTAGAACCTGATACCGACCGAATAACAATTGAGTTGTTTGTTATTTACTCAAGTTTTAATCGGTGTATCTTCAAATTAAAGGTCGAGCGCAATAGATATTATTATTATGAACATCTATGTTCAAGAAAAAAAATATCTACCGGTTTGTTTTTGAGAAAAGTAAGTAACGCGAAAATATTATAAACATAAACTTTTACTTAGGCGTTACTTACTTTTCTCAAAAACAAACCGGTAGATATTTTTTTTCTTGTGCATAGATGTTCATAATAATAATATCTATTGCGCTCGACCTTTAATTTGAAGATACACCGATTAAAACTTGAGTAAATAACAAAAATGCCAATTAGACAAGGACAGCGAATCCGGCCTGCTCTTAAGAAGTCTTTTCAAAGTCCTTTGAGTAAGGATTCATGTAATATTTTATATTTCAACTTTCGATTTCTTTTTGGTATTATTTTTGTAATGACTTTGTAATCTTCCTGTGTATCATTTTATAAATTCTTTTTAAAAGAATACGGTTATCTTTTTAAGTTCTTTTCGAATCATTTCAACGTATTATTCCTTGAAATATTTCATGAAATTATTTCAAAATTCTTTTATGCTGTGTGGGGAAGCCACACACAAAAAATAAGCTTGATGCTTATCATTTTTAAAAAAGCATACTGGACTCCAGAACTATAAAATATATGATTAGAATATACATAGTACTTGTAAGCTTTATAAAATATTTAGTCAACACAACCAAATCACTTTAGATGACGTAACTAAAGCTTTTAGATGCGAGCTATAGTTATGACAACTAAACTTTAATATATCGCATCTAATGTTTAATGTTTTTTAGCCTATAAATATGTAATTTTTACGAATAATAATTCATTTTTTCAACTAACAAAACTTAAATTTTGATTTTAAAAAGAGTCTGTCTCGGGGACGAGCAAGCGTACGCTATTGTTGCGTACACTATATGTCAAATAACTTGCAAATAGCGTGTGCTAATTCTCCCTTATTTTCGTAAGCTAAATAAATATTGTGTATGCTAAATAAATTGCGTAAGCTAAAAAAATTGCGTATACTATATAAATATGATGTATGCTTTAAAATTGTGTACGCTAAATAAATATTGTGTTTTAAAGTTTACTAAAGAAATAATTTGGTGTTAAGTTTAAAACCAATAACCCAAGTACCCCGAAGAGAGTATTTGGGTCTTTTGGTTATTGTTTTTAAATTTTACATCAAATTATTTCTTTAGTTACATAACCAATATCCCAAAGTCCCAAATACTCTCTAAGAATTACTTGGGGCTTTGGTTTATTTGTTTTAAACTTTACACCATATTATTTATTTGTAAGTTATTTGCAAAATAGCGTACGCTAATATTATTTATTTTAACATCAAATTTCGTGTGAATACATATTTCTTTTACAATAGAAAAAATATTAAAAATTAATGTTACGTTTTTTTGGTTCTGCTAACCAAAGTAAAATAAAAATAATTAAATATATTTTGGTCCTGACGATTGAAACATTCATTGTCATAACTAAGAATAGGTCACTATAAACTTTGGATGTGACAATTATACTTATAGAACAGTAAAATCCAGTCTTTTACTTTGACTTTGATATGAAAGCTTTAGACGCTGTGACTATTTTTTTCCGTGTTGAAATAATCACTTCCAATTGTAGTCACTTCTTCATTGTAATTGAGCAATTGAAACTGAACTGTTTTCTGATAGTTTAAGAATATAAATTATATGCTATTTAAAACTAGTTATAAAAATAGTTTTAAATGGTTTCAAAACTAGTTATAAAAATAGTTTCAAATTGAAAAGAAAAATTCAACTTTACACGGAAAGAAATGATTTAGCTGTGATAATCAAAGTATTTAGTGGGCTAGTAATTAGTTCGTACCTATTTGAATGGTTATTTAGACAATCTGATACCCTGCGATTTTGAAGATATAATTTTGGACGCTCTAACCAAAGTTATGTTTAAATGATATACGGGACTAACGTACGAAAGAGAAAGTTATTGTGGCGCCATATAACATAACCTCTCTAATAAAAACTCTTTTTTGCATACTTTTTGCTGTGAAGTTATAATTTACATTACATTCTCATCATGAAAAAAGGAGTATATTGTGTGTGAATTTAAGTTTAAAAAAGTTATTCTTGATACTAATTGCATTTAAATTAAGGATTTGTAAAATGGACACTACACCTGTACTTATAAATATTTACTTCTATTTTATTGCTGAATTTCCAGAAAAAAATGCATTAGTTTGTAGTATGTACCATGATGATTATTTAGTTAAATTTTCAAATAAATTAATTCATAAGTTTTTAAGGTATTTGGATTTTTGTACAGGATCAAAAATTTTAATAAATAATCTTAGAACCCAAAATTCTCAATAACTGATAAAAAAATTTATTTAAAAATTTAACTGAATAATTTTCTTGGTACATGTTACAAGCTAATGCATTTTTTTAACGGAAATTTTGCAATAAAATGGAATGATGGTCAATATTTATAAGTTTAAGTGTAATATCCATTTTACATCTCCTTAAATTAATACAATTTAAAGAGATTTTTGTGTTTTAGCCTCACTTTTAAGGTTAAGGTTAATTAAAAACTTGATTTTTACTTTCGATTTTCAGAAAATAAAAATGGATTTAACTGTCTTTCTTGAAAGTATTGAGCTCCAAAATTATCATCAAATTTTGTTAGGAATTTAATTAAAAAAATTTTTAAACATATTTTGCGAAAATCTTCTTATAAAGTTTTTATCTGACCTGAATAATTTCGACGGAGAATGATTTAAAATAATAATACAAATAAACTTCAGCAATTTGAAAAAATCGTTCGAGCCGATTTAAAATAATCCTCTTAGAAGTTAAAAAAATGAGTTTTTGGCAATAACTTAAAAAAAAAACGAATTTCTGAAAAAATAGATAAAAAAAAGTTATAGAGAAAAAAAGATACATCTTTTTAATATTACAAATTTTTTTATAAAATTAATATTTATCAAACTATTAGTAAAAATACGTTAAATTTTAATAATTTCATGAATAATATTGACTTTGAAAAAAAATGTTTGATATAAAAAAGATTTTTTTATACACTGAGAAAAATAAATAATAACTTTAGTTATAGATAGTAATAAAAATTACTATATTTTATAAGTCAGCTGGGACATTTCTGCATTATGACAATTTTTATTATATTTATAACAAATATTACTATAAAATTTGATAACGTTGGCAACATCGTTTAAGAAATGAAACTATATCTTATTAGAAAAATTGCTATATTACATAGTAAAAATTATGCTATAGTAAAATTTGTTATGACAGAGTAAAAATATTTGATATCTTATGTTGGAATTAATGTTATAAAAATAATAAATTTTATTATGCATATAATAAATTTTATTATGAATATAATAAATTTTACTATTTCAAATAATAATATCGAGTCGATGATCTGTAAATTTATTTCTAACCTCAAAATTTTCTACCAAATTGAAAATATAGTTCTGTAACATATGTAGACGATTCGAAATTTTATAAGTAACATGTCATGATGACGCATTCGGTAAAGTTCACGCTTTCCGTTCTCGAGGTCAGTGATGGATTTCGAAGATGCTTATATGATATCCAACAGCCAACTTCAGAGTACATACTACAGAATAATATATTCTGCTTATACTCTAATTCTACGGTATACTCTGAAGTTGGCTAAAGGATATCCTAATATATAGATATACATAAATGTATAAAGCATCCTCGAAATCCATCACTGCTCGAGGTACCCGGGTTCGACTCCACTTCAGGTCCGTTTTTTTTCAAAGGTAAATTGTTTTAAAAAAAATAAATTAATAAATTAAATAAATTTAAAAAATTTACATTATTAAATTTCGGGTGAAAAAAAATAAAAAAAAAATTTTTTATACGTATCTGTGTTTTTACAAATTTGACTGTGTAATATAGTAATTTTTATTATAACGCAGAAATGTCCCACTCGTACTATATAATATAGTAATTTTTAATACAATCTAAAGTTATATTTATTATAGGATTTCTCTCAGTGTATTCTATAAATTTTATTTTATATACTTTTTTAAAAAGATTTGTTTTTTTAGAATTATTACCAAAAATTCATATTTTGACCTATAAAAAGACTATTACGGTTGAATGGCTCGAACGATTTTTTTTCTAAATAGCTACGTTTATTTGTATTGTTATTTTGAATAATTTGCCGTTGAAATTATTCAGATCGAATAAAAACTCGTGGAGGAAATCCATAAACTTGATTTCTCACACACATACATTCATACATACATTTTAAGGAAGACTTGTAATTTTGCAATAAAAATAATTTCTTCATCATAATATAACATATTTTTAAGGATTACATTTTTCGCGATGTCGAAAATATAAGGCACTTCTGTTAAGCGGTCGTGCCTAAAAAATAATTTTTCTATAATTTTTAGAATATTTAATGTCAAAGCCTAATTGTTGTAGAATAAAATATCAAAGAAATTATATCATAGATTATTTATTTTAATAAAATATTTATAGAAATAGTTTTTTCTAAATTATATTAATGCCTTAGAGAACAGAGAGATTAATGCCTTAAAGTAGAAAAGTCTTTTATGTAATATTATAATATTGAAATAAAACTTTGACAAAGTATTCTTCAATTCTATTTGAGTTGTCGGCTAATAAAATGAGAAAAATTTATATATTGTCTTCATAAATGAAACTTCAGCTGCTACAACCTAAGCAAATATTTGTTATTTGAATGATATTCAAAATTTCTTATGACTATTGCAACAAAAGTTTTGGCGTTCATAACTAAAATTCGCTTAACTAGTGACTTTGGCTATGCTATCCAAAACTTTGCTTGTCTAAAATCCATCTAAACTTTTTAGTTTCCACAATCAAAGATTTAGATTTTCCAACGATAGTGTTCTTCCCGTTACAAATCGTTATTATGCACTTAATTTTTCAAATTCAGTTTAACACGAAAAAGCACTCTGAAACATGTAATTTTGGTGCTTTTTTAAACTAGGATGTTCCATGATTTTTTGGTGTCCGATTTAAACAGTTGCCTAATCTCCGAGGAACCTATATAGTCCAATCAATAGAGCAAAATAAAGGCTGTTTTAGGCATTAATTAGGGGCTTAATGAAACCTATATAGAGTTGTTAAGGGCGATGAAAAAACATATCCCACATAAAATGTAAAAAAAAAACGGTAGAAAATGCTCCAGGAGGCTGCAAAGTTGTCCAAAACCGCTTTTTTAATTCTCTGAAGTAATTTATGCATTTTAGCAAAAAAAGTTATTAATAAAAGTATTAGAGAATAAAAAAACCTACAATTTGAGTACTACCGCGATTATTTTCGTCAATTAGTTATTGCAAAAAAGCCAAAAACCATCAAAAATGCCATTTCTTGGATATCAATTATTTATTGCAAAAATAATTTTTAAAATATTTTTAAACTTTTAAAAGGAAGCCTTCATGAATACGAATAGAAAGAGAGGTTGTAACAGCAAATTGGTTAATTTGTTGCTAAGATATTCCCTATTGTTTATCCCAACACGCATAATGTTTATTGCTATAATTTTTTTTTTGGCTAAACATATTGAGTTGCATAAGGGCTTAAACTCTTCATGAAGGTTCAAATTTTTATATATTGCTAAGAGCAAATGAGAAAATTGAATTGCAATATTTTTTATAACGCTTCGAAAAAGAGGGTGTTTTTTTTTACAAATAAATGAAACTGGAGCTTTATTTATAACTTTTACGAATTTTCTATTTGAATATTCTTATAGCTGTGTTCGAAACAAAGATTTAAAAAAAAAAGAACTCACTAAGACCAATAGGAACCGAGATAAGATTTTTTTTTTTAAATCACAGTTACTTTGTTTATAACAATTAATAAACGAATCAAGCATCATTTTTTAGTTGAAGACTTATATTTTAAAAATCTATGATTAGATTTTTAAAAAGGCGACTCTTTATTATTAACGGGATGTCGGAGCTGCTGGACACAATTCAAGCTTTTATTATTTTATTGATATCTTTTTAAATTTGTAATTTAAACAATTGTAATGACTTGTCCGCACTAAAGCTATGTTAATTCAATAATTTTTGTTAAAATAAAAATTCATTTGGACTTGTTATTTTTTTATGAGCTTGGAATGGAAATTAGATATCAAGCTCAATAAACCTAACCTCAAAATACTATATACCGAAAAATTGTTTATAACTTTTTATGTACAATGTTTTGGTAAATTCTGTAAGTTGTCCGCACTCAAGTTTAATATTACGAATTTTCTTACTGTAATGAAAGAACTCGATCCAACGTACCGTTTATTCGTGAAGTTGGAATTAAAATATTAATAAATTGATTTAGAAGGTAGCAAGCTCCGTCATGCCCTTAAAACTAAAATAATAATAACATACAAATAATAACGTCAAGGTCGGAGTCGTGGTGGGGATGCTTATCTTTGCGCGTAAGGAAAGTTAACGAAGGACCCCGTTCCAATAAAATTCGTAAAAATTAACCGTATCTACTGAAATGATGGACCGATTTTGATGTTTTTTTTTATTTGGGGTACCTATTAATATTGGTGCAAATAGTTTTTCAAAATAGGGTGTAATATGAGTCTGAAGTCTCCAACGTTGTTACCAACGAAAAGTTGACTTCTTTCTAAATTCCTAAATTATGGTTTGTCACGGTATTCTACCGTGTTCGAATCTCGCGCGCTGCTGTAATTAATTTAACTCGGGGCGCTGTCACGAGCGCCGTCATATACTAGTGTTATAAGGCGTCAATCGACGCGCACGAGAAGGAAGAGAAGCCGCGGCGCTTCAGACTTGATTCAACGGCCTACAAGCGCGCAACTTAATCTAATTTCTCGATTTTATTCGAATCTCTCTCGATTAATTCGCTGGTGTAGTGCTGTTCATAATTTTGTGTGAGAAAAGGGAAAAGGAGATCTCCAGTCGAAAATCGCACGTGCATCGTATCCAGGCTGCGTTCAACCTGTGTTGGCTGTCCACGAGGAGTCGCAGCGACCGGGAAATTGTTTCCACCGTTGGGCTGGATACACGAGCCACAGCGTTCAGGCGAAATATATATCGTTGCTGTTGGTCAACGTCGGTCGTCGTTTGCTACACGAGATAAGAGGCCTCTGCGCGATATCGTAAGTTATTATTAAGGTTTTGTTAACCAGAAGTTTCTTACCTCGAAGAAACTTCTGGCGTTGTAACAACTGTCGTGCGTTCGAGCGTACGTTGTATCTTAGCTCGCGTCGCGTCCCTCCCTATTGCTATCTCTTTCTAGAGAATATTTCTCCGTTTGATTTAAACACTTTTATATTGCTTACGTTTGCATATTAATTCATTCGCGTTCATATATTATTTTGTATCTTTACTTCATTGTTTTTAATAAATATATTTTAATCATAAAATATTATTTTGTCTGATATAAGTTGCACGCTATAAAAAGCCTATCCTGTTGCTTACCCCGACGCCTCCGCGGTCCTTATTTATTTTATTAAAAGATATATATATTTCCTAATAAATTTAACGGGGAAAGTTAAATTCCATATAAGTAAGGAGAACTGTGCTAGCGGCATCGCGTCTCTCGATCAGGTAAGAGAGAGAGAGAGAGACGCGCAGCAACGAGCTGACGGAAAAATACTCCGTCGCATATCAATCTAATATACTAACTAGCTTTACCGGAGTCTGTTACAAGTTTGTCATAGTTAGTATAAATTCTGGCAGCTCCGTGTTTTAATAAAACTATTTAGTCTTTATAAAAAGTAAATTGGGATTAATAAAAATCTAATTTCTTTTGTAACGCGTAGTAAATTACCGTTACAAAATGGCGCCCAATGAATAGTTGCGTCAGCGGGAACAGGCTTTCTCGCGTTGTCGAATAAATCGAAAATTGCAAATGGCGTCGAGAGTGTAGTTACCATCGACGTAAACGGACTTCGCGTTTTCTTAAAAGTCTTTATAATAAAGATGGCGTTTTGAGTGCAGATAAATATTAATATTTGAAGTAAAACGTGGAAAATTTTTTTTTTCTTCTCTCGTAACAATAATTTTTGCTGGTTGAAATAAAAGTGAATTAAAATTTTTTTTTCTTTTGGAAAATAATTTCGACAAAATTTTTGTTACGTAATTAATAAAGTTAATAAAATTAAATAAAATTCGTTTATTGTTAAATACATAGAAAAAAAAATTGTGAACAAAATTACATATCGAAATTTTCTTTTTGTGGTAATTCTCTGTTACAAGTAGCATCCCCACGTGTCCCAGCGAAAATTTTTTTTCTTGTCTCTTTCTTTGTAGGTAATGCGCAGGCGCTATTGACATAGCCTAGCGTAGATACAGAGATTAAGACATATAACTCTGTATGCTGTCGTTCGCTTTATGTGAAAAAGCGAACAGGCATTTAGAATTTATTTAAAATAGAGACGTGCGTTATAATATATACCCCTCTTATCGATCAGGTCATTAGTTATATTTCGTTGACTTATAAAGTGAGAGAGAATATTGGTTTCAGCTGGCGAGGAAGCTGAAACTAAATAAATTATAAATAATCCTTTAATGTAAAAATAATTTAATCTCAATAAGAGTAAAATTTTTTTTTGTAATTTAATATTAAATTTAATTGATTAAAAATTAAAATAAATTTTTTGTATATACATTAAAGGATCTGGAAAATTTTTTTTTGTGTGGTTTAATAGAATTTAAAATACATAACATTATTTACAAATAATAAAGTATTTTTTTTTCTCTCGTGATATTAAGATTCTCTCTCACAAAGAATTGCCAGCTTATAGCGAGGCAATTGATCGGCGCAGTGTGTGTGGTTGAGAAAATTTAGAAATTTCTCAAAGATTTCATTTCAATAAATTTTCACCTTTTACACTACACATTAAATACACGTGTATAATAAAAAAAATTGTCCTCACACAGTTAGGTGTGCGCTTTTAACTAAAGTTTAAAAGCGCACAGGCTTTTGGATTTAGCCGCGTATTTTGAAGATTTTAATGACAATTTCTAACATTCTGGTTGTAATGAAAATTAAAATTTCAGTGTTGAAAAATTTTGTTTTATGTCGGTCAATCACTAAAATATTATCAGTTATTGCGTTAAATAAATAAATCCAAAAACCAAAACATAAAAATATATATTTTTTTCTTCTTAATTATATATACATATATTTTATTTTTTTTCACATCGTATGTGTGCGGCTTAGTTTCTAACCACACATATACGAACTGAAATATTATTTATTAAATATATAGCGAATATACACACACACTGCAAGCGTAGTAGCGTACTTGCGTGCGATCAGATTTAAACACAGATATAGTCAAGAAAGAAGAAAAATAAATTCAAGATGGCTAACGTACCGTTAAAAGCAAGTGCTGATGCAGCCGAAAAATGGGTAGGGTATATATCTGAGGAGGACTTAGGAATAACTCTACAGGAGTTAGGACTAAGAACAGACGGCTTTCATCATCAAAAAACCAATCGATTAATAAATTGGCTGATTGGGAATTATTCGGCTGAAGAATTTCAGCAAACGAATTCTAGTGATGATGAATTGACAATACGTCAACACCGTCTGAGAGTAAGAAAGGAATTTATAGAAAAAACAATATTTGAGAAGTCAGGGTCAACTATTTTTGACTCTAACGTGCAAAACGATGAAGAACATGTTCTCAGTGTGCTCGATAAAGATCCTCAGATAAAGGTAAACCTACAGGAAACATTGAGAGAGGGAACGAACAAACCACGTTCTGGCGGACAGGCCCAAACATCAACCAACCCTCCAAATCAAGTTACCGAACAGGCGACAACAGTAATGCAAACAACGGATGGAACGCCGTTCGTAATACCAACTGAACTGATGCAGTACCTTCATAATATGAATAGGCAAATAAAAACACTGGCAGAGTCAGTAGCTGCCATAACACAAAGAAGAGAGGAAACTCCAAATCCAAGATCATCTAGTACACGGATAGATGAGCAGCAAAGCAGCCAGCTAGAAAGGGGTAACGACCAGAGGCCGCCAACAAACACGAGAGTAAATTTCCAGGATACATTCAGGGTATATAATAGTACTGGAAATGGCACTCTGGCTGACGTACAGGCAGGCTTACCTCCGAGTGAACTTCCAAGAGTAAGTACAGTCGGGGGGAGGGGGAATCCTATTACGTCAAGCCCAATGCCGCAAATGAGCACAAATTTGCAAAATGATCGGCCTAACAACGCTAATAGAACGTTAGATATTGGTCACATAGTTCGCCGATGGAACGTAACATTTTCAGGCGAAAAAGGATAGAGCATAGACCTGTTCCTGACCAGGGTAGAAGAATGCAGGACTCTAGCAAAAATGAGCGAGAGTGATCTGCTATCCTCTCTTTCAGAACTGTTATCAGGCGTAGCAGCCACGTGGTACAGAAACAATAAACATTCATGGAACACGTGGGCAGAATTTAAAGAAGCTGCTCTGCGTTGGTACGGACACAGTAGACGTTTCCAACAAAGACTGCGGTCTGAAGCGAACAGGCGTACGCAAGGCAAAGATGAACCTGTACGTGATTATATAACCTGTCTACAAGCGATCATATTAAAACAAGTCCCATTACCAGATGTTGGACAACAACTCGACCTGTTACATCGCAACCTCTTACCTGAGATTCAGCGCATGGTAAGAAGGGACGAGATTGTTGACGTAGAGTCACTATTAGAAAAAGCAGTCGAAGCTGAATTAACAATAGATGCAGAGAGAGCATATAGGCCTCCTCCCTGCCAGAACATTCCTTATTGCCTGACGTAGCTTACCGTCCTGCGTCCAAGCGAAAAGAGAATAAGCACCAGGTTGCCGCTATAGAAGAAAAAACATTGGCATCTGAACAGTTTAACATAGCTAAAACGTTGATGCAGATAGTTTCTCAATTAAATAAAATGTCCGAAAGGATGGACAGGCAACCGGCGGTTCCCAATATAAATCAGTCTGGACAAGCTTCGCCAAATACACCACGTAAAAATCAACAGAGAAATCCACAGAATTTTAAGAGACCACCTCGTAAGCCTAATCAAGGGCAAGGTAGCTCTGAACAAGAAAATCAGAATCAGAAGGGAAATCAGACTGAAAACCCTAATAAAGATAAACCTAACGAGGAAAATAAAAAAGGTACGAGAAGTAGAAATCCTAACCTCAGTTGTTATCGCTGTGGGTTGCCTGGATACACGCAATGGTCCTGTCCGCAATGTACGGGAAAAGGACAAGGGAGCAAGTAGATGAGGTACCTGCTGCTCCCAGCAAAGATAACGAGACCTCAGAACTCTCTACTGGAAAAGTAATAGACAAAAGGTCACCTGAAATTCCAGTAGAAGAGCAGAGCGAGTCTCGAACTTGTCAGGCTGAGACAAGTGAACAGGAAGAGCAACTGCAGTCAGATATAGATGACGAAGCTCGATGGTGGCTCATGGTAGTGATCGGAGATTACCGTATAAGAGCATTATATGACCCAGGTGCGTCACGTACAGTCATGAATTCTACAGGTTTACAGTTGGCTGCAGCCTGTAATGTGCCATTAATACCAGCTACGGACAGATTTGCCAAAGTAGCAGATGGTAGGCAATGCTCGATAGTAGGTTATGTCGACTTACCTTTTACAGTAGGCGGAGTTACAAAGACGATCCGTTCTGCTATTATGCCTAGCTTAGATGAAGAATGTTATCTAGGTGGCAATTTTATACGAGCGTTTAAAGCTATTTTCGATCCTTGCGAAAATAAACTCTCTTTCAAAGGAACGAATGTGAAAGTGAATTTGGAAATCGCAGCGCTTAAGCAGTTACATGTTGCTAAGCTAGGATCAGTTGGTTTAGCTGACGTATCAGCAGCTGATCGGGCTCGTGTAAGAAGTTTAGTTACAGAAATATTAGGAGAATGTGATACTCCTATAGGCTGCACCGATTGGATCGAACATGAGATCGATACAGGTTCTGCACGACCTATTAAACAAAAAATATTACCCTGTTTCTAAAAAAGTCGAAGAATGGATGCACGAGCAGGTTAATGAGATGCTAGCTGCAGATATAATTGAACCTTCGATGAGCGGCTGGTCAAGCCCGGTAGTTCGAGTTAAGAAACCAAATGGCAAATTCAGGTTCTGTATTGACTTTAGAAAAGTCAACGCAGTTACAAGACCTGATGCGTATCCATTGCCAAGAATGGATGATATCTTGCGTAAATTGCAGAAAGCAAGGTACATCTCTACAATGGATTTGAGCAGTGCTTATCATCAAATTAAGATGAAAGAAGATTCACGTGCTCAAACGGCATTTACGGTACCTGGCATGGGCCTTTACCAGTTTAAACGGATGCCGTACGGCCTTAGCCACGCTGGCGCCACCTTTCAGCGATTAATCGATAAGGTTATAGGCCCAGAACTCGAACCATACGCATTTTCGTACTTAGATGATATCATCGTAGTAACTGAGACATTCGCTGAACATATAAAATGGTTAAAGAGGGTATTACTGCGAATAAAAGCAGCAGGCCTTACGATCAGCCATGAAAAGAGTATATTCTGCCGAGAAGAAGTCAAATATCTCGGTGTTCTGGTAAATAGAGATGGATTCAAGCCTGACCCAGATAAGATAAGACCCATAGTTGAATACCCAGCTCCTAAGAATCTAAAGCAGCTGAGGCGTTTCATGGGCATGGCCTCGTGGTACAGGAAATTCTTGAAAAATTTCGCCACGTTAGCAGAGCCATTAACCAAACTTACTAGAAAAGACTGCAGATATGCATGGTCATGCGAGCAGGAAATCGCTTTTGACCAAATAAAAGCTTTAATCGCATCTGCTCCGTTATTGCATCGACCGCAGTTCGATTTACAATTCGTTATACAGACCGATGCCAGTGACTCAGGCCTAGGAGCAGTACTCCTGCAAGTAGATAACGACGAAGAGCGAGTATTGGAATTCGCTAGTCGTACCATGTCCAGTGCAGAGCGAAACTACAGCGTAACAGAAAGAGAATGTCTAGCTGTTATATGGGCTGTCAAAAAGTTTCGTGGTTACATTGAAGGTTATGACTTTAAGGTCATAACGGATCATAGTAGCTTACGCTGGTTATGTAATTTACATAATCCAACGGGCAGGCTAGCGCGTTGGGCGCTGGAGCTGCAAGGGTACTCTTACACTGTTGAGCACAGAAAAGGTGCATTAAACTATGTACCTGATGCGTTATCACGTATGCATGAAGACTCAGTAGAATGCGACACTCACTTAAGTGCACTAAGTTGGGCGTCGCAAACCAAGGATGCGTGGTATAAGTCTCTGCTTCAACAGGTTATGAGTAACCCTAATGACTATCCAAGATGGAAGATAGTTGGAGGTCAATTGTACCGTTATGTACCGGACAGGTTTACTGAAGAAACAATGGGAGACGATGACGCATGGAAAATCGTTGTTCCCAGCGAAAGTCGAGCAGAAGTACTGCATGAATGCCACGATGAGCCGACAGCTGGTCACTTAGGTCGTGATAAAACAGTGGCCCGCGTAAAGCAATATTATTACTGGCCTTATATAGAGAAAACAGTATCACAGTATGTTAAGAGCTTTGAGATCTGTCAGCAGTGCAAAGTCGAACAAAAACTACCTGCAGGCTTGATGGGTAAAAGAGAAGTTTCAGGCCCATGGAAAGTTGTCGCTGGAGATGTAACAGGCCCGTTCCCAAGAAGTAAACGCGGATATGAGTATGCTTTGATTTTCGAAGATCTATTCACCAAATGGGTGGAGTGCATACCCATTAGAAAGGCGAATGCATCCACGATATCAAAAGCGCTAAGAGAAAGAATTGTTTTAAGGTTTGGTGCGCCTGAGATCTTCTTATCTGATAATGGATCAGAGTTCAGGAATCAAGTAGTAGATAAATATCTAAATGAAGCAGGTATTTGTCATAATACTACTCCTGCGTATCATCCGCAGGCTAATCCGGTAGAAAGGATAAACCGGACGGTTAAAACCATGATTACTGCATTTATTGATGAAAATCACCGTTCTTGGGACGAAAAGTTACCTGAAATTATATTTGCATATAATACGGCGAAACAGAGTACAACCGGCACGAGCCCTGCGTTGTTAAATTATGGTAGGCAGCCAGTACCTCCGAGCTCACTGAAAAGAAAAGAAGATAAAGCTGCTCAGGAAAATGAACGATTACAAGAAGTAACGAACTGGCAAACTCGTGTAAGCAAATTGCCTTTGCTACATGAACAGGTAGTAGATCGTGCACAGTCTGCGCAACAGAAGCAAGCTGATGCATATGATCTTGGTCGAAGAGAAGTAGAGTATACCATTGGAGATTTAGTATGGAAAAGAAATAAAATACTCTCTTCGGCTGCCCAGGGTATTGCAAGCAAGCTTGCACCAAAATTTGTAGGCCCATATGTGATTACAGCTAAATGTGGTTCCAACACGTACAGATTGATAGACCAAGATGGCAATGCTTACGGCCCTGTTCACGTAGAGCAACTAAAACCATATATAGCACGGCAAGAAGACGAATCACCATCTCAACCACCGGTGGAATCAACACATGCGAATGAGACGATGAGCGACCCGTCTCTTGCGAGCGACGCGACTCCGTGTGCCAACGGAGACTCAGGCTCAGGTTGCGTGCGACCGCCTGCGAGCGGTGAGACTCCCCAACTCGAAAAGCCGAATAGGAAACGAGGTCGTCCGCGTAAGACCGCCATCGTAGTAACCCGAACCGTAAAGCGTATGCGTCAAACTGAGCCTGAGCAAATCAAGCGTAAGCGTGGTAGGCCAAAAGGTTCTACAAATATACAGCGTAGCGAAAATGTAATTGAATATTCGCCGAGAAAAACTAGAATGCGAACCCGCGCGAGTAAAAAGTAACCACCTGAGAATACTAACAAACAATCCTTTCTTCCTACTAACAGATGGATCCTCAACGTCGTAAAGGGATGGAAGACCTTATCGCCTTCCTAATCTCTAACGCTGCGGATCTGAAGATCAGGGATTACCTGCTGCCATACGCCGAATTCCTGCGGGACCAGTCGGAGACCGAAAGGATCCAGCGGGAGATAGAGAAGGAGAAGGAGAGAGATAGCCTCCCAGCATTGACGATCGAGGAAATACCACGGGAGCCGTCGCCGATCAGGGTTAAACCAACGCCCAAGCGGCAAGTGGTCAAAGAAGCCTCAAGGCCCGGTGCGTCGCAGAGCCAACCGGCCTGCGACCCACGATCAGGCACAACGCCTTCCGAGGAAGAGTCTTCGATGGCAGAAGAATGGAAGGAACTCGAGACTGAGTTAAGGAGAGTGGCTCGTCAGTCTTCAGTGGCGTTTGACGAGGAAGCTGAAGCTTTTGCTTGGTGGGACCACTTTGTCGACCAATATGGGTTGGAAGCGTCTGATCTAGTGAAAAATTGGCCGACCATCGTTAAAGATAGAAGGCAAGAGGTGGCAGCTTTGCTAAGAGCCAGGCGTACTAGATTGGCCAAGATCGAGGAAGAAAGAAAGAGGAGAGAAAGAGAAAGAGTTAAAGTCCGCCAAGCAGAGGAAGAAGCCTCTCAAGCCCTAAAGAAGGCATATGAAGCCGCTGCCAAGGCAAAAGCGGCCCATGAACGGGCCAAAGCCGACAAAATGATGGCTGAACTGAGGCTGGAGAAAGAAGAAGAGGAGGCAAGGCGAAAAGCCCTTGCCAAAGACTAGCCAAGGTGCTACATTTGTAATCATCCGGGTGTAAAAAGATCATACCAGTGTCCTCGTCGTGCTGAGCACCGAGAATACATGTAATATAATTTAATATTTCTTCTTGTAATTATTGACTACACCTTTCCCATTCCAAATCCTTCAGCGCGTTAACTGAGAGCAGCAGAATCAAGGTATGCTGCGTCTGGCGGAGGGGTGTCACGGTATTCTACCGTGTTCGAATCTCGCGCGCTGCTGTAATTAATTTAACTCGGGGCGCTGTCACGAGCGCCGTCATATACTAGTGTTATAAGGCGTCAATCGACGCGCACGAGAAGGAAGAGAAGCCGCGGCGCTTCAGACTTGATTCAACGGCCTACAAGCGCGCAACTTAATCTAATTTCTCGATTTTATTCGAATCTCTCTCGATTAATTCGCTGGTGTAGTGCTGTTCATAATTTTGTGTGAGAAAAGGGAAAAGGAGATCTCCAGTCGAAAATCGCACGTGCATCGTATCCAGGCTGCGTTCAACCTGTGTTGGCTGTCCACGAGGAGTCGCAGCGACCGGGAAATTGTTTCCACCGTTGGGCTGGATACACGAGCCACAGCGTTCAGGCGAAATATATATCGTTGCTGTTGGTCAACGTCGGTCGTCGTTTGCTACACGAGATAAGAGGCCTCTGCGCGATATCGTAAGTTATTATTAAGGTTTTGTTAACCAGAAGTTTCTTACCTCGAAGAAACTTCTGGCGTTGTAACAACTGTCGTGCGTTCGAGCGTACGTTGTATCTTAGCTCGCGTCGCGTCCCTCCCTATTGCTATCTCTTTCTAGAGAATATTTCTCCGTTTGATTTAAACACTTTTATATTGCTTACGTTTGCATATTAATACATTCGCGTTCATATATTATTTTGTATCTTTACTTCATTGTTTTTAATAAATATATTTTAATCATAAAATATTATTTTGTCTGATATAAGTTGCACGCTATAAAAAGCCTATCCTGTTGCTTACCCCGACGCCTCCGCGGTCCTTATTTATTTTATTAAAAGATATATATATTTCCTAATAAATTTAACGGGGAAAGTTAAATTCCATATAAGTAAGGAGAACTGTGCTAGCGGCATCGCGTCTCTCGATCAGGTAAGAGAGAGAGAGAGAGACGCGCAGCAACGAGCTGACGGAAAAATACTCCGTCGCATATCAATCTAATATACTAACTAGCTTTACCGGAGTCTGTTACAAGTTTGTCATAGTTAGTATAAATTCTGGCAGCTCCGTGTTTTAATAAAACTATTTAGTCTTTATAAAAAGTAAATTGGAATTAATAAAAATCTAATTTCTTTTGTAACGCGTAGTAAATTACCGTTACAGGTTTTAATATGTCAAAGAGGATTAGAAAAAGCAATTTGACATAAATAATGATCATTAAAACCATTTATAACGAAATTATAAAATATTGGGAATAATTCATACTATCAATGAAAGACCGCTTATTTCAAAAACATAACATTTGTACTAACTGGATGAGCTTTTTATAATCGATGCAATAACGTAGGATTAATTAAAATGCATGTATAAAAATATAATATTGTTAATCAAAACCAGGGGACCTGACCTAACAAGCGCCAAATCCCCTAGAATCAAAGATATCTTACTTTAATAAGTTTCCATGCCTTTGTTTGATGGATTAACCATTTTTTCTCGATGCGATAAGGAAGGCAGAACTAAAATACGTGTGTGAAGAAATCGTCATGTCAATCGAGACTGAGGAACATAACCTAACCAACGATAAATGCCATTTTACTAACAATATCTTGCTTTAAAAAATTCCCACGCCTTTGTTTTATAAATTAACCATTTTTTCTTAATGCGAAAAGAAAGGCAGTACTGAAATACGTGTATAAAAAAATCGACATGACAATCGAGACTAAGGAACATAACCTAACCGGCGATGAATACCATTTTACTAAAAATATTTCGCTTTAAAAAATTCCTATGCCTTTGTTAGATGGATTCACCATTTTTTCTCGATGCGATTAGAAAAGCAGTACTCAAATACGTCTGTAAAAAAATCGTCATGTCAATCGAGACGGAGGAACATAACCTAACTGGTGAAAAATGCCATTATATTAAAGATATTTCGCATTAAAAAATTCCCGTGCCTTTGTTAGATGTATTAACCATTTTTTCTCAATGCGATAAGGCAGGCAGTACTTAAATACGTGTATGAAAAAATCGACATGTCAATCAAGAATAAGGAACATAACCTAACCGGCGATAAATACCATATTATTAAAGATATTTAACTTTAAAAATTCCTATGCCTTTGTTAGATGGATTAACCATTTTGTCTCGATGCGATAAGAAAGGCAGTACTAAATACGTGTATAAAAAAATTGTCATGTCAATCGAGACGGAGGAACATAACCTAACGAACGATAAATGCCACTTTATTAAAAATATCTTGCTTTGAAAAATTCCCACGCCTTTGTTTAATAAATTAACCATTTTTTCTCGATGTGATAAGAAAGGCAGTACTGAAATACGTGTATAAAAAAATCGACATGACAATCGAGACTAAGGAACATAACCTAACCGGCGATGAATACCATTTTACTAAAAATATTTCGCTTTAAAAAATTCCTATGCCTTTGTTAGATGGATTGACCATTTTTTCTCGATGCGATAAGAAAGGCAGTACTTGAATACATGTGTACAAAAATCGACATGACAATCGAGACTAAGAAACATAACCTAACTGGTGATAAATGCCATTATATTGAAGATATTTCGCTTTAAAAAATTCCCATGCCTTTGTTAGATGTATTAACCGTTTTTTCTCAATGCGATAAGGAAGGCAGTACTTAAATACGTGTATGAAAAAATCGACATGTCAATCAAGAATGAGGAACATAACCTAACCGGCGATGAATACCATATTATTAAAGATATCTTGCTTTGAAAAATCCCCACGCCTTTGTTTGATATATTAACCATTTTTTCTCGATGCGATAAGGAAGGCAGTACTAAAATACGTGTGTAAAAAAATCGTTATGTCAATCGAGACTGAGGAACATAACCTAACCAACGATAAATGCCATTTCAATAAAAATATCTTGCTTTAAAAAATTCCCACGCCTTTGTTTAATAAATTAACTATTTTTTCTCGATGCGATAAGAAAGGCGGTACTAAAATACGTGTATAAAAAAATCGACATGACAATCGAGACTAAGGAACATAACCTAACTGGTGATAAATGCCATTATATTAAAGATATTTCGCTTTAAAAAATTCCCATGCCTTTGTTAGAGGGATTAACCATTTTTTCTCGATGCGATGAGAAAGGCAGTACTATAATACGTGTATAAAAAAATCGACACGACAATCGAGACTAAGGAACATAACCTAACTGGTGATAAATGCCATAATATTTAATATACTTTGCTTTAAAAAATTCCCATGCCTTTGTTAGATGGATTAACCATTTTTTCTCGATGCGATAAGAAAGGCAGTACTCAAATATGTGTATAAAAAAATCGACATGTCAATCGAGACTAAGGAACATAACCTAACCGGCAATAAATACCATATTATTAAAGATACTTGCTTTAGAAAATGCCCACGCCTTTGTTTGATGGATTAACCATTTTTTCTCGATGCGATAAGGAAGGCAGTCATAAAATACGTGTATAAAAAAATCGAGATGATAATCGAGACTAAGGAACATAACCTAACTAGTGATAAATGCCATTATATTAAAGATATTTCACTTTAAAAAATTCCCATGCCTTTGTTATATGGATTAACCATTTAAAGCAAGATATTTTTAGTAAAATAGTATTTATCGTTGGTTAGGTTATGTTCCTCAGTCTCGATTGATATGACGTTTTTTTTACACACGTATTTTGGTACTGCCCTCCTTATCGCATCGAGAAAAAATGGTTAATCCATCTAACAAAGGCATGGGAATTTTTTAAAGCGCAATATCTTTAATATAATGGCATTTATCATCAGTTAGGTTATGTTCCTTAGTCTCGATTGTCATGTCGATTTTTTTATACACGTATTTCAGTACTGCCTTTCTTATCGCATCGAGAAAAAATGGTTAATTTATTAAACAAAGGCGTGAGAATTTTTTTAACCAAGATATTTTTAGTAAAATGGCTTCTATCGTTGGTTAGGTTATGTTCCTCAGTCTCGATTGATATGACGATTTTTTTACACACGTATTTTAGTACTGCCCTCCTTATCGCATCGAAAAAAAATGGTTAATTCATCTAACAAAGGCATGGGAATTTTTTGAAGCGAAATATCTTTAATATAATGGCATTTATCACCAAATAGGTTATGTTCCTTGATCTCGATTGTCATGTCGATTTTTTTATACACGTATTTCAGTACTGCCTTTTTTATAGCATCAAGAAAAAATGGTTAATTTATTAAACAAAGGCGTGGGAGTTTTTTAAAGCAAGATGTTTTTAGTAAAATAGCATACATCGTTAGTTAGGTTATGTTCCTCAGTCTCGATTGACATGACAATTTTTTTGCACACGTATTCTAGTACTGCCTTTCTTATCGCATCGAGAAAAAATGGTTAATCCATCTAACAAAGGGATGGGAATTTTTTAAAGCGAAATATCTTTAATATAATGGCATTTATCACCAGTTAGGTTATGTTCCTTAGTCTCGATTGTCGTGTCGATTTTTTTCACACGTATTTTAGTACTGCCTTTCTTATCGCATCGAGAAAAAATGGTTAATCCATGAAACAAAGGCGTGGGAATTTTTTAAAGCAAAATATCTTTAATTATATGGTATTTATCGCCGGTGAGGTTATGTTCCTTAGTCTCGATTGACATGTCGATTTTTTTATACACGTATTTGAGTACTGCCTTTCCTATCGCATCGAGAAAAAATGGTTAATCCATCTAACAAAGGCTTAGGAATTTTTTGAAGCTAAATATCTTTAATATGATGGCATTTATCACCAGTTAGATTATGTTCCTTAGTCTCGATTGTCATGTCGATTTTTTAATACACGTATTTCAGTACTGCCATTCTTATCGCATCGAGAAAAAATAGTTAATTTATTAAACAAAGGAGTGGGAATTTTTTAAGGCAAGATTTTTTTAGTAAAATGGCATTTATCGTTCGTTAGGTTATGTTCCTCAGTCTCGATTGATATGACGATTTTTTTACACACGTATTTTAGTACTGCCCTCCTTATCGCATCGAAAAAAAAATGGTTAATTCATCTAACAAAGGCATGGGAATTTTTTGAAGCGAAATATCTTTAATATAATGGCATTTATCACCAAATAGGTTATGTTCCTTGATCTCGATTGTCATGTCGATTTTTTTATACACGTATTTCAGTACTGCCTTTCTTATAGCATCAAGAAAAAATGGTTAATTTATTAAACAAAGGCGTGGGAGTTTTTTAAAGCAAGATGTTTTTAGTAAAATAGCATACATCGTTAGTTAGGTTATGTTCCTCAGTCTCGATTGACATGACAATTTTTTTGCACACGTATTCTAGTACTGCCTTTCTTATCGCATCGAGAAAAAATGGTTAATCCATCTAACAAAGGGATGGGAATTTTTTAAAGCGAAATATCTTTAATATAATGGCATTTATCACCAGTTAGGTTATGTTCCTTAGTCTCGATTGTCGTGTCGATTTTTTTCACACGTATTTTAGTACTGCCTTTCTTATCGCATCGAGAAAAAATGGTTAATCCATGAAACAAAGGCGTGGGAATTTTTTAAAGCAAAATATCTTCAATTATATGGTATTTATCGCCGGTGAGGTTATGTTCCTTAGTCTCGATTGACATGTCGATTTTTTTATACACGTATTTGAGTACTGCCTTTCCTATCGCATCGAGAAAAAATGGTTAATCCATCTAACAAAGGCTTAGGAATTTTTTGAAGCTAAATATCTTTAATATGATGGCATTTATCACCAGTTAGATTATGTTCCTTAGTCTCGATTGTCATGTCGATTTTTTAATACACGTATTTCAGTACTGCCTTTCTTATCGCATCGAGAAAAAATAGTTAATTTATTAAACAAAGGCGTGGGAATTTTTTAAGGCAAGATTTTTTTAGTAAAATGGCATTTATCGTTCGTTAGGTTATGTTCCTCAGTCTCGATTGATATGACGATTTTTTTACACACGTATTTTAGTACTGCCCTCCTTATCGCATCGAAAAAAAAATGGTTAATTCATCTAACAAAGGCATGGGAATTTTTTAAAGCGAAATATCTTTAATATAATGGCATTCATCACCAAATAGGTTATGTTCCTTGATCTCGATTGTCATGTTGATTTTTTTATACACGTATTTCAGTACTGCCTTTCTTATTGCATCAACAAAAAATGGTTTATTTATTAAACAAAGGCGTGGGAGTTTTTTAAAGCAAGATGTTTTTAGTAAAATGGCATACATCGTTAGTTAGGTTATGTTCCTCAGTCTCGATTGACATGACAATTTTTTTGCACACGTATTCTAGTACTGCCTTTCTTATCGCATCGAGAAAAAATGGTTAATCCATCTAACAAAGGGATGGGAATTTTTTAAAGCGAAATATCTTAAATATAATGGCATTTATCACCAGTTAGGTTATGTTCCTTAGTCTCGATTGTCGTGTCGATTTTTTTCACACGTATTTTAGTACTGCCTTTCTTATCGCATTAAGAAAAAATGTTTAATCCATCTAACAAAGGCTTAGGAATTTTTTGAAGCGAAATATCTTTAATATGATGGCATTTATCACCAGTTAGGTTACGTTCCTTAGTCTCGATTGTCATGTCGATTTTTTTATACACGAATTTCAGTACTGCCTTTCTTATCGCATCGAGAAAAAATAGTTAATTTATTAAACAAAGGCGTGGGAATTTTATAAGGCAAGATTTTTTTAGTAAAATGGCATTTATCGTTGGTTAGGTTATGTTCCTCAGTCTCGATTGACATGACGATTTTTTTATACACGTATTTCAGTACTGCCTTCCTCATCGCATCGAGAAAAAATGGTTAATCCATCTAACAAAGGCTTAGGAATTTTTTAAAGCGAAATATCTTTAATATAATGGCATTTATCACCAGTTAGGTTATGTTTTTTAGTCTCGATTGTCATGTCGATTTTTTCATACACGTATTTCAGTACTGCCTTCCTTATCGCATCGAAAAAATAGTTAATTTATTAAACAAAGGCGTGGGAATTTTTTAAGGCAAGATTTTTTTAGTAAAATGGCATTTATCGTTGGTTAGGTTATGTTCCTCAGTCTCGATTGCCATGACGATTTTCTTACACACGTATTTCAGTACTGCCTTCCTTATCGCATCGAGAAAAAATGGTTAATCCATCTAACAAAGGGATGGGAATTTTTTAAGCAAGATATTTTTAGTAAAATGGCATTTATCGTTGTTTAGGTTATGTTCCTCAGTCTCCATTGACATGACGATTCTCTTACTCACGTATTTTAGTACTGCCTTCCTTATCACATCGAGAAAAAATGGTTAATCCACCTAACAAAGGGATGGGAATTTTTTTAGAGTGAAATATCTTCAATATAATGGCATTTATCACTAGTTAGGTTATGTTTCTTAGTCTCGATTGTCATGTCGATTTTTTTATACACGTATTTTAGTACTGCCTTTCTCATCGCATCGAGAAAAAATGGTTAATCCAACTAACAAAGGCATAAGAATTTTTTAAAGCAAAATATTTTTAGTAAAATGGTATTCATCGCCGGTTAGGTTATGTTCCTTAGTCTCGATTGTCATGTCGATTTTTTATACACGTATTTCAGTACTGCCTTTCTTATCGCATCGAGAAAAAATGGTTAATTAATTAAACAAAGGCGCGGGAATTTTTCAAAGCAAGATATTGTTAGTAAAATGGCATTTATCGCTGGTTAGGTTATGTTCCTTAGTCTCGATTGTCATGTCGATTTTTTTATACACGTATTTTAGTACTCCTTTTCTTATTGCATCGAGAAAAAATGGTTAATTTATTAAACAAAGGCGTGGGAGTTTTTTAAAGCAAGATGTTTTTAGTAAAATGGAATACATTGTTAGTTAGGTTATGTTCCTCAGTCTCGATTGACATGACAATTTTTTTTCACACGTATTCTAGTACTGCCTTTCTTATCGCATCGAGAAAAAATGGTTAATCCATCTAACAAAGGGATGGGAATTTTTTAAAGCGAAATATCTTTAATATAATGGCATTTATCACCAGTTAGGTTATGTTCCTTAGTCTCGATTGTCGTGTCGATTTTTTTCACACGTATTTTAGTACTGCCTTTCTTATCGCATCGAGAAAAAATGGTTAATCCATGAAACAAAGGCGTGGGAATTTTTTAAAGCAAAATATCTTCAATTATATGGTATTTATCGCCGGTGAGGTTATGTTCCTTAGTCTCGATTGACATGTTGATTTTTTTATACACGTATTTGAGTACTGCCTTTCCTATCGCATCGAGAAAAAATGGTTAATCCATCTAACAAAGGCTTAGGAATTTTTTGAAGCGAAATATCTTTAATATGATGGCATTTATCACCAGTTAGGTTATGTTCCTTAGTCTCGATTGTCATGTCGATTTTTTTATACACGAATTTCAGTACTGCCTTTCTTATCGCATCGAGAAAAAATAGTTAATTTATTAAACAAAGGCGCGGGAATTTTATAAGGCAAGATTTTTTTAGTAAAATGGCATTTATCGTTGGTTAGGTTATGTTCCTCAGTCTCGATTGACATGACGATTTTTTTATACACGTATTTCAGTACTGCCCTCCTCATCGCATCGAGAAAAAATGGTTAATCCATCTAACAAAGGCTTAGGAATTTTTTAAAGCGAAATATCTTTAATATAATGGCATTTATCACCAGTTAGGTTATGTTTTTTAGTCTCGATTGTCATGTCGATTTTTTCATACACGTATTTTAGTACTGTCTTCCTTATCGCATCGAGAAAAAATAGTTAATTTACTAAACAAAGGCGTGGGAATTTTTTAAGGCAAGATTTTTTTAGTAAAATGGCATTTATCGTTGGTTAGGTTATGTTCCTCAGTCTCGATTGCCATGACGATTTTTTTACACACGTATTTCAGTACTGCCTTCCTTATCGCATCGAGAAAAAATGGTTAATTCATCTAACAAAGGGATGGGAATTTTTTAAGCAAGATATTTTTAGTAAAATGGCATTTATCGTTGTTTAGGTTATGTTCCTCAGTCTCCATTGACATGACGATTTTCTTACTCACGTATTTTAGTACTGCCTTCCTTATCACATCGAGAAAAAATGGTTAATCCACCTAACAAAGGGATGGGAATTTTTTAGAGCGAAATATCTTCAATATAATGGCATTTATCACCAGTTAGGTTATGTTCCTTAGTCTCGATTGTCGTGTCGATTTTTTTCACACGTATTTTAGTACTGCCTTTCTTATCGCATCGAGAAAAAATGGTTAATCCATGAAACAAAGGCGTGGGAATTTTTTAAAGCAAGATATTGTTAGTAACATGGCATTTATCGTTGGTTAGGTTATGTTCCTCAGTCTCGATTGACATGACGATTTTTTCACACACGTATTTTAGTACTGCCTTCCTTATCGCATCAAGAAAAAATGGTTAATCCATTTAACAAAGGCATGGGAATTTTTTAAAGTGAAATATCTTTAATGTAATGGCATTTATCACCAGTTAGGTTAAGTTCCTTAGTCTCGATTGACATGACGATTTTTTTACACACGTATTTTAGTACTGCCTTCCTTATTGCATCGAGAAAAAATGGTTAATCCATCAAACAAAGGCACGGAAACTTATTAAAGTAAGATATCTTTGATTCTAGGGGATTTGGCACGTGTTAGGTTAGGTCACCTGGTTTTGATTAACAATATTATATTTTTATACATGCATTTTAATTAATCCTACGTTATTGCATCGATTATAAAAAGCTCATCAAGTTAGTACAAATGTTATGTTTTTTCGAAATAAGCGGTCTTTCATTGATAGTATGAATTATTTCCAATATCTTACAATTTCGTTATAAATGGTTTTAATGATCATTATCAATGTTAAATCGCTTTTTCTAATCCTCTTTGACATTCTAAAACCATAATTTAGGATTTTAGAAAAAAGTCAACTTTTCGTTGGTAACAACGTTGGAGACTTCAGACTCATATTATAATACAAAATTACATTGAAAAAAAAATCATAGAACAGTAATACCTTAAATGTTTGTGAATATCACACTACTATTTGCATAAAATAAAAATATTGTCAAATTTAAAAACAATCACCTTGAAATATAATATATATTCGTTTATGAATTCAATAAATCAACTTTTATTTTCCTTTAAAAATTTAATACTCCTTTGAAATTTAACTCAATATTCATAAAATTCAATTTTTTTAATAATTGCAAATTTACATTACCGGCTTTTCTCGAGCTTTAAAAATTATCTTCAAGAAGTTTTCTTTAAAATATTTGTTTAAATTTTTGGTGAGAAATTGATTCTCTTTTACATTTTTTGTCGAAAATTCTCCTTTAAATATATTTTTTTTTAAATTCTCCTTTAGATTTTTTGTTAAAAATTATCCTTTATATATTTGTAATTTTTCCTTTAAATTGTCCTTTAAAAATTCTTCAATAAATAGTCAGCCGTACAACACCCACTCGGAACCTTAAGAGGAGGTCACGTATCTCTGTCCTTTTCTAATCAAAGAAATGATTTTTTCACAAAAACTAATAACTTTCTCAAAAAATGAAGAGAAAGCCGCATCTTGTATCAGAAAAAGCAATATTTTCTTTGATAAGAAAAAATTAATTTCATTGCTTCGTTTTCAAGAAAACCTTGAAAAACTAAATTGTCCACCCTAACCTCTATGATATAAGTTTTTCAAGGTTTTCTTGAAAACGAAGCAATAGAATTAATTCTTTCTTATCAAAGAAAATATTTCTTTTTTTATTACGAGATGCGGCTTTCTCTTCATTTTTTGCTAAAGTTATTAGTTTCTGTAAAAAACTCAATTCTTTGATTAGAAAAGGACAGAGATACGTGACCTCCTCTTAACTGTAACACTTGCAAAAAAAAGGAAAATGTGTTTAATGTTCCCAAATACTATCATAAAATTAAATGTTTGTAATTTTGTTAATGTAATGTTTAATTACACATAAAATTTAAAAATAAAATAAAAAAATTTGTGAACTGATTATCTAAAAATTGAGTTAAACTTTTAATAAATCCATTGTAAAATTATGAAATCAATCAATAAAATATAAATCTAAGAATCTTATAGATAAATCTATTTTAAATTTTATTTACTAATTAATAATGGAAGTAATAATAATATAGTAGGGTGATTGTAACATTAAAATTAAACAGTTTAATGAGATGATTTGGTCATGCATATCATATTAAGTAAATTCTGATTAATCGATTTAGTAAAACCAATATAGTATTATTATACGTATCTTACCAAAGCACAAGTATTGAAGTTAACATAAGATCTTTTTAAAATCTGATAATAATGATCAAAATTTATTTCAATATTGGTTAACGATATTGAAACAGTATAAAATAGTTCATTTTAATCAATATCATCAGATTTAAGGAAAAATCTTGTTAGCTTTATAATATTCACTTTCAAAACGTACATATGACAATATTCTACTGGTTTGATTGAAGCGACAAATCAGAATGTAGTTAGTATGGTATACGTGACCAAACCATCTCTATAAGCTGTTTAATTTTAATAAAAATTACCCTTGCGAAGATTTGATGTATAAAATTTATGAAAACTATTCTATTGAAAGTTAAGTAAATTATAAATAATACCAGTAAAATATTATTATTTGTGTGTTCTAAAAGTAGCAATTTTAAATTTAACGTAAGACTTTTTCTTAAATATGGTGATATTTATTTAAATGAACTACTGCGTATTGTTTTAATAATATCAACCAATTAAAATAGTATGCAAGCTTTAAAATTTCTATTTTTGAAATATATATGACAATACTTTACTGATTTTATTCATAATTAACTTATTTTCAATAAGCTTGTTTTAATAAAATTCATGGATCGAGACTACGCAAGGGTCAGTTTTATTAAAATTTAACAGTTTAATGAAATCATTTAGTCATGTATATAATATTAAATAAATTTTTATTCATCACTTGAATGAAACCAATACAATATTATTAGATGTATATGTTTTAAAAGTAAATATTATAAAGCTAACGTAAGATTTTTTCTTAAATCTGGTGATATTGATTAAAATAAACTATTTTATATTGTTAACCAATTGGAGTGAATTTTTATTATTATAATCAAATTTTGAAAAGAATCTTATGTTAAGGTGATGTAATAAGGTATACGTTTAATATATAGTTACCGACATTGCAGTTTTCTGAATTTTTAATCTGTATTAAAAAATTGTCCGAAACATCTCTTTATTATGTTTTTTTATTAATTAAAATAGAAGGCTGTAATATAGAAATATTTTTAAAAAATTTGGATTAAGAATAAAAAATTTGAAAAACTGTAATATCGGTATTTTAAATCCCCTTAACTTTATATTAATAACTGTATAATAATTTATTTATTGTTGGTAACGGCTTTTACTACAGCACTATAGTAAAATCAACAAAGTGAAGTTGGCTGCTTCTACAGATGCGTTCCTATTTCTTCAGTTCGTTTCGTCTCTTGACTTTCCTTCTCTTTCTATTGTATCGACCAATGAGCTTTTTTCATTCTCTGATAACGCTCTGAATTAGCTCTATTTCGATACTAATCGCTATCTCCCTTTTATAATAGGAAATCCAAAATTCTTAAAACTAATAAATGAATTTGTTTAAAATACTAACTGAATAATCTTCATGATACATATTACAAGCTAATGTATTTCTTTTCTTGAAATTTAGTAATGAAATGAAAAGATAATCGATAATTATAAGTACAGGTGAAGTCTCCGTTGTAATAATTTTTCCAATTACGAAAAATTTTTCGATTTCCATTGCAATTTTTTGGACAGCTTTATTTTTAAAATAATTACAAGTGATTAAAGCAAATTTGAAAATTTTTGAAATATTAAAAACGTTTAAAACGAAACAATAAAAAATTAGTACCTTAAGGCAACCATATTATGGCCACAAACCCAGTTTTATTTCGACGGAATATGGCCAGCTCATGGTTTGACAAGAAATACAAATTTATAATTTTGAAAAGAAAATTAAAATTTTTGAATGATAATTAAGGAAATTCAGGATCATTAGAAAATGATTCATTTTAATGAATTATCATCATATATTATTTATTTTTATAAATTATTTATTTTATAACTTATTTTTCATTGACTATTTGTTATAAACTATTTATTTTTATAATTAACAATAACATATTTAAGTTTCATTTATAAAATTATAGTTGATCTTCTGACATTATTTACAATTAATAATAATTACTTGTTAGTATATCACTCAAATAGACAAAGGTTTTAATGAACAATACAAATTTTATAGGTTATAATTTAGGTATTAATATAAATTAATGAGATATTAGTATTATTTAATATTAATTGTAGTTGTACTCATATAAAATATCAATTAATTAAGAACTTAAAGTATCAGACACAAATTTAAGTCTAAAATAAAAATTAAATTTAAATGTCATAATAATTGTTTTTTAATAATATTATTTAAAAAAAGTTTTTACCATAGATATATAAAATACAAGACTCTGGCCCATGAATAATTTTAAGTAATCTCATCAATCCTGTCGCACCGATTAAGAAAGCTCAAGAACACTCTGTGATTAAGAAGAGGACCAATTCGCGCTGTTCTGCGGTAGCTGGAGGGGAACATAGCATAAGTATCAATTTAATTAATGAAAAATTTAGAGGTGGTGCTGCATTGGTCACCCCGGATAACAATATTAGTAAGGGTAAAAATGGTGGTCTTAAGCAGAGTAATGATGGAGCTGATTCTTCCTCAGTAAAGGCAGCTGTGTCTGCTTTGGAGAGCGCGCTATCCTGCAGGCTCGATCTGATTCAAAATGATCTTAATCGACTTCCGGCTCTTGAGAGCCATATTATAAATACTGACAAGGGTCTGCAGGATATCGTGACTAAAATGGAGAGTCAAAATGAAATTATTAAGAATTTACATGCTGGGCAGACGCAGCTGCTAGAGGAGAATCGTTAACTCAGGGGTATGATAGGTACTTTAGAGAAGGAGTTGTTATCTGCTCTAAATGGCATGTATGAAAAGTTTTTCAAATTTCTCACGACTAATTTTAATAATATGCAAGCATTTTTAGGTAATGAATTCAATGGAGTGGACAGCAACTTTTCTCAACTTATGACCGGGGTGGCTGAGGTGGTGCAGACCGTTAGTGATCTCACGGCCCAGGACGAACACTTAATCAACACCAACACTAACACTGATATGCCTGTAAATTCGAATATAACACAATCATTTGAACGTAAAGATAGTAGCTCTCTTAACACATGCACTGAAGCACCTGTTGATTCAAACGATGAACAATTAGTAAAAGCACATACAGATAGTAGCGGAAAGGCATCCTGTCATACTGTGAAGAGGTGTGGTTCTGGGAATAGTGTCTTGGTGATGTCCAGCGGACTGGACTGCTCTGCGGCTAATGTTGGGCTGGAGGATTATGCTTGCGCTGTTCTGGGAACCATACTTCCGACTTTTGAACGTTCAAATATTGTATCTGTTACTGAGATCTCTAATTCTGAAAATAAAAATAAGGGCAGGATGTCTGCTGGGCCTGAGATCGTTGGCGGTCCGAGTATTGCGTTCTCATTGTTGGTTAGACTTTCTGGAGATGACTTGGCGCAGAAGGTATTTATGGCTAGGCGTAGATTAACGGGTTTTTCGACAGCGGATCTGGATCCCTCCCTCCTCGGCAGTTTTTCTACCACCAAGCACCATTCTCAAATATATATAAATGAGTATCTTGAAAAAGATAAATATAATAAATTTAAAAATCTTAAAAAGTATGCTAAAGGAAAAGATTGCAAGTTTGTTTGGCATAGAGGTGGTAAATTTATGGTGAGGAGGAGAGAGAGGGAGAGAGCGCACAAATTTGAAAGTGAACATGATTTGAATGAAATATTAGATAAATCTAAATGTATTGTACAGAAAAATGTTAAAATAACTGATTTTGAGAAACACGATGAAGCTCTAACAAATAATAGAACTACTGATAATGATAAATGTAAACCTCATAATAGTGGGATGAGCTCGAATCAGGAATTAATTAAAAATCATGCAATATCCTTAGATAGAGCCTCTCCCCAATGACTGCGCTGGTCCTCTTCGGAGAGTCGAATAGGGAGGAGGGGTGAACTGCGCGCGTGCTTTCTGAATGTGACCTCTTTGAGAGCTCATATTGGGCAGGTGCGTGAACTTTTAAGTGGCTATCATTCTTACGACATATTTGGAGTTGCTGAGACCTGGCTGGGTCCGTCTGTATCGGATGACGTCATTCGAGTCGGGGGGTGCAAAGTGTTTAGACAGGACAGAAACTTGCGTGGTGGAGGAGTTGCCTTGTATATTAAGGATAATCTAAAATGCACTATTTTGGCCACTTCGGAGACGCAAACTAGTAATAGTAGCGATAAGCCGGAGGTGCCTAAATATATTTTCTGTTCTGTGCAAGTTGGCGGCTCCGAGCCCGTGCTAGTTTCTGTCATTTATCGTCCTCCTGCTGTTTCGTTTACTAGAAACTCTAATTTGTTGATTGATTTGAGAAATTTTTGTTCGGACTATTCCCATAAAATTATAATGGGGGACTTGAATGCCGATCTCCTTAAAGAGAGCAGTGATGCTAAGTTTCTTAGTAAGCTGTCGGCTGAGCTTTCGTTACAGTTGGTCCAGCACGGTGCTACGCATCATACTCCTACGTCTCACACGTGGATTGACCTGATCTTTGTTGATGACAACGACGTGGTGCTTGATGCACGGAACCTACCGGCGAGCTTTCACAGTCGGCATAATTTAATTGACGTCTGTTTGCCTTGCAACACTATAACTTTTGATCAAAAACCTATCATGTATAGGAACTATAAAAATATTTGTCCAACTGCATTGGGAGAGAAACTTGCCGGCTGTGATTGGTCGCCGCTTATGACTGACACAGCTGACCCTGAATCTGCACTTGGTTGCCTCTGTGACAATCTCACTGCTGCAATCGAGAATTTGGCATCGTTGAAAGCGCTCAAGCCTAATAAGAATAAGTTTCCATGGGTAGATGAAGAATTGTCGCGGATGCGGCGTAAGAGAGATGCTACATATCGTAGATACAAACGGACAGAGGACAAGCAGTATCTCCTTGAATTTCTGCGGTTGCGTAGGGTGGTAGACGAACGCACGGACCATGCTAAGACTACTTATATTCACAATAGACTGTTTGATGCTCTTGCGGGTGGTAATGTCTGGAAGGAGTTGAGAGACCTGGGACTGCTATCCGGGCCTCAAGGGGATTTGAATGGATTCACTCCGGATGAGCTTAATGCGCACTTTGCTGGGGTGTCAGTCTCGCCGCAGGAGGATAGTGAAGAGCGATTGAGAATTCTTTCTCAATGCAATGAAAGTGGGTTTACCTTTAAACCAATTAGTTTTAATGATGTTGTTCTTGCAATTTCACATTTTTCCTCACAGGCTTGTGGTGAGGATGGCATTCCGCAAAGCGTGATAGTTAAAGCTTTACCATTTATTGGTGAACATTTTGTGACTCTGTTCAACTCCTCTTTTGCACGGGGCGTCTTCCCTTGCCGTTGGAAGCATGCACGTATTATACCATTGAAAAAGTGTGCTGCACCTGAGCAACCAAAAGATTTTAGGCCTATAGCCATCTTATGTTTTCTTTCAAAGGTTCTTGAGAAGATCGCCCATGACCAACTGCAGGAGTACATTACATCCAAAAAATTGCTCGATCCTATGCAGACGGGCGTCAGGAAAAACCATTCTACGCAGACTGCTGTACTTAAGCTTACAGACGATATAAGGTCAGGTCTAGACAGGAAACTTGTCACGTTACTGCTACTTTTTGACTTTAGTAAGGCATTCGACACGATCTCTCCCTCCAAACTTCTTGCGAGGCTTAGATCGATGGGGTTCTCCAGGGCCGCACTCGGATGGATTAACTCCTATTTATCAGGTAGGAAACAAATGGTTTCCACACATTTAAAGGAGGAATCGAATTGGCTAACAACCAATCTAGGAGTACCTCAGGATTCGGTGCTGGGGTCTCTGTTGTTTTGCCTTTACATAAATGATGTACGTGACGCACTGGACTCTGGTTGCGTCGGGCATCTGCTGTATGCGGATGATCTTCAAATTTATACACAGGTCCCTTATGATGATGTGGACGAGGCGATTCGTATTTTACAGAGGGCGGCCAGGGCGGTGTCGGGGTGGGCTGCTGGTGTTTCTCTCACTTTGAATGCTAGTAAAACAAAGGCGATCGTCTTTGGAAGTAATCGTTTTATTAAAAATTTTTATTCGGGTGAGCCAAGGACGATTGACCTGGGGAGCGGTATCAGTATTCCTTTCTCTGACACCGTTACGAGCTTTGGTGTTGTACTCGACTCTAAACTGTCGTGGGAACCGCATATTAATATGTTGACTAAAAAATTCAATAGAGTGATTTATAGCCTGCGGTTTTTCCGTCGGTACACCACTGAGGCTCTGCGTAAGCAGCTCGCAACCGCCCTGCTGTTTCCACATCTTGATTACTGTTCAGTGGTTTTGCTCGATGCTCCGCAGGAGTTACGAAGACGGCTACAGACAATGCAAAATTCATGTGTGAGATATGTATTAGGCGTGAGAATGGGTGATCACATCTCTCCCCATAGACATGCTTTGGGTTGGCACGTACTGATTCGAGGAGACAGTATTTTATGGCTGTACTTATGTACAAAATCGTACGTATGAATACTCCCGAATATCTAGTGGGTCTCTTCACTAGATATATACCCAGAGCGACCACTAGGGGTGAGATTAAAGATCTTGCGGTGCCCTTCATGCGCACTGAGACTGGAAGAAATTCCTTTCAAGTTCAAGGTGCGCATTTTTGGAACTCCCTACCTGCTGATATTAAAAATCTTCCATCAATCAGCAGGTTTAAAGCCGCTCTGAGGAGGTTTTTACTCGACCTCGATTAAACGGTATTATTTTCGGACTATATCATATGTGTTAATTTATTATGTGATGTACCCTTTATAGATTTAAGGCATGATTCTATTTATTGGCGTGTATGTAGGATGTGTGTGCATAGAGTGAATGTTTATATTTTTATCAGATTGACTTGTATACTACTGTACATTCAACTTGCTGTGATTTTAACTTACTGTATACTGCTGATATTTCGACTGCGCTCTTTACACGCTTGATTTTATGTAATTATTTTGACTGATAGATATTGAGACTGATTTTTAACTATATTATTTATACTTTTTGCGTGTATTTATTCGTGTTATCTGTGATATCGCTTTTATTTAATTTATTGACTTACTATTACAGTATTACTATCTCTATTATGTTTTATGACTGTGATATCATACTGTACTATTTTGATTTTATATGTGCAAGGCTATTTAAAGTATTTTTATGTATTTTTTTCAACTTTATTTGTAATTTTCACGCTTTTTTGTAATTTTAATACAAAATAAACAATATCTAATCTAATCTAATCTAATCAAATAATTAAAATCCTTCCCTTTAATCGAACACTTGATTTTGGTGGTCTCTGCAAGCTTTCTCAGTCAATTTTCAACGAATTGACTTTAAAATTTCCAGAGATCTTTAATTTATATATATTCACAAAATAACACTTTTATTTAAAAAAAAAAGAAAAAGAATTTCAAAGTTTATCGAACAATTTGTTGAAAATTAACTGAGAGAGCTTACAACAACCATCAAATTGAAAAAATTACATTTTTGACTAATCAAAAGGATTTTAAGTATCAAATGAGATATTTTAAAATTATTCATGGACTTTGTGAATAAGTTGAGAATATATCAATTCAGATTCATGTAATGTAAGTTGTATTGTAATTTCACTTTAAAAAAGTTGGTGGCAAGTTTCATTTTTTGTCTAGCGACAAGTAAAATATTCAATAATACACATGTTGGACTTCGTTTTAAAATTATAGCACTCAAAATTCTAAAATTTTGCAAATAATTTCAAAATTTCCCACTGTAACATAATGTCAATTCAAATCAATGTAATCTAGGTTGTATAATAAAACATAAAATTGAATTTTATAGTTTAAAAAAAAATGTCTGGTACGTATCATATGAGAGGATTCATCATGGACTAAATCAAATATAATACCGCTCACCAACTTTTTTAAGCAAAATAACAGTACAATATAAATTACATTTCTATGCATTGATACCATCTTGGAGGAAGATATTTTAAAGCAATATACAGAGTATTATAGCTTTAAGTACTATAGTTAAAAAATAGCATATTATGATACAGGCGACGTAAATCACCTATTATTACACGACGAAGTTGGAGCCTGAGCGTTAGCGACGGCCCTAAACACCGTGTAATAATAAGTGAATTTAAGTCGCGAGCATCGTATACTATTTTATAGCACGAGTGTTTTTAATTCACACTACATCTATACTCTCAAAATTCAATAATAAACAAAGGCTATGCGCTCCACAAATGATAATTCATTAAAAAAACGAATTCCACATACCAGTAAAACTAGGCATTCTATGAATGATAAATCGTAAAAGAAAAGCGAAAACTGCAAAAAGCAAAATCTAAGGACTTCGCGAATAATAAATAGAAAAAAAACTAAAAATATATATAAAACATGAAATAACATTATGTCAAACTGTTGAAATTAATTCTGTGATAATAAAAATCTAAATTTCCTTTCATATATGTATTAGGGCCGTAGGAGCGACAATTGGTAACTTATGTATTGTATTAGCAGTTGCGTTTAGGGGAATCACAGCCGCGATGGAGTCTTAGAGCGTCGAAATGACTACCTCTTCGCTTCATGTTACACTGATATTAACTTTGGTTTTACATATATTTTACACGCTTATAATTGTTATTTATTTTGAAAAATATCGATATAAAAGAGTTGCAATAATCTACATCTTATTTTTATCGATGAATAAAATCTTAAAAATAATTCAGATATCAAAATATCGCTTATTATAAGTGCGTGATTTAAGTGAATTCAGCATCATATTCATTATTGAACAGCGTAAAAATTTATTGTTTAACTCTCGGCTCAGCGGGACTTAAGCACGGATTTAAATCACGCAGTGCTATAAAAAATCTAACACGTACCACATGAAGTATTTCATTCAACATAGACTAAAAATGAAACTGGCCATCAAGCTTTTTAAAGTGATATCATAATTTAATTTCTACTTATTTATTTTTAAAACTATAGCATTTACAATCATAAGACTTTGTAAATAACTTTAGAATGTTCTGCCTTGCATAATATCAATATAAATCCATATATTGTAGATTGTATTGTAATTTCACTTCGAAAAAATTGGTGACAAGTTTCATTTTTTGTTTAGCTACAAACAAAATATTTCATAATACCCATATTCGTTTTGAAAGTTTGGCACTCGAAGTTCTAAAATTTTGCAAATAATTTTAAAGTGTCCTGCTGTAACATAATGTCAACGCAAATCAATAAATTATATTATATAACATAATATTGAGTTTTACTGTTTGAAAAGAAGTAGTCTGGTACGTATCATATGAAAGGATTCATCATGGACTAAATCAAATATAAAACCGCTTATCAACTTTTTTAAGCAAAATGATAGTACAATCTAAATTACATTCATAAGCATTGATACCATGTTTGAGGAAAATATTTTAAAGCAATATACAAAGTATCATCCCTAGTGGAAATATAAAATGTGCATTACTGTTTGAAATAGTTAAAAATTATTCAAAACTGTTTAAAAATTTTTAAAACTGTTTAAAACTGTTCAAAATAGTTCATAAGTGTGAAATTTGAGACATTTAAAACATTTATAAACAATTTTAAACATTTTTAAACATTCTTGAATACTACAGAATAATTTGAAACTAAAGTGAACATTTTCTCGTATATATCATATAAATTTTACTATATAGAAGGAAATTTTCACAAACACAATTATGAAACACTATTTGAAATCATTTCGAACTTTTTGAAAAGTGTTTAAAAGTGTTTAAAAATGTTTAAAACTATTTAGATGTGTTTATAACTATTTGAAACTGTTTAAAACTGTTTAAAACTGTTAAAAATTGTTCAAGTTAATAAAAAATAGTTTATATTGATTCCAAATTGTTTTGAAATACTATGAATATTTAAAATAATTTATAACTTTCAAACGTAAAAAATTCAAAACTATTTAACACTGTTTGAAATTATAACGCCTTGGTGGCGATGTAGAAGTTAAGTGCAGAAGGAGACTAGGATCTGGAAATAAGCCAAAGACTATATAAGTTAGATGTAACTTTATTAGTGAGCCAATGCGACTAAGCGCAGTGGCTGGCGGAACAAGACTGAAGTACAAGCAAGCAGTCTCGGAGCTGCTTCTTCCTCGTCTGATATGAGCCTGCGCAGAGGCGTTCTCATGTATACGCTGACATGTGTATTGGTGCGCTTACAGCGCCATACGCATACATACAAGTGTGAGTGTCCCCACATCACTCCCCCCCAACAATTAAATTTTGTTAAGGATAATTTTATTTACAAAGTTGCAAAAAGGTGCATATTTTTATATCACAGATAGGTTAACAATCAGTCTTTTTTATATGAAGTTAACAATAAAAAGTTGAAATAACAATATAAGTTATAAATCGCATAACACTGAGTTTAAAAAGATCGCATTAAAATTCGTATAAATGTTCGCATTGACATTAAAGTCTCATAGAAAATAAATATATAAAAGATCGCAATAACATTATGAATATCGCAGTCATTATCACAGCATAGTTATTAAAAGTACATAACAATTACAAGTGTTTAACAATCTTTTAAGATTTATTTATAGTTTTTTTGGCTAGAAGTCTTTATTACAGTGAAAACTGTTAATACTATTAGCTTTTTAGTCTATAAATCCTTTAGGATTTACATAAGATTTTTCCTTAGAGGATTCGCAAAAAATGCTTTATTGCAGTAAAAACTGTTAATGTTTGTTAGCTATTTATCGCTGTTATTGATTAATTCACTTAAAGGTGCAGTGAAATAGGAACTTTTTATACAATTGTGCTATACGCAAAAAATGGTACGCACGGAACAAGTTTAGTGCTTGTTGCGGATTGCATTAAGGTACTTGAGTATATTTACATATTATGCACTTATAGTGCTTCACTTTCAAGTATGAGCGCAGTTATGTACTACATTAGATTCGCTGTGAAATATTACAAAAGATTTACATATTGCAGAATTTTTTGTGCATTAGTTATTGCAGTCAAATGCACTATAAAGTTACAGATTATGCTTGTGTGTGTGTACAACTCACTAAATTATAATTTGTTGACAAGAGTGGTTGATGCGTTGCAATTTTTTAGTTTGTCAAGATAATTATTACTTATTAGGTTAAGTAGCATCAATTTATTATAATACAGATTGCTCATTTGGCGTATGCTAAGTTGCATGAATCAAAAGTAAGAGTTGAGTGTACAAAATGCAAAATGCAGAGTGCATATTATGATTAAGTAATTAAGATTTTAAGTAGTGCACTTGACTGTTTTTAAAAAAAAGAAATTATTATAAACGTGAGTTTACTTTGCTTTACTTTAAGGGTAATGCGTTGACTAGAACGCAATTTATTGCAAGAATGTGACTCTGTGTAAAAAAAAAATAGAAAAAAGGAATGAACAGAGTACAAAAAAATATGAAGAGTGAAGTGAAATAAACCGGTTAATTAACTATTGCACAATTACAAGGGTGTTAGTAAGAGGTACGCGGGTTTGGACCGCTATGGATCTAGTTGTAAAAGACCCAAACTTCAAAACGCTCGTAATGTGAAGACCCAGATGTTATGGGATTCTTCTGCGTGACGTAGGCGCCGAGGTTGATGAGCTGCCTACGCATGGTGTCACGCATGCAAATCTTGCAGTTGAGCGCTAGGAAGTTGAATGAGGGCACCCTGGTGATGACGTCCATAATAAAGCGTGGGCTAAACGCTCTGTTGCCTTTGTTATTCTTCCCCAAGGTGTTGGTAATAGTGACGTCACGTACTTGGAGGGAAGAGAGAGATTCCAAGGTGTCCTCAATGCCACGATGGTAAGGCAGTTTCAGCGTGGTCAGATGTTGAAGACCCGAGAAATTCAATCTTCGCTGGGGGATGTCCAAACCCGTGTAATCGACCACACGAAGCACTGGAGCATGGTTTAAAAAATTTTGCAAGTGCTGCTTAGCGAATCTACTGCCTTTAAGGCTCAACTCCATTAAAGAAGGAAGAGTATGGAGGTCTGGTTGATGAATAAAGTCCAGTGGTTCGGCGGTCGTGGTGTTATACTCCATGCGGAAGGTGCTCAAGGAGTTAAGCTCAGTGAACACCCATACAGGGAGCTGCCACATCTGCAACATTGGGTCGTTGTTGGAACAATCCACCAGGCTAAGCTCAGAAATTTTATCATTGTCCTTAAGAAACTCGATTAAAAAGAGTACCCCCCGTTAAGATAGGTAAAATGCCCTCCCTCATATATTTTAAAACTAATATTTTTTCTTGTTTTTATACTAATTAAGATTAGGTTTTGTTATATTTATAGTTTCCTAACACATACCCTAACCTCAACATAACCTAAAAATCACTTTTTTAATAAAATTTTTTTTTCATCTGGAAGGATGAATGATATTAATCCCGCGAAAAACATATGACTAGGTCTTAGCACTCTCTTCAACTGTGATTTTTTGCGAGTCCTAGAAAGCAGTTTTTCTAACCTAAAAATAACATTTAAATCATAAAATCTCCGTAACTTTGCTCTGGGAGGGGCTACAAGTAATTTTCTGGGCTTAAAATTTATATTTTTAAAAAACAAATAGAGTTTATAATGACCAAAAATTCGATTCTGGCATGGCGCCATGGCGAAAAACTCGAAAAACCATTTTTTCATAGGTTTTCTGTCGGTTATTGATCTCTAGCAACTCACAAATCATTTTTAGAGAAAAAAACATAGCTTCATTGGATTCTACGTAAAAAAATACATTGAAAATGTGCATGATTACTTTAGGAATACTTGGATGCTGTTACAAAACAATTCAAAAAATAAAATAATTCTGAAATTATTACATATCTACTTTGCATCGTTGCTGCATTTTATGTTTTTATGACCTTGGTCATCTCTTTAGAGTCCCAAAGCTACTATCCAATGTATTCATAGGCAAATGACGTCCACTGTACGCGAAAAACAGAGACAAATACTAGACAGATAACTATAACTCCTATATATACATATATATATATATATATATATGTATATATATATATATATATATATATATATATATATGTGGAATAACTTGCTATCCCTCGTATATACATAAGGAATAGTGAGTTGTTTTTCTTATACATAGATAAAAAACCAATGTTTATCTATTCCTGTAACTATTCTTTTTAGTGTTCTTTTTTAGCTTGTAAGAGACCTAACATGTTTTCTGTCCTCCATAAATCACGAACTCGATAGATTTGAACAATTAAATGATTCCAATTAAGTTCCAAATTCAAAAATTAAAAGATCATTATCTCTTTAGAGTCATAAAGCTACTATTCGATGTATTTACAGCTAAATTACGCCTATTGCACGCCAAAATAAGATTTTTAAACATAACTGAAGTAACGGTCGTATCATCTGTCTTTTTGTATTACAGTAGACTCTGGATACAAGAAAATCAACGGGCCTTCAGGAGAGGAATTTTCTTGAAAATTCTCTCATACAAAGAGTCCCCAACACGCTCGAGTCAAAAGTCATACCCACACCTACTGTTTTGTTGTGTGAGTTGTATCCAACATGCGTGTATATTCTGTCTCTCTCACTTTCATAGTGGTGGGATAACGCAAATACTTAGGCTCACGCCCATATTTAGGAGAAAGAGCTCGAAATCTCTTATATCGCAATCTCTTGTATCGAGAGATCACTGAATCATTAGAGAGACAAAGACGGAATAACGTTTTAGTAACTATATATATATATATATATATATATATATATATATATATATATATACAAAAAATAGTGAGCTATTGCTTCTCATATATATATATATATATATATATATATAAAGAATAGTGAGCTGTTGCTAGAAACAACGCGCTTGATTCTCATATATGTAGAAGCAATGTATTTCTTATATCGGTTGCTACTCTATTTTTTGCGTATAATGGCCTGAAGACAAATCATAATTGTGGCAGTTCTAACAAAGAATATAAATGCTTACATAGAAGTGTACTTTCAGGCTCGAATTTATAGACCCAACACGATTGTTACTAAAACCTTATTCCGTCTTTGTCTCTCTAATGATTCAGTGATCTCTCGATACAAGAGATTGCGATATATGAGATTTCGAGCTCTTTCTTCTAAATATGGGCGTGAGCCTAAGTTTTTGCGTTATCCTACCACTATGAAAGTGAGAGAGACAGAATATACACGCATGTTGGATACAACTCACACAACAAAACAGTAGGTGTGGGTATCACTCTCGACTCAAGCGTGTTGGGGAATTTTTGAATGAAAGAATTTTCAAGTAAATTCCTCTCCTGAAGGCCCGTTGATTCTCTTGTATCCAGAGTCTACTGTAATACAAAAAGACAGATGATACGACCATTACTTCAGTTATGTTTAAAAATCTTATTTTAGCGTGCAATAGGCGTAATTTGGCTGTAAATAGTAGCTTTATGACTCTAAAGGGATGATGATCTTTTAATTTTTGAATTTGGAACCTAATTAGAATCATTTAATTGTTCAAATCTACCGAGTTCGTGATTTATGGAGGACAGAAAACATGTTAGGTCTCTTACAAGCTAAAAAAGAACACTAAAAAGAATAGTTACAGGAATAGATAAACATTGGTTTTTTATCTATGTATAAGAAAAATAATTTGCGTTTCCTAAGAACAACTCACTATTCCTTATGTATATACGAGGGATAGCAAGTTATTCCACATATATATATATGTATATATAGGAGTTATAGTTATCTGTCTAGTATTTGTCTCTGTTTTTCGCGTACAGTGGACGTCATTTGCCTATGAATACATTGAATAGTAGCTTTGAGACTCTAAAGAGATGACCAAGGTCATAAAAACATAAAATGCAGCAACGACGCAAAGTAGCTATGTAATAATTTTAGAATTATTTTATTTTTTTAATTGTTTTGTAACAGCATTCAAGTATTCCTAAAGTAATCATGCACATTTTCAATGTATTTTTTTACGTAGAATCCAATGAAGCTATTTTTTTTTACTTTAAAAATGATTTGTGAGTTGCTAGAGACCAATAATCGACAGAAAACCTATGAAAAAATGGTTTTTCGAGTTTTTCGCCATGGCGCCATGCCAGAATCGAATTTTTGGTCATTATAAACTCTATTTGTTTTTTAAAAATATAAATTTTAAGCCCAGAAAATTACTTGTAGCCCCTCCCAGAGCAAAGTTACGGAGATTTTATGATTTAAATGTTATTTTTAGGTTAGAAAAACTGCTTTCTAGGACTCGCAAAAAATCACAGTTGAAGAGAGTGCTAAGACCTAGTCATATATTTTTCGCGGGATTAATATCATTCATCCTTCCAGATGAAAAAAAAATTTTATTAAAAAAGTGATTTTTAGGTTATGTTGAGGTTAGGGTATGTGTTAGGAAACTATAAATATAACAAAACCTAATCTTAATTACTATAAAAACAAGAAAAAATATTAGTTTTAAAATATATGAGGGAGGGCATTTTACCTATCTTAACGGGGGGTACTCTTTCAGACGCAACTGTGGACACTGTACGAACCTTAAAGAAGTGAGCATACAAGTAGCCTGGCGGTTGAGCCACGGTATCCAAATGCGCTCGTCGGAGTTATCCTCCTCGCGCTTCTTCTCCCAAGCAAGACGAACCATCGGGTTATCATGGACGGCAAGATGCTTGACACCTTCAAGGCTGACCCGACACTCGAAAAACCCGGTAGTTTTTCCAATAATCAATCCTTCAATGGTGGAGAATCGGGATAGCATCTCCAGTGCCGTAGGCGTTACCACAACGCCGCGCAAATCAACGCCCGTTAGATGTATCCGCTCCATCCGACCCGACGGGTTAACTAAATTAATATCCAACAATTTTTGGAGCTCGGACACATCTATGGGCCACCACTCGCGGATGGTGATGCTAGAAAAATAAAATTGGTGCGCATCTTCAAGCATTCTTTGCCATCCATTTTCCGTCTTGTATCGCTCGCTACCCGAATCAAAGTGCAGGTGGCCTAATTTGTAATGAACCTCGCGCCATCCTTCGAATGCAGTGACTAGTGCCAACTTGGAATCATTGTCCAAGTGTTTAACAATGCATCTAACAATAGGATCAAGACGCAGGGCTGCAAGGCAGGCAGAAGTAGGGTCTTGAGGGACCTGTACCACCGGTTGTGAATCGGTGGCTGTCAAAAAATTCCTAGCTGGACATACTTTTACGTATCTCCTGCATACCTTGCCCCCACGTTCCTTTTCAAAAAAAAGTTTATTTAAAAGGGCGTCGCACTGCATTCTAGTTGACGACGCGAGGTTATCGCAGGTCACCCGCGCACTACACCTCGAACCCTTGACAAAGATCGCATTGATCTTAAACTCCTTCTGTCCACGCGCGATCAGCATGTCGCCCAAAACCTTTTTCGAAACTTTATACATGTTATACACTAACAGGGTACATACATGCTGACCGCCTATGAACAAGATAGGAAGGCGACGATCATAGGTAGGTGGAGTGCACGGGTAAGTGCGTAGGGAGGCACGAACGGCGGCGTTCATGGTCTCGGTTAAGATTCGCAGGTATTCTTCTTTGAACTCCGAGAGATAGAGCTCCGCCATACGAAGATGGTGTCTCGTAGGAGAGCCCTCTGGTGATGCCACGATGGCATTGAGAAGACTCTCATGTAGACGGAGGATCTCTGCGGAGACATCCTGTGTTCTGACCCAACCGCTATGAGAAGACATGTCTTCTAGCAAGCTGGACCAGCAGGAGCTAGAGAACAGACGAAAAGGCATTTTGATTAGTTATACTCAAATATTTAGTAAGGAGGCATTTAATATCCTCCAGTTCTCTAGCGACATTTTGCTTGCGTTTTTTATATTAAATTTAGGAAATGAGTGCGAGGCTTTACATATGTATTCAACCGAGATTTGATCGCTAAATCTAACTTTTCTATCTACCTCCCTATTTTCTATTGAATTAATTTTATTTCTTTTAAGGATGTTGGGAATGAATTTTTTCTTTTTAGGTAAGGAGGGAGTTGCTTGTGGATGAATGACAGAGGAAGGATTATCTTTATTGAGAGTGGAAGTTTCTGAAGCTTCTATGCATTCCGGTGCATCAATAATTTGATTACTATTAGTTATTTCCGGAAGCGCGCTTTCATCTATTATCCCATTACTAGATGCTTGAATGTCGCTGCTAACGCCGCGATCATCCCCCCCGGCGACAACTCGTCCATGTCATCATCCCTATGTACAAGAACTTCGTGTGTGATAACAGGAGGCTCGGCAACGGAATCTGATTTACCGACGCGAGATGGCTTTTGGCCATTTGTTTCAGTTGCACAGGGTGCAGTGTCATTAGTCTGAGAGAGTGGGGATCGCAAGGTCCTATCCTCCGTGCTATTATCACAGTCTTCATTTATTGACTGCTGTGTCAAAAAATTATCTATTTCGCAGTTATCATCCTGCACTTGATTTTTATCTACAACGGAGGGAGGAAGTCGCGAAGCCTCACTCTCTACGTTATCGACGAGTTTGCGCACCGTGGCGGTTGTAGGTAAGTTAAAATTCGGAGATAAAAACTGTTGCAGGGACCTTTCATATGCATTGATGTCAGAATTAGAATTTATATTTGCATCTACGTCGTCACATTCTTTGGTTAAAAAAATACGCTAATTTAATACGTTCTAAGTTTACAACGACATGTTTACCGTTTTTCTCTAAGGTAAAAGTGCGCCCATCTTGATGACGCGAGACAACTTTATACGGACCGGTGTATGGTTGTGTAAGTGGCGGTTTTACGGCTCTCACTCTTTCGAACACGTGAGTGCAGGTGTTGAGATCTTTAAAGACGAAAGGTTTGGCGGAAGTATTATGTACTACCGGAACTGGTTTCATTTGCGCGATATAATCCCGAAATTCCGATAAAAAGATGTTATCATTAAGGCCGCGGGTGTCGCGAAACTGCAAGATATCGCCCGGAATGGTTAATTTTGTGCCATACACAAACTCTGCTGGATTAGCATCCGTATCTAGGCGTATTCTAGTACGCAATCCCAATAAAACACTTGAAAGAACTTTGGTCCATTCATGAGTCCGTGCAAGGCACATTAATGCAGCTTTTAATTGCCTATGCCATCTTTCAATCATGCCGTTTGCCTGCGGATGGTAAGCAGTCGTACGCGTCCGATTACAACCTATCAGTTCTAAGAGTGAGATGAAAAGCTGAGATTCAAATTGCCGCCCCTGATCCGTAGTTATTGTTACGGGTGCACCGAATCGCGCTACCCAAGTATCAAAAAATGCGCGCGCAACCACCGGCGCCGTAATATCGTGTAGAGGTACCGCCTCTGGCCAGCGCGAGAATCTATCTATCATCGTGAGCAGATACTTGTAGCCTTCACTCGAGGGCAAGGGACCTGCAATATCGATGTGCACATGCGCAAATCTCGCGTCTGGTTCAACGAAGTGCAGTGGCAAAAACTTATTCTGGCGAGAAACTTTAGCGCGTTGACAATCTAAACAGTTTTTGCACTGCTCTTTTACCTCTTTAGCCATATTAGACCACACATAGTGCTGTCTAACTAACCTATCGGTTACACGGCTCGAAGGGTGCGCGTTGTTAATATGAAAAATTTTAAATACTTCACGTCTAAGTATCTTGGGTATAAATGGTCGAAAGGTTTGCGCGTCGAAGTTGCAATAGATGGCTGTTCGATTGGGTCCCCAGCGCAGCTTAGTTAATTTTAGAGGGTGATTCAAATCCGCAATTATCTCTTTCAATTCGTCATCGCGTTCCTGCTCTTGTGAAATTTCTTCAAGAGTAAAAAATGTTGGAAAGTTAAATGTCGTGATACTTGCGAGGGTCTTTTTTACAAAGGGTTCTCCAGTTGATGCCTCATTGTTCCAGTCAAAAGAGGCTGGCGCAATGGGGGGATCAATACGCGAGAGCGAGTCTGCGACCACATTGTCTTCGCCCCACAAGTAACAAATTTCCGTATTGAACTGCGATATAAACGACAATTTACGCGCGCGCAATGGTGTACACGCGTCTAAGTTTTGCCCGAGCGCGTAGATTAGCGGTTTATGATCAGTAAAAACTTAAAAGTTACGACCCTCCAAAAAATAGCTAAAATACTTTAAGGCTTCATAAATTGCCATTAATTCGCGATCGTAAGCGCTGTACTTTGATTGCGCGGGAGTAAATTTCCTGGAGAAAAATGCTAGTGGCTGCCAACTGCCATCTACACATTGCTCCAAGGAAGCACCCATGGCGAAATTTGAGGCATCCGTGGTTACGCGTATTTCTGCGTCTGCGCACGGATAAGCTAAGCTGGGTATATTAGTTATGTCTATCTTTGTCTTTTCGAAAGCCTCTAGTGCGTCTGGGGTCCAAATTATCGGTGTTTTATCCTTCTTTTTGTTAGTTTTTATGAGCGCGTGCAGATGGCGCTGCGTTTCTGCCGCTTGAGGGGTTGCCTTTCTATAAAAGTTAACTAAACCGAGGAATCTACGTAATTCATCTACGGTTCGCGATTGTGGAAAATTTTTGATTGAATCGACCAACTTTGGGTCAGGCTTAAGGCCTGCTTTATCGATCGTATGCCCGAGAAAAACTAAACTTTCGGCTCCGAAGATGCATTTTTTTAAATTTAGATGCAAATGGAAGTTCTGCAATCTTTCAAGCACTATATTTAGGTGCTTCTCATGTTCCTCGGGTGAGGCGGACGCCACTAGGATATCGTCGATGTAAGCAAAGACGAAATCTAAATCTCCCAGCGCAAGGTTGACGTACACTGAAAAAATTGCGGGTGAGAAACTATATTAAATATGAATACGCAGCGTTCTGCGCATAAAAGCGATCCTCGTGCGCGTGAGAGAGATCCTCGCTACGTTTTTAGGCGCGCTGCCTTCTCAAAATTCTCTCGTCTCTACTCGTCTCTAATTTTGGGAAAGCAGCAAGCCCAAAAGCGCAGCGAGGATAGCTTTAATTTAATATAGCACCGATGTATTCACGTTTAGTATAGCATCTCTTCGCTGTGGTAAGGGAAGGCGCCTACAGTTTTTTCAGTGTACCTTTGAAACGTTTGCGACGCGTTTCTAAAACCGAAAGTCATGACGAGAAATTCGTACAGACCAAACGGTGTAATTACTGCCGTTTTGGAGATGTCATCTGGAAAGATGGGTATCTGTAAGAACGCGCTTTCCAGGTCTAAGGCGGAGAAAATAGTTTTACCGTGTAAATTACTCGAAAAATCGTGCAAATTCGGTATGGGGTATCTATCCGGTACCGTTACCTCATTTAATTTCCGATAGTCTCCGCAGACTCGCCATTCCCCGTTTTTTTTAGGCACTATGTGTATGGGTGTAGCCCAAGGACTTTTCGAGGGTCTACACACACCTAACCTACACCACTCTTCAAACGCTGATTTAGCTACTTTAAGTTTTTCTGGGTGTAAGCGTCGCGGTTTCTGCGCACAAGGAGGACCTGTGGTCCTAATGTAATGATAGATGCCTCTCTTTTTTAGAGATTTTGGCCTATCAACGCCTATTACCGTAGGAAATTTGTTTAAAATGTGTGCATACTTGATTTTGGGGTCAATCAAAGAGATTTGTAAGTCAGGAACGGCTTTGTTAAATCCGTTAATTGTTTCCTTCGTACTCGCATTTATTAGTAATTTTTTCTTAAGATCTGGTAAGAGATGAAAATGATTTAAAACATCCCCTCCCAATATAGGATAAGGGACATCTGCAAAAATAAAAAGTCATAGCAGTTCCTGAGTGAACCCAAAATCAAGTTTTTTGTGTAATGTGCCATATGTGTTTATTTTAGTGTCGTTGGCTGCATATAAGTTTGAATTTGTCTTTTTTCCCGTAAAATTTTTTGGTCTAGGGATTACGGAAATTTCCGCGCCCGAGTCAATTAAAAACACCTCATTGGTGGTTTTATCTTTTACGTGGAGACGCACTGAATTAGTCCCGGCCACGCTGGTCTCCATGACGCGCCGAGTTTCTAGTTTAACGAATCTCTGACGTTTTCTTTGTTACCATCCGAGCTTGTTCTATCTTTATTTCTCGCGTTTTGTTGATCTGGTTTAATGGAGTTATCCACCCAGTCACACGGCTTTGTACATTTAAATGCGTTTTTACCGTATTTACTGTGATGGTAACAATAATGTCTACGGTCTCTACTTTTGCTACGTCCGCGCCCTCCTGCTTTATTACCTTCATGCCAAGTTTTATCTTGCGAGCGTCTTTTAAGAGTATTACGTTGACTTACGAGCGCGTCGACTTTAGTCATCATTTCCGTCAAAATGTGTGTTTCATTTTGTTTAATTTCGTGAATCGCGTTGTGATTTGCATGTAAGTCGGCATGTATTTGATCAGCAAGCTCGACCGACGCCATTTCGTTTTCAGGTGTTACGTCTTCTCGTATAAACGGACGGATGTTGCCTGGTAGATTGGCTCTCCAAGCTTTAAGAATCGACGCGCGTGACATTTGTTCTCCCGCAAGATTAATCAGCTCGTATAAATATTCCGATGGCTTTCTTGTTCCGATTTGACAACCGCGAAATAATGTTTGTAATTTAGAATCTTGCGATTGCGTATATTTTTTGATTAAGATGTCTTTAATCCCAGTGTAACGATGATTAGGTCTTAGCAATTTGGTGCTATTAGATATTTCATCAACGATGCTATTGCTAAGGTTAGGCATGACGTTTACGAATTTAATATTGTCGTCCGTTATGTTTTGTATCGATAGTTGATACTCGAACATTTCGAACCATGTTACCGGATCGTGTTGCCAGAAGGGCATTTTAATTGGTTTGAATTTTATATTAGCCGCGACCGACGGTTGAGTGTTATGATTCTGTGTGTTTATGTTGGGCGTATTTGTTGTGTGTACGGGAAAGGTTACAGGATAGCTAAAATTCGAGAAAGTTCGGTTATTTGTTATTAAAGGTTGTGTTTCTTGTGTGTTTGGAATGTTTGATATTGAATTGAAGGTCGTGCTTTGTTCTGTAGGAAAAAGGTGTGATGTTTGTTTATGTGTTGTTGTAGAGGCCGATGGAAGGTTATAATGACTTTAAGTGTTTCTTGTATTTTCGAAAATTCTAGAATTTAAATTTTGCTGAGTCTCTAACGAATTTTCATTTCTCGCTTGATTTAATACAAGTGCTTTTAATGACTCTATTTGCTCTGTTAAATTATTGATTTGTTCGCTGTGCGAATTTTGCATTAGTTCAATTTTATTACTCAAAGTTTTTTCCATCCGTTCATAAGCCTCTCGTGGAACTGTTTTTTCGTTTGATATGTTATGAAAAGGTGGTCTGATAGATAAAAGCCTATTCTGATCGAAACTATGCGCGGTTCTTTGTCTATTCGTTAATAAGGATTTTTCAAACATTTTTTGATTTTTGTTAATAATTGAGTTTGTTAAATTTACATGAAACTCGGTGGGCGAACTGTCGGAAACGATTGGTCCTATAGCATTTTCTAGAGTTCCCAGGACGCCCCCGTCACCCGAGTACATGCTCTCTGAAGGAGAGCTGTTCTGTTGCATACGTCACGCGTTTTCCGTACGTTCCGTGTTGCCGGGCTCGCTGTTTTTAGGAGGTGTATGAACTACTTTGGGAGGCATTTTTGCGGACGAGCGATCGCAAAAAAGGGAATAACGCTTTTTTAGTCTATGTAGTGACTAGTTCGAGAAAACTCTCTCCGAATATTATACGAAATATGATTTTATGTTTAAATAGATAAAAAAGAGGCGTCTTGTTTAATCGGGTTTCACCTCCACGTGCTCAGCGTGAGAGACCTCATGTGGTCGACGACTGATGCACAAAAAGGCTATCCGATGCACAAGCGCAAATAATTGATAATACGCGCACTCGCTGTGCGAGTGAAAAATCGGAGAGAATTCTCTTTTTCGTCTATTACCGAGTTAAAATAATGTAGAAAAGGCTCTTGGCACTCGCACTACTGTCGATAGTCCCCGTTTGAGATCCGGAGGAATCGACGAAGGAGCTTTCTTAAGCAATGCCAGCGCCTCGAGTTAAAGTGAGATTTTCTCACAATGATAAAGAAAAAGTATATATATTTCAAAGTATCTTAAAATTTTAGGACGAGAAATCCTCAATTGTGCACAGTTAAAATTTTATATGTTAAAAGAAATATATGTAGATATATGTATAAAAAATAAAAAATATATGTGTATATAGACAAAAACGCAATTAAATAAATATATAAAAGGTTAAATACGACACAAACACATATGACTAGTTTTTTATATTGCACTTCAGCGAATCTTATAAGAAATTCTATACTAGGTTAAATTATGCTAATTTGTCTAGAGTCGACTTTTCGTTATTTTTTACAATTAAATAACTCAAAATTTAAATACGAAAAACAAAATTAATGCCAGCTAGTTGACGCGAAAAACCGACTCCTCGCACTCCGCATTCGCTTAAAGTTGAAAGATGTTCCACGATGACCTTGAGGTAGTTGTTTCGATATTAAATTTTGACCGTTTATACTAGTTAAAAATACGCGTTTTTGCTAGACTTAAAACTGGCCGTTTCTTTGTCTTTAGAAGCAATATCGCGTGACTACCGGTCAAAAAAGAAATTAATATGCCAGACAAAATGCGTACATAACCTATGTCGCGTGTCTTAGGACATAAAAATTACTGTATAAAAATGATTTTTTTTTTTTTAGTTTCTAATAAAGCGACATACGCGAGAAAAGAAATTTTCCAACGCCAGACGAAATGCGTACATAACCTATACGCGCGTCAACGGCGTGCTTTTTCATAAATGTGATAGATAAATTTCACTCGCGATTCGCTCTACTATAACGGCCACAACACGCACTGCCGTGAACAAAGAAAATTTTCACGTAATTATGCGTGTCAAAAATTAATGACGCCACGTGGCCAAAATTCTTTAGAGAAAGGTTTTTTGTGCGAATTTTTGCACTTTAACACTTTAATTCGCGCCCTCGCGATTTTCTATTAGAGAAAAATAAAACATACAAAAGAGAGTGCACTTTAGCAACTCTCGCTACCTTAAGAAGAAGTACCACGATGCTCCGGACAAAGACGTTGAGGCAGATGCCGCAGAAAAAACGTCTTCCACCTAGAGCTCGTTGGGGCCGTGCGATGCGTGCGTGCGATGTTCCGCCTTTCTAGTCCCAGCAGAGAGAAAGAGAAGACTCCTTGTGCGTGTGGATGAGCGACGAGAGCAGCATAAATTCGATGTTTGACCAGCAAACAGAAAACCCAAAATGGCGGAATTTCGAGGCGTCCCTCTTGGTCCGTCGCTTGGTTGATAAAATGGCTGCCTGGTCGTCGCTGAATTCTTCAGTCGGGGTTACCAGATATAACGCCTTGATGGCGATGTAGAAGTTAAGTGCAGAAGGAGACTAGGATCTGGAAATAAGCCAAAGACTATATAAGTTAGATGTAACTTTATTAGTGAGCCAATGCGACTAAGCGCAGTGGCTGGCGGAACAAGACTGAAGTACAAGCAAGCAGTCTCGGAGCTGCTTCTTCCTCGTCTGATATGAGCCTGCGCAGAGGCGTTCTCATGTATACGCTGACATGTGTATTGGTGCGCTTACAGCGCCATACGCATACATACAAGTGTGAGTGTCCCCACAAAATCATTTCGAACTTTTCAAAAATTTTTAAAACTGTTAAAAATGTTTAAAACTGTTTATAACTGTTTTAAATGTCCCAAATTTCACACTTATAAACTGTTTTAAACAGTTTTAAACATTTTAAAACATTTTATATTTCTGCTAAGGATAGCTTAAAGTATTATTAGTTTAAAAAAAAATAATCTCACACGTATTACGAAACGTTTTATTTAACATAGACTAAAAATGAAACTGGACATCAAGCTTTTTAACTGACCGACAAAACTTAAGAACCACATTAGCGCGTCTATTTTCAAAGTTTATAGTTAAGTGTAGATGTCGAATATAAAGTCATATCAGGAAATTAGGTTATAATAAAAAAAATTCATTTTTAATTAAAATCTGAAGAATAGTAAATAAAAAAATAGTCAAGAAGAGTAGAGAAAGTTCACAATTTAAGTTAAACTTGTTATACTACAAATACAAGCTTACTATAGTAGCACGCACAAATTATACATTAGAATAAGTCCATATTATGATCAACCCATGGTGAAATTTGACAATGTAATTACACCGTACAAATATGGTCATATGTTGGTAGACACGCCATATTTTATGCTAAACTTTCTACCAGGGTTATCTATATTTTAATTTACATTTTTTTTATTCTGTGCCCAATACAACCGCAGATATTTCTGTCTGAAAAATTATCTTTCCTCCAAAATTCTTTCGAAAATTTTGACTGGGTACTGTATAATAGAATAATATTTCGAAAAGTTTTGGATCAAGTACATTTAGGGTTGTGTATAAACTACGCATTTAATTTATCAGATTTTTTTAACCCCCCCTGCCCTATTGACACCCATTGACTATCGATTTACCCCCCCCCCGCCCTATTGACACCCATTGACTATCGATTTACCCCCCCCCCCCTTTCAGTATAAGCAAAGGTGTTAAAGCGCTTTTAATAGAGGTTAAAGATATTGATACATGGTAATTAATTCAAAATAGTATTATTTGATAAATAATAATGCGGTAGAATCCTTTTTATTATAATAAAAGCAATTTATTAGAAATTTTCGTATAAGGGTGGACTTAAGAGGAGGCTGAACTATCTGTCTTTGTCTAATAGAATTTTCCATCATTTATATGAAAGCATCCATTGTAGCAAGAAAAAAATAGTAGCCCCCGCTAGATATTAGTATAATCAGTAAATTTTGTAATAGCAAAAAAATGATTATATCGCGTAGTTTTTCAATAATATGAGACCTACTATCTAACTAGAATATAACCTATCTTTTTTGATAGGTCTCATATTATTCAAAAACTATGCGATAGAGTAATTTGATTGTTATTACAAAATTTACTTATTATACTAATATCTAGCGGGGGCTACTATTTTTTCTAACGGATGGTGTTTATATAAATGATGAAAAACGCTATTAGACAAAGACGGATAGTTCGGCCCCCTGTTAAGGGAAAAAAATATGAAAGTTGGGAGTATACTATCTTGTACGTTTTGACAAGTTGAAATGTTAGAGTAGCGCACTTGAACAGCGTAGTCGCCATCTTTGTTTAGTGCTTCTGACCGACGCGCGGCAAGAAGGCAATCAGTTTGTTGGAGAGCCTAGTAGAGACAACAGCTCGCGCACCACTATTTCTCTATATAAAGTTTAGCTGTATTGAATAGATCAATATATATTTTGTCTTATTAAGAGAATATCTTGTGTACCTTATTTCACATACATTATATATACATATATTAGAGTCTATTATTTAAAATCTATCAGGTTATGGCGACAGCACGCCTTTATTGTGCGGTTTAGTGGTGTTTTTGCAAAAAGAGTACGTAGATAAAAAGAATTATCAGTGAGTGGTGGTTTTGAGACAAAGAAGGACTCAAGGGTCTTTATTCATATTAGTGAAGCCCGCATCTCTACCACAAGAAGCAACATTTTTGTCGTCTAAGACTATTCCAAGGAGGAAGTCACTGCATTTAATATATAAAAAAGATAAAAAAGATTTCTCAAGAGCATGGGGTCGTCCCATTCAGGACAGGTTGTTGTCGCCAGCTCATCTTCATGTAAGTAAAATTTTTTTTCTCTTTCCAGCATAAATTTTAGAGGGAGAAGTGAGTGTAAAATTTATTCTGATAACAAACAGTGTTGGTATGAATAATAAAATTTTATGTAAATGACAAAGTCGCGGGAATGCGTTCTCTTTGGTTTGAAATTAGTTTAGAAACTGAAGCCAAAATTTTATGTTAAAATCTAATAATGTAAAATACGGAAAATTTATTTTCGCAAGCTTAGAAATATATAATAAAAATAAAAGTTAAAATAACTTTATTAAAGAAAAGCATATTAAAAAAAAACGGACTGTCGAATTCTTGGAAATTTAAATAAAACGATTTCAAATTCGTGGAATCTCAACCGTTAAGCCTAAAGCGACACGCTTACGCGCGCGCGCAAGAAAAATAGCTTTGACGGTAAACAAGGTAAGAGAGTTGTGAACCTGTGTGTGCCTGTAGGCTAAAAAGAGACAGAACAAAAGTGCTACTGTATGTATATACACATTCGAAATACTTAATGTAAAAACTATATAGAAAATGTTCACATAATTACAACCTCAAGTTTTATTTTAAATTGTTGAATTGGAGAGATAAATTTAAGATTAAAAATTTTAGTAGTAGATACTAAATATAGATAAGTCTGTGTTGTAAAAATAAAGTTCTTTTGTTAACTACAAATCGCACTAAGTGAGGGCCCCCACACAAGTCCGTACTACAGCTATTCAGATAGTGAATAAAAGCTGTAAAGTTTCTTTTCAATTTAAAAAAAAATCAACACAGAAAGTGAAATACATAGAGTATGAAAAGAATAACACTAGAGTTAAAATTAGGTCCAAATGAGGATACTAATGTACATAGAGTATGATAAGAATAACACTAGAGTCGAACTCAATTGAAACTTGAAAGGTTATAAAAATGATGTGAATGTGTATGAACGGATTGTATATTTATACAATAACTTATTGTTTAGGAAAATGTATTTAATAAGAAAATTTCTTATTAAATATTAATAAACATTAGAAATATTATTATAAAGAAATTAATTTAAGAGCATGTGTACGTATATGTATTGCGCAGTAGACTAATTCACTATTCGACTCAACAGGTGCAGACATGAACGAGTTCAGAGATGCGATTCTTAGAGTGTGGGCGATTGTGGAATTGCAGGAAGCTCCAATCATTTACAACTCTGATCAAGTTACATTATTGAGATCTAATGATGGAGCATTGTACTTCTGGCTGTCTGAGCACCAAATGGTCCGCTTTGATCACAAACTCTCAAACAATGAGTGGGATCTTGCGCAAAGAGTCTGGCCTAAGCGATAAAAGTTTTTTATTTTTGACTTGGCTTATAAACCTGAGGCCATCACAAGGACAGAGGTCATGCAGCTCTTCCAAGAGCAAAATCAAACTTTTCTCAAATGCATGGAAATGCTAGTGAACAGCCTAAACAAGATTCAAGGTTTCCATCCAACAGCACCGTCTATTGGTGTAGAAAACACTGGACCAAATCAAAACATCGTAATACCTAGTGATCATTCTGATGCAGGACTAGACTCTAGGGTCCAGAGGCGTCGTTCTGCCATCATAATAAAAGAAAACATTCAACTCAAGAAACCTTTCTCTTCTACACCTCAACATGTTGAGTCCCACATAAATAATACTAGTAAAATTGATGTGGAAGAAGGGGAAATTACTGAAGAATCAGCTGAAGAGCAGAGATATTTTTCTTCAGTCTCTGCTATAGAGGCAAGGACAGACAGGCATGGAAAGCAGAGAGTTGACTATCAGCAAGATGATACAGGGAGTCGTCAAAGGAGGTCCTTCAACCGATTTACACTAGAGTGCAGAGAAAATTTCTATAAAGAAAAGCATCAGTATACTGAGAATCACTCCCCTAACCTAAATGTAAGTAACAAGCGACAAAATATATATTTTAGACCCAATGAAAATATTTCTCTTGAAGTAGTTAACAACTTAGTTGAAAAGAAAATTAATAATTTTTTAAAAGAAAAATCCAAAGAGGTGCCCTTCAGAAAAGGTGAATCAAGTAGCCTTACGGAACAACTAAAAACAGAAATCTCTAAGAGAGATCATATCTCTGTTAGAAATTATAAGTTGTTAAAGGAAACAAAGTATGAAATGTTTGATGATTATCTCAAATCTGAACTTAGAAGTAAGAAATTGTTGTACGTTCTAGAAGATAATCTAGATATTTTTGTAGATGAAGTCAAAAGATCCGAAGATAAATTTAAAATTCGGGATATAATCATCAATCATATCGATATAAATTACTATAACAAAATTCTACATTTAAAAGAACCAAAAGAAATTTTAAGTAGATTAAAAGAAATCAAAAGACTCGAGTATAGAGCAACTAGTATTTCTGCTAGGAAAGAACTCTTAGAACTACAATAAAAACCAAGCAAAGAAAGTGCTGCTGAATTTTTCGATAAATTTGAAGAGAAAATAAGAATATTCGAAAGCATACCTGATGCTGGTTTGATTTCAGAAAAAGAAAAGAGAGATTACTTTATTCAAGCGATAGTGGGTGCAGTTCCGGAAATTTTAATTACGGACTGCATTTATAAAGAAACATCATCTAAAGAAATGAACTACGATCAACTAAGAAATAAATTGTTATAGGTCGATCTCATGAAGAATAAAAAGGAAAGCAGTTCAACATCAACGGCTTTTCACACTGAAAGAAGACAGCTCTGCAAAGGATGCGGACAAGAGGGCCACCTAGAACAAACATGCCCCCACCCTGGAAAAAGATTATGCTATAGATGCAATAAAATTGGTACGCATATAGCGAGTAACTGTCCGATGAAAAAGCGACCACTGGACAGAGAGTCTAAAAACTCAGTGGAGTCCAAAAGAGGACGCTGGGTATTGCAAAGAATAGACAGATTTACATCTGAGAAAAATAAAACGGTCAAAAGAGAACCAAATCGTTACAACAGAGGAGGAATGAGTGGTAAAAGAGGTGACAATTTGAAGGGCGGTGTCAGAGAGGACCGACGTCAACATATTCCATCATCAAAGGCTCATCCCCTGCAAGCCATCGCTGAAAATTATGCAGGTATGAACAAACAAAATAATATCTTAGTAGATTTTATCGCAGACTCAGGTGCAACCGAGCATCTGAGTAATTCGCGCTTATATTTCACAGAATTCGACGATAAGCACAAATCAAAGATAATTTGCGCAAACAAAAAGAGTAGCTTTTCGACTGTAGGTTCAGGAAAGACTGCAGTAAGGACTGAAAATAACGGAGTATGTGCCTTAGATAATATTCTATATTCAGATAATTTAGCTCAGAATCTGTTATCTTTAAGAAAATTTGTCGAATCAGGTTTAGAAATCTATCTGAATAATAAAGTTATAAACATTTTCGATCCTGTATTAAAAGAAAATGTTTTAACAGGGGCATATAAGAGTCCGTTTTGGATAGTTGAAATAAAGATAGAAAATAAAACAAATGTTAAAAATGCATGTGAGGCAAAAGAACTGTACATGATTAGAAGTAAAAAGAAAGCGCTATGTAATACAGAATCCGACTGTCAAACCTCTAGCGATAGGAATAACAAATATAGATCTAAAATTTCAGAAAATAAAACTGAGGAATCTAATCAAAATGATGAATTTTTGGAAACCTTAAGAAACAAAAAGACTCATTCAATAGAGGATGAGACTCATGATCATATAGAACAAGATTCAAAGGCTCATCACTTTAGTAATACTGGTGACATCAAGATGTCTGAAATTCTTCTATGGCATATAAGATTAGGCCATATTTCCAAACAATATCTAATAGCATTAGCTAAACAAAATGAAGTGAGTATTGACTACCGTCAAATCATCCAAGATGAGAGTATATCTCAATGTCAAACTTGTTTGGAAGCTAACAGCATAAAATTGCCATTTAAACAAACTAGATCGAGAGCAAGTAGACCACTTGAAATTGTCCATGCTGACACCATGGGACCTATATCTCCAACGTCATATCCCAATAAATACAGATTTTTGCTAGTAATCATAGACGATTACTCCAGAGCAGCATTGACTTTTCCTATGAAGTCAAAAACTGAAGTACCAGAATGTATTAAACTATTCGTAACAAGCATGCGTAACTTGATTGGAAAAGAAGAAAAACTGTGCTTTCTTAAATCAGATCGTGGCACAGAATTTACTGGTCAAGAGACTATAGAAGTCTTAAATCAGTTTGGTGCAGAAATCCAAGTTGCATGTCCTGATACTCCTGAACATAATGGAGTTGCTGAACGATTCAACCGCACTCTTGAAACAAAAATCAGAGTTATGATGCTGGATTCGGGGCTGCCATCAACCTACTGGGACTTGGCAGCTAAGACAGCTGTGTATGTCTATAATCACACTCCGCACAAATCAATAGGAATGAAAACACCTTTAATTATGATTAGAAAAGATTAGTCTGAAGTTCTCAGTCAGATAAGAAGATTCGGTTGTGTGGCTTTTATGACAGCTGTGTATGTCTATAATCACACTCCACACAAATCAATAGGAATGAAAACACCTTTAAGTATGATTAGAAAAGATTAGTTTGAAGTTCTCAGTCAGATAAGAAGATTCGGTTGTGTGGCTTTTGTGAAAATACACAGAGGCACAGCAACAAAATTCTCACCACAAGCTGTTAGAGGCTTTCTGGTTGGATATCTAAAAACGGAATATGTAGTATTAGTCACAAATGAAAATAAACTCTATGAGAGTAAACATGTGAGGTTTATAGAAAATCTAACATATAGACATCTATAGTAAAGAAAATTCAACTGAAAAACTAGTAATAGAACAGTCAGATTCTACTACACCGGAAAAGTTAGGTGAAAGCAATTTACAACCCGTATTAGAAACAGAGGGAGGACATTTTCAACCTCCTGTTAAAAGAAAGGTGGGTAGACCAACAGGGAAAACCAAAGTATTGTTTTTCTTAGATGAACCATCTAACGAATCTGGCTTAAATAAACTTGATAAGGATCTTTGTGACATAAAATACCATGCACTACTTGCAAAAATTCAGGGAGATCCACAGACGTATAGGGAGGCTGTGAGTTCACCTGACGGTCAACATTGGATAGAAGCAATTAATAACGAATTTAATGCTTTAAGACAAAAACAGGTATATACTGCAATTGATAAAACAAAAATAGATACAAATAGTCATAAACTGAACATAATCAGCTCCAGATGGGTCTTCAAAAGAAAAGCGACGGAGAGCGGAGAAGTCAAATACAAGGCTAGATTAGTCACTCGTGGCTTTCAAGATAAAAACATATGATTTGAGAGAAACATATGCTCCAGTATCTTGAATGTCTTTGATTAGAGCGTTTTTGGCCATAGCTAATAAATTTCAGTACATACTAAAACAATTAGACATAGAAACAGCATTTCTCTACGGTGATCTGACAGAAGATATATATATATATATATGTCAATTCCAGAAGGAATCCATGTAGATAAAGAGACTAAAAGCAAGTTTATTTGGAAATTAAACAAATCTCTCTATGGACTTAAAATAAGTCCTAAGAAATGGAATGATAAATTCACTGGTGTGATGATGAAATTCAACTTTAAGACAAATGATATAGATCCATGTGTTTTTATTAAACATACTGGAAAGGATACTATTATAGTTCTCTTATACGTAGATGAAATTTTAATGGCTAGTTCTAATAATAGTATCTTAGAAAACACCGTAAAGGAACTAAGCAAGGAATTTAAAGTTAAAGATTTAGGTTCACCTAAAGAATTCTTGGGAATCAAAATTATTAGAGATTTGTCAGAAAAAACAATAGAATTGAATCAAACCAAGTTTATTAATAAAATGTTGATTAATTTTGGATTTGACAAATGCAAACCGGTTGGTACACCGATGAAACCTACTGATGCTTTAAGTAAAGAAAGAAAGCTTAGAGAAGAAGAAGAATATACTCAAGAACACATACCCAATAGACAGTACAGAGAGGCTGTTGGATCCCTATTATATTTGGCTAACTCCACAAGACCTGACATATCTTATGCTGTAAATGTGTTGAGTCGCCATCAGGTCAATCCAACTAAATTAGAATGGAATATGGTAACAAGAGTCTTTCAATATCTAGCTGGTACCAGACATCATGAACTCATATTGAAAAACAATAGTAAAGATATGGATACATTTTCTTATGCAAGTTTGTCTGACTGCAAAAGCTCGCTAACCACTTGTGGATATGTAATAAGATTGTATGGTAATGCAGTGTCCTGGAGAACTCATAAGCAACCAAGCGTTGCTTTATCCACATGTCAAGCTGAGTATGTCGCAATGAGTGAAGCTTGTCAGGAGATCATGTCGTTACATAATTCGATAGAAATAATTGCTGAAAGAAAACTCTTTCCAGTTACATTGTATTGTGACAACGTGTCAGCTATTTCCTGTGCTAAGGTAAATGGTAAAAACAAGCTCAGGCACATGGTTAAGAGAAGAGAAAATTATGTTAAAGAATGTGTTAATCGAAATTATGTCCATATAGAATGGATTAAATCTAAGTCTCAATTAGCTGACATATTTACTAAACCTTTGACAGTAAAATTGCATGACGATTTAACATATAAAATTATGAATATGTTCAATGATAATTAATTTATTACTTAATTAATATATATATTTTGTTTGTTGTTTGTAGAATTATCCGACGAGGAACGAGCTAAGGATGACCCAGAAGAAGAGTCATGGGACTAACTAAAAGATACGCTCTATCAAGTGAGAGGGAGTGTTAGAGTAGCGCACTTGAACAACGTAGTCGCCATCTTTGTTTAGTGCTTCTGACCGACGCGCGGCAAGAAGGCAGTCAGTCTGTTGAAGAGCCTAGTAGAGACAACACCTCGCGCACTACTATTTCTCTATATAAAGTTTAGCTGTATTGAATAGATCAATATATATTTTGTCTTATTAAGAGAATATCTTGTGTACCTTATTTCACATATATTATATATACATATATTAGAGTCTATTATTTAAAATCTATCATGAAAATTATGGCAACTCGATTCTTTTCATAGCGTTGTTAAAAAAAAATATAGCAATGCAAAGCTAGCTTTAATCTGAAGCAAGCGATGCAAGAGTGTTAAAGCCCTTCAAATAGTGGTTAAAAATATTTTATTATAGTAATTAATGAAGAATAGTAATAATTTTGGTGATAAGAATAGTAAAGTTTTGGTGGTATATAAAATTCGTTTTTTCTTATGAATTGTCATACGTGGAGTGCATAGTCTTTGTTTATTATTAAATTTCAAGAGTGTAGACATAGTGCGGCAGATTTATGTCACACGAACTATAAAATTGTATATGATACTCACGATTTTAATCAACCTAATATTACTTGGCACTTAGCACTCTCGATTTTCTCGATATTTTATCATAGCAATTAATTATAAATATCATCAATTGACAGATAGAAATGTGGTAGAATGGTTTTTAATATAGTAGATGCAATTTATCAGAATTTTTCATATAAGGGTTGTTTTAAGAGGTTGTAACAGTAAAATCTGAAAGTTGTGAGTATATTATCTTGTACGTTTTGACGAGTTAAAAATTATGGCACCTCGATTGTTTTGATAGCGTTATTAGAACAAGAGATATGGCATTGCTAAGCTAGCTTCAATTTAAAGTTAGCGTGGTTAAGGTGTTAACGGGTTAATGGTCGTAGCTTGAAATTTTTTCTTTTGTAATAAATTAGTGTTGTATGAGTAAAAATTTCTCCAAGGATTGATTTTTGTTCACGCTGTAGTGGCTTCTGCTGCTTCAAGGATGTATAAATCCGAGCCTCATGAGAATTATGACTTGCAAGTGACAAAGACTAACTTAGGAGACACTAAGAGATCCAAATTTTTGAGATTAACGTTTTTTAAGTTACGAGAAAGGACCTTCTTCGTAGAGTTAGGTGGTTTATACGCCTTATAAACGATCGTAATTAATTCATGTTCTGCGATGAAAGGAACAGTAGATTTTTGATACGATAGTAATGAACTTTCATCATTTACTTTAAACGGATCAATCCACGTATTAGTGAAATATTCGGATGCAATCGTATGATGAGTAGGATCAGATGGAACTATGTATAAAGCGTATGTAGAAGTTAAAGAGCGTAGTGTGTCAGCACAATAATTTTAAAAGATTAAATTAATATTAAAATCACCAGTTACGATAATATTTCTATAGCTAGGTAGAAAATATAAGATATTCGTGAAAAATTCTTTGGGAAAAATAGTCTTAGGACTTAATTTATCGAGCCTGTAAAATTTATAATATTCAATAGCTATAATGGAACTATTATCAAGTTCAGTGAGAAAGGTTTCTGTAACTACAAGTATCCCTTATGAAAATAATCTGTAGATTAAACCGTAGAAAAACCTGCAGGAAAATCTGTAGAATATCTACAGAAAACCTACAGAAAATCTACAGAAAAATTTAACGTAATACTGCAGGATTTTCTGTAGGGAAGATTATGAGGAAATCTACAGGTGAAACGCAGAAAAATCTGCAGAATGCCTACAGGATAACTTGCAGCTAAAACTGTAGAAAAGTTTACAGAGATTCTACAGGTCTCTTACAGAGTAATATACAGAATTTGTGTAGGATTTCCTGATAAATTTTAACAGGGTTTTCGCCTAGATTATTTTCTAAAGAATTTCCTACAGTTTTCTGTAAACCACCAACGTAAGATTTAGCACAGAAAATATTTAAGAATTTCCGGCAGAATTACCAATAGGAAATCTTCCTTTATTTATTTTTGATCTATAAAAAAATTTTCAAGAAATTCTATAAAATATTATGTAGAATATCTTGAATAAAACTTTATTATCATTAAATTATTTGGTAATCTTAATTATTTGAGTATAATAAATAATTACGAGTTAATAACTTGATAATTATTTTCCTATCATAGAAAAAGACCAAAAACGAGGTAAACTTCGTAGTGTGAGCCCTTCGAAGATCGAAGAGCTCACGATTCAACACCAAGTGCTCTAGTCTTATATACCTGCAGCTTGATAATTTTTACAAGTGATCACAAAACTCAGAGAATTCCCACCTAGCGACTTAAAATTAAATCGACCTAATCGATCTCGTATCGTATATCCTACAAAATTTTCTTAAGATTTTGCTGCAGAATTTTTTACTGATTTTCCTGCAGATTTTTCTATATTATTTCAATTTAACTCCAAGTCGCTAGGTGTCATTACTCCAAGTTTTTTGATCGCTTATACAAATTTTCAAGCCGCAGGTATATAAGACCAGAGCACTTAGTGTTGAATCGTGAGCTCTTCGATCTTGGAAGGGCACACACTACGAGGTTAACCTTGTTTTTGGTCTTTTCCTATAATAGGAAAATAATTATCGAGTTATTAACTCGTAATTATTTATTATACTCAAATAATTAAGATTACCAAATAATTTAATGATAATAAAGTTTTATTCAAGATATTCTACATAATATTTTATAGAATTTCTTGAAAATTTTTTTATAGATCAAAAACAAATAAAGCAAGATTTCCTATTGGTAATCCTGTAGGAAATTCTTTGAAATTTTCTGTTGGAAAGTCTGTAGAAAATTCTGTAGAAAATTATGCAGACAATTTTTTAGTGAAATATTTTCTTATAAAGAATATAATTGGAAAAAATTCAGAAAAATGAAAAAATTCCTTCAGGTAATTCTGTAGGAAATTTTCAAATATTTTCTGTACGAAATCTTACGTGGTGGTTTACAGAAAATTGTAGGAAATTTTTTAGGAAATAATCCAGGCGAAAACCCTGTAAAAATTTATCAGGAAATTCTACACGGAGAGAAAAATCATGTTATTATTCCATAAAATTTCAAGTGATTATTACATGATATTTCTTCACCGAATATTATCGAAGAAACAAGTGTTTTTTTGATGATACTCATGTTTTTAATAGATGATTGGTATCCATCTTGAAATCAGATACAAAAGATGTTATTTTTTCTTGATGGTCAACTTAAAATTACGTGGGCTGCCAGGAGAATGAACGTGGCGATGCATCATGTTAAAATTACTTGCGACTCACGGGATTTTCACGTGGCACTCAAGTGAATTCAATGGTGGCGTGACCAACCGAGTAGCGCGTGCTTTGCAGGTAGTGGGTAGAGAGAGAGTAACCAAAATACATTGTTATTATGATGGTAAAACAGCAATATATATATTTTTAAAAAATTAATAAATATTAAATTATCAATATTACCTTTGAAACTATTAGGAATAAATTCTAAACTTAAAATTTAATTATTTTAAACAACTGGGGGCAGATGAGCATGTATCATTTCGCACCAAACATATCTCAAAGCAGGTTTAGCCTAGTGCGTAACGTTCGTGTTTTTCTTTTTGGGTGTGCGAGTTCAACTCTCGGTCAAGACCACTTTTTTTATTATTTTAATATTTTTTATTAATTATTTAATTTATATTTTCTTTTTTCTAATATTAAAATCAAATTAAGTATGCTCATTTTTTTAATTAATATTTTTTTAAAATAAATTTTTTCTTATACGTAATAATTCAAATAGTTAATAAATAAATAATAGTGATTGATAATACTATAATTTAATTTATTCATAATGTAATTTATAAAATTGACATAATAAATAAATTAGTCTATAGTATTAATTCATTTATGTTATAGTTTATATTATACATTAATATACACACATATATATTTATGAAGACAAAATTTAACTGAAGTATTATAAATATAATTGTTATTCATTTATTAATATTTTTAATTATTACGTATAAGAAATAATTTATTTTAAAAAAATATTAATTAAAAAAATGAGCATATTTAATTAGATTTTAATATTAGAAAAAAGAAAATATAAATAAAATAATTAATAAAAAATATTAAAATAATGAAAAAAGTGGTCTTGACCGAGAGTTGAACTCGCGCACCCAAAAAGAAAAGCACGAACGTTACGCACTAGGCTAAACCTGCTTTGAGATATGTTTGGTGCGAAATGATACACGCTTATCTGTCCCCCAGTTGTTTAAAATAATTAAATTTTGAGTTTAAAAATTATTTCTAATAGTTTCGAAGGTAATATTAATAATTTAACACTCATTAATTTATTTAAACAATTGCTATTTTACCATCATAATAACAATGTATTTTGGTTACTCTCTCTCTACCCACTACCTGCAAAGCACGCGCTACTCGGTTGGTCACGCCACCATTGAATTCACTTGAGTGCCACGTGAAAATCCCGTGAGCGGTAAGTGAATATCACAGGATCGACTAACTGGTTATATTCACTTGGCGCTCTTAGTAATTATAGCTACTGTCCAAAGGATAATATCATGGCGCCGATAGCGTTTTCAGTTAGGATCTATTCTGGTTAAATTAAGTCGATTTCATGAGAATCTTACATGAAGAATCATTTAATTTTAACGTGTTAAATTTATCATAGGAAAATAACATGATTTTTCTCTCCGTGTACACAAATTCTGTATATTACTCTGTAACAGACCTGTAGAATCTCTGTGAACTTTTCTACAGTTTTAACTGCAAGTAATCCTGTAGGTATTCTGCAGATTTTTCTGCAAATTTATCTGCGTTTCACCTGTAGATTTCCTCATAATCTTCCCTACAGAAAATCGTGGAGTGTTACGTTAAATTTTTATGTAGATTTTCTGTAGGCTTTCTGTAGATATTCTACAGATTTTCCTGCAGATTTTTCTACAGTTTAATCCACAGATTATTTTCATAAGGGATATCTATATTACTAGTGGTTATTTGATTTTCAATTAAAGAAAAATGGGTTTCAAGCCGGTTAACAGTAGCATGGGAAACAACAAAGTTATATAAAGAGCGAGTATTTATGAAAGTGTTTCCGGAAGAAAGTGAGTTTTTCAAAAAATTTAAATCCAAAAGAGCTTGCTTAGTCAGCGAGCCAAGACATTTGCATTTAGTTTTATTAGCCTTCAAAGTTGCAAGGTCAGCTACACTATGAATGGAGATCAAATCCGCATGTTTAGAAGGACATATGCAGACTGTGAGATTGCGTACAATAGGACGCAAATAATTAAGATTTTCATAAGCATCGATTGCCTTTAGTAGCAGTTCAAAGACTGGCTTAGGCCTGAAAAATGAACGAAGAAAGAAACGGAGAATAGTGGTAACGCTGCTGCAAGCAGAGAAAGTGAGTCCAAACATGTATTGGTGCGTTTGAAACGTATAGTCACAGACAAAAAGTTTTTCACAGAATAAACGACGTTGGTATACGCCACGCTGTCTATATTTCACATTACACTTTTGACATTGACTGTAACATGCCAACTACCTTAGTTTTTCTCCCCCAAAATAACCTAGAAGCATTTTTTGAGTCACAAAATGAAGGGTAAGGGTAGTCCGAGGACCGAATAATTTTTTTCCTAGCTAGGAACGCTAAAATCCCTATTTTTTACGTTTTATTTTTTATCTTGCGTTGTAATTATCAAATTGTCTTCAAAGAATTCACGAATACACATAATTTCACTACTTATAAGCTGTTTTTTCTAAGTAATCAAAGTTCAACATAACCTAAATAAAATTATTTAAATTTTAAATTACTATAATTGGAACGACTTAGATGAGCCTCAATATTAAATTTTATATTTCTATAGAATAGATATATTTTGTAGAGCGGAAAAAAATTTAATTGTTATATATTTTTGTATACTTTTTCTACTAGTATGCCATTTTGAAAAATGAAAAGAACTTTTTTTCGCCGATTAAGCACTAAAAAATAGCATTTTATTTACTGTTCTTGCGTCCTAATCATCGGAAAGTCTTGAAAACAACTCATTAGGGGTTGTGAATAAACTACTTTACCAACTTTAGGGGGGAGGGGTATAACCAGAACTTACCGATAGTAATGCGGGGGAGGAAGGGTGGATAACTATAGTAACATTGAAAACCCTAATGGAGAAAAATGATTTTTATTTATTTTTTTTAATTGAAAAAGTCAATTTTGAAATAATAAAAAAAAACTTAATAACTTAATTCTGACATGAACAATTCTGATGATCTTTATGAAATTTTAAGAATCAAATAAATAAATCAAATTTAGCATTAAGGAGATGTAAAATGGACACTTCACCTGTACTCATAAATATTGATTTTCTTTCCATTTTATTACAAAATTTTCGGTAAAGAAATGCATTAGCTTGTAGTATGTACCACAAAGATTATTCAGTTAAATTTTTAAATAAATTTATTTATCAGTTATTGAGAATTTTGGGTTCTAATAACGATTGTTAAAATTTTTCGATTTTGTACCAGAATCCAAATATTTTAAAGAATAATGAATAAATTTATTTGAAAATTTAGCTAAATAATCATCATGGTTATATACTACAAACTAATGCATTTCTTTTCTGAAAATTCAACAATAAAATGGAAAGATAATAGTTGATATTTATGAGTACAGGTGTAGTGTCCGTTTTACATCTCATTAATTCAACAGTGTACGGCGTGAGGAAGGTGTCATTTCAGTTTTGGTTGTAGAGGAATGTCATTTCAATTCTGATTTAAGAGAGGTGCCATTTCATTAACGATTGAATAAAGGTGTCATTTTATTTTGGATTGAAAAGTGCTATGTCAAAAAATTTTTTTTGTATTTAATTATGTAGCAGACCCTGAAAAAATTTAATTGATTACAAAATTATTATAAATTAAGTGAATAAATTAATTATATAAATTAAGAAACGACGCCTCTTTGTAGCCCAAAATGAAATGATACCTTTTTTCAACTCTAAATGAAATGGCACCTCTTTACAACCAAAAATAAAATGACACCTTCTTCACCATGACCATCGAATTGCAATAATTTAACGTATAATTAAATACTATTTTATTATGTTATTATTACTTTTAAAAAAGTATATTTTAGGCGAGTTTAGTTATTAAACAGTATAGTATTCTTTAGAACATTTTTTCTAAATATTTCTTTTTTTTTACTACATACATCATATTTTTTTTTTTAATTTCAGTTCTTGAGAGTTCTGAAACGAATTGAGTAATTATTATTAAGTTTATACCTTTTACTAGATTTATCTATAGTTTTTGCTTAAGAAAGTTTTGAAATCAATCAAGCAATCGTCGAGTACCTCTGTATTCAATTCATTCTTTTTATAATATGAAATTGAAAAAAAAATGATATATCAGATCAACTTATTATTTCATTTATGAGTGAATATTACTACTTAAACATTGACGAACTCTGCCGTCCAAAGTATAAAAGTGGTTAACTACATTGGAATCCCATTGGAGTTAAGATTTTCTTACTTTGGACGGCAGAACTATACTTGATCTTAGTGATATCTATTTTATTTTATTCCTGATGAAAGATTTACTCAATACACAATTTCCGAAACGATTAACTTCAAAGTTTCGGAATAATTTTCTATTTAATATGCTACGGTTGAAGACCAAAATTGTGCAATTTTATTTCTAAAAACTTGGCAAAAGAGCCATTAGCTTCTAACAACTTATATTAGAGAATTTGCTGCCATCAACTTCAAAATAATTTATGCCTTTTTAAAACTTTTAAAGAAGATACCCATTTTAATTGTAATACTTTTAATAAAATAAAATTATGCATTCTCTATCTCATCACACTATCTTTTTATTTTCAAGTGCTGTAAAATATATTAAATTTTACTAAATATCTACAAAATAACTTGCCAGGCCCGTGGTTTAATATTTTATAGTGTAGTTAAAAATTGAAAGGTTTATATAGTAATGATAAGTGAGAGAAAACTAAGAATTTTTTTTCGTATTACATCGCATGCATTACAAAAAATAATTTTCGAGGTTAAAATAGAATTTTGTTCATTGTATTAGGATGTATCTTTGTTGTTTATTGTTAAATATTAAATAAAATATTTTCTATCAATATAATACAGAAAAAATCACACGCACCGTGATGTAAAAATATATTCTACAATATTTTGAACGGAATGTTAATGTTCTTAATAATATTCTTTGAATATAGAAAATTACTATCCATCGGATGTAAATAATCATTGAAAGGTATATATATATATGTATATATATTTATGAAAAATACAAAAATTAGTAGATCATGTTAACAATTACATAATAATAAATACGGATTGATTCTTAACGTTTGAGCTTTACTATATACAAGTTAGTATTTATCCTCTTTTATTTAAAGAAGTTAGAACATAGAAAATTGAAAAAGCATATTCTATAAGACTAAATTTTTTTACTTTACATTGACAATATATTGTGACAGATGAAAATTGTACATGTACACAATTGGTTTATAGATTCATATTTTTACTTATTATTCAACATATTTCAATTAGCTAACAATTCAATTATAAAGCAGTACTCACATACATTGAGCATTTCACCAACAAAATATTAAACCACGGGCCTAACAAGTTATTTTGTAGATATTTAGTAAAATTTAATATATTTTACAGCACTTGAAAATAAAAAGATAGTGTGATGAGATAGAGAATGCATAATTTTATTTTATTAAAAGTATTACAATTAAAATGGGTATCTTCTCTAAAAGTTTTAAAAAGGCATAAATTATTTTGAAGTTGATGGCAGCAAATTCTCTAATATAAGTTGTTAGAAGCTAATGGCTCTTTTGCCAAGTTTTTAGAAATAAAATTGCACAATTTTGGTCTTCAACCGTAGCATATTAAATAGAAAATTATTCCGAAACTTCAAAGTTAATCGTTTCGGAAATTGTTTATTAAGTAAATCTTTCATCAGGAATAAAATAAAATAGGTATCACTAAGATCAAGTATAGTTCGTCAATGTTTAAGTAGTAATATTCACTCATAAATGAAATAATAAGTTGATCTGATATATCATTTTTTTCTTCAATTTTGATGTGTACTATCATCGCTATCTTCATCTCAATCATCCCTTTTTTTCAAAAATTATTTGGCAAAGTTTTTCCAAATATTCGTCTATTAAAGAGAATATAAATTGAACATTTTATGGATTTCATATTATTAAAAAGTGAGAATTGAATGCAGAAGTACTCGACGATTGCTTCATTGATTTCAAAACTTTCTTTAGCCGAAACTGTAAATATTTCATGAATTTTATATTATTAAAAAGAATGAATTGAATACAGAAGTACTCGACGATTGCTTGATTGATTTCAAAACTTTCTTAAGCAAAAACTATAGATAAATCTAGTAAAAGGTATAAACTTAATAATAATTACTCAATTCGTTTCAGTACTCTCAAGAACTGAAATTAAAAAAAAAATATGATGTATGTAGTAAAAAAAAGAAATATTTAGAAAAAAAGTTCTAAAGAATACTATACTGTTTAATAACTAAACTCGCCTAAAATATACTTTTTTTAAAGTAATAATAACATAATAAAATAGTATTCATCAGTTTGAATAATGACTTAAAACAAAAAATAACAGACATAATATTTAAAAGCTTTGAAGAAATTTTATTACATTCGAAAATCAAAAGATAGTGTAATGATATTTTTATGAATTTAATATTATTTTAAAAAGAATGAATTGAATACAGAAGTATTCGACGATTGCTTGATTGATTTCAAAACTTTATTAATAAATATTAATATACATGGGAAAAATTGTCATAAAACGTCCTATATATATATATATATATATATATATATATATATATATATATACCTGTGTGTACGTGGGTGTGCGCGCATGTGAATGGACATAAAATATCCCATGTTTATGTATATACATATATTCATAAGCCCATGTGAGTGCGTGCATGCGCTATGACAGGAACAGTCCCATATGGATGTATAAAGAAAAATATATATGAACTCAAGTACGTGTGTCATGCGTGTTGATTGACATGAATCGTCCCGTATATATAAATCTGTGTGTGCGCGCGCGCTTGTGAATTAACATTAAATATCCCATGTATATGTGTACACAGATATACACACACGTATATATATATATATATATATACCTGTGTGTGTGTATGTGTGGGCGCGCATGTGAATTGACATAAAATATCCCATGTATATGTATATACATATATTCATAAGCTCATGTGTGTGCGTGCATGCGCCTTGACAGAAACAGTCCCATATATATATATATATATATATATATATATATATATATATATATATATATATATATACTAGGGGAGTTCCCCTGCTCGCTTCGCTCGCCAACCCCCCATTGTCATTGTCAATATCAATTATCAAATCAATATCAATTTCCAAGAGAACGTTCTTAAATTAGATAACAATTAATTAAATTAGCTAACAATTAACTACCTTTCAGCTATCTCAGCTAACTTTCAGCTGAATTTTATCTGAATTTCAGCCAACTTTTAGCTAACTTTCAGCTAAATTTTATCTGAATTTCAGCTATCTCTCAGCTAACTTTCAGCTAAATTTTATCTGAATTTCAGCTATCTCTCAGCTAACTTCCAGCTAAATTTTAGCTGAATTTTAGCTAACTGAGGGCATATAAAATTCTTATACACGGCGGTGGCGGCGTAGGCGATATATCTTTATTATATAGAGAGATATATATATATATCTATATAAAGAAAAATATATATAAATTCAAGTACGTATGTTATGCATGTTAATTGACATGAAACGTCCCGTATATATAAACCTATGTGTGTGCGCGCGCACGTGTGATTTGAAATTAAATATCCCGTGTACACAGATATACACACACGTATATATATATATATATATATATATATATATATATATATATATATTCATAAGCCCATGTGTGTGCGTGCATGCGAATTGACAAAACGGTCCCATATATATAAATACAAATCTCAAGTACATGTTTAGATGTGTTTGCGCGTTCGAGTTGACAAGAAATGTCAAATGTATGAAAACTGGTGCGTGCGTGTTGACATGATACGTCACATATATGTAAACCTCGGATAGGTGTGTTACAGTTGTCATGAAATGTCTCATATATATAAACCTATATGGGTATGGGTTATAATCGACGTGAAAAATCCTATGTATATTATCGTGTGTGCATGCATGCGAATTGATATGAAATGTCCCATATGTATAAACCTATATCGGTGCGTGCGTTCGAATTGACATGGAAAATTTCATGTTTATTAACGTGTGTGTGCATGCATGCAAATTGATATGGAATGTCCAATATAAATAAACCTGTGTGTTTGGATGCGTTTGAATTGACATTAAAAATCCCATGTATATTAACGTGTGTGTGCATGCATGCGCAACGACATGGACTGTCCCATATATATATAAACCTGTGTGTGCGTGCGTGCCCATTGCCATGAAATATCCCATATATATATATATATATAAACCTGTATGTGCGTGCGTTCCAATTGACGTGAAAAATCTCATGTTTATTAAAGTCTGTGTGCATGCGTGCGAATTGACATGAAATGTCCCATATATATATAAACCTGTTTGTGTGCTTTGAATTGACGTGAAAAATCCTATGTATATTAACGTGCGTGTACATGCATGCGAATCGACATGCAATGTCCCATGCATGTATGTATGTATGTATGTATGTATGTATGTATGTATGTATATACATATATATAAACCAAAAAATATACGGGTCTACGGGTGCAAGTTGACATGAAACGGACCATGTGTATATATATATACATAACATATGTATCAATGCGCATATACCATGAAAATTAAAATATATTATAAAGCATCTATATTCGTTGATACTGCGCATTTCCGGTTGCGTAATTTATGCTGGCTGAAAACGATGAAGAAGAAAAAAAATAACGAGAATACGACATTTTGAAATTTTAAACTGCATTTTCTTGTGATTGAGTGAACCGATTGTAATCAATTTTTTTTTAAATTGAAGATAATGAAAATCTTTGAATATTATTAATTTTATTATGTGTATATATCGATGTATTTTTATGGGATTCGATTTTGAAATTTTTGAAACTCTATTTTAAAGTATAAGAGGAGCGCCTCGACGTTTTCGTATTCGTACCTTAACTCGCCGTCGAGGCGCTACCGCGCCTCTTGATAGTTATTAACTATTAAAAAATTAATTATAATATTATAGAGAAAATACACAAAATTTTTCAAAAATGAAAAAATAGTCAACGTTTCGGGGGTGAAGGGGTAGGTCAATAGTCTACGGATGTTAACGCGGGGGTGGGGGAAGGGGCAAAAATCTGAATAATTAGTAACATAGTTTATGCACAACTCCTAATAATATAATATGATAATACTTTAATGCAATTTTTTCTCACAAAGAAATTAGAGGTTAAAATAACCTAAAACTAAAGTTTTTCCATCATTGAAATGTCATTTTAACCATTCACATGAATCTATGCATAAAATTTTAATGTTTTGTCTCGTTGAACAAATTAAAATACCACTTCTACATTTTTATTCATTATTTCGAATGAAGCGCCATGACGTAAAATGAGAAAAATCCTTTTTTCGTCTTGTAATGCAATAGAATACAGTATTTTTTCTTGCGTTTTAATGACTAAAAAATCTGAAAACAATGTATAATTACATATTATATAATTATGTTTCTGTAGAATTTTTCAAAAAAGAAATTAGAGGTCGATATAACCTGAAAAAAAGTTAATTACTTTGTATACTGAAAATAAAAAATAATTGTGTCTGTATCTTTTTGTGTATCAAAGAATAATTATCGATTCTTATAGCAATAAAAAATAATTTAGTAGCTATAAGTCATTCATGTATACAATACCAGCTGTAAGCAGAATAAAAATATAGATGGTATATTATCAAGGATAGTAGGAAAGAAGGGCACTTCTTAAAATAGTGTATTTCGAGAAAATTTTATTTAAAAATTTAAATGTTTTTTAAACCTGATGACTAAGTAAATAAGCAAAGAAGTTTCTATAGACAATATGGCAATATTAAAGAAGAGAAAAAATACTGTAATAACCTTTTTTATCTTTTCATAAAAAATTATCTCACCTTAAAAAGTGCTCGAGAAGTGCCCTTTTTCGATATTTCAACTACTTGCTAGTGCGATCATTATAATTTTATTTCAAAAACTTTATAATAAGTTAAAAGCATTATTATTATTATTATTATTATTACTAGGGGGCATGCTCCCTGCGCGCAAGCGCGCCAACCCCCATCTTGCTTTTATAATTTAAAAAAAATATCCAAGAATTTGCAATTTTGAAAGAAATATGTAGAAATATAATTGTAATAATCTTACTATGATTCAGCTAAGTAGATACAGGCAGACAGTGAATAAGTACACTTGATTTAATAATTCAATTATAGAGATTTTATTTGATACTTTTATAATGAACTGAATATAGTGATAGTTTTATATTCGACAGTTTTATAATGAACTAAAAATGGAAGGCAGTAATAGATATTTGAAACATTTATGGATTAAGAATAAAAAATTTGGAAAACTGTAATGTCGGTGTTTTTTTTACAAAATTAAATAAAAATTTAATTTAATTTATAAAGACTATATTTAAGTGTTAGATATTGATTTTGACTAAACAAAATTTAAATCTTATCATTTGATTATTAAACTTCAATTTAGCTTTTTCAAAATGATATTTTCAACCCTATACTTTAAATAAAATTGTAAAATTGATAATTATTTATATGATTAAACTTCACGATGATTACAGGATAATTAGCTAATTGTAAAAATATATTGTAACCTATCTTTCATCTATTATAAATCTTAAACTTATATATTATCATATATCGTTATATACAAAACTTAAAATTAGCTATTACCAAGTTGACTACAAGCTTAAAATCAGCTAATTTTCAGTTATTTTAAAGCTCAAATATAGCTTAATTTAGTTATTTCCTAGCTAATTACATGCTTAAATCCAGCTAAATTTAACGCTGTAATATAGTTCTAAAAATGAGGGGCACATTTCTAACGATAACAGCGATAACAGCGGTGATATACTTTCAATAATATAGAGACGTATAATATAAATAGATCTAAAATGCCGCTTAAATTCAGTTAAAAACAAATCAATATTTACCTGAAATAGCCTAAAATTACTATAAATTTTAGATAACTGTTAGCTAAATTTCAGCTAATTTCCAACTAAATTTTGTATGAATTTAGCTAATTTTAACATTAAATTTAGCTAACTTTTGATTTAATGTAACTAACTTTTGATTGAATGTAGCTAACTTTTGATTGAACGTAGCTAACTTTTGATTGAATGTAGCTAACTTTTGATTGAATGTAGCTAACTTTAATTTAATTTTATCTGACTTCAGCTAACTTTAAGCTAACTTTTAGCTACCTTTCAGCTAATTTTTAACTAACTTTTAGCGAAATTTCAGTTAGATTCTAGCTAAATTCTAGCTAACCAAGGACAAATCGAATTCTTACACACAGCAGCAACGGCGACGGCGGAATCTGTTTATAATATAGAGAGATATAGCTAGCTTTTAGCTAAATTACAGCTAAATATATCTAAATTTTAGCCAACTTTTAGCTGATTTTCAGCTAACTTTTAGCTAACGTATAACTAACTTATACGTAACTTTTTGCTGACTTTAGCTTGCTTTCAGCTAAATTATAGCTAAATTCATTAAAATTTTAGCTGACTTTTAGCTGAATTTTAGCTGAATTTCAGCTGAAATTCAGCTAAATTTAGGAGCCAAAAGTGAGCAGCGTATTTCAGACGGCGACAGCGTCGACAGCGGCGATATATTTTTAATAGTATAGAGAGATTATTATTATTATTATGTAGGATTAGAGAAAAACATCGTCTTAAAAAATATATGCATATTTAATTCTCATATTGTAGCATTAATATTTGCATTTTAAATAATGATATAATAGAAAATAATTACAAATACTTTATTATCATTGATAGAGTAAAACAGTCAGATTAAACAATTTAGAATTTGAAGTCTATAATAATATTATGGAAAAACGCAATATTCAGAACGTTATATTATAACGTTACGAATTACAAACACAATACGAATCAGACGAATTAAATAATTAAATATTTATTTAGAAAGGGTACCCTCGTTAAGATTGCCCTGTCTCTCAAATTTTTGTTTGACCTGGTAACTTTGTTTTAGATTCAAAATAAATAGTTTTTGTCATATTTGCCGACCGCAACCCCCCCTCCCCTCCTGTCCATAGCATAAAAAAATGACTTTTTCACTATTTATTTTTTATCTCCGAATCTAGTCGTTAAAAAAACCCCAAGAAAATCGTGCTTATAGTTTAAATGTTTACAGATCTCGTAGAATTTTTTCATAACGATTTGATGATGCTATATAATCTAAAAAGATGGAAAAAAAATTAAAACCCTTCCTATTTTCACGGAAAATGCGGTACAGGGCCAATTCTTGCAAAAAACTTGTATTTTGTTTAATAGTACTTGCCTGAATTTTTTCAGATATTTGCTGGAGGTGCGTCATAGTTAAAAATGCAAAAAACTCATTTTTTGGACGTTTTTGGCTGATTTTGGCTCATTTGCAGACTTTGTATTATTATTTATATTATGAAATTCTATTCTAGAACTTCATTCATGAATTTAATTATGCAATCAAGTCAGAAAAATAAGATTTACAAATATTCGCATCATATTTTTGCACGAATCCACATTTTAGATTATGTATTTAAACACTTCTTTCATGATTTTGTTGATATTTCAGTACTTCATATGTGATAAAATCTTTCAAATATTATATTACTATAATGAAAGAAAATGTTTTGATAAATAAAACATTTCACAGGTACAGCTATATTAAGTACGGTCAAAATATCAACTTGAGATTACATATGAGTTAATGAATTTATATTTCGTAAGTAAAGCTTATCCATATAAACATTAGAATCATGATTTAATAATATGAACCTTGACTTTGGCATTTTTAACACTATGTAATCTAAATCTGCACTTTAATCACACTTTTGCGAAAGCTATGTGGTCAATTTTTACACTGTGTAAAAAAATGTGAGCATGCGAGTACATTGAAATCTTGTTTACATGTCTCATAATAATATTACAATATTAAATATATTTTTGTTAAAAAGTGCATATTGTTCGCAATTATCTTATAACATTTGCAATCGTTTTAAAGATTATAAATAAAGTTTACACTTATGTCATGTGTTGTATTATATTATTTCCATTGACATAGGTACGTATTCAGTAACATACTTCAAGTAACAATCGTTAGGCTGGAAGTTATAGTCTTTTCTTAGTTCTCAGATATTCTATCTATGTTCTTCTTACCCTTTTTCCATAAGATAAATAAGGATGGAATATTTGAGAACTGAGTAACGACCATAACTTCTAGCCTTAGACTTGAGTTGGGTCTATGAATTCGAGCCATAAGATAACATTATGTTAAACGCTATTTCATTACTAAAGAAAAGTAACATGTAAAATATTTTGTAAATAAAATAACGATTATTAGTATTGAAACAGTACTACGAATATTAGTATAAAAAATAAAATCCTATATTTATTAATTTTATATATTAGGTAAAGATTTATTGCTAACGAATAAAATCAACAAATAAAATGATTTACTTTTTATAAATATTCAATATTTTTAATACACTTACTTATTAATTAAATGATTCTATAATATAATAACAATAATATAATACAATACATGACATTAGTGCAAATTTTAATTAAAATCTTTAAAACGATGCAAATGTTATAAAATAATTGCGAATAATATGCGCTTTTTAACAAAAATATATTTAATCTTGTAATATTAATATGAGACATGTAAACAAGATTTCAATGTACTCGCATGCTCATATTTTTTCACACAGTGTAAAAGTAGACCACATTAAGTCACACTTTAGCTCTCGTAAAAGTGTGACTTAAGTGCAGATTTAGATTACATAGTGTTAAATATGCCAAAGTCAAGGTTCATATTATTAATTCATGATTCTAATGTTTATATGGATAAGCTTTACTTACGAAATATAAATTCATTAACTCATATGTAATCTCAAGTTGATATTTTGACCGTACTTAATATAGCTGTACCTGTGAAATGTTTTATTTATCAAAACATTTTCTTTTATTATAGTAATATAATATTTGAAAGATTTTATCACATATAAAGTAGTGAAATATCAACAAAATCATGAAAGAAGTGTTTAAATACATAATCTAAAATGTGGATTCGTGCAAAAATATGATGCGAATATTTGTAAATCTTATTTTTCTGACTTGATTGCATAATTAAATTCATAAATGAAGTTCTAGAATAGAATTTCATAATATAAATAATAATACAAAGTCTGCAAATGAGCTAAAATTAGCCAAAAACCTCCAATAAATGACCAGACGCACCTCCAGCAAATATCTGAAAAAATTCAGGCAAGTACTTTTAAACAAAATACAAGTTTTTTGCAAGAATTGGCCCTGTACCGTATTTTCCTTGAAAATAGGAAGGGTTTTAATTTTTTTCCATCCTTTTAGGTTATATAGCATCATCAAATCTTTATGAAAAAATTTTACAAGATCTGTAAACATTTAAATTGTAAGCACGATTTTCTTGGGATTTTTTTACCGACTAGATTCGGAGGAAAAAAAAAAGTAAATAAGTCATTTTTTTCATGCTGTGGACAGGAGGGGAGGGGGTTGCGGTCTGCAAATATGACAAAAACTATTTATTTTCAATCTAAAACAAAGTTACCATCAGGTCAAACAAAAATTTGAGGGACAGGACAATTTTGACATTCATAACGGGGAGTACCTTTTTAAATACATTTTCTGGGGGTTTCGTTTGAGCCGTCTTACCGATAATACGTGTGTTGATGAGCTCGAGCTAGCGAGTACTAATGTATCTGTGTATTTAGATTGGAGTCGGTTATAAATTTATAGTGATTAAATTGTGTGCCATATCTAAGAATATTGTTTACTAGGAGAGTGCCACATCTCCGGATCACAAATTTCACTAAAACTTCGGGATAAGTTTTCAGATGACAAAATATGGAAAAAGCTAAAGTTATAGTCATAAACGCTCAATATTTCTCTAGATACATGCAATTAAAGAAAATCACTAAAAAAGTTACTAGATTTTCAAACGCATATAGTTCCTTAGCATTGATAGCTAGAAGCTTCAAACTTTTTTTAAATTGAAGCTGAGCTCAAATCCTTTCGAAATAGCACCTATAGCATATCAAAATATTATTTTTTCCAAAGTTATAGCGTAATAAAGATTGTGCCTGAATTTTCTTTTTAAAACATAAATTAATAATAAATGCTGAATTTAAGTCCAATCTTTATTACGCTATAACTTTAGAAAAAAATAATATTTTGATATGCTATAGGTGCTATTTCGAAAAGATTTGAGCTCAGCTTTAATTTTTCGTTGTTTTTATTTAAATATTAGTTATTGTGATTGGAAATTCAGTATTCTAGGTGTGCTTGTTAAGAATGATTGTACAAAAGGAAAAAATTTACACCGGTATTATTTTTTAGGAATACTGAATGTCATAATGTGATAAAATCACATTTTACTTTATCGCTTTATATTTTTCTCAAAAATAATTTATATGTACATTTTCTACTTTTGTAAAAAAAATTCTGAATAATCATATGTAAAGCGCTAAACTCTTAATTTTTTGTTATAATAATTGATATTTGACTAAAAAACTAACTCAATTAGACAAAAACATCGAATACTGTCCCCTCTTGAGTATATATCTATATACTCTGAGCGAAAATTGAGCTTTCGTAGTATTATTACTATAATATTATTAATTTAATATTATTACTATAATATTTATAATTTATTCTAAATAAGAGGAAGATTTTAATTGATCCTTTTAGAAATTATTTTCTACAATTTCAACACTTTATATGTTGTTTAATTTTATATATTTGGATGTTTCAGTTTACGGGATCTTAAAAAAAAAGTTTTAAGCTTATAGCTATCGATGCTTAAGAGCTATAAGTGTTTGAAAATCTAGTAACTTTTTTAGTGATTTTCTTCAATTGCCTGTATCTAGGGAAATATTGAGCGCTTGTGACTATAACTTTGACTTTTTTCATGTTTTGTCATCTGAAAACATATCTCGAAGTTTGAGCAAAATCCGTGATCCGGAGATATGGCACTCCCCTAGTTAGTTTATAAAATCAATTTAAAAAATTTTCTTTCGCAAGTGTCTGTGACTAAAGGGACATTCGCATAAATAAAAATACAACGTAAAATTATCTCACAGCTAAAAAAATGACTACACAACAAAATATATATTCATCGATTACGCAACAGGAAAACCTTTCTAAAAACGAATAAGCTATCGTGTTGGACTCTATAGATGAATGTGTTATACGAGAATATGCAATTACAGTTGGCCAAATAATCTCTTCTGTCGATATTCGATATACTTCGCGAATTTCACAAGGCCACGTGTGTTTACACTTTAGTTCCGCGAATTAAGTACAACAGCTCGTTAATGACAATAAAATCGTAAAAATTGGCTACAACACGCTTAATATGCGCCCGTTAATTTTATAAACTCAAAGAAAAATAATATCAAATGTTAGACATTCTATTCCGAACGTATACATAACAAACGAGTTAAAAAAAATTAGTGTTACGCCAGTGTCCATTATCACCACACTCAGAGCTGGAGTTTCAAAACAAGGCTATGCACATATTATGAGTTTTCGTAGACCCATGTATATAAATCCGAAAGACTTTAAAAAGATGCCAGCTTAAATGCAAATTAATCACAATAACACCGTTTACTGGATTTTTTTCGGCAGAAAAAATTACCTGCTTTCTTTGCAAGGAAGACGGACATCTTGCTCGACATTGTAAAACGCAAAATACTTCAACAACCTCCCGACAAGATGCAACAATTTTGCAATCTACTCAAGACAATTAATTTACGATTATAGTGAATGCATCTCCACTCTCTCTGAAGGCAATCTTGCAAAAACCTGAACAGAATGATATAACATCAAAAGTCACTCAAATTACAAACAATGAATCAACAAAATTTATGACAGCACCACCGCCGCCTAAAAGAGGCATTTCTACTTCAAGTACATCCAATAGTGAACCTAATTGAAACAATTCTGCACCTTCTACAAAAGAAATCAAATTTAAGTCAAATAAAAAAATTGAAAACAGAAACAAGTTAAAAGTATGCTTAAACCAGCTAAAAGTTTTATTGAAGAAAATACAGTGCGTTTTTCTAATGACTATGAACAGTTTATAGAATTCATACTACCCGGTCAAAAAAAAACATCTATAAATATAGCTAAAAATATAGATAAAGAAAATACAGCTATATTGATGTGTATTATAGCTATATTGATGTGTTTTTTTAGCTGTATATCTATGAGAAATATAGCTAGATTTTCAGCTATATTTCTAGCTATAATGGGCTAAAATAGGGATTATACCTACAAAGATAGGTAAAAATATTGCTGAAAATCTAGCTATATTTCTCATAGATATACAGCTAAAAAAACACGTAAATATAGCTGTAATACACAATGTAGCTATATTTTTACCTATATTTTTTAGCTATATTTTTAGATGTTTTTTTTTTGCAGGTAGAAAGTCACGGTGAAGATAACATCTCAGACATATCGAATAGATACTCAGTTAATAACATTTTGTTACATGATATGTAAACAGAGGTATACCCTCACTTAACAGAACGTCGCATCAAATCTAAATTTACACGAGTAAAAAAATATTGCTCGCTGAAAATACACTGTTAACATCTATGGAAGTAACAGAAACGCAAGATGATTCATTATCATTATCATCTGAAGATTCGGAATACAATCAGAATTACAAATATGAATAAAGATATTATATTAAATAATAAACCGTTTAACATAATATTTTGGAATGTTAGAAGTATACACAAACATAAACATGATGTTTAGCAGCTACTAGCCAACACCGATATACTTACATGTGTTAAATCCTGGCTTACGACAGATGGCAACATCAACTTTCCTGGCTTTATTACTGTGCGTGAAGATAGAAATCACTCAAGAGGTGGTGGTATTGTAATGTTTGTTAAAAAAAACATTGCATTTATCAAAATCAATGATATAAGAACACCCATAAAACTGTCGAATCATGTGGTATTAAAGTCACCAATACACAACCTATATTGAACATATACGCTTGCTATAGGAGTCCAGTTATAACACTCAGTCGATAACAATCGGACGATATCATATTTCATGCGAAAAACAATGAGTATAACATTTCAGTTGGCGACTTCAATGCACACAGTTGTCTATGGAACTGTGATGGCACTGATTCTAATGGTGATAGGTCGGCTTACGTTGCCGATCATAGTGATCTTTTTATGCATAATTATATAAAAGAGAAAATTATTTTTCATAATTTGTGACAACAGTCCTAATCTAATCATAGATATTTTCTAATATAATTCAATAATAAATTCGTATTATATGTTAGTTAAAATATTTATAAATTGAAATTATCTTCCGTTCAAAATATTTATTCTTAACAAATTATGACTTCTATCGATTGATCGTGGCAAAGTCGAGCAAAGTAAGAGTTGGAGACCGCCTGCGCCATCCACTCTTATCATTCGACCAAAAATTCCCAATCATCAACCTGTGGACACGCTCGGTAGCATGGAAAAGTGCTCTATCCTCCAGAAAAGATTCCCGAATGCAATGTTAGTTATGCATAAATTCAATCGACTTGTCCAAAGAAGAAAAACCTCTGACCTTAATCCGACGAAAAAAAACTGTTCTAAATCTAAAAATTAGATAAAGATGAATAAAGACCAGAAGTTTTTCTTCTTTGGAGTCGTCGATATATCCTATTACATCCCTTTAAATGCAATGTTTTTTCATTATATGTGAATTCGGAAAGCAAATATTGAAACTCATTCCATTATAACGTAATTTTATCCATACGTAATTGTTTCACCTTATATATGTATATCGTTGCTATGGAATACAAAAGTTATATCTCGGAAGCCGGTTTAAAAAGGTCGTATATCTGAAAAGATGCTTGAAAAAGGTCTTATATCGAAAACCGCTTGGAAAAAATTGTATCTTGCAAATAATCGATTTCTTTTAGTTAACTAGGCGCCATGCCACTCATTAAATACTTGCAAGATTTAGTTTGGAATGCAGAAATGGTATTTACTTAAATAGTGCAGAAAATAGGTCCAGAAAATAGACCTAGTTTATGCACGTGTTATGTACCTACTTTTTTTATCACTAGGTTCGGAAAATTCGATCACAATTCAAAAATATAATAATTCTGAAAATGATCGTAAAAAAATTTTCCAATTGAAAATGTATAATAAAATGTTTATAAGAAAAGATAAAAGTATACGTTATATTACAATAAGAATTTGAAGTATTAACCCAAGCATTGCAAGATTATTTTCATAAACAAAAAAAAATAAAACGGTAAAATAATATTCTAACCAAGGAAACAATATCATAACAAAAGAAAATAATATTTTAAAATATTATTACCGTAAAGATAAATAATAATTCAACAAAGAAAAATAAAATAGTAAATTAATATTTAAAAAAAAGAAAATAATCGTACAACAAATAAAATAAATTTGTTAAATGTTTAATATTATAAAAATAAGAATCTAGAGTTATCGCGCAAGCATTGAAAGTAAAAAAATTATTAAAACGAAGGAAAAAAATATAGAAGAGTGAAAATGCAAAAAGTAAGTGCTTAACTCGATATATTTGATATGGTCATCTTTGTTTACTGCAATTACCGAATAAAAAATTTATATTCAAATTACGTTTGCTAAAAATTACTTTTGCGTGCGATAATCGGGCATTTTGCGATTGGAAATTCGTTTTTCGGTGCTTCTTTACCGTACCAAAAATGCCTGTGTACTGCACGAAAAATTGAGTGCATAAAAATTTAAAAAACGTGCGTGGAAATTTAAATAGCGTGCAGAAAATTCATTTATCAATCAATAATAGTACATTACGTAACGGGTATGGAAAGGCTTTATTTACGAAACGAGAAGTTTACGGCCTGAACCGAAGGTGAGGATCGTAACGAGTTCCGTGAAAAAGCCTTTTCATACTAGTTGCGTAATGTATTTTTCGCCATAAGAGCCAAAAAAGAGCAGCGAAATTGCGATTTTAGGGTTAGAATAGCGAAAATAAATTTCCCGCACGCTTTTTAAATTTTCACACACTTCATTTTTCGTGTGGTAAACAAGCATTTTCGGTACGGAAATGAGGCACCGAAAAACAAATTTTCCGCATGCCGTATTGAAATAATATTTTTTCTTCGAAACAAGGGTCCTATGAGTCATTTCTCGCTACGCTCGAGCGCTTGATTTCGCCGTGCCGAGAAATGGCACATAGGGCACGCGTATCGAACACTATTTTCTAGTACGTGTGTGGTAAAACTATACCCTTAAAAAGCAATACTAAAAAAACTGCGCACTCCACAAATATTAATTCAAATAAAAAAACCAAATCTATGTTTAAGTAAAACTAGGCTTTTCCCTAATGATAAATAAAAAAAAAAAGAAATCAAAACAATTTTAAATAAACAATAAACAATTTCAGAATGTAAAATTGCATTAAATAATTATTAATACAATATACACAAACTGATAAACTTGCTTGTTATTTAGAAACACACACACACTCACACATATATATATATATACAAGAATAAGTTGACTGTAAAGCAACTAATTTATCCTTCATAGTATCTCTCATTCCATTAGTCCGTATACGTGCATGCGCGCCACACTTATATGCTTTGTCAACGTAAAATACGTGTACAGAATTCACGAATATTGTCAACTATACCCTCCCAGAAATTGTAACATAGGACTCGGAACAGGGCTTCAAGCAGATTTAGCACACGCAGTACTAGAAAAATGATTTTTTATCATAAAATAAAATATTGCTTTTTATGATACAAAATTCTTCTTATTTCTTGTTAAAATAATTGGGTTCTGTGGAAATTTGAATTTTTTATTAGAAACGGATAGAGATATACGACCTACAGCGTCAATACCTTCACAGTTATAAATTTCTAATTTCTAATAGAATATCGTTTTTAATATGTATAGTATTTTAAAAATTAACTGTATCGAAATCATGTTTGTTTTTATTTTATCTTCCGCATTCGCTTACGCATACACACACGTGCACGAATACACACACGTTTCTTAAAAATATTCTTCGTGAAAATTATTAAATTTTTTGTCAACTTGAAAAAAAGAAAAAAAAATAAAGAAAAATTTTACAATAACCAATAAACCAAATCTTGTCACCCCCTTTAAAATAATTTATAAATTATAAAAATCAGACTATGAAGACTTTTGAGATAAGACTGAGTACGCTGTCCTTGTCTGATTGAATTTTTCGTTGTTTTTATTTAAATATTAGTTATTGTGATTGGAAATTCAGTATTCTAGGTGTGCTTGTTAAGAATGATTGTACAAAAGGAAAAAATTTACACCGGTATTATTTTTTAGGAATACTGAATGTCATAATGTGATAAAATCACATTTTACTTTATCGCTTTATATTTTTCTCAAAAATAATTTATATGTACATTTTCTACTTTTGTAAAAAAAATTCTGAATAATCATATGTAAAGCGCTAAACTCTTAATTTTTTGTTATAATAATTGATATTTGACTAAAAAACTAACTCAATTAGACAAAAACATCGAATACTGTCCCCTCTTGAGTATATATCTATATACTCTGAGCGAAAATTGAGCTTTCGTAGTATTATTACTATAATATTATTAATTTAATATTATTACTATAATATTTATAATTTATTCTAAATAAGAGGAAGATTTTAATTGATCCTTTTAGAAATTATTTTCTACAATTTCAACACTTTATATGTTGTTTAATTTTATATATTTGGATGTTTCAGTTTACGGGATCTTAAAAAAGACTATTATGGCATAGAAGAGCACGATTGAAGTAAGGTGTAACGTACATATGTGCAGTAAAACCACAAAGAGCAGAAGGAAAAGTTAAGAAAACAAAAAGTAGCAGATTGTAGATTACAGAACAGCAAAAAAAAGCAAATGCATGGTGGAAAAAGAATAAAATAAAATAGATAAAAAAAGTGTTAACTTCAGAGAGTTAACTTTGTATACAAGACATAAAGTGCAGAAAGATGCAAGGTGCGAGCGCGTTCAATCTTGCCGACGACTCTTTACTATATTACTTGAACGATTCTTGTATACAGATGTTTGTAAATAAAACAGAAAAAAGTAGCGCAATCAAGAAACGAATATTTTTTTTCTCTTCGTAAATAGAGGCTGAAGTTCGTTATTTTTGCTAGCTCGTGTATATGAACCAAGTGGAAAAACAACAGCATGCATAATAGATATTAAACAGGATTGGGTATAAGAAGGATCATATTTGGTAATCGTACCAATAAAATTGATACTCTTATGTTTTACTAAATGAAAGCGTAACTAAAGTTCCTTAGTATTTCGCGAGTAAAGTTGTTACAATAAACGCAGTGAAAGCACAGGTGTAGGATTTTCTCACATGAAACACATGAATAAAAGCTATTAATACATTGAATGTGTTTACATCAAAATAAGTTTAAAACATAACAAGAAAGTAAATGTTTAAATTAATAATAATTAATTAAATAATTTAGTTAAAAGTGTTTAACTTCGAGTGTTGTTTATACCATAGTCAAAGCGTGTGGAAAGAAAAAAGATAAAAGGTGTACGTCTAAAGAATTAAAAGGCATAAGGCTATGCCAACGGTAAGCGTTATAAGAAATAATGGAGTTTGAGCTGGATGGCAGTCTCAAGGAATGGGCCCGAGACAAACCTTTAAGCATCCTGCAACTTGATCCTGCTGATCGAGCAGTTCTTAGAATAGCCGGTAAGTTTATTTATTTTTAATTATTTTTCCATCACATATAAATTTGACAAAAAAATGTTCATCAAAAATATAATAAAAATATTACATTAAAATTTACATGTGCAATATATATATATGTTATATACGTAATTTGGGAGTACGAAGGATGAATACAGGCGAGACTAAAGTGTTTGTCCCTTGAGTAGCAGTCAGTAGCGCGCTTCGCGCACCCGTGAATGACTGCTGCTCGAGCGACAAGCACTTTAATCAAGCCTGGATTCAGAATCTTTTGTACTCCCAAGTTACGTAGATAAGTTTATGTCGATGTAGGCCGTATAAGGAACTATAAAAATCATTTTTTTTAAATTAATGATGTATATTTTATTAAAAATAAGTAAATAATGTTATTATGCATATTTTCAATATTTTATTAAACTTTTGAAACTGTTACAATATTAACATCTTTAATATTAATAATATATATTTTATTATCACACAATTAATACATTAATAATAACAATACATTTGCACTTTTACGTTAAGAATTGAATTTTAACAATTAACTATTTAACTTTGAAAATTTTTTTTAACAAAACATTCTTTAAAGTTAAGATTTTATATGAATTTGTATAAACATTGACATATCTAATGACATTCTTTTGTTTTCACTAACCTTTGAATCAATGTCACTCACGTTATATACGTACGTGCTGAGTAATATCCCGACGATATTCAATTGTCCAATATTCCCTTAGTAAGTATAGATCTGTCAATACTCTCTTAGGGAGTATTGACAAAGAGAGTATCGTCGAGATATTAACATGAATGTATGCAATGCCTATACAAATTTAGCATGGTCTATAGGTATTCCACCGAATACGGCCTACCATGACGTAAATATATATATATCATCCTAGATTATATATTTATATTTTAAAAAATTCAGTCACCAATCCTTCATTGACCACCCATATCCCACCCGTACCTTATCCATTTATTTAATAACGTGAATTTACATTATTTCATGCATATATTTACAAAAAGATGCTACCCACCCAACTCCCCATATCCCACCTATGATCCCATCCATGATCCCCTCCATATCTCACCCAGAAATCCTCCCATGAAATACACGTAAACGGCCCTATTATGAGACGAATGTTAATTTTATAAGACACTTGAACAAGAACTTACTTTAAAAAATATATCACTCATAATATTATATAAAAATCATAAAAATACATTAAAAATATTTTATTTTGTAAATAAATATAAATACACATATTATTTAAACACCCAGAACGTACAAATTTATTTATTTATATACCACTGCGTACAGAGTACTTATTTCACTTGACATGATAGCTGAAATATTGAGTACACCTGATCCCATGTTAATGCTTATTGTAACAAATCTATTTGATTTGAAGTGATAAAAAATGAATTTTTTTAAAGTTGAATAATTATAGATTGTAATAGATAACAATTTTTTTGTTGGTTGAAAAGATTTTTTTTAATTTTACGAGTGTATTATGATATGTACACTTGGCGGAAAGGATATTTTTCCGAATGTGTACCTCAAATGGCAGCGCTGCATATTTTACCACAGACATAAGAAAACTTCGAATTATGCATTGAGTTTCGCATCGTGATTATTTTGTTTTTTCTTATAGGTTATTCATGCAAAATTCAAATGATAACAACTTAAATATTATTGCCTATATAATTTAAATTCACAATATTAGATTCTATGTGATTATTGAACTAAGAAATAAAAATTTTATTTAATAAAATAATAACTTGGATCATGAAAAAAGAAAGTAATATTGTTTGTTTACTAAAATTATGTCATTAAGTAATGAGTAACGATGATGTGAAATTTGCTCTACAATTTGAAATTGTCTTATGCCTGTGGTAAAATATGCAATGTTGCCATTTGAGGTTAACATTCGGAAAAATATCCTTTCCGCCAAGTGTACATTTTGTAAAGCCTGTCCGTATTTATGAACCATTAATCTGCATGTACCATAAATACGGTCCTTTATGGTTTTTGCTATGCCCGTTTATGATACACTCTTTTAATAAGTATTTATACATATAATTTCTTACAATATTTGTCAATATTTAATGTTTATAATAGAGGAAGCATCTTACTTCAATCATAAGTGAAGAAAATAGATTTGTAAGTAAATAAATTTAATAGATTGAAGTTATAACTAACCTAATATTATGTATAACTATACATACTTTAACTTTCTTTAATTCAAAGAAACTATGAAGCATAATTTTTTAATTCCAAAGAGGTTATATTAGTACTTTATTAAAATGTTGTAAAATATTGATGTTAAGCATCTTAAATTTTCTTAAATATGTTATGGTACCAAAAAAATAAATGAAAAGAACCATTTATTCATAAAAAATACTATTAAAAGTGTTTATTTTACCTGTTTCATAATTGAGACATCGTTTGAGACACATCGGACAAGGCGAAAATTTCGTCTCATATTCTACGGTCACATATGAACACGATTTCTTTTTGACATTATTATTTTTTAACGTAGAATTTAGTCAAAAAGAATTGTTCTTGATAAATAGAAAGGCATGGTGTTATAAAATAAAGCTAAAAATCGGAAAATCCACAATGTTCTGTCTTATGATTGTTTAAATAGATCTTTTTTGGGATAAACAATTGCAATTATTCATAAACTATCGAACCAATCGGGCTGAAATTTTTTATGCTTATAAAGACCCATAATGGCCTCACCGACAACGTATTATAAATCACTTATAGCAATTATTATAAAAGTTATTAACATTTATAAAACAGTGTGAAAATGAGGGTTTTTCGCGATTATCTGGAAAAATTGTCGACCGATTTTCACGTAACCAAATTTTTGGTCTTCTTAATGCCTATAACTTTTATTTATAACATTTTTCTCTAAAACATCATTTGAAAATTATACGGCTAAACATCGTTATTTTCGGACTTTAATAGTTGTTTATAAAAAAATAGGGCATATCTAGCTGTATCTTTTTATTTATTTATCATCTACTAACCCCCCTCCCCCTCGAATGACTTCCCACCTTCAAATATCTGTAATTAATTAAGTCATGAGATTTCGTGTAATGACTGGACTAGATCTGTTTCGGCCCGTAAGAAGAGCAACAATTAATTTGTTTATTAACAAAAAGTCAAAAATTCAAATTAATGCCAAGTCAACAATAATTATTGCAAATATGTCAAACTTCTTGAGCATGTAATGGTAGGATACCTTTATCATAAACGATTATTAAAATTTCCATTTTTTATTTTTTTAAATAGGTTTTTTAATAAAAACGAAATTATATTGTCAAATATTTATAATATAATATTAATAGTTTTTTTTTATCAAATCTAGGATTGTAAGTTTAATTAAGCATATGTATAATGAACCTTACAATGTATTTTATTATAAATTATATCTTTTAGGGTAACTTTTCATTATTTGAAATTTTTCATAAATTATAAACGTACAAAAGTAAAACATTCTTTTGTTACAAACCAATATTAAGTTTATAAAATTAAGTACCTAATATTTACAAACGTATAAAAATTTTTAAAATACTATTATATTTATCGTTTCTTTCATCTTTATAAATTTCTTTACCCTAAAAATACATCTTCTTATAAAATAAATTATCAAAATCAATGACATAGTATGATAATTATATTTTCACACTTAATATTTAGATTGATGAATCAATGATTATAATATACTAATAATTCTTAACTTTTTTTATTATTACAGATTAGGTATTTAATCTTATGAACTCTTAATACTGATTTGATTAAAACAGAAGAATGTTTTACAATTAAAAGTAACCCTAAGAGATATAATTTATAATAAAATACATTGTAAGGTTCATTATACATATGCTTAATTAAACTTATAATTCTAGATTTGATAAAAAAACTATTAATATTATATTATAAATATTTTGACAATATAATTTCGTTTTTATTAAAAAACTTATTTAATAAAAATTGGTCGTTTTTTTTTTAATAAAAACAAAATTCTTCTTTAAATTTCTTTACCTAAACTTATAATTTTGCAAATAATTCGAAAAGAGTTTTCATTTACAATAATCATTATTTATAACAAATGTATACAAAACTTTCCAAAACTGATATCAAAGTTATTATTATTTTCGCGCGCTACCCTAGATTAAAAAAAGAAACATGTAAATCGGACCATAATTACCAGAGATATTAATAATTTTCATATGCAATATGAATTTTAACTTTTGAAAATTTTTTTCTGTTCTTGCGTGAAGAAAAAGATACCATCGTGCCCATGCGCGCTGGCCGTTTGTATATTCTGTTACCTGATATTCGCACTCAATGTAATATGTAAAAAAATTTAGAAACGATGATATATATAAAAACCACTTTGTATACATTAATGCCGTTTTACCAATAAATAATTTATATTATGAACTGGCTATCAAACTTTAAAACTAGTTAAAATGTTTAAAAACGATGGCGCAATTGTTAGTCAAAGTCAAAGCCATGTTACTCTTTTCATTTTCACGATAGAAAACTTTTAAAAAATTCAAATTAAAGGTCTTGAAGAGACCTTTCTTTTTCATTTTATAAAATTAATATATATCAAAAATTGACTAAAATATATGAATTTATTTATAAGAATTAAAATTGTAAAATCGGAAAAACGCTAAAAAATAGTGCAAAAAAATAAAAAATGGAAATTTTATTAATCGTTTATGATAAAGGTATCCTACCATTACATGCTCAAGAAGTTTGACAAATTTGCAATAATTATTGTTGACTTGGCATTAATTTGAATTTTCGACTTTTTTTTAATAAACAAATTAATTGTTGCTCTTCTTACGGGACAAAACAGATCGGCTTGGAGGAGGATGAAAGACAATAGACAATCTTTCTTTTTCCAAAGTTTCATTGAATTTTGAATAAAATATCTGTCTTTAACTTTAATTCGAAAAATTACACATTTTCTCGCAAAAACTTTATTTTTCGAAAAAATTTGAAAATTTTAGAAAATCGCACACCCATAGTCTTGAAGAAAATTTGATTCTGAACAATTTTTGTGAAAGAAATTTTCTTCTAGAGTCAAAAGCAGCGCAGTTACAGAGGAAAAAAGAAAAAAAAGTCGATTTTTCTATTTTAATCTGTTTATAAACATAACTTTTTGAGATGACGCACATCGATATTCTTATTATACATATTATCAACAATATATTTCTGCAAAAAAGGCCTGTAGCACGTTTTGCAAAAAAATCGATTCAAATGAACTAATTTGACTGGACTAAATTGTCTTGTACAGTGATAACGGAACCAATTTTGTCAAAGCCAATAAAAAACTTGAAAAAGCGATCGCCAACATCAATCTTTACGATGTGCAGAAGCACACGGAGACCAGGGGCATTAGGTGGGTATTCAATCCGCCTGATACTCCTCATATGGGTGGCGCGTGGAAGCGTTTGGTCAAAACGGTCAAAGTATCATTAGAGGCAGTGCTAAAAGAGTAAGCTCCGAGCGACGAGGTGTTTTGCACTCTTCTCGCCGAAATGGATCATTCGGTCAACTCTTGCCCTCTCACGCATGTATCCGTCGATCCATGCAATAAGGAGTCGCTCACCCCAAACCACTTCTTGATCGGGGATTCTTCGGACAATACTCAATTCGACCGATATGAAGCTAAATAAGTAAACTTGCATAAGCAACATCGGATCGCTCAAAGCTTCGCCGACGCGTTTCGGAAACGATAGTCGAAAAAGTAATTGCCAACTTCGATTCCAAGGAAAAAATGGAATGCGCTCATATCTCCGCTCGAACTAGAAGATGTGGTCTTAATATGCGATACCCAAGCTCCACGTAACACTTGGAGTAGAGGAACGATAGTGGAGATTTATCCAGGTGCAGATGGAGAAGTGAGGGTCGCGAAAATACGTACCTCACGAAGCGGATATAGTAGACCAGCATACAAACTCGTGAGGATTCTTGGCATCAATGAAGTCTGAAATTGAGTAAATTTAGACTGCGGAGAAGTTATAATGAACTGATAGGAAAGCTTTAGGTTTACGACAAGGATCTTATTATTTTTCTATTGACGTCAAGTATTTAGGGATGTCCAAGTGATATTTTTTGTTTCTTTTAATTGTTTTATTTATATAAATAATGTTTTATTTTAATTTATATAAATATAATATTCTAGTATTGTTGCAAAGATATCCATTAAAGACAACGTGTTAAAAAAAAAAAGATTTCGTTTATTTTTGTAACACGGAGAGCAAGGACGCCGAGATTTTCTGCCTTTTTTGTATTGTTGCATACGTGACAGTGAGTAAAATATATACGCGTATCTGATCACTGCTGCTTTCTTCGGAGATGAACTGGACGTGCACGGGCATCGTCAGATGGATCTGCTGCCATGTTAGCCGACAACCAGAGAAATGAAAATCACTCTGGAGACGCTAGACCCCTCCGCGGGAGTTTTTTTTCCGAGATTTGTTGGGTCAACTTTTTTGTGTCTGGGAGATCGTAAGACTTTTTCAGAGTTGATTAGCTACCACGTGAGTCGATGAAGGTCGTAGCCAGATAGATTGTTACACGAGCGAAGTGAGTACTCTCCCACCTTTAAACACGTGTGCGCAGCATTTCACCAAGACTTCTCCGCCTTTTTCTTAAAGCAGGTTCGCGGCACTCCTTTAGTAGTCGGTCTCAACAGTTGGAGCTTAACCTTTTACTTCGCGCGTGTCAAAGCGTGGAACCCCAATACAGTCATCCCTCCGAATAAGCGCATAGAAGCCCCCAAGGGGAAGAGGTTTTCCACGAATCGGGGTTCCCCCACCGCGCGTACATAGATCCTTATTTCCTGACTTGCTGTCTCTCTTGCACATTCTAGTTTTAGTGCTTCTCAATAAGCGTATTGGCGATAGTCCTTTCAATTGCCGTACATTTATTGTTTTAACGGCTACTGTTTGAGAGCAGACACGTGTCATAAGTACAGAAACACTCGGTGAGTGTGTAAAAATGTCAGACTCGATTAAAAAAATCAAACGTGAAAATTCTTTTGTTCAAGCAGGTGCTAGTGATGCAAAAAATGAAAGTGATTCCGTGAAAGTGAGTGTCGAAGAACCTGTAGCAAAAAAATCACAATTCAAAACAATTTTCAGAATAATTTTCAAAATGAATTTCTATTAACAAAAGCTTACAATATTTTGTCAGAAAATATTTAATAAAAGTAAATAAACGTTAGAATTAATAAAACTATAAATATTTATTATAAATATATTTATAAACATTTTTAATAAAAATTCATGCTTCAAACATAAATTTCGTTATTAATAATATTAAGATTTTATTTGAAATTTAAATTTTAAATCCTCTATGAGCGATTGCGCTTATTGAGAAGCAGTCCGCAAAAGTTTAGTGAGCTCGGACTTGGTAGTCGCAGTGGGTGCATGGCTCGCAAGCAAAAATAGGGATATGCGCTTATTGCGGATGCGCTTATTCGGAGAGATGACTGTATATGAGCGTGTGCCAATGGAGTGCGTTAGTCTTCAACCAGCTCTCAAGAAGTAACAGCGACTGAAGTGTTTAATTATTATGATTAAGTTAAATTGTTGATTTATCGTAATAAACTATATAAAATAATAAATTAGAATAAGTTAGTTTTTTATTTATCCTCTTAGCCCTTGTTAGTAACATATTGCTTGTACACTAGTTGGTAACACATATCAGACGGATAGAGTCGATGCATGTGACTGGTAAACAAAAAAGGATAAACTATAGTATGCCTATGTGAGAGAGATAGATAGATAGATAATTAATTTTATTAAGGGGATGTAAAATGGACACTACACCTGTACTCATAAATATTCACTATCTTTACATTTTATTGCAAAATTTTCAATAAAAAAATGCATTAGCTTGTAGTTTGTACCATGAAGATTATTCGGTTAAATTTTTAAATAAATTCAGTCTAGTTATTAAGAATTTTGGGTTCCAAAATTATTTATTCAAATTTTTCAATTTTGTACAGGAATCCAAATATCTTAAAAGCTAATAAATGAATTTATTTGAAAATTTATCTAAATAATCATTATGGCATATACTACAAGCTAATGCATTTCTTTTTTGGAAATACAGCAATAAAATGAAAAAGAAGCTAATATCTATAAGTACAGGTGTAGTATCCGTTTTACATCTCCTTAACTGTACATTATCTTGTACAACAACAAAAAATACAATTCATAATTATATAAAATAAAATACTTAGTAAAAAATGCAATTAAAACGAAGATACAGTAATTAAAGTTGAGCTCAGAGCAGAGGCTCATTCTCAAGGGAAAGGCAGTGTGGGTATGCTGATGTCTTAACTGATACTAATGATGGTCAATTTCTTAATGATGATGGTAAACCGTTCCATAATTCTGATGACACAACCAGAAAAGATCTTTGGTGATACTCGGTAAATAAAAAAGGAATGGTTAATGGTCTCACATCACCCCTCAGTGTCCTTACAGGCTGGCTCCACAGATATCAAAAACATTTTATATAAGAAGGTAGTAGTAAATTAGTTTCTTCTACCTAAAGTGGATAACTAGCCTACTCGAAAAAAAGTAGGCACGTTCTAACGTCGTGCATATCTCCGACTCGCGCAACTTGCTTCGCTAAACCTTAAGAGGGTGCGCTTTACTCGCTTTTCTACGTGCGTTCATATGTATTAAAAGCTCTTATACAACCTAGACTTTCCCGTGCTTAGATGCACGGCATTTTAACCTGCATACACAGCGTTTTGACGTATACGCAGTCCCACGGTAAACTGCATCATTCTATTCACAATATATATATGTATAATATATATGTGTTACTGGGGCAAAATTAACAATAACTAATAATCGATATTGGAATAAATATGATATAAATAATTTATATTCAAAATAATATAATATATGAGATGATGATAATAATTTATTTAAGGTAACATAAATATGGTAGAAAAAAAAGGAGAAAAAATTTATTAATTTTTTTGAAAATTAGTTTTATTAAAAAATATACCTTGACACTATATATCTAAAAATATATTTTGATTCCATTAAAAGTATCAAAAGAATAAACTGTATAACGTATTTTAATGAATATACAATTAATTACAATCAATATCAAAATTATATAATGATTATAGAAAAACAGAGAAAATTGTTTTGTACATATGAAAATAATTTTTTCCATTCAAACTAAAATAATATTAATAAATAAATATATTTATCTAAAATAATTAGCATTCTTGAATATTTTACAACAATAACAGTCGGTACTAAATAAAATTCATGATGAATTCAATTTCACCGATTAGTATAGCAAAATTTGTTGAATAAATAAGATATAAATAATTTATTTTAAAATAATATAATATATGAGATGATAATAATTTATTTAAGGTAATATAAATAAAGTGGAAAAAATAGAGAAAAAATTTAGTAATAATTTTTTTTAAAAATTAGTTTTATTAAAAAATATATCTTGACACTACACTGAAAAAAAAGCCGATTGCACACGCTGCGGAGTCGATTGTTGTGAATGATTCGGACAACATTCGCAGCTATTAATGACGGAAAATCGCAATATAAGAGTGCGTAACAATATCGCAGCCAATCATTCCAACTTTTTGTATAAAAGATTACATTGATCGGAGCAGAGTGCTGCGACTAAGCTGCGTTGTGGCTCGCTACGGCTCTCCGTAGTCTACGGCACAGAAAGCTGAATCCAAGCCCAGCGACTAAACTGCTTTATCGCTCGCTACGGCTCTCCGTAGTCTACGGCACAGAAAGCTGAATCCGAACACAGCGATTTATTGTGTGGTCGCTCGCTTTGAATGACGATCTCAAGCATTACGACAACGCTTTGAACACACTTGCTTGATTAATAAATAACATTGAAAAAATGATAATTTTTACTTCCTTTTATATTTTTTTTTTATGTTCATCTAATTATGTAAATTCATAATTTTTAACTATTTTTAAAAATTTATAATTTATAAATACAGTTATTAATGCTTTAATATCTTTGATTATTTTTTTTTATTTTTAGAATTATTAGGACATATTTAAAGTTAAATAATTAAAAAACTATACACCGAAAAAAATCCGTTACGCCAATGGTTCCATACCTCCTATAACTATTATTGTTCGCGAGGTTAAAACTACAGCGGTCTAAAATATGTGACGCACATTATTAGATAGGTATAGTAACAGAGTAGTTCACTGTAAATACTGCAATAGTTCGAGCGCTGAACGTTGGCTGTTGGGGGTAAATGAAATACGATCCGTCAAAACACACGAACGCGCGTGATTCCAGACTCGAATGATATAGCGTCGATGAGGTTTTACTAAAGCCTCATCGACGCTAATGTCATTCGAGTCTGGAATCACGCGCGTTCGTGTGTTTTGACGGATCGTATTTCATTTACCCCCAACAGCCAACGTTCAGCGCTCGAACTATTGCAGTATTTACAGTGAACTACTCTGTTACTATACCTATCTAATAATGTGCGTCACATATTTTAGACCGCTGTAGTTTTAACCTCGCGAACAATAATAGTTGTAGGAGGTATGGAACCATTGGCGTAACGGATTTTTTTCGGTGTACTAATAAATCTATTAACAAATCTAAAAATAAAACAAATAAAAAATTAAGAAAGAAAATAAATTTTTTTGACAAACATTTTATGTGATTATGGATAATAACATTTATGAAGTTATTACTAAACATTAGATTGCCTTAATTATATTGTTCAAAATTTCATACGCAAGTTGTATTCACTTGCCGTAAAAGGGAAAATATTTACAGATGATTTTTATGCTATTTTAAATTCTTAATTAATTTAGGTGCATAATAAATAATTGATAAATATTTCCAAGTAAAAAATACTCAAAGCCTGGTAGAACTAAGATTTATTGGTAATATCGTCACTACATATTTATGGATGATATCTGATAAAAATGTATTTGTACGTTTTCTTCAAAACAAAGTGCGTTTGAAGAAAGAAAATCTTATGATTGATTAAAAATGACTGTTTTAAATACTTTTCAAATACTTTCAAATCCAGGTGTTTTTAGAAATTTTCTTCGTTATCGCTGAAATTTATTCGTTCTTTATAAAAAAATATTAAGTCAAGTCATTAAATATCAAATCAACTTATGCAGTTTTTGTGTATATTCAATAGTAATTTTTCACCTAACAGGTAAGGTAAAAAGTCTACATATTGTCATTTAAAAAAATTCAATCATATTGTACACGTTATTTTCAACAAAAATAGTTCTATTAAGTTTTTACAATAGTTTGATACTTTTTAATAGAAATCTCATTAAAACATTAATTTAACCAAAAAATTTGAGTAAATAAAAATATTCCATTACTTTGAATTTTTAACCACAAAATTTTTTATTTATATTTTGGAAACCAAATGGAACATATTCCCAGACTCATTGATTTTTATTATTTAGCCGTGCAAATTGATGTGAAATTTTTCGTATGTATATATATGGGTCAAAATAACATCTTTTTATAAAAGTGTGCGCATGTGGATCACCGATTTTGCTGATTTTGAGATATGTTTTAGTATTATTAAAGTTAGGAATCTGTGCAAAATTTCAGCTCTCTAAGTGCAAAACTCGCCGAAATATGGCCTTTCAAAGGTCAAAAACTCCGCTTTTTTCGGCTGTTTTTCACTCTTTTTCAAAATTCTGCCAAGACTCGAGTTTTTAACATATTTTAATTCGGCAGGCGGCAATTTCTTCGTTTTTATGTTAATTTTAAATTTTCGTAATTATATTTTTAAAAAATTCTAATCAGGCTTCTGAAAACTCTTAGAATAAAATACTGATTTTTGACATTTTTGACAATTTTTAAACAGCTGTAACTCATTTGAATTTTGATATTTTTAAATTATCAAAATTTTGTTTTATTGGTCAAAAAGAAAGCTTTAATTTGCATTTTTAAATTTTCAAAAAGGTTTAAAATTGACGGAGATACAAAGGTTTAAAGTTTGCAAAATTTCTAAAATATACGTTTTTTACAAAATTTAGATCATTGTAACTCTGGCCGGACAACTTCAAATTCACTAAATCTTACAAGAAAACTTTCTATAAGTCACGTAAAATGAGGCCAAATAGGCCTGGTCAATGGTATCCTACGATTTTACTATTATTTGAACCTCTCATAATTCAGTATTTTGCTTCACAAGTAAATCAATACACCCAGCTGTTGCGTCTTCTACTCATAAATGCGAAAACCTTAAAAGATTCAACAGGCTATAAATTATGAAATGAGCGATAAAAAACTTGATTTTATGCTTGAGTATAGGTCTCTAGGTCGTTTAGAATAAAAATTATAACAGTTTGAGAATTTTTTATTTCTCAAGGTATCAAATCCGTGAACGCTTACTCTAGCCGATTTTTAGATTGGTCTTAACTTTCCTATAACTTAATTTCTATGATACTTCAGGACTCTTATTGAAGCTCTAATTAAAAATTATTGCTTGTAATTTCAATATCTTTGATGAAGTATAAATGTAAGTCTGCTAACATCTAAAATAAACAACTTTCTTTTTTTCTTATAACATTATTTCGTGATGCTGTTGGCACATTAAACTTGACTAAAAAAAGTTTTATCCAAGATGATAAAACTGTAAGAGAAGACGTTCAATTTGATTTTTGGTGAATTACTAGCTGATACAAAGCCGGAGTTATAAATAAGTTGAGACCAATTTCAAAGTCGGATAAAATGAACGTTCACGGATTTATTACCTTCAGTTTATAAAAATCGTTAACTGTTTTAACTTTCGTTCTAAACCACCTAGAGACTTTCATCAAAGCTTGAATAATAGCTTTTGCTATCTACTTTAATAATTTATGACGTGTAGAATCTCCTAGGGCTCTCAAATTTTTTAAAAAAACGCCACAAAAGGTGAAAGTGTTGGCTTACTTGAGAAGCAATATTCTGAATTTTGAAAGGTTTATATTATAAAAAGACTCAGGAGTCGGTTGACGAATTCTTTCTAGTCTTATTTTAAAATAATTCAAATAGTTTTTTTACTAAATTATTTTACACTCCGCAATGTTTTTGATTAGATCCATGACTAAATTTATCTCATAAGAATAATCAAAAGATGTAACAAGTATAAAAAGTTTTAAAAGGTATTAAAATATAACATAATGCACTACATAATTTCGGATTTTCTTTTTAGAAATATTTTGTAAAGCAGTTTTTTTAAATTCATAAAATGACATCGATGTAGGTATAAAGGTATCAAAATGTATTAAAATATGTCCGTTATAAAAATATAAACATTTTATTTGATACCAAATTTTAAAAGAGGATTAGAAGGTATTGATGTATATTTAAATGTGCAAAACCCCACTCAAAACCACTTTCTTTGATGCACACTGATATTCTCTAATATCTTTTCATAACTTTTAATAGATATTAGTACTTTCAAAATTTTCACACTGGATTGGGAAATCATTTAAATTTCTAAATAATCAAATGAAGCATAGTAACACACTTAAAGTTGGCTAGCCTTATAAATAGTTATCTAAAAATGATAAAAAATCAAGTGAATAAAGAATAAAACGAAAGCTTATGCTGAATTAAAAATATAGTTTATCCTACTATTTGAATAAACTATATTTTGAATTTTGGAAAATATTTTTTGGAATTACTATTTACTTTATGCAATATTAACTAATGCGAATTCATCATCAGCAGAGAAAATTTTAATTTTCATACGAGATTGGCTGATTGGCTCAAAATAGTGATGAATTCTAGTGTCACTAATTCTTCGAGCTGCCTGAAAGCGAGAATGAAGTTTTCGATCCCTTGCTTCAACATCTTGTTGATTAACATAAAGAAATCTATCAAATAAATTATTTATTACTATAACAAGAATAAATATCAAAACAATTATAAATTGTTAGTAACAGAATTAGTAATTTTTTTTACCTTATTCCTGAAATATTATCTTGACAATAATCAAACATTTGCCTTGCAGTTTGTATTTGATTATTGATAGGTCTTTGTGATGAAGCTCTTCTTGTCAATTTCTTAACAGTGGCACCAATTCCATCACATATATTTTTGCCGTGACTTGTTGCTGAAAAATTATGAGATATAACTTTGAACCTAAAATCTTCTTCATGATGGCATAAATTGATGAAATGATTTCTAAAACATTTTTTATTTTTATAAACTAATGAACTTGGATGAAAAATAAATAATATTTTACTTTTTTCAAAATTCTATTACTTATTGATAAATAAAACTATGAAAATAAATATATATTTACTTGTTTTTGTACTGGGTAGGTGCTCCGTCTGAGAAATATATAATATTTTTTATCCAAGGAAGAAGCTCCTTGAGTTTTTCTAAAACTCTTTCTTGAAATATATTAACTGCAACCGCTGTATGTTTTGTACAATCTGATATTACACAGAAATTTAAAATCTTCAGTTCTTCAGACGCTTCATCCTTGTAATATACAGCAAAAGGGTGTACAGTGGCTTGACTATTATTATAATAATAGCCCTGAGTCGAATCTTGACAGATAAAAGCAAAATTTTCTGAAAAATCCATTAAGATCAGACAGGTGTTTTTGTCTAAATTTGATTTGCATGCTTTGAGGAATATTTTTTGATTCTCACTAACAAAATGGTGAGGCATTAATTTATAAATATCCTCTACAAGTTTATTTAAGAACTCATCACGAGGTTCTTCCAAGTCATTGAGAACTGTTTTACTAAATTGAGCTCCTTCTTTTCCTGCACTTGTCTTGATAGTTTCCCATTTTTTAAAACAGATGCAAGTGGAAAGTATTGACAAATTATCTTGCGCATTGGATAAGTATTGAAAAATTGCATTGCGCCCTGGACACATTGTACATGTTTGATGCAGCATGCAATTTTTGTTATCAATAGAGCAAACGGCTTCATCTATAAGCAGTCTATAGTTTATTTTTCTATTCCAAGCAGATAATCTTAATTTAACATTTTGATGTAACTCGCATACACAAACTGTGTGCGTTCCAGGGCTTCCAGCTGATACACATTCTTTAGGGCGCAAAGATGCAAAGAATGAAAAACATGGTTTCTCTTCACACGTTTTCTCCTGTAACCAATTATTGTATAGATCTCTAGTATCATACATCAAAAGTCTCTTTGGTACTGGAATCGATTTAGCATTAGGAACTTTTTGCATAACACATTCCTTCATCCCACTGCATGGACGACTATTGCAATCATTTTTATAGTATTCAATGATTTCCTTTTTTACTTCATCAGGAACGCGAGTGTATAACTTTCTGGAACGTGACATTGGCCCTATGATAAAATAGAATTTTATTATATACATCATTTTATATAGATGGGGCATTTCATGTCAATTCACCTGGTCAAAAAATAAAAATCGCTGAAAATCTGGAAATATGTTATATTTGATACTCAAAGTATACAAAACAATTTTAAGAGGTCTAGGTCAAAGAGGTCAAGAGCAAGAGATCATGAAATTTTGGGATTTTTTGAATTTTTTTGTTAAATTATCATCTTTGATATTTTGTTATTCAAAAACTAAGGGTCTTTGAAAAAAGTATCGAGACATTTTTTGTTGGACATTATGTGTAGAAACTGTTCAAATTTTTCCCAATTCCAGAGTTGCTATCTTCTGATTGATCCGTTATATAATTGCATATAATTTTAAATTACTCGAGTTCGTCCAGGTTCATTTTACTCATTTGGCATTAAAAAGTTGCATTATATATAGACTTTTAACTGAAATTTTCCCCCATGTGGAAAATGTCTCTGTAAGCAGCTATCAAACTTTTAATTTTTCCAAAAATAATGTTTTCAGTGTTATTGAAAATTTTTATTGGAAATTTTCCCTCGACACTCTTGATAATTCTTAATTATTAATATGATAATTATTTTAATATTATTATTATATTTTGAAATGTTATTATATTTTAACAATTTTAATCTCGATTCGTGCAGAATTAAGCTAAATCAATAACTGCACAACCGCATAATCAAAATCCACTCAATTAGATTAAAGGCCACTTAGTTGAAAGTCAAAGCACACTGAACGAAAAATTATTTCATTATTTTACAGTTGCATTCCAAACTGCTATTGAATTAATATTAAATTTATGGTAAATAAATTTTATTTATATCATTATATAATCTCATATTTTTTATTTTTATTTCAAGTACACAATACAAATTCGAAAGATTTTATTAAAAATTATTGTTTGCGACTCAATTTGACTGGAATCTTCTGCTTTGATAATAAAATTATATTTTCATAAATATATTTGTGAATTTAAAATTGATAACTTCAACCGTATTTATAATTTAAATTTATATCATAAAGCATTTCAAAGAATAAAAATAGAAATATTGATTAAATTAAAAATTTCAAACAATGCAATGATTTTATAATTATATTATATAAATTCTTAATTTTGCCATTAAAAAGCTACTTGTATGTGATACTTAGACTATGTCTTTCATAAAGTTTTATCACACCAATTTGGAATTTATTCTGAAATTGAACAAGACAAAGGACCTTGCTCTTGTCTGCATATTTACAAACATTGTACTAAATACACCAAGAGAATTAAAAAAATCAATAACTTTTACAGCTATTTATTAAGTATACAATTATAGATGCTGCCTCACACTCAACAGTGAACAGTATCAATAAATCTGTAAGATAAATCAGTAGGTTCTGCTGATATTTTTGGGATTATCACTTCAACCTCAGCTTATTTAAACAGAAAAATTAATTTTTATTTATAACTTAAAAGTTATCAAGCTGAATAGCTTGTTCGCTTTCTTTCTATAGATTTCTGTTGTGTATTTTAAACTTGATTGTTTAGTGTATTGTGAGTTCACAATTTTTCTATTTAATATTAATTAAATAGCAATGTGGAATGCAACTGTGAAATAATTTAATAATTCTTTGTTCAGTGTACTTTGACTTTAAACTTATAAGTGGATTTTTATTATGTGAATGTACAGTTATTAATTTAGCTTAATTCTGCATTGAATAAGATTTAAATTGTTAAAATATAATAAAATTTTAAAATATAATAACAATATCAAAATAATTATCATATTAATAATTAAGAATTATCAAGAGTGTTGAGAGCAAATTTCAAATAAAAATTTTCAATATCACTGAAAACATTATTTTTGGAAAAATTGAAAGTTCCATAGCTGCTTACAGAGAACTTTTCGCACATGAGGAAAAATTTCAGTCAAAGGTCAATATATAATGCAACTTTTTAATGCTAAATGAATAAAATGAATCTGGGCGAACTCGAGTAATTTAAAATTATATGCAAATATATAATGGACCAATCAGAAGATAGCCACTCTGGAATTGGGAAAAATTTGTACAGTTTCTACACATAATTTCCAACAAAAAATTTGTTTATACATTTTTTTCTAAGATCGTTAGTTTTTGAATAAAAAAATATCAAAGATGATAATTTAACAAAAAAATTCAAAAAATCCCAAAATTTCATGACCTTTAGCTCTTGACCTCTTGGACCTAAGCCTCTGAAAATTTTTTTTTGTATATTTTGGGTATCAAATAGAAAATATTTTCAGATTTTTAGCGATTTTTATTCTTTGACCAGGTGAGTTGACATGAAATGCCACAGATACAAAATTTTCAATTTCTAAAAAATTATGATTAAATAATGCTTCTAATGTGCATTTTAAACATTGTATGGATTTTAATTACTATGATTAGTTCATTAAATTTTTTTTATAATAGTAGAAATGAAATATTGTGTATTATACTGCAATATTTGATCATTGGTTTTAATAAAAAGTTTTTGTAATAAAAAATTCTCCAGATAAATTTGAACGAAAAAATTCATTAATTATTTTAGTATTAAATTTATAATTTATTTTTATTTATTAGTATATCACAATCATTGATTACTAACACTTTCCTGTGATAACTATAAACTAGTCATTTTTTGTATTTTTTTAAGGAAACAGAACTAGATAAAATATATTTTAATTATTGCATTTATTAATTAAAATTTAATTTTTACAATTATTATTTTTGTTATGAATTCTGAATCTATTTAACATTAATAATGTGATTATTATTATTACTGTTATAATATTATTATAGTGATTATTATATTATTATCAATGTGATATTCAAATATTTACCTTCATTTTCTCGTAGTTTCACTACTTCATTATAAAAATAACGAGAACAGTCAAAATATTGATTAACCATTTTATAACTCCAATCATATGGCATCAAGCTTAAAATTTTTATTTTTTCATTAGTATTAGATGCTAAATTATAATAATTCACTGAGTTCTTGATAAATGCTTTAAACGCTACTGAATCCTGATGAATTTCATTTAAATTTGAAAAATTTGGTAATTCAATATCATATACTTTACACATTGTAGTGGTAATTTCGCCAACAATACATTGTAATGCATCTAATGCTTTATTTTTCAATCTATCAAGCGTTAATTTATTTTTATCTATAGGTGAAATATTAAACATTGCATAAAGTGAATCTAAATTTTTTGCATTTTGACTTGTAGATATGAAGTTCTCAGAGTTTTGTAAACTTGCTAATGATTCACTATTACTTTCGCTGCTTTGAGTCGCAGTAGCTTTCACATCAGATTTTATATTTTGTTGTGTTTCGAACTCTGATACTATTGACTGGATTCTGTTATAACAAGAGGAACATACTGTGACACCTGATAACAATTCAATATCGCTGCAGGCTACTGCAAATTTTACAGATATATTTTCATCTACTATTTTCAGAAAATTATTCACTGGATTTCTGTGTCTTTTAAAGGGATCACGGCAATAGTTATTTTGCTTACCATAGTTTAATATTGCAGTCTTTATTTTTCTATAACAATTACGACATATTTTTTGCCCTGGGATTAATCTAATGTTTAGAATTTTTTCAAAACTTTCACAATCCTGAAGACTTAATACATTCAAATGAATTTTCACATTCACTGCATGTTTGTTGAATGGGTCGCAACATTTTTTTTTGTTTCATTGAATAATGTCTTAAATATTTATCAGCATGGTGAGTGCAAATTACATCATTGCAATCAATTTTAAAACCAGGAACACGGTAACTCAAATATTTTAAGTCATCTTTGCTAAAAGAATCTATATTTTTTAAAGTATTATTTTGTGTATAAGAATCACTGATACATTTTTCAGTTTCATGTACTAATAGTTTTGCAATATAGCAATTTAAAGCCATATTTAAAAAACTTCTTGTTTATTTTTTCCCATTTATTTACTATGAGTAAAAGTAATAATTGCTATTTTAAAAAACAACAATCGAAAGTAACATAGACGTTCATTCTAGTTTTATTTAGTACACGATCGTATAAACAGATATGAAAATTCACAAGGTGAGGGTAGGGCTCGAATTTATAGTCATGACTTGAGTATTGAGTATCACTTGGAACTTAAGTATCATTACTTGAGTATCAGCTGTTACTTCAATTTTTTTATATGAAATATTAAATCACACAGATATGATAGTCGTCGGTAAAGATGTCACACTCAATTAAAGTAATAGCTGATACCCCTATTGAAAATAATGACGTCTTTGGACGTGTCTGGATTTGGAACAAAAAAGACGTCTTTAAAAGACGTCTTTTGAAGACGTCTTTTAAAGACGTCTTGGAAAGACGTCTTTTAATAACGTCATAAGTCACAAGAGAAAATTCAAAAGCAGTTAAACTACAGGATAATAATTATTTTTTTATTTTTCATTAAAACCTACAAAAATACCTCTATTCATTAGTTGAAATAGAATGTGAGAAAACTATCATTATTTTAGATCAAACGAAACTGTCAGTTTATATGCTCTGAACTGTCTTATTCTTTTCGTGCGCATTTGCTTACCATAAAGAATCAATCGCTAAAAAACGCGGTAGCCCTCTAACGAGCAATCATTAGTACTATTATATACATTCATATCAATTTGTATAATAGTACTGATGATTGCTCGTTAGAGGGCTACCGCGCTTTTAGCGATTGATTTCTTTATGGTAAGCGAATGCGCACGAAAAGAATAAGACCGTTCAGAGCATATAAACTGACAGTTTCGTTTGATCTAAAATAATGATAGTTTTCTCACACTCTATTTCAACTAATGAATAGAGGTATTTTTGTAGGTTTTAATGAAAAATAAAAAAATAATTATTATCCTGTAGTTTAACTACTTTTGAATTTTCTCTTGTGACTTATGACGTTATTAAAAGACGTCTTTCAAAGACGTCTTTTAAAGACGTCTTTTTTTGTTACAAATTCAGACACATCCAAAGACGTCTTTTAAAGACGTCTTTAAAAGACGTCTTCTAAAGACGTCTTTAAAAGACGTCATTATTTTCAATAGGGACTTAACGATGTTATAAGAAAAAATAAAGTTGTTTATTTTAGATGTTAGCAGACTTACATTTATACTTCATCAAAGATATTGAAATTACAAGCAATAATTTTTAATTAGAGCTTCAATAAGAGTCCTGAAGTATCATAGAAATTAAGTTATAGGAAATTTAAGACCAATCTAAAAATCGGCTAGAGTAAGCGTTCACGGATTTGATACCTTGAGAAATAAAAAATTCTCAAACTGTTATAACTTTTATTCTAAACGACCTAGAGACCTATACTCAAGCATAAAATCAAGTTTTTTATCGCTCATTTCATAATTTATAGCCTGTTGAATCTTTTAAGGTTTTCGCATTTATGAGTAGAAGACGCAACAGCTGGGTGTATTGATTTACTTGTGAAGCAAAATACTGAATTATGAGAGGTTCAAATAATAGTAAAATCGTAGGATACCATTGACCAGGCCTATTTGGCCTCATTTTACGTGACTTATAGAAAGTTTTCTTGTAAGATTTAGTGAATTTGAAGTTGTCCGGCCAGAGTTACAATGATCTAAATTTTGTAAAAACGTATATTTTAGAAATTTTGCAAACTTTAAACCTTTGTATCTCCGTCAATTTTAAACCTTTTTGAAAATTTAAAAATGCAAATTAAAGCTTTCTTTTTGACCAATAAAACAAAATTTTGATAATTTAAAAATATCAAAATTCAAATGAGTTACAGCTGTTTAAAAATTGTCAAAAATGTCAAAAATCAGTATTTTATTCTAAGAGTTTTCAGAAGCCTGATTAGAATTTTTTAAAAATATAATTACGAAAATTTAAAATTAACATAAAAACGAAGAAATTGCCGCCTGCCGAATTAAAATATGTTAAAAACTCGAGTCTTGGCAGAATTTTGAAAAAGAGTGAAAAACAGCCGAAAAAAGCGGAGTTTTTGACCTTTGAAAGGCCATATTTCGGCGAGTTTTGCACTTAGAGAGCTGAAATTTTGCACAGATTCCTAACTTTAATAATACTAAAACATATCTCAAAATCAGCAAAATCGGTGATCCACATGCGCACACTTTTATAAAAAGATGTTATTTTGACCCATATATATCTACAAGTTCTATGGATTTAATGTTATAACTAAGAGTATTATTTCATTATAATTTCATAAAATGGAATAAAATAATATATGAATGAAAATTATTTTAAATATATTTCAAAGATATATTGGTACATCCTTAAAAGTTTAAACTTTAAATATCACTTTTTTCAAACAATTTTTAAACAGTGACTATTCTATTACATTAAAAAATACACAACTCCTTGCGAATAAATTATTCTTTTTTGAAACTGTTAAACAAAATTCATTTTTCAAAAAGCTATATTGCACGGTACCTTGAAAATTTCATTAATAGTATCAAATATTTTCTAAAAATGATATGAATGGTTTTTGCATAAATGGTATGGAAAAGGCAAATTTTCGAAGGTTCTTTCATTAAAACTACGCAAATGATTTTTAAGAAAACAAAAACAAAAAATTTAAGAGTAGGTCCAGTATATTCGTCTTTTTCTAATCAAAGAATTGTTTTTTTTACAATAACTAATATAATCAAAAAAACGTTGAAAGACTCAAAATATATTTTATTTCTTATTTCTCATATTTCATTTATATACTGAATGTTTAAATTCAAATAAATAAAAATTGTTTAATTATTGTGATTTTAACTGTTAAGACGTGCGCATTTCGCAGTATCGAAGTCAGTATAACTTAACAGTTAATTTATTTTCTCATTGTATAAAATTGTGTAAAAATTCTTTCTTAATTTCAAACAAATATTTTATTAAAACTTTATTTTATGAATGCAATTACATTTATATTCAAAAATTTAGATTAGATTTTTTAATTAAAACCTATGTCTTATAATTATTTATATTATTTGTTCAAACAACATGAATATTTAGTACTGTACAACAAAATATATTTTTAATTAAATGATTTATATATTTGGTTTAGCAAAACATACGGTCGAATGACTAGTTACCGTTCCTTTAAGGTTCAGGCAGATACATTTCCTTCAATAAAACAAATCTCAAGGTGTCTTAAGGTCTCAAATCTCAACCTCTCTTGTGGTTTAAATTATATTTAATGAAAGAACCTTCGAAAATTTGCTTTTTTCCATACCATTTATGCAAAAACCATTCATATCATTTTTAGAAAATATTTGATACTATTAATGAAATTTTCAAGGTACCGTGCAATATAGCTTTTTGAAAACTGAATTTTGTTTAACAGTTTCAAAAAAGAATAATTTATTCGCAAGCAGTCGTGTATTTTTTAATGTAATAGAATAGTCACTGTTTAAAAATTGTTTGAAAAAAGTGATATTTAAAGTTTAAACTTTTAAAGATATACAGTCGACGATCTGAGTCCCGCCGCCTTCTCCTCTATTGACTCGCTCGTGCGTTACCCCCACTCGCTGACTAAAAGAATTTGTTTCCAAACATTCTGAGTCCCGCCGCTGCTCTATGCGACTTTTTAACTTGTAAAAATGGATTTATTAGTTTAATTTTTTTGTTTAGAATACAACAAACGTTTATTGAAATAAAAGGTAACAAAAAAATATTGTAATATTGCATAATTCTCATTTATATTTACTATAAAAAATATAAAAATTAAATTTTTTTATTTATAGGTAACATAAATTTAAAAATTAAAGAATATATTATTTATTGATGAACTAAATACTCATTGTTATTATGAAAATGAAATGAAATAAGATTTATTTTATCTTTTATTTATAAAGCAATCACATAAATTTTCAAATAAATACATTTTATTGATTGGTTAAATATATCTAGTTTAATTTCTATATTTTTTTGAGTAGATATAAATGAGAATTATGCAATATTGCATTATTTCTTTGTTACTTTTTATTCCAATAAACATTTGTTGTATTTTAAACAAAAAAATGAAATTAATAAACCCATTTTTACAAGTGAAAAAGTCGCATAGAGCAGCGGCGGAACTCAGAATGTTTGAAAAAAAATTATTTTAGTCAACGAGTGGGGGTAATGCACGAGTGAGTCGATGGAGGAGAAGGCGGCGGGACTCAGATCGTCGACTGTACCAATATATCTTTGAAATTTATTTAAAATAATTTTCGTTCATATATTATTTTATTCCATTTTATGAAATTATAATGAAATAATACTCTTAGTTATAACATTAAATCCATAGAACTTGTAGATATATATTGCGACGAGTATACATACTCACGCATTCAAATTTCCCGCCTGACGGCCAAGCTACTATAGAACAATAGTTCTGAGCTCAGCCGCCAGGTGGCAACCCCAAACGCCGCCACACGCATTAGGAAAAATGAGGCCGGAGTATATAAGAAGCCGAGAAGCTAAGCTCAGGACGCTGTGTAGACTACCATCTCTTCTCCCTCTTTACCTGAGTGAGCACGCTAGGCTAAGAGAGAGTGAGAGAAGTAGTAGCTGGCTTCCTTCTCCTGTAGAAGGCCTAGCTTCTCTTTTTTGTACATGAGAGTAGACCGAGTGCGCACGCTGGTCTACACTCTAATGCATATAATGGCAGCATAGAATTACGCCGAGTGAGCACGCTGGCGTAAGGCTATGCTATCCAAGAGCATACACTGGCAACCTTTTGTCCGCCGCATACCTTCCGTTGCGCCGTTAAGTTTAAGGGTGACGTCCACCCAAAATCTTACTAGATTTTTGATAACCGCGCATTAAATTAAATTAAGGGTGTCGTCCACCCACCGCATTTAATTATTTGCAACTCCGTCCGACCGTTATTCCTTTTTATAATTATAATTAGTTTAAGGGTGTCGTCCACCCAATCCCGCCGTAGTCTTAGTTATAATATATTAGTTTATTATTCTTATTTAAGCCTCGCGTATTCTATTAAACGCAATAAATTAAATCAGTAAATTAATCTTTTGGTTTCCTTCTGGTTTATATTGTTACAGGAAAAGGCCGTCGACGAATCACCGATCAACCCGGCCGTAATAAACGATTGAATAATTAAATTCATTTTCTTTACTTCTTAAATTCATTTTTCTTTATTTTTTTCAAATTGAATTTTATTAAATAGCCGTCAAGAGGCTGATCAAAAATAAAAATTAATAAATTTTGTAATTTACACTTAAGGTTAGGTTAGCTTATTTGCATTGTATAAAGACACTAGGGTTAGCTTTGATTAAACACGTTATTACTATTTCACATTTATAAGCGTCGTTGTATATGAGCATCGATAGTACAATAAAGCTACGGTGCTCCTTAGTATAACAAAACGTGTTAAACCTGGTTACTCTCCTTTACTTTCCGCCGTCCGATCCCTCCAACTCCTGCCGATCTTACCCTGGTAACTCGCTGAAGCGTCTGGCAACAGGAGTTACACGTATTTCCCCCTCCCGAAAGGGAAAAACGTTACATGGCGCCCGAACAATTGGACTTCCGGTAATTATTTAACGGTAATTCTGCTATAAATTAGTAGCATAACCTTCAAAAATAAATTTTCGTTTAAAAATTTCTTTTATTCGTTCGCCATTTGCAACTTAACGTTACATGGCAAGTGAACATTAAAGAAACCAGTTATTTCATTACACTTAAACCACCATTTGTGAATTAATCACATGGTGTAATAATATTGAATTAAACACAATTCAATTACTAAAATAAAGAATTTTTATAAATTATACTTTTTATGCCAGCGTAACATAACGTTGCGTGGTCAAAAATAAAAGTTCATTTTTTTTTTAACTTAAATTCGCCAGATGCAACCTAGAGTTACATGGCGTTTTAACAAATAAACATTTAAATTTAACATACTGCCGCCAAACTATTTGTTAAATTACCTTGGGGGTTCTAAACTACCAATAAATAGTTTCGAGCCGTCCAAGACTCCAAGTTTAAAAATTTCTTTCATAACCTATAAAAAGATCAAATCCTATTATTCTATCCTATCCTCAAATAACCAGTAGTTACTCTTGCTCATCCAAATCAAACACTAGGGTAACTAGCTCTTAGATTACATTGTAAGCGCAGGCCGCCGCCGTATAGAAGCTTAACCTGCACTTACAAATCAAAGTTAAGAGAATTTGATTAAACAAAATAGGATTAGATCCAAAAATAATTAGTATTTTTAATTTTTATTTCTTTATTTATATTAGGTTAGAATAGATTAACTAGATTTAATTCCGTCTCTTTTCTCGGTTTTTATTCAAATAAATAATAAATTCACGGGAATAAATTTCTTTTTGATTACCTTTCATAACATTAATACAAGTAAATTACGTGAAATTCCCAATAAATAAAAATTTTTTTTTAACAATGAATTCGCGAATCAAATGGGTTTATGACCTATCCGACGATGAAGTAGCCGCTCATTTAACCGAATTACACCGCTCAACGAAAGGTGATAGCGAAACGCTCCGCGACAAATTAGTAGATTACGTCAAGAATCATCAAGAAGACTATGCATCAAAACCCGCCGATCCCCCCGACTTCGATGAAAACGCATACAAATTACTGAAACGCGCAGAAGCCGATGGCCGCATAAACAATGACAGAGCTGGCATTTCAAACACAAACGCAACTTTCAGTCCTTCGCCCACTAGAGAAACATTCTTCGTCCAAAGTGAAACATGCATTATAGAGAAAATGCGTAAGTGGAACTGCCACTTTGACGGTAAAGACCTGTATGCATTTCTAGAAAGGGCTTAAGAGCTAAAAGATGCGTATAACGTATCAGACGCTGACTTCCTTAAAGGATTCCCAGAACTGCTTAGATCCGATGCCCAGCTATGGTACCGCAACTGCGCGGGTAACATAAATAATTGGCAACAACTTGAAGCAAAGCTTCGTGCCTATTATTTACCGCAAGCTGAACGCCGCACATTAAACCGGCTCATTGCAGAAAGGAAGCAGAAAGACAACGAGTCTATACGCTCCTACGTAACAGATTTATCGACTCTCATGCGACGACGCGGTAATATTCCGCCCGATGAACAAATCGATAACCTTTATTATAATGCAAAGGCAGCTCTTCGCTTACACATTAAGCGAAACGAGATAAACTCTCCTGAAGACCTTATCCAGAGAGCCGAGGAGATTGAAGAAACCTTAAAAGAAATAAAAATCGATAGTAAGGAAAAATCTCCTAAACCTTTCTTCTTTCAAAATAAAAGAAATGAACGAAAACCCGCTACTCCGAACAAACGCAATACAGCAGCAATGGTCACTGACTACGACAGCAGTACCAGCTGCTGGAATTGCAAACAAACAGGTCACAACCGCTCATCTTGCGAAAACAAAAGAAAAATCTTCTGCTCTCGCTGCGGAAAAGATGGTACTCTCTCTAGAGATTGCACCTGCTCAGGTCAGGAAAACTAAATAAGGGTCGGCCGAGACATAAACCCGAGCCGACCCAAGATCTTCCTTAATTTGACCCCAGATATTTTCTGCCTGCAACCGCATGCAAAATAAAGATGTCAGCACTGGTGGACCCAGGAGCTGTAACATCATTTATACACCCGAAATTCGCTAAAAGGTTAGCACGCAAAGATTGGGCATTATCTGACGACGCAAGAACAGTCTTGTTAGCAGATAACCGAAGTGTAAGGATTACACAAAAAGTAACTGGCTATATAAAAGTCAAAAACTTTATACTGCTCCACTCTTTCTCAATCATGCCTAACCTAGAAAGCGACATATTATTAGGAATGGACATTCTCACCAGGCTAAACATAAAAATTAGCATAGATGGAAAAGAGATTAAGCCATCCAACAAAAATGCAGCAAATAATAATGCTTGCACCGTAACACCTAACTTAGGACTGCAAGAACCTACTGGTCCAGAAAAATGCCGTTTAGATAACTTCCTAAAAGAAGAATTCAAACTCTTCGAAGAGGTAGAAGGAGTAACGCCTCTAGCGAAACATAAAATTAAGCTAGTAGACCCAACGCCTATAAAACAGCGCTACAGGCCTAGAAACCCTGTAACGCAAGAAGTTATAAACAAAGAAGTAGACGAAATGCTTGCAAACGGCATCATAAGTCCTACGAGCCCTTGGAGCTCGCCAGTGGTTCTAGTCAAAAAGAAAGACGGAAAACAGAGGTTTTGTATAGACTTTCGCAAGCTTAACAGCGTAACACGCAAAGACGCATATCCTCTTCCTCAAATAAATTTAATTTTAAATAAGCTTAAGGGAGCCAAATTTTTAAGTACAATAGACCTTAAAAATGGATATTGGCAAGTACCGTTAACAGCTGATAGCAAGCCTCTCACTGCTTTCACAGTGGCAGGCAAAGGCCTCTTTGAATTCAACGTTATGCCTTTTGGCCTACATTCGGCTACCGCAACCTTCCAAAGGCTCCTCGACGCTGTTATCACACCAGACATGTCCCCGCATGCATTTGCCTACCTGGACGACATTATAGTGGTTTCACCCACTTTAGATGAACACATCACACATTTACGTGATGTTTTCACTAAATTACGTCAGGCAAATCTAAAACCGAATATGGAAAAATGCTGTTTTGCTAGAAAGCAATTAAAATATCTAGGGCATGTAGTAGACGAAACAGGTCTACATACCGAGCCCGAAAAAACAGAGCCTATAGCGAATCTTCCACCTCCAACTAACGTCAAGGAGTTAAGAAGATTTTTAGGTCTCATCTCCTGGTACAGGCGATTCGTAAAAGACGCCTCTAACGTAGCCGCCCCGCTAAACCGGCTCTTAAAGAAAAAAGCAGTATGGATATGGGGCACTGAACAACAAAATGCCTTCATCGCACTTAAAAAACTGCTAACCGAGGCACCAGTTTTAGCCTGTCCAGATTGGACACAAACATTCATGCTACAAACAGACGCAAGCATGGAAGGATTAGGCGCAGTTCTTACACAAGAACTCGATGACAAAGAAAGAGTCATCGCCTATGCTAGTAGAACACTCTCGTCTGCAGAGAAAAATTATTCAGCAACAGAGCTTGAATGTTTGGCAGTTAAATGGGCAATCTGGAAAATGCGTGACTATATTGAAAATTATCATTTTATAGTCATAACCGACCATCAGTCATTGAAATGGCTTAACCAATTAGATAATCCATCTGGTCGCCTCGCCCGTTGGGCCTTAGAACTTAGTCAGTATGACTTCGAAATAAAATATCGACGAGGTACAGTAAACACAATCGCCGATATTTTATCTCGACAACCAAGTCAAGTATGCGCTGTAACAAACAGCAAATGCTCTTGGTACCACCCTTTATTAAAAAAGGTAAAAGCTGACCCGTCCGCATTTCCAGATTCCTATATTGTAAATAATAAGCTATTCATCCACAAAAAAATAGCTTCAACATCCGGCGATCACGAATACAAATTATGCGTACCCATGGAAGAACGCCCCGAAGTACTCCACGAGGTGCATAATTCCGTAACAGCAGGCCACTTAGGAACGTTTAAGACACTAGAACGTCTTAAAGCGCGTTACCATTGGCCAAAAATGCTGGTTGACGGCGCCAAACATGTGAAAAATTGTTTGAGTTGCCAACAACACAAGCCGCAACAGAAATTTCCGCCCGGATTCATGCAATTCTCAAAGGTAGACAAACCATGGGAAGTTGCATCTGTAGACCTTACACGGAGCGAACAAATCGGGAATACTTCCTTGCGCCCTCTACTGCTACACATCCGTACGCACGTTTTTGGAAATAGGCCTTGTGTATAAGCAACGATTCCATAACCCATCGGGAAAAAGTCCGAACGCTCTATAAGCGTTCGGACTTTTTCCTATAAGCGTTCGGACTTTTTCCCGATGGGTTATGGAATCGTTGCTTATACACAAGGTCTATTTCCAAAAACATGTGTACGGAACTATTGCAGTAGAGGGCGCAAGGAAGTATTCCCGATTTGTTCGCTCCGTGTATGGGACCATTTCCAAAGTCTAAAAACCAGAACACAAGCCTGATAGTGATGCAAGATCGCTTCACTAAATGGGTTGAGCTCAAGCCCGTAAAAAGAGCCACCGCTAAAACAATAGCCAAGGCTATAACAAACCAAATAATTTTGCAGCATGGTTGCCCCGCCACAGTGTTAAGCGACAATGGAAGTCAATTTATAAGCTCGGATTTCAAAGAATTCCTCAAGCTTAATGGCATAAAACATAGGCTTACTCCTACGTACTCACCACAGTGTAACCCCGTAGAACGGGCAAATAAAGTAATAAAAATGATGATTAAGCAATACGTAGGAGATAACCATAAAAACTGGGATGAAAACATCAACCAACTTGCTTTCGCTTACAATACAGCTAAAAGCGAATCAACTGAATTCTCACCAGCATTTTTAAACACAGGCCGAGAATTAACTCCACCTGGCGTAATTAATAACATGCCAAACCGCAGATCAACGCCGCTTTCCCGTATTAAAAACTTACAGGAAGCAATTGAGAAAACTCAAAATAATTTAATTGCCAGCTTCCTTAAGCAAAAAGCGCATTATGATAAGCGCCACCGCGACTGGTCTCCAAAAATTGGAGATCAAGTTCTTAAAAAATTCCATAGCTTATCTGAGAAAAATAAAAACTTCTCAGCCAAACTCCATCATACATTCAAAGGCCCGTATAAAATACATAAAGTCTTGTCACCAGTGGTGTACGATCTTATAGATGGTAAAAACACTATAACAAAACGCGTACACATAAAAGACATCAAACCGTTTCATAGCCATTAATAGTTCCAGATATACCCGCTAGATGGCTACGCCACCCGCATCAAGAAGAACCAACCACATATTATAAGTAATCATAGGCAATAACCCAAGTAATCATAACTACTCGTACTCGAAATGTATAAAAAGGCATTAGAAGAGTTCGAGGAGCTCTGGCGGCAAGCCAACGCACCGCCATCTCCTCCGCGACCACCCCGCCGTACCCGCGAACCACAACCGAACCCAGCCGCAGTACCACCTTCTGCCCACCTCCCACTACCTGCACCACCGTCGAAAGTCAGCTGCCTGAGGATAAAGTCCATTCAGTCCTTCAGAAACGACCGTCTGTTACTCAACAGGCAGGTACCAATCACCGACAAACGCAGACGAGCAATAATCGACCTGCCAGATGGATCAAAGGTGGACGTACCAGTAGGAGCAAGGCAATACCGGGTGAGAGTGGCCGGACAGAAGTGGAACCTGCGACTGGATCTGGCAACAGGTAATTTGAGGAAGGCAGTCAAAGCCCCAGCGAGCGGCAAGGTATGATTACATCCTTTATTAATTGATAATACAGCTTCTTTTTCTAAAATTAACTCCTCGTACTATATTATATTTGCTTTTTAACTTCACCGTTCACGTATAGTTCACTCTCCGAAGAAAGGGGGGGGGGTGCGACGAGTATACATACTCACGCATTCAAATTTCCCGCCTGACGGCCAAGCTACTATAGAACAATAGTTCTGAGCTCAGCCGCCAGGTGGCAACCCCAAACGCCGCCACACGCATTAGGAAAAATGAGGCCGGAGTATATAAGAAGCCGAGAAGCTAAGCTCAGGACGCTGTGTAGACTACCATCTCTTCTCCCTCTTTACCTAAGTGAGCACGCTAGGCTAAGAGAGAGTAAGAGAAGTAGTAGCTGGCTTCCTTCTCCTGTAGAAGGCCTAGCTTCTCTTTTTTGTACATGAGAGTAGACCGAGTGCGCACGCTGGTCTACACTCTAATGCATATAATGGCAGCATAGAATTACGCCGAGTGAGCACGCTGGCGTAAGGCTATGCTATCCAAGAGCATACACTGGCAACCTTTTGTCCGCCGCATACCTTCCGTTGCGCCGTTAAGTTTAAGGGTGACGTCCACCCAAAATCTTACTAGATTTTTGATAACCGCGCATTAAATTAAATTAAGGGTGTCGTCCACCCACCGCATTTAATCATTTGCAACTCCGTCCGACCGTTATTCCTTTTTATAATTATAATTAGTTTAAGGGTGTCGTCCACCCAATCCCGCCGTAGTCTTAGTTATAATATGTTAGTTTATTATTCTTATTTAAGCCTCGCGTATTCTATTAAACGCAATAAATTAAATCAGTAAATTAATCTTTTGGTTTCCTTCTGGTTTATATTGTTACAGGAAAAGGCCGTCGACGAATCACCGATCAACCCGGCCGTAATAAACGATTGAATAATTAAATTCATTTTCTTTACTTCTTAAATTCATTTTTCTTTATTTTTTTCAAATTGAATTTTATTAAATAGCCGTCAAGAGGCTGATCAAAAATAAACATTAATAAATTTTGTAATTTACACTTAAGGTTAGGTTAGCTTATTTGCATTGTATAAAGACACTAGGGTTAGCTTTGATTAAACACGTTATTACTATTTCACATTTATAAGCGTCGTTGTATATGAGCATTGATAGTACAATAAAGCTACGGTGCTCCCTAGTATAACAAAACGTGTTAAACCTGGTTACTCTCCTTTACTTTCCGCCGTCCGATCCCTCCAACTCCTGCCGATCTTACCCTGGTAACTCGCTGAAGCGTCTGGCAACAGGAGTTACACGTATTTCCCCCTCCCGAAAGGGAAAAACGTTACAATATATATATATATATATATATATATATATGGGGCGTTTCATATCAACTCACCTGGTCAAACAATAAAAATCGCTAAAAATTTGGGAAAATGTTCTATTTGATAACCAAAATACCCAAAAAAATTTTTAGAGCTCTAGGTCAAAGAGGCCAAGAGCAAGAGGTCATGGAGTTTTGTGATTTTTTCAATTTTTTTGTAAAATCATCATTTTTAATATTTTTTTATTAAAAAACTAAAGGTTTTAGAAAAAAATGTATAAAGACATTTTTTGTTGGAAATTATGTGTAGAAACTATACAAATTTTTTGCAATCCCAAAGTTGCTATCTTCTGATTGGTCCATTATATATTTTGATGTGATTTTCAATAACTTTTCTTCGCCAAGGTTGATTTTACTCATTTGGCACTAAAAGTTTGTAATTTTTATAACCTTTCACTGAAATTTTCCCCTACATGGTAAAATAGCTCTACAGGCAGTTATGGTACTTTTTATTTAAGGTATCAAGACTGAGTTTTAAGCCTGAAAAAAAATGAAATTGAAATGTAGTCATAATTTGTTTTGTAATGATATTAATTAATAAAACTTCTTTTACCTTAAATATATATTAAATACAAGACTTTGACCTAAAAATAATTTTAAAAAACCCCATCCGTTGGTTAAAATCCTTTGCTCTTGTCGATAACTTGATTTTAAAAATTTTTTTACTTACCGTAGAGTTTCTCAGCTAATTTTCAATTAATTGACCTGAAAATTTCCAGAGATCTTTAATTTATATATCTTCACAAAATAATAGTTCTGGAATTTTGATAAGATAAGTTAAAGTAAATGTTGAACTGAATTACTTGTATGAAATTCACAAAAATATTGATTTTTTCAACTTTTTCTAAACCAAACTTAGAAATTATTTTTTTTTCCTAAAACTAAAACTATTATTTTGTGAAGATATATAAATTAGAGATCTCTGGAAATTTTCAGGTCAATTAATTGAAAATTAGCTGAGAAACTCTACGGTAAGTAAAAAAATTTTTAAAATCAAGTTATGGACAAGAGCAAAGGATTTTAACCAACGGATGGGGTTTTTTAAAATTATTTTTAGGTCAAAGTCTTGTATTTAATATATATTTAAGGTAAAAAGAAGTTTTATTAATTAATATCATTACAAAAACAAATTATGACAACATTTCAATTTCATTTTTTTTCAGGCTTAAAACTCAGTCTTGATACCTTAAATAAAAAGTACCATAACTGCCTGTAGAGCTATTTTACCATGTAGGGGAAAATTTCAGTGAAAGGTTATAAAAATTACAAACTTTTAGTGCCAAATGAGTAAAATCAACCTTGGCGAAGAAAAGTTATTGAAAATCACATCAAAATATATAATGGACCAATCAGAAGATAGCAACTTTGGGATTGCAAAAAATTTGTATAGTTTCTACACATAATTTCCAACAAAAAATGTCTTTATACATTTTTTTCTAAAACCTTTAGTTTTTTAATAAAAAAATATTAAAAATGATGATTTTACAAAAAAATTGAAAAAATCACAAAACTCCATGACCTCTTGCTCTTGACCTCTTTGACCTAGAGCTCTAAAAATTTTTTTGGGTATTTTGGGTATCAAATAGAACATTTTCCCAGATTTTTAGCGATTTTTATTTTTTGACCAGGTGAGTTGATATGAAACGCCCCACATATATATATATAGGACGTTTTATGACAATTTTTCCAATTATATATATTGCAACGATTATTCATAATCGTGCAGACAGGATATTCAAATCTCCCGCGAGGCACGATAGTAACAGGCTCAACCGCCAGGTGCCGTCAGTTTTTGCTGCTCCCGCAAGAGGAACAGCGAGCTCGTGAAGATATAAGAGCTAAGGCTCAGCGAAGAGTCGAGGCTTTGGGTACTGTGCTCTCCCTCTCTCTTAGTCGAGTGCGCTCGCTGGCCTAGAGAGAGAAAGCAGTATAAAGTACTGGCTTCCTTATATGGGGCTCCTACACCTTATAAGAAAAGCTACTCTCTCGCTCGCTCTAATATGACAAACCATTAGAAGCAATTTGAGCCGCAATTACTCTTTGCCGAGTGCGCTCGCTGGCTTAGATAAAATGCGACCGAGGGAACCGCCATTGCACTTCCGTACCGCCGTACCGACCGCGCTGTATATATTAGATTAGTTTGACGTAACATAAGATTGTATTAGTCCGTACCGCCGAGCCACCGTACCGGCCGTTTGTGTAAATAGTAACTTTATTAATTCATTATTAACTAACATTTGATATTAAGGTTGATTTACACCGAACCGTTATATACCGCCGAGCCGCCGCGCCGACCTGTATATCAGACACTTTGTCTAAGATAAGTTCATAGTGACTTTAAGGTGTTTTTCCACCTTCATAACCGTAACACTAAGTTAGCTTCAAGGGTGCTTCCCACCTATTGCCGCCGCCGGAGAAAGGCAAGCTAAAATTACTCTATCCATGTGCATCTGCCGCGCATTAGAGAATCGTAGGGCTTCAGCCACATTCCGTGTTACCGCATTATCGTCCATCCACCGTTATAAGAATAGTTTATTAAGAGGCGGCTGTATAGTTCTGTCCTTGTCTAATCTAAATTTTCGTTATAATTACTAAACTAAGTATTTTTATACAAAAATAAGAGTAGAGCCCAATAGATTTCAGGATGAACAGACGATTCTATTTTATGAAAAAATATAAAATTTTCATTACTTTTCGAGTGAAGTCTGAAACGGAAAAAGAGTTGAACACTTCAATCAAATTTAACTCTTTTTCCGTTTCAGACTTCACTCGAAAACTAATGAAAATTTTATATTTTTTCATAGAATAGAATCGTCTGCTCATCCTTAAATCTATTGGGCTCTGCCCTTACTTTTGTATAAAAATATTTAATTTAGTCATAATAACGAAAATTTAGATTAGACAAAGATAGAACTATACGGCCTCCTCTTAATATTATAATTATTATAACTTTGTTTGTTCATTAGGATCGTCCAGGCCGTTAACCGCCGTTAGTCTAATTCGACTTATTATTAAAGATAAAGTTTATTTCAATTATTTTTGATTTCATTTATTTCTGTCGCCGACAAGAGACGCATAAGCCGTCAAGTGGCTTATAGTAAATTCAATCTTTATTTCTTTGTATGACGCGTACATAAATTAGTTTAGTTATTTTAATTTATATAATTTAGGTTAGTTTATTACTTTTCATTATTATTGTTATATGTCGTTGTAAGATACGAGTTTCAGAGTAAAATAAAGCCCAGGTACTCCCTAGTATAAACAAACGTGTCAACCCGTTTACTATCCTTTATCTTCCACCGTCCGTCCTAACCGACCTCCTGCCTCGAACCCTGGTCACTCACTGAAGCGTCTAGCAACAGGAGGTAAAGACGTAATATTTCCCACCCGCGGGAAATAAAAACGTTACAATATATATATATATATATATATATATATATATATATATATATATACCTGTGTGTGTATGTGGGTGTGCGCGCATGTGAATTGACATAAAATATCCCATGTATATGTATATACATATATTCATAAGCCCATGTGAGTGCGTGCATGCGCTATGACAGGAACAGTCCCATATATATGTATAAAGAAAAATATATATAAACTCAAGCACGTGTGTCATGCGTGTTAATTGACATGAAACGTCCCGTATATATAAATCTGTGTGTGTGCGCGCGCTTATGAATTAACATTAAATATCTTATGTATATGTGTACACAGATATACACACACGTATATATACGTATAAATATATATATATATATATATATATATATATATATATACCTGTGTGTGTGTGGGCGCGCATGTGAATTGACATAAAATAACCCATTTATATGTATATACATATATTCATAAGCCCATGTGTGTGCGTGCATGCGCCTTGACAGGAACAGTCTCATATATATATATATATATATATATATATATATAAAAAAAATATATATAAATTCAAGTACGTATGTCATGCATGTTAATTGACATGAAACGTCCCGTATATATAAACCTGTGTGTGTGCGCGCACGTGTAATTTAAAATTAAATATCGCATGTATATGTGTACACAGATATACACACACGTATATATATATATATATATATATATATATATATATATATATTCATAAGCCCATGTGTGTTCGTGCATGCGAATTGACAAAACGGTCCCATATGTATAAATACAAATCTCAAGTACATGTTTAGATGTGATTGCGCGTTCGAGTTGACAAGAAATGTCAAATGTATGAAAACCGGTGCGTGCGTGTTGACATATATGTAAACCTAAGGGCACTCGGATAGGTGTGTTAGAGTTGTCATGAAATGTCTAATATATATAAACCTGTATGGGCATGGGTTATGATTGACGTGGAAAATCCTATGTATATTAACGTGTGTGCATGCATGCGAATTGATATGAAATGTCCCATATATATAAACCTGTGTCGGTGCGTGCGTTCGAATTGACATGGAAAATTTCATGTGCATTAACGTGTGTGTGCATGCATGCGAATTGATATGGAATGTCCAATATATATAAACCTGTGTGTGTGTGTGTATGCGTTTGAATCGACATTTAAAATCCCATGTATATTAACGTATGTGTGCATGCATGCGCAACGACATGGACTGTCCCATATATATATACATAAACCTGTGTGTGCGTGCGTGCCCATGGACATGAAATATCCTATATATATAAACCCGTATGTGCGTGCGTTCCAATTGACGTGAAAAATCTCATGTTTATTAAAGTCTGTGTGCATGTGTGCGAATTGACATGAAATGTCCCATATATATATATATATATATATATATATATATATATATATATATATATATATATATATATATATATATATATATATATATATATAAACCTGTGTGTGTGCTTCGAATTGACGTGAAAAATCCTATGTATATTAACGTGCGTGTACATGCATGCGAATCGACATGAAATGTCCCACATATATAGAAAAGCCTGTGATTATGAGTACGTACGAGTTGACATGAAATGTCCCATATATATAAACCTAAGGGTACTCGGATGGGTGTGTGCGCGTCGTCATGAAATGTACCACATATATAGAAAACCTGTACTTATGAGTACGTGCTAGCCGACATGAAATGTCCCATGTATGTATGTATGTATGTATATACATATATATAAACCAAAAAATATACGGGTGCACGGGTGCAAGTTGACATGAGACGGACCGTGTATATATATACATAACATATGTATCCATGCGCATATACCATGAAAATTAAAATCTATTATAAAGCATCTATATTCGTTGATACTGCGCATTTCCGGTTGCGCAGTTTATGCTGACTGAAAACGATGAAGCAGAAAAAATATAACGAGAATACGACATTTCGAAATTTCAAACTGCATTTTCTTGTGATTGAGTGAACCGATTGTAATCAATTTTTTTTTAAATTAAAGATAATGAAAATCTTTGAATATTATTAATTGTATTTATGTGTATATATCGATGTATTTTCATGGGATTCGATTTTGAAATTTTTGAAACTCTATTTTAAAGTATAAGAGGAGCGCCTCAACGTTTTCGTATACGTACCTCAACTCGCCGTCGAGGCGCTACCGCGCCTCTTGATATGAATAATTCTATATTTAGTAATTTTTAATTTTACTAGCATATATATATGAGCATATCTCCACAACTTTTAATTTTTTTATAATGTTTTTGAAAAGTCATTTTACTGCTGTTACTGGGTAGCGAATAATGCACACTATTCAAACTAGGTTTACATCTTTTGTACAATCTTGTTCCTCTATTTTTTATGTATATGGTGAATGTGCCACCAATGCTCCAGTAGATATTTCTATAAAACGAAAATTTTTACATGGATAAAATTTCCGAACTTTTATCCATGTAAAAATTTACGTTTTATAGAAATATCTACTGGAGCATTGGTGGCACATTCACTATATACATAAAAAATAGAGGAACAAGATTGTACAAAAGGTGTGAACCTAGTTTGAATAGTGTGCATCATTCGCTACCCAGTGACAGCTGTAAAATGACATATCACCAAAAGATTAAAAGTTGTGGAGATATGATCATATATTTATATATTACATGATTTACGTTATATTTATCAACTGTTTAAAATTGTTATACAATTCAATGGGTTTTACGTTAATATAAGTATTATTTATAATAAAGTTTCTCGCTCCTAACATCGCTCGGTTGAATTTTCTTTTATTATATTATTATGTATAAATGACTAATTTTAAGTAAATAAGAATAGCCTCAATTTAATAATTTTTATATTGTAATTTTGTACTATATTTAGTATTTGTATGTTCATGAAATATCTCGTTCCTAACGTTGCTCGGTTTTTTCGTAACATTTATAAAAAACATTTTTTATTTTTTTATTTTTTAAATTTTAAAGTATCTATTTTTATGTTCATTTAAAAAGTTATAACTCGTAAGTTATAAGTTATAAAATTCTGTTTTTTATATGACATATTTATAGGAAACATGAAACAATGAAACTATGAAATCTGAGCGCTGAGTGTTGAGTGTCAACTATAAATTCGAGCCTAAGATTGGAACTTCACAATCTTCACAATTCATAAGATGATAATTGATTTTCGTCTATAATATTTGTTTTCAAAAACATAATTTGAATCTCAAATATCATTATTTGGGTATAAGTTGTAACCTTTTTGACTGTTCATCACACAAATAAATTAGTTTCAAATTCATAGTTGACACTCGACATTCAGCACTAAGATTTTAAAGTTTCATTGTTATGTGTTCCCTATAAAGCAGGTCTTCGTTTATAGGGAACACAGAACAATGAAACTTTGAGATCTGAGGGTTGAGTTCTGAGTGCTACACGGAGAGAAATATCCTATTAACCTTTTAAGGACGGGGATTTTGACGTTGAAATTCGACTTTTTTTTAAACAATATTTGTGCATAAAATGAAAGAATATGTCACGTGGAGTGCCTGATAAAATTGGTGGTCGATATATCGACCAGTCCCGTCTGGAACGTAAAGTCCAATGTTAAAAATTTAATTTGGCGAGTTAGGATTGCTTTTAGACGTATTTGGATGCGCTGAATACGAAAAAAATATCAAAAAATGTTCAGGAGACATCCGTGACCTTGAAAATGGCATTTCAAGGTCAACTTCATTACTTGTACTATTTTAGTCCAAAAATGATATCTCTACGTTTTTATATGCATAACATACATTTTTATCACAAGAAATGTGTTCGTTTTCGCTCTCAGCATGACCCAGAATCAACAGCGTGGATGTGGCGAAAATTTGATCCCTTTGGGGTGCTTTATTTTTGTGAGTCTCCTTGCCTCTCACGTTGGGGTGCTTTATTTTCGTGAGTCCCCTTGCCTCTCACGTTGGAGTGCTTTATTTCCGTGAGTCCCCTTGCCTCTCACGTTGGGGTGCTTTATTTTCGTGAGTCCCCTTGCCTCTCACCTCTAAATATTTAACTTTATGATAATGTCTTTTTTGTGTGATATTCTTCAAAACATGAAGCTACGCATAAAGGAATATCACAATCAGAACACATGTATTTTGTTCGACTAGTCATTTTACGTAAAGCACACAAATGACACCTTCGACTTGTAACAAACCTTGGAAAATGACGACCAACTAATCGAGTAGGAGGGCTAACAAGACGAGAAATGCTATCATTAGTATTATCCAATTTCAATAATGATCTAACAACCGATAATCGGAATGAAGAAAAGTGCATTGGTCCTTCATTTTTCATTTTATATAAAGAATGAGCATTAGATAAACTTAGATCAATAAGATGGAAAAATAACTTGCGATACCGCTTCATTGTTTTTCTAACTGTTTCGGTTATAGACAATTGTCTATCTACATTGTCAACACCACCCATATTTTGGTTGTATTCATGGATGCATCGTGGTTTTATAATATCCTCATTGGTTTGATAGTGTTTTTTGCCAGTGGTACAGAACTCAGGTTCATGCACAGTTGTAAGCATGCAAACACTACGCTTATCTTGCCACCTGATTGCCATCCACAAATTATTATGAGCAACTTGAACTTCACCTCGCTCTAATTTATTTTCTAATTTTGGCATTCCTTTCCTATTTCTTTCTACCGTGCCACACATTCCTGTATCGCGATCATGCAAAAATTCTGCCAATATGGGAGATGTATACCAGTTATCTATGTATATGACATGACGCTTGTAAAAATAAGGTTGTAAGAAATGAGCGACAATATCCCCAGTAACACCCAAATCAAACTTCTGATAATCAGTATCAGCGCCAGTGTAGACAACAAAGCCCAAAATGAATCCAGTTTCACAGTCTACTAATTCAAAAAGTTTGATACCAAACCGATTTCTTTTCAAAGGAATATACTGCTTGAATCGAAGCCTGCCTTTCCATAATACTAGGCTTTCATCTATGCACAAATTTTTGCCTGGAATAAGAGCTGCTGAGAATTTACTTTGTAGATAGTCTATTATTGGTTTTATTTTCACTAAAGGATGGTGAGCGATTTCCGAGGTATCTTCATTATTATGAAAATGTAAATAGCGTAAGATTGCAAGAAACCTATCACGAGACATTATTTGACCGAAAATTGGAGTATGAAGCAGAGGATCTTTAGACCAATAGTCTTTCAAGTCACCTTTTCGAATGTGGCCCATTAGAATTAAAAGGCCAAGAAAACATTCAAATTCATCTTATGTAAGAGGATACCAAGTTTTCTGATGGGATTGCCGATCTTCATGATTCTGACTTCCATAGCGATTCGTCTCATCTATAATTCTTTCAATCAGAGGGGAATCAAAAAAGTATTCAAAGTAATTGATTGGTTTATTCCCCGATATAGAGATGTTAGGATTTATTTCAGAAGTACCTTGAAAATTTTTGATTGATGGATAAAAATACGCGTTTTCAAAAATTTGAGTCTCATCATAATCATTTTCTACCAAATCAACTTCATGAATTTCCTCATTCTCCAAATCTTGTATTTCAGGTTCAGACTCGCCACTACTCCAAGCTTCAATATCAGCCATTTTATCAAAAGTAATCGCTTGTAATTTTTTGACAACTTAGTAAATAAAGAGAATGATGAAATAATAAGAATATTATCAATAAAAAATCTTCTGCAAGAAAAAATAACTAAGTGTTGATCTGCTAAGAAACTAATAGTAATAAATAGTTCAAATAATCACTATGATAATGCGTTTTATCAAACGCAACACTATTTGTTTCGTATTTATAGCATCAAAATACGTTGGTATACCAATTTTCAGGTCGAAATACCGAATAAAAAATTTGACCTTGAAATCACTATTCAAGGTCAAATATGCTTTTTAGAATGATAACACTACGTTTCCTGTATTCAACATATAATATTACCCCCGAAACAATTCCAAAATAATATGATACCGAAGTGGTCGATATATCGACCAGTCCCGTCCTTAAAAGGTTAAATTTTGGTATACTGTATAGGAAAGGAGCGAAAAACTTGCAAAATGAAAAAAAATACTATTCTGAATAGAAATATTTGGTATATGGTCAATGTCCCAATTGCTACTCGCTGTTAGAAATGAACCTATTACTAACCGCTCAATGTTATTTAGATACAAAAAAAAATTTTTAACAATGAACGGCTAGTAATAGGTTCGTGAGTAGCAATTGGGACATTGACCATAACTGTAGTCATTTTTGCTACAGTTCTATTGACATTTAATATAAATATAGCGAATTTTGCTATTCGGTATAATAATTTTTTTTCCTATACAGTGTACTAAAATTTAATAGAGCATTTTCCTTTGTGTAAGTGTTGAGTGTCGACTATAAATTCGAGCTTTAGACTAGAATTTATAGATTTAACTTTAGTAATTCTTTGAGTTGAGTCTATGTATTTCTGCCTTAAGAGCTATTCTCCAATGATACTACACATTATATGTAACTCGTTACACGTTTTAAATTTTGTTATCTAATGTTTACTGAAATCATCTTCTATAGTTTAAATGGAATCAATTATACATGTTTTTTTCATGGATCATGAATTTAGTTAACGGAATGAAAACATTAAATGAAAATATATACATGTATAAATTAGAACTATGCCACCATTCATTTTCATAATTAGAAAAGGATAAAGAGATCCAGTATCACTTACCACATAGCATGAAATAAAACAGTGAAACATTTCAAAATCTTTCAGTGAAAGATTTCTTAGAAACATTTTATAAATATTGTTAAAATATTTCGTAGCAAGATATAACGAACGAATAAAAAATCTTTCAATGAAATCTTTCAGCAATATTACAGTAATATTATATTGAAATATTTCATGAAATCTCGATGAAATATTACAAACAATATTTCATAATAGTCCGCAGTACAGAACCCTTTTTAAAAAATGATTACCACATATTTAGAACTTTGTAAGCGGCTTCATTTTGTCAAGTCTACCAAACTTTTCATCTACAAAAACTCTCGAAACCGCTGCGTTTTTTTAAAATTAATTATTAAACTTGTCGATTAGACGATGTATTGTTATGCAATGACCACATACTTTTTTTACATGGAACTAAAAGATATTTTTATAACAAAAATCAAATAATGTATGGCCGACAAAAATAATTCTGCGTTAGATGAGTCTACCATTTGAATTATGTCGATAGGACGGGTTTATGTTATGCGATGACCACATAGCCAATTTTCATGGGATTGCTTGATAATTAATTATGAAACTATAAGATCGTAATGTCTGACAAATTTTCTGCAGATTTTTTTCAGTCCGACAATCGGAACATGTCATTGTTACGAGGTATGGTTTCGTGATTACCATATGTTGGACAAGGGTATGACGTGTCACATAATATTATTTTATGTATTAAAAGGGCAATGACCGACAAAAATATTGTATCTTTACGTCAGACCGACAAAAAAAGATTTATAACTAACCCGTCACCTATGTATGTGTCATATAAAGAACACGTAGTTCAAAATTATCTAATAAAATTTAAATTTATATTTTGCACAAATGAAACTAGTTAGTATGATCAAGTAGACATAGAAAAATACATTCACATTTTTTAATTTTTGAAATTAATTTTTTTTTCCAATTTTTACTGATATTTTTATAAGTACGAAAATGAAAAAAAATTAAATTCTTAGAATAATCTAACTTTGCAGCTATGGTTGTTATTTTCATAACGACAAAAATTATACGTCATTTTTGTGTCATCTCAATAAAAGATTTTCATAGAAGGATCAAAATACTATTAATAAAACATGCCTCTTATTTTTTAATAAAATTATCTGATTAAGGGGACCAGGTACTATTAAAACTTGAAAAATTCAAATATGAATAATTAAAAACTTATTGCTTTTATCCAAAGGAATAAATTTTTTTTTAAAATACTTACGTTTCAGAAGACTTTTTATTTCTGAAACTTTTATCAATCTTAAAAATTCAACTTATGGTTCCCGTTAACATTCTGGTACTAAAAACAGATTGATCGCAAGGTTTTTTTAAGAGTTTTCATCTGATCTTGATGAAATTTGGTGGAGATTTCCAAAATCATCTTAGAATCCACATGAGCGAGAGACATTCCTAAAAAATTCAAATAATAAAAAAATTTTCTATAAAAAATCAATTTTTTTAAAAATTTGTTTATATATTTTTATAAATAATAAGTTAATACACAAATTAGCATATATATATTTATAATTTGCTATGCTCATTAATTCTAATATAATTTTAAAAGTCTCCACCAAATTTCATAAAGATCCGATGAAAACTCATGAAAAAACTTTGCGACCAATCTGTTTTTAGTACCAAAATATGAACGGAGACCATCAGTTGAATTTTTAAGATAGATAAAAGTTTCAGAAATGAAAAGTCTTCTGAAAAATAAATATTTTTTCAAAAAATTTTTTCCTTTTGGATAAAAGCAATAAATTTTTAATTATTCATATTCAAATTTTTCAAGTTTTAATAGTACCTGGTCCCCTTAATGGGGCATTTAGAGAGTAGGTATGTGTTGTACGCGGTACATGCGTAGACAATGACATGAAATTAATTATTTGTTATTAATTATTTATTATTCTTTATAGATAATAAAATTCTTAACAAAATAAATCGTCAATCCCTTATGTGTCACATTATACGACACATTACAGAAAATGGGCTTATGGATGCTTTAGGTTTCTTAAACTTCCGAAGCGCACCTAGAGGAACTCAAAATATGTCAAATATATGAAAAAATATTTACTTTTTAACTAGGAAAGGGGTCTTGGACTCAACAGGTTAAAATAAAAAATAAAATTTCTAAAAATTTCATTCTTTGTAAAAGAGTGAATTTGCAGTGCTAAAAATAATTCATGTTAATTTGAAATCATTTTTTTTTTCAATTTTTATTCAAACTTTTTTTTTTAATTGTCTATTAAATCGATATTTTTCCATTTTTTATAAATTAACATTTTATCGCTAAAATATACAGCATGAATTCTTTCTTTATAAAGATTTAATTATGAATATTTTTCTAAGATCACATTTCAATCCTCGAAAATGAGCATAAAATGTTACTATTTTATCAGCATTACATAGGTAAAAAAACATTTTATATTGGTTAAAGAAATAGCCATAAAAATTCCCATTTTCAACTCTTCATTTCAAAGCAATAGGCATAAAATGGTAAAAAGATCGTTTTAATTTCTACTAGGGTATTAGACTGATAAATAATTCTATACATACCACTAAAATATTTCTTTATATGAAACTTAGATTTTAGTGTTTACTTATCAATTAAAGAATCGTTATTATTATTAGAAATATTAATTTATTGTTCATATTTAAGTATTTAATAATTAAACTTTTAAATACATAATTTTTTAAAGGAATTTATAAAAAAATTAAGTTTTTTTTTAACACATTGTTAATATAATGTGGGAATGCTTGAAAATCTCAAATTATAATATTGTAAAAGACATACTGCAATTTAGTAAACGAATTTTAGCAAACGAATACAGTAAAAGAAATAAGAAATGATAATAATTTAAAAGTAATAATATTATGTAAAATTTAATAGTGTTAATGATATTAAATAAAACATTAATTAACAACATGCTTTAAGAAAAAAATTCATTTTTGATTTATTCATAAATTAAAAGTTTTGCTCATTTTTCTCATATATAAGTCATTTATTTTTATTGCTATTTATAAATTTTTGTTAAATAAGTCTTTCATATTTAATATATTTATGTCTTATTTAGAATAATTTAGACATAAAATAATTGTCCTAAGACAGTTGAGTTCTACAGGGTACTACTACTTATTTTCAATTAATTTTCTTGTAATTTCCATTAGATTTCGGTAGCAATTTTGTCGGCCGCATATTCTAGTGTACTCTACATTTTATTTAAAACAGAAAAAATCCCAGATTGGGCATGTGGTAATCACAAAACCATACCACGTAACAATGACATGTTCCGATTGTCGGACTGAAAAAATCTGCAGAAAATTTGCCGGACATTATGATCTTATGATTTCATAATTAATTATCAAGTAATCCTATAAAAATTGGCTATTTGGTCATCGCATAACATAATCCTGTCCTATCGACATAATTCAAATGGTAGACTTATCTAACGCAGAATTATTTTTGTCGGCCATACATTATTTGATTTTTGTTATAAAAATATCTTTCAGTTCCATGTAAAAAAAAGTATGTGGTCATTGCATAATAATACATCGTCAAATCGACATGTTTAATAATTAATTATTAAAAAACGCAGCGGTTTCGAGAGTTTTTGCAGATGAAAAGTTTGATAGACTCGACAAAATAAAGCCGCTTACAAAGTTCTAAGTATGTGGTAATCTTTTTTTAAAAAGGGTTCTGTACTGCGGACTATAAATCTTTCAACAATATTTCTCTGCAAGATTATTGTTTAACTTATATTACAATGAAAGATTGCTGAAAGCTTTCAAAGAAAGTTTTCACGAAACATGATTGAAAGATTTATAAAAGATTTCTCACAGGCGTTCTCCTAGCTGTACCTCGAAAACTTTACGCAATCTTTCATAAATCTTTTATGCAACATTGCAAGGAAATATATTAGCGATCTTACAGAGAAGGCTTCACGGAATATTTCATAAATCTTTCAACAATATTTCACCGCAAGATTTTTGGTTTACTTAGTCTGCGATGAAAGATTGTTGGAAGCTTTCATTGAAATCTTTCAGAAAACATGTTTGAAAGATTTATGCAAGACTTCTCCCATACGTTTCCCTTACTGTACATCGAAATCTTCACGCAATCTTTTACAAATCTTTGATATAATATTGCAACGAAACGTAGTAGCAATCTCAAAAACGCTGCCAAGTGCTTTGGCGGAATGCTTTCTCATAGAGCTCTTTGAGTTTCATTATTTTTTTATATTTATTTAAATGTGATTTTAATATAAAAAAATTGTCCATCAATAATATTTATTCATTTTGTACTTTATAAATTTTGAATATATATGCTAGTTGATTGCCTTTTCAACATTTTGTTTGGGTTAAATGTTAGCTTTTAAAGTGTTTAATTTTGTTGACTTCAGCTAGCCTTATACATAGGTTCGAATTTATTATTTTTGTTATCTTGTGGATATCTTTTTATCACGACTAAGCTTGGTAAATCCAAGTAGTCAATTTTAGTAACGGTAATTAAATTCAGTAGTACTATTATAAATTTTCAAGAGTAACTCAGAAAACAAAAGAAGTGATCAAAAAGCTACGCTAATAAAATTATTTATTTAAAACTTGGTTTATAAAGACAGTAGCAAATAACTTGTATACAAATTTTAGAGTAATTCTATCAAGTACTTTACGTAAAATGGAAAAATACTGAAATATGAAAATTTTTTAAGAAAATTTTTAAAATTTTCTAAAGAGAAAACTACGCTAAAAAGATCGGTTTATAAAAGTTATCCTTCTTTTGGCAGATGCAAATTATTCCCATGGAAATCACAAAGCAAACTCATCAATTAACTTACGTAAAATACAAAAAAAAAAATTGAAAATCGAAAATTTTTTCAAATTTTTAAAATGGCTTTATAAAAAAAAAATACACTATGAATACAAATTTTCTATAGCTTCCCGCCTAGTTATACAAAAACATAGATGGTATACAAAATTTGAAGCAAATCCATAGAGTAATTTTCGAGATCTAACTGGTTAAATAAATAACATTTTCTTTTCAAAATTTCTTTTTAAAAATTTTAAAAATGCTCTAAAATTAAAACTACGCTATGAAAATCAATTTTTGAAAATTTCCCTTCTTTTGGCAGTCGCAAATAATTTCCCTGTAATTTTTAGAACAAATCTATCGAGTACTTTACGAAGAATAAAAAAAAATAAGAAAAGAAGAATCAAAATTTTTTTTTTAATTTTTAAAATTCTCTAAAATTGTAACCACTCTAAGAAAATTAGTTTCCAAAAGCTAATTTTTTTCAGACAATAGCGAATTAATTGTATGAAAATTTTGGCGAAAATTTATAGTATGGTTAACGCAAAAAAGAAAATAAATGAAAAATAAAAATTTTTTAGAAAATTTTCAAAGTGCTCTAAAATTAAAACTGCTCTGAGAAAATTAGTATTCCAAAGCTTGTTTTCTTCAGATAGTAGCGAATTAATTGCATACAAATTTTGGAGCAAATCAATCGAATGGTTTTCGTAAAATAAAAAAAAATTAAAAATAAAAATTTTTTAAAAAATTTTAAAAATGCTCTAAAATTAAAAGTGCGCTAAGAAAATTAGTTTACAAAATTTTTAATAATTTTGGCAGTCGAAATAAAGTTCCATACAAATTTTCGAACAAATTCTTCGAGTAGTTTACGTAAAATACAAAAAAAATGAAAAATCGAAATTTTTTGAAAATTCTTAAAATGATTCTAAAAAAAAAACTGCGCTAAGAAAACCAATTCCCAATTTAAAAAAATGAAAAATCGAAATTTTTTGAAAATTCTTAAAATGATTCTAAAAAAAAAACTGCGCTAAGAAAACCAATTCCCAATAGCTTCCGCACCAGTTCATCAAAAAATTGAATTGTATGGAAAATTTGAAGTAAATCCATCGAGTAGTTTTTAAGATTTTATTGGCTTAATAAATAGAAACATTTTTTTCAAAAATTTCAAAATGCTCTAAAATTAAAACTGAGCTAAGAAAATCAGTTTTTAAAAATTTATTTTATCCGGGCAATCAGAAATAAATCCCATGCAAATTTTGAAGCAAATTCATCGAGTAGTAAACAAAAAAAAACCAAAAAACGAAAAATCGAATTTTTTTTTTATTTTTTAAAAAAACTTTAAAATGAAAACTACGGTGGAAGAACCAAATTATCAATAGCTTCCCAGCAAGTTAATCACAAAACTAAATTCCATGCAAAATTAGAAGCAAATCCATCGAGTAGTTCTCGAGATACAGCTTACTAACTGAATTCATACATCCACACACACACACACACACACACACACACACACACACACCATACAGACATTTTCTGGAAACCACTTTTTTCGACTCACTGAGTTCAAATATGTACAAATTAATGAAAAAATAGAAAAAAATTTTTTTTACCGATACAATGCTTTCTCTATGAGAAAGCAAAAGAAGGTTTCACGGAATATTTCATGAAATCTTTCAACAATATTTCTCTGCAAGATTTATGGTTTACTTTGACTGCGATGAAAGATTGTTGGAAGCTTTTATCGAAATCTTTCAGGAAACATAATTGGAAGATTTATAAAAGATTGCTCCTGAGCGTTCTCCATGCTGTTCCCGAAAATTTTGACGCAAAATTTCATAAATATTTCATGTAATATTGCAAGGAAATATAGTAGTAATCTCTCAAAGAAAGCTTCATGGAATATTTTATAAAATCTTTCAACAATATTTCTCTACGAGATTTTTTGTTTACTTACTAGGAGAGTTTCACACCTCCGGATCACGGATTTTGCTCAAACATCGGAATAAGTTTTCAGATGATAAAATATGGAAAAAGCTAAAGTTATAGTCATAAATACTCAATATTTCCCTAGTTACAGGCAATGAAAGAAAATCACTAAAAAAGTTACTAGATTTTTAAACGCATATAGTTCTTTAGCGTCGATAGCTACAAGCTTGAAACTTTTTTTAAATTAAAGCTGAGCTCAAATCTTTTCAAAACAGTAGTTACAGCATATCAAAATATTATTTTTTCCCAAAGTTAGAGCGTAATAAGGATTGTACCTAATTTCAGCTTTTATTATTAATTAATGTTTTCAAAAGAAAAATCAGGTCCAATGTTTATCACGCTCTAACTTTGGGAAAAAATAATATTTTTACACGCTATAACTACTAATTCGAAAGGATTTGAGCTCAGCTTTAATTTAAAAAAAGTTTCAAGCGTGTAGCTATCGAAGCTAAAGAACTATATGCGTTTAAAAATCTAGTAACTTTTTTAGTGATTTTCTTTAATTGCCTGTAACTAGGGAAATATTGAGTATTTATGACTATTACTTTAGCTTTTCCCATATTTTATCATCTGAAAACTTATCCCGAAGTTTAAGCAAAATCCGGCGATTTGAAGCGAATCCATCGAGTAATTCTCGAGATATTTTTGGCGTACTGAAATCATACACACACACACACACACACATACAGACATTTTCTGGAAACCACTTTTTTCGACTCCCTGAATCTAAATATGTACAAATTAATGAAAAAATAGAAAAAAATTTTTTTAATTGATACAATGCTTTCTCTATGAGAAAGCAAAAAGGAGTGTTTGAAGGACTACAGATTCGTAAAATGTTCAGAGACAAAGAGTTGGTTAAAAAAAACGAATAAACTTGAAAAAGAAGCTTGGTTGAGTTTTAAAAATGTATGTTACAACTTTTTAGGTGATAACAAGAGTCCAAAGTATCAACAAGTCGTTACCAAGATGGTTAAAGACTTCAGAAATTTAGGATGCTTGATGAATGTGAAATTACACTTTTTTGATGCACATCTTGATAAATTCCCAGAGAATCCTAGAAATTTTAGTGAAGAGCAGGGAGGACGCTTTCATCGAGATATAAGAGTTATGGTAAATCGTCATCAGGAACGGTGGGATATTAATATGATGGCTGACCTTTGTTGGAGTATAAAACGAGATACACCAATAAGTGATCGAAAGCGAAAAGCATTGCGTAGATCGTTTGATGAAAAAAGAACTCGCCACAGTAGCAAAAAAGAGGGATATATTTTATTTTTATGCATTGAGGTTATTTGTTTTTTATTCTAGTCACTCATTTTCTAATCTAGTCACTCGTTTTTTAATCTAGTCCTTCGTTTTTTATTCTAGTCATTTACTTTTTATTCTAGTCATTCCTAGTCAATGGTTTTTTATTCTAGTCATTCCTAGTCAATGGTTTTTTATTCTAGGCATTCGTTTTTTCTTCTAGCCATGTCATAAAAGGTCTTATAAAAAGGGCTATATGATGTATAAAATCCGATCGTGAAACCTTCCTGCGATGTATATCGAGTAACGCTAATGCCGATGGCTCTATCATTGTTAAATGGTGCTATGGGTTTATAAACTTCCATTCCATTGCTCATAAATATTCTAGATAGCCGTCACGAAAAGTATTGAAAAAGAATGCCAAAAATATATGGGTTTCGTTTGGTATGGGGCAGGGTTGCAAATATTTAAATCATTTTGGGCATTAAATAAATTTTAATTCACAAATCCTTTTTGAATTCGTAATTAGAGTTTTATTTAATTAACAATTCCTTTTAAATTAATAATTAAAAATATTTTAATTAACAAATCAAAATCTAATCGTGAATTGAAAAGGCTTTAATTAAAAAATCGAAAGGAATTCTTAATTAAATAAATTTCAATTAAGAAATCAAAATGTAATCGTGAATTGAAAGGGCTTTAATTACAAAATCAAAAGGAATTCTTAATTAAATAAATTTCAATTAAGAAATCAAAATTTAATCGTGAATTGAAAGGGCTTTAATTCCAAAATCAAAAGGAATCCTTAATTAAATAAATTTCAATCAAGAAATCAAAATGTAATCGTGAATTGAAAGGGCTTTAATTCCAAAATCAAAAGGAATTCTTAATTGAATAAATTTCAATTAAGAAATTAAAATTTAATCGTGAATTGAAAGGGCTTTAATTCCAAAATCAAAAGGAATCCTTAATTAAATAAATTTCAATTAAGAAATCAAAATGTAATCGTGAATTGAAAGAGCGTCAGTTATGATTATGATTTGTGAATTCGAGGGCTTTAATTAAAAATTCCATAATTCCTTTTTAATTAAACGTTTTAAAGGAATTTTTATCATATATATGTATATAGAAAAACAGATGTGGACGCGCACATACATACGCACCTGGGCTCATATATGCAACATTTCGTGTCGACCCAAACGCACACATACAGACAAGTTGATATATATATATATATATATATATATATATATATATATATATATATGTATATATACATACATACATACATACGTGGGACATTCCACGTCAATTAGAACGCACCCACAGACAGGTTTATATATATGGGACATTTCATGCCAATGCGCATGCACACACACAGGACTATATATGTATATATATATATATATATATATATATATATATATATATATATATATATACATGGGACATTTCGGGTCAACTCGTACGTACTCATGATCACAGGCTTCTCTATATATATGGAACATTTCATGACAACTCTCACATACCTATCCGAGTTCCTTCAGGTTCGCATATATGGGACGTTTCATGCCAATTTTCATTCATGCACACACACGTTAATATACATGGGATTTTTTATGTAAATTTCAACGCACACACATACAGGTTTATATATATGGGACATTTCATGCCAATGCGCACGCACACATACACACAGACACAGCATTATATATATATATATATATGGGACATTTCATGTCAACTTGTACATACTCATAATCACAGGTTTTTCTATATATATATGGAACATTTCATGACAACTTGTACACACCTATCTAAGTACCCTTAGGTTTATATATATGAGACGTTTCATGTCAATTCGCATGCATGCACACACGCGTTCATGTACGCGGGACTTTTCATGTCGACTTACAAGCATGATATGAACATATATATATATACATAAGGGACATTTAATGTAGAATCGCACGTACACACACAGGCTTATTCAAGTTTATATGGAACATTTAATTTCAACTCATACGCACACGCACACGCTCACACATACAAACACATATTTAACTTTATATATATATATATATATATATATATATATATATATATATATATATATATATACATACTTTACCTTATCGATGTAGACAATATTTAAAAAATAGTTATTTATTATGCTGTGGTACCCACGATCGCCGTCTTTAATTACCTAGGTGTTAATGACAACTTAAACATCATCTACAGCTAAAACTTTTGAAATTCAACTTATAGTTTAATAACTACTTTGAAGTTGTTTCAAATGTTATCTAGCCAAACATGGATGTTCCGAGTAAGATAAACATTGTCTACAAGAATATCTTTTGAAATTTAGCCATTATTTATTAATAACATGTACGTTTCCCGAGATGACATCTCACAATATCCAGGTGATCCTGGCTACCTGGAAATCGTCTATATGAATGAATTTTGAAATTTTCCATACCGATTATGAAGTTTACAGATATTTGCAGGGACTACGTCAAATGAAACTTGGAGATTCTTTTAGATTTCGATTCTAAGGTTGTTTGATTAGGTCGGAGAATATTCGGAAACAAAAAGATTTTAAAAGAACAATTGTTTAAGATTCATGCAAGTTCCATGAAATATGTTGATTTACTCGTAGTCGATATCCATATATAAAGATCATTCATACAAATCATCTCGCATATAAATTTGCGGTAGTATCCCTACTAATTTATGAATTTTCCGTTCGAATAATGCCAGCGAAATTTAACTTCGAGAAAGCATATTACTATTGTAATTAGTGAATAATTTTAACATTTTTTCATCAAACATCATTCCGATACACAGGTAATAAGCGCTTTTATTTAAAAAATTTAAAAAAAAGTTAATTTATTTATTTTATACTCTTTAGTCTATTTATTCAATTATTGTATTTTATTTTTAAAGCATGTTTTTAAAATTTTGTATTTTCTATTTTTAAGTTAAAATTGTTTTTATTATCATTTAGAGTTACATTGCAACCAGACTTTTCGAAGATTACACTCAGGTACATCCGTTATCGGCGACTTGGTACTCCAGTTCGACCTCTTCATCCTAAATCATTATTATGCATTAAAGATTCACTTTCAAACCTTGAATTAGGTTTTAGCAGCCCCGAAATCCCCCGGGGAACCCACCTCGACCCAGAGAAAGCCTCCCCACTTGTACTTCCTCGGAGACGACGTCCATGCGTATTCTGGACAACGTGCATCACTTTGTGGCAATTGTTTGATCTCAAATTCGGTTTTAGCAACTCTGAAAACCCCCGAGAAACTCGCCTTGACCCAAAGAAAGCCTCCCCATTTATACTTCCTCGGAGATGACTTTTCACACCCATTATCATCGACCTGGATGTCCAGGTACCAAAATGACAACTGATTATTGTATTGTCATCCAAGACCAAAGTCTATGCCAATTGTCAGAATTTATATCTGTCAAAAAGTGCCTGAAATCGAGCGCGCAAGATTTGATTACAGACAGACAAACATGCAAACAGACATGAAGGCGAATATAAGAAAAGCGTATATAAAAAAATAATATTTACCTACGTTAAGTCTGCTTTGAGACTAATTATCTTTCGTTTTTATGACAAAAACAAGTAAATTGAATTTGAGAAAATTTCTATAAGTTACTTAAATTTATGAAAAAGTCAATATAAATCGTCATTTTTGCAGAATTATGAAGATTATGATTATTTTCGCGGAAATTATAAAGTTATGGAAATTATTTATGGAAACGTTTTCGATTGGAAAATTTGTGATTATTGCAGTTGAATTTTGTTACATCATCATCAGTTATATCCTCGTTAAAATGACCCGAAAATTTCTAAAAGAATCGGAACAAATATTTTTCCGGTCTTTAAAGAATGTTTAAGAACTATTATGAAATGAAAATTGATAAATGTTTCAAGTTTTCCGAATCGTTCCGACATTGAAATTTCAATTATAAGCCGTTACTCATAAAATTTGGAAAAGTCTATTGTATGCAACTATTTTTCCAGTGATTCAGTTGTAATTTATAAAATTGTGAATTTGGGTGATTCATTATGTTTCTTTCCGTAATATTTATCTGATGTTGGAGCTACAGCAATCAAGTTTTGCTTTTTTTATTTCATTAATATCATTTTAAATTCGTAAATTAATAGTATATTGTGTAACGAGTAAGGTTTAGTTGACTATTGCGCACGAGGGCAAGTTGGCGCACGAGCGTAGCGAATAGCGCCATTGCCCGAGACTCTCTCTCTCATATCTGCCGTATGACTGACTCGCAATAGTATATTTCAATACTTTTTGGTACTATTATTTGTAATTAAATTACATACTTTTAGTTCACCAATTTCACGTTTATACGGAATAATTACGATTTCGTTAATGTAAAAATAATACAAGAATAGATGATACGATTTACTTTGTCAGAGGTTAAAGCGAGATAGAGTATAAAATTCATCATATGGTCGATGAGATACAGTATGAGGGCGCTGCGCTTGTATAAACCTTTGCGATTTTACATTAATTAACGCTTTTGCGTGACATTATTTTACAGAATGTAACGTATTTACGTGATTTAATACAAAATAATATTATACATAGCTGTGAAACACACGCCCTCAAAAAACAACACACGCAGCGCGCGCTATTAGCTACTTACTACCCCGAAAACGCATGCGCTATATAGGCCGCTTACTCAGCACGGATGAGAAAAACAAATATAATGATTTGTCCGCACTAAAGCTATATTAATACAATAATTTTTGTTAAAATAAAAAATCATTTAAACTTGTAAATTTTTTATGAACTTGGATTGGAAATTATATCAAGCTCGACAAACCTAATCTTAAAATACGTTACATTGAAAGTTCGTATTATTACTTTTTATGTAGTATTTTCGTGGGTTTCTTGAGTTGTCCGCACTCGAGTTGAATCTTACAAATTTTTTCTTTGTCGCAAAAAAATGTTATTAAACGCATTGTTTATTCATAACTTGGGATTGGAAATATTATTAGAAGACTGGAAGCTTCGTCATGCTCTTAAAAATAAAAATAATGTTATCTGATTTTAAAAATAATATTAATCTGAATAATATATCCTCATCAGAAAAGTTATTGTAATTTATATATTTTTAGAACCTTTCCAATTTCATGTGTACCACTATGGTATTATATGGGGATATCCATCCAACTTTAAATTCTCTAGTAACAGGTCATTATTTAAACTAGGTTATAATCTTTTGTGCTATCCTGTAACTCTATTTCTGATGTATTTTGTAAATGTGCCACAAACGGCGCAGCAGATAATTCTATAAAAAGTAAATTTACACATAAGATAAATTACGGTAATTTTTTATGTGTAAAAATGAATGTTTCATAGAAATATCTACTGCGCCGTTTGTTAAACATTTACAAAATACATCAGAAATAGAGTTACAGGGATAGCACAAAAGATTTGAACCTAGTTTAAACAATGTGCATCATGCGGTAACCCAGTAACAGCTGTAATATGACCTGTTACTAGACAATTAAAAGTTTTGTGGATATCCCCATATATCAAAAAATATGATTATGACTTCTTCAGATTCTTTATGAATTTCTAATATATTGAATAGTGATTTTTGAAGGGCATATCATAGTATTAATTAAATTAACTTATTAATAAACTGAAAAATTGCCTAGTATTAATAAATTAGTGCGATTTATTGTATTTATTCACAAAAAAAATTTATAGCTTAGTCGTGTAAAATGGCTTTATTTCCACTATCAAACAATTCCATGGTATGCTTAACTATTTCAAGAGTTAAACAAATTTAATAATATGTATATTTTTTATAACTTCAAGATCGTTACTGAGAATCATAAATAATTTTCACGGTATTTTATTAATAGCAGGTCGTACATCTCTATCCTTTTATAATAAAAAAATTCAATTTTCTGCAAAACCTTATGATTGTAGCAAAAATAAGAAGAAAGCCCCATCTCGTATACTAAAAGCAATATTTTCTCTTATGAGAAAAAATTATTTTTATCGCTTCGTTTCAAAGAAAACTTTGAAAAACTGAATTGTCCATCCAAACCTCGATATTTTATGTTTTTCAAGGTTTTTTTCAAAAGGAATCGATGAAAAAATTTTTTCCTAATCAAAGAAAATATTGCTTTTTATGATACAAGATGGGGCTTTCTCTTTATTTTTTGCTAAAATTATTAGTTTTTGTAAAAAAATCAATTTTTTGATTACAATAGGACATATATACTCGACCTCCTCTTAAGGATCTTTAATAGCTATTAAACTCTTTACAAGATTGTAATAATTCATCTCGATTTACTTCCACAGAGTTCGTGAAGTTTCATTTACCTTTCAATCAATATACAGAAAATATAAAGATTCATCCGTATTCTTAAATGATCTCATAGGAGTCGGTCTGTGGCTCATTCGGTAGAGCGTTGGATTCGTAATCTCGAGGTTCTGAGTTCGAATCCCGCTCTCGGCCGATTGATACAAGCACCACTGTACGTTACATGTGCTTTGTTCACAAACACACTTACGAGCTCCGTCGCTGATTAGCATAGCAATAATAGCATAGCATAAATATAGCGACGTTAAAAAAAAAAAAAAAAAAATGATCTCATAGATTTATAATCATTTATTTACCAATAATTTAATAAATATATTCATACGATGATAAAACGTGAAAAATATTTCTGAAGAATTTTTTAAAATAGAATCTAGAAGGATTCTCCTGAAAACTTTACAGTGCTGTTCAATTCTAAAGCGATCTTAATTGTTCATTAATTGTGAATACGATAAAATTAAGGTTACTATTCCTTAGTAAAACTTAATGAATCAAAAAAGTTCAGAAGGTATCAACGAAAATCATGACAATTTTTTTCATAAGAGTTCACAAAGTTGTATTATGGACTGGTACCAAAAACCGCAAAAAAATTAGAAAGGTTCTTTTACATCAGAATCTTTCCAAACCTTAATGTACATGTTCACCGGGGTATTTCACCTGAATACGGAGGACATTTATAACTAATATAGGTAGCTAGGAGAGTTTCCATAGCCGATGGAGATCCACGGCTCCACCAAAGTTTTTCCTATGTATTTTGGTGCCTTGAACATGAATTTCGAGGGTGGATAGCTGGAAAATAGTTAGGAAAATCTCTAAAGTAAATTTTCTGGTTGTTAATTCTTCGCAGAAAAACATAATTTTTCGTGTTTTTCATCAAATATTAAGTCGAAAATATTCTTATCAATTTTGCCGTACATTGCACCATTTCTCTGTAAAAACATCATAAATATAAAAAAAACTCATTTTGCCATTTTTAATGATTTTTTTTATTTTATTGCACTAATCATTGGTGACCAATATAATTAAGAATTTTTACATTTTAATTAGCTAAAATTATTCTTTAATCCACCAACTGTTGATAAAAAAAAAATGGTTTAGGCTGGTTGCGGTCTTCCTTTAATTTTTCACGAATAATTGAACCGCTTATTCAGAAAGTACCGCGCAACGGTGCTCACATGAAAAAGTCAGGTCGGAAAATAGGGGAGATTGCTATAGTAACATTAAAGTCCACGGTTCCAAAAATTTTTTTTATATATTTTGTCACTAAACATTAATTTAAAGGGGGTGAAGTCGGAAAATGTCCAGGAAAATTTGTATGATATAATTTCCAAAAATTTGAAAAGTCTATTTTTCAAATAAAAAACATTTTGTCGCTTATTTCATGCAATTTTCATACCAAAGTTATAAAAAAGAATAAGTTTTATAATTTTTTTCAATTTTTCATATTAGAATGAGACTATTGTTACAGTGCAGCAGAGATTAGAATAGGATTTCCTAAAATTTTATTTCATTTGCTAAATTTATGTTATAATTTATAAATACGTTTAATTAATCGTTATTTGCATTTTAATCTTATTACATTTTTTACATGTAGAATTTTTGCTACAAGAACAATATGTACAGTACGCTATTCATTATTTTATGAAGTTTAAAAAACTTCTGTTTTTATAATTTATAAAATTTTTTAACGAAGTACAATTTTTTTCTGTGAACTACTCTTTTACTGTTACATATTTTGTAAAAATATATCTTTTTAATAAAAAAAATAGGTATATGATTGATTGAAAATATTAATTTTAATTAATTTAATTTATGTATAACCCTGTTGAAAAAACTCACTGACATGGTAACATTTTTTTTAAGTATTAATAATTGAATTTATTGATTTATTGATTGTAATTCTTTAATCATTTATTTTATTTCCGCAATTCAATCCAAAATATCCTTAATTTATAATCCTTCAGTTGAAAATTGAGGCAGCACACTAATTATAACACATCCAAAATAATTTATAGCAGCATCATCAGTATCACAACCAAATTTTAAAATTGCTAAGCATAAACTTTCAAAACGAATGTCAGGAAAAAGTAGTTAACATTGTAAAAGAATTTTTTTATTACAGATAACTATTATGGGAAAAACTTTTTTGAAAATAAAATCATATAATCAAATTATCCATCAAAAAGTAAAACCATTCCTTAAAAATCTTTAAGATTTTTATCAGTATTAATATTAGCAATTTTTCCTAAATTATAATTTTTTTTATTTTAAGTAACATAGAAAAAATAACCTGTTTTCGTAACTGATTAAAAACTGCTCACTTGTTTAAAAAAAAATCTGGTGGCACTCATATATATACCTGTGTGTGTGTGTGTGCGCGCGCATGTGAATTGACATAAAATATCCCATGTATATGTACATACATATATTCATAAGCCCATGTGTGTGCGTGCATGCGCCTTGACAGGAACAGCCCCATATATATATATATATATATAAAGAAAAATATATACAAACTCAAGTACGTGTGTCATGCATGTAAATTGACATGAAACGTCCCGTGTATATAAACCTGTGTGTATGTGCGCGCGTGTGAATTAACATTAAATATCCCATGTATATGTGTACACAGATATACACACATATATATGTATATATATATATATATATATATATATATATATATATATATATTCATAAGCCCATGTGTGTGCGTACATGCGAATTGACAGAAACGGTCCCATATATATAAATACAAATTTCAAATACATGTTTAGATGTGTTTGCGTGTTCGAGTTGACAAGATATGTCAAATATATGAAAACCGGTGCGTGCGTGTTGACATGATACGTCCCATATATGTGAACCTAAGGGCGCTTGGATAGGTGTGTTAGAGTTGTCATGAAATGTCCCATATATATAAACCTGTATAGGCGTGGGTAATAATTGACGTGAAAAATCCTATGTATATTAACGTGTGTGCATGCATGCAAATCGATATGAAATATACCATATGTATAAACCTGTGTGTGTGTGCGTGCGTTCGAATTGACATGGAAAATCCCATGTATATTAACGTACGTGTGCATGCATGCGAATCGACATGAAATGTCCAATATATATAAACCTGTGTGTTTGTATGCGTTTGAATTGACATTAAAAATCCCATGTATATTAACGTGTGTGTGCATGCATGCGCAACGACATGTACTGTCCCATATATATATATATATATATAAACCTGTAAACGACATGAAATATCTCATATATATATATACCTGTATGTGCGTACGTTCCAATTGACGTGAAAAATCCAATATTTATTAAAGTTTGTGTGCATGCATGCGAATTGACATGAAATGTCCCATATATATGTAAACCTGTGTGTGTGCCTTCGAATTGACGTGAAAAATCCTATATATATTAACGTGCGTGTGCATGCATGCGAATCGACATGAAATGTCCCATATATATATATATAAACCTAAGGTTACTAGGATGGGTGTGTGCGTGTTGTCATAAAATGTCCCATATATAAAAAAGCCTGTCATTATGAGTATGTACGAGTTGACATGAAATGTCCCATATATAATCCTGTGTGTGTGTGTGTGTGTGTGTGTGTGTGCGTGCGCATTGGCATGAAATGTCCCATATATCTAAACCTGTAAGTCCGTGCGTTCCAATTGACGTGAAAAATCCCATGTTTATTAAAGTCTGTGTGCATGCATGCGAATAGACATGAAATGTCCCATATATATAAACCTGTGTGTGTGCTTTCGAATTGACGTGAAAAATCCTATGTTTATTAACGTGCGTGTGCATGCATGCGAATCGACATGAAATGTCCCATATATGTAAATCTAAGGGTACACGAATGGGTGTGTGCGTGTTGTCATGAAATGTACTACATATAAAGAAAACCTGTACTTATGAGTACGTGCTAACCGACATGAAATATCCCATGTATGTATGTCTGTATATATATATATATATATATATATATATATATATATATAAACCAAAATATATACGGGTCAACGGGTGCAAGTTGACATGAAACGGACCATGTATATATATATATATATATATATATATATATACAACTTGTCCGTATGTGTGCGTGTGGGTCGACATGAAATGTTGCATATATATGAGCCTAGGTGCGTATGTATGTGCGCGTCCACATATGTTTTTCTATATACATATATATGATACAAATTCCTTAGTACGTTTAATTAAAAAGGAATTGTGGAATTTTTAATTAAAGCCCTCGAATTCACAAATCATAATCATAACTGACACTCTTTCAATTCACGATTACATTTTGATTTCTTAATTGAAATTTATTTAATTAAGGATTCCTTTTGATTTTGGAATTAAAGCCCTTTCAATTCACGATTAAATTTTGATTTCTTAATTGAAATTTATTTAATTAAGAATTCCTTTTGATTTTGTAATTAAAGCCCTTTCAATTCACGATTACATTTTGATTTCTTAATTGAAATTTATTTAATTGAGAATTCCTTTTGATTTTTTAATTGAAGCCTTTTCAATTCACGATTAGATTTTGATTTGTTAATTAAAATATTTTTAATTATTAATTTAAAAGGAATTGTTAATTAAATAAAACTATAATTACAAATTCAAAAATGATTCAAATAATTTTTAATTACTTTTTTCGCAACCCTGGTATGGGGTTATCAGAGTAATGGTGTTTTGGGATTATAGGCTTATGGTATCACATGCTTATGGAGTTATGTGGTCATAACATTTTATTTCACTGTCTGAATGAAATTGAAATGTCAGTGAAAATTTGCAGTAGTACAAATTGCCTAGAATAAACGGTTTTTTTTATTCAGGGGCAAAGGGTTTATGGGCTTATATTATTATAGAGTTATGGGTTAAATGTGACATGGGGTTATTGTGTTGTGGTTTCAAAGAGTTAAGAGATTTCATATGAATGGCTTATAGTTATATAGTTTTAAAAAGCGATTTTTTGAGGTTATGGGAAATCCTAGCCTGATAAAGTTATTCTGACCTTAAATTCGGATTCAGCGACCCCAAAAACATATAGTTAATATGGTCTGACCCCAAACCCAAAAATTTATTTTTTTTATGTGGCTGTGTTATTTATATTATTTAATTAATAATATAATTTTTTATTAAAATTTTGTTTAATATCAATAGTTTAATTCATATAATACAATATTTATTATTAGTTGAATATTATATTATATTATATAAAAAATATTGATAAAAATATTATATGAATAAAATTGGTATTATACTTAATAATAGTTATATTATATATATATAACTATATTATAAAAAGATTTCGCCGCCGCCGCCGCTGCCGCTGCCGCTGTGTATAAGAATTCGATTTGTCCTTGATTAGCTAGAATTTAGCTAGAATCTAACTAAAATTAGCCAAAATTTAGTTAAAAGTTAGCTAAAATTTATACTAATTTTATGCAATTTTAGGTAAATTTTGGTTTGATTTTAGCTGAATTTCAGCTGCATTTTAGATCTATTTATATTGTATTCTCTCTATACTATTGAAAGTATATCGCCGCTGTCGTCGCTGTCATCGTCAGAAATGTGCCCCTCATTTTTAGACTTACATTACATCGTTAAATTTAGAATCTTTTTACTACTAGACTGACATTTGATAAAATGTTAATAAATAATTACTATTTTTATAAATCAATTATTGACTTTATTCTTTATTTAATATTATAATAAAACATATGCACGCAGCCCTCATAACACACAACAATTAATTATTAATTCTGTCTTGGCATAAAACCAGGACTTCACAGATGATTAGATTCATTAAAAGATCATTGAAGATTTACCTGAAGAAAATTTTTGAATAACTAAAATTATTTAGTATTTTAAATAAAAGTTATTAAAAAAATTGGACATTCTTGAATATTTTTTGAAGTTATGAAAGCAAGATGGGAATTGGTGTGCTTGCGCGCAGGGGGCTTGCCCCCTAGTATATATATATATATGGATTCGAATCCCGGCCGGATACATCTGGCTTTTTATTGATTATCGATTGATTATTAGTCACAGAAGTGATTAACCATCCATCGGTAGTCACAGTTTTCGGTATAGTCAGTCTAGCCTGTGATTATTAAACTAACACCGGGTCGGATTCCCTTTAATATCATTATATTAAAAAAGTTAATATATAGAGGACAATATCCTCATATATTTACTTATTCTTTTAAATTATTTTTTTTTTAATTAAAAAAAAACATGAAAAATGTATTTTAATGAGGATACATTGGGGGACCATGGGGGAATTTCTGGGTGGGACATGAATAAAATATGAGGGGGGGAGATGCGGAGTAATATCTTTTTATAAAATATATGCATAAAATAACGTAAATTTACATTAATAAATGAATGCATAAAGTATGGAGGGACATGGATGGTCCATGGAGGAGTGGTCACTGAACTTTTTTTAATATAACATAAGAAGATTTTTACTATATAATATAGGAAGAATTTTCTGAATCTTTGGAGAAAGTTGGTCACCAGTTTGAAAATAATATCGCAATATTAAAAATTGGGAAATAAACTTCAAAAATTGGAAAAATGAGCTAACAATCCATGCTTCGAAGTTTTAGCTTCAAATGTTAGAAATATGCTGCAATAAGTTCTATAATGGTATTTTTTGAGGTTTAACCGGAGAAAAATTTTGTTTATCGAAACTATCGGTTAAAATCGCAATTTTTTTATATATCAACAATATTGATACTATTTGATGATGTGTATTGTAATTTTTTATTCATTCATGAAAAGAAAATTGTGAAACGATAAAAAATCCTTTTCTTGCCCATACGTATGTGTTACAGTGGTTGAAAACATATCGACGCCTCCTAACCATATAATTCTATTTGAAATAACAGTTCTATAACATTCTTATTTAAAAATATTTCAATATAAGGCTATTTTAATGGGGATTCAATATGATTCCTATTGATATCGACCGTAAATTAAAAATGCGTTCAATATAATTCTAACTTAATGTTAATTTTCATTTAAATCAGGCTTTACTATATGAATTAGTATTATAATGCACGACTGCTATAGTTAGAATTATATTACACGGCTTTTTCAATTAGAATATTGAACGCATTTTTAATTAGAATTATATAATACGTCGACATCAGTAAGAATTATATTGAATTTCCATTGAAATAGCCGTATATTGAAATATTTTTAATAAGAATTTTATGGAACTGATATTCCAAATAGAATTATATGGCTAGGAGGCGTCGATATCAACTCCGTAACTATTATTAAAATTGATTGATTTTTTATTTTTAAATTATATATTTTCGTGTAGTTTTTTTTTACAAGCAATGGACTTTATTTTTTTTTTTTCGATCTTGGACGGAGCTGTTATAGCGAGAGTTTTACAGTCATAGTCTATGGCGCAAAGACCCGAGTATAATCTATGTCATACATTATTCAGTCTTGACGAACGATAGCTTTCTTTCAAAAGAACTTCCTGCAGCTAAGTTTAAAGCGCAGAAGCAGAAATGTGTTGTCACGTTATGTGGAACGCGTCTATATATATATATGAAAACAGAAAATAGTATGTTGTTGGCCATAAAAAACCTACAAAATAAAAAAAAAAGTTTCTACGATGCTTAGGAGCCGAGATATCGTTATAAACTGAAAACCCCATTTTTTGATGTTTTGAAGTTATGTGCGAGTATAGAGGTCTGAAATTTTCACGAGGATGCTATATCTATATAATACTACACGAGGAAGCTTTTAGGATTTCGAAAGCACCGGGGGCATTTTTCACTATCTTAATCACCTTGACCCTTTATGCTTAACATTTCTATCAAGGATGCTAAAAAAATTGCTGATCATTGCAGGATTGATGAAAAAGGGAAGTTAGCAAGTTTATTATTGATAATTATTGTAAATGAGACGAACGATTTTACTTTAAAAAATGTGAAAGAAAAAAATTTGGTTGTATTGTCACAATCTCATGGCAAATCATTAATAGTAAATATCAAGTTAAAAGGAAGGAAAAATTCTACTATTTCTGTTAATTATGTTAAGATATAACACTTTTATACCTTATACTAATGAACTCATTTTTGCACTCAAATATCTAATGTTAATTATTTCAAATTTTTGGTCTTTTAGAATTTATTCAGGTGAATTAAAAGTTGAACTATATATATATTTCGAAACCATTTTAAATTATTTTATATCACCTAAGGACCTTATTCTATCGTTTTTTTCTTCAAAGGCACGATTAAGGCAAGATTAGGATTATTTTTTGTTTTAAATATTTAGGCACATCTTATAATTTATTCAAACACAAAAATTATAATACAGACACGCACACTCGCGAGTGCCCAGACGCAGATAGACATATACATATATACATATACAAATATATAGTAAGTAGACTAATGAAGCCAATGAGAGTGCCCTCTGCAATTTATTTAGGCTTGGGGCTGGCATGACAACACGGTTGCATTAGACTCATTCCACCATTAATATTTTTCATACATTGTACATATTCATTTATTCTAAAAAGAGGGGGGGAAATTTTTTTTAAATATAAATTGTTTTTAACTAAAGATGAAATTAGAGGATAATAGTTATACTCTACTCTCTTTTGCAAGCATTCAATTGTTTTATATTGAAAAAAAAAATTATAAAATGAAAATGAAAATAAGTACATAATAAATAAATATAATAAGAATAAGCGGTCGAAATATTCTTATTTATAATCGTCTCCCTAGAATTTGAAAAAATAAAAAAACGAAAAACATGTTCTGAAATCTGAAACCTAAAAAATTTAAATATTCATCAATTTAATTAAAAGGTAATCAGACTACTCCAACGCTAAAAGATAAACTGCAATCTGAAAAAATCTTTAAGAGGCGGTCGGAACCATTTGCCGCTTGGTGGCGCTGCGGTCAGGTGAGAGAAAAATATAAAATATTTTTTATATAGCAATTTAAAATTTACTGAAACAATAATATACTTTTAATCTTGTATTTCCTCTAGATATATATGTAGAATAATTATTAATATTAATTTTGTTTGAAAAGTCTAAAATATTGTATAAAGCGAAAAATGCGGCGCGAGGTAGAGCCGACGTAAACATTAGCATACATAAGTTTTGGATGGTGGATGTCGAGTCGTTTTCGCTTTATCATTCAGCTTTCAAACAAGAAAGATAATAATTCTAATATATGTAAAAATGACAACATTAAGAATTGTGTTCAGAAATGTAATAGCTGTATAAATATTTTAGATATGCCGGCGATTTAGCGGCGAATAGACCCGACCGCCTCTTAAACTGAAACGTTGTGAGCATGCTATTGTTTATGTATAAATATACATATTTTATATTCCCACCACCGATTGTTACTAACTGAGCGCCTTAGTGCGTGCTTATAATCATCTGCCGATCGTTAAGGCGACTTGCACCTAATGAACTAGATGTTACCAAGCACATGGTCAACTTACACGGAAATGACAGATAACAGCTAGGCTATATTTGTCACATTAGTGATTAATGTGTGTCGAAAATTTTGAGTTTCCACATAGATGGGCGATGTGTGCACACTGAATTTCTATGTTTGCGCATTGTCTAACTACACTCAACTCATAGGAGGTTGTCACACTGATCATCTTTTATTTTCGCACTGCTTGTCAATGTGTAAACATAGAAATTTTAAATCTGACATGTATGGAAAAAAAAAATTAAAATAAAACTAAGGTTATGATTCTCGGTATCAATGAATATCTGAATTGGAAGATAATTCTGACTTTAATATATTAATTAGTGCTATTTTAATGATAAAATTTTTAATTTAATCAAAAACATTATTATTAATAATTTTAACATGAGAGATTATTACTGTTAGCAATACAATCATTGAAAATAATGTACGTAGGGTTCAATGTTTCGAAAGTCCATTATCTTTTTTTAGAATTTTGAAATTTCAAATGGTTTTTTAATATTATTTATTTAAATTGTACAGAAAGTAAAGAAAATTTTTATTTCATGTTTGTTATCGACATGCATTTATTCGGATAAATTATAATCGCTTTAGGATTGTAACAAGTATACAGAATACCGTAAAATGATGAAATGCTTTTCGGGTTTTTTAATGAAATTTTCAACAAGTATTAAAAAAAAATACATTGAAATACTATATTAGAAATTTCAAAGTACTTCATCATTATATTATTGTCTGAATACTTATTACAGTCCTAAATATAAATTATAATTTATTTGAATGAATACATTTCGATTACAAACATAAATTAAAAACGAAATTTCTATTCAATTTATATAAATATTAAGAATGTGCTATTGGAAATTTTTAAGCTCGAAAAAATTACAGATTTTCGAAATATCGAACTCCACTCACATTATTTTTAATGATTTCAACATTGAATTGCTAACAACAATAATTTCTCATGTTAAAATTATTAATAATAATGTTTTTGATTAAATTAAAAATTTTATAATTAGAATAGCACTAATTAATATATTAAAGTCAGAATTATCTTCCAATTAAGATATTCATTGATACCGAGAATCATAACCTTAGTTTTATTTTAATTTATTTTTTTTCCATTGTTGAAAATATACACACTCATACTAGGTGTCGCCACCTATTGAGAATATTTTAGTAGACAGTTGAAGAGAATCAAGTTGCGTCTCGTCGTCGTTCAGTTCAGTTCAAGTCCGTCTGTTAAAGTCAGAACTTGTATTTCATTATTGTATAGAGAGATCATTTAATTAAGTTATTCTTGTATTGATTAAATAAATACTTTTCATTTATTATAAATTGTTCTCTGCTTTTATTAATTATTTAACAGGTTATGGGCCCAGAGTGCTTTTAACTGCGTGTTTTATTTAATTAAATTAAGAAAGGGGTTTGTGTGGTTTAGAGCGTGCGTCAGTCTGGTTGGTGAATTGTTTTATTGTTCTTTATCTCCTGGTGGAAGCGACAGAGATGACGAGTCAAGGAACGAAAAGACAGGACGAAGGACAACAGGGGGAAAGAAAGGAGTTGACTCCGGGTAAGAGTTTTGTTTTTTTGGTTCTCTCTCAATTCTATAAGACAGTAATGGCGTCGCAAGCACGCTTATAGAAAGAAAGAAAAGGACAGAGAATAGATAGCGTCGTGCGCTAGTCTATAGAGAGAGAGAGTGAGAGAGAAATAAAATAAGTCGCCATGTTGGGTGAAATGACATAATGTGTATCAGTATGACAGATTTATGCGTGCATAAGAAAATTTTGTATGCTTTGTATGTGTGTATGTATGTATATAGAATGAGAGAAGAGACCATGCACGCACAAAATAAAATTGATAGACTAAATAAACGACAACACGTAGTGAAAAAGGTTTTTTTTACGTATGAACGTATTATGTGTGTGTATATATATATGTGTGTGTATATATATATGTATGTATAGTGAATGCACGCCAGGGATCTGAACATATTTATGACGGTATAGACGGAAATAAATGAGAACCGGTTAAAAACTAATATTTGCAAAAAGTGCCGCTTGGATTTGGTTAAATTTCGCTATGATTAAAAATAAATGTAAAAACGGACGCGTTTTTATGTTGAAATACTAAGTATGATTGCTGAAGGAAGAAAGGCATTGGCCTGACTTCTAAAAATTGAAAGATAATAATGCACACAAACATGGCGGCCGTAGGCCCAAGTCGAGTTGATGAAAAGACATCGACGCCGTGTACAATAAAAAGACCGTGAAGACGTGCGCGCGCAATTAGAAAAAGACAGAAAGACGGTGACTGCTAAAAGGCGAGAATAAACTCGCAGGTATATACATATACATATGTACGTATAACATGGTTATAGCATAAAGAAAAGAGACAGCATATAAGTGTGATCGTATATGTATAGGAATGTGCGCGTCGTCGCGATAAAAATGACAGATTAAGAAAGAGACAGAATTAGTGAAGCGAAACGAACTAAATCAAAGCGGACAAAAATAAAGTTTACGTAAATGTATACAAAAGACCGATTAAAAAAAGACAGAAAAGAATGACTTTAAGAAAAATATATTTAAGAATGTTTAATTAATTGAAATTATCATTATACAGAGGAAAGAAGTTTATTGCAACTTCACAAAACATCCTCATGAGAATATGTATATGACAGTTGTTGAAGGCAGCATTGTATTCAAAATTATGACAGATTGAATACAAATTAGATAATGAATAATGACTATTTCAAATTAAAAATTTTATTTTATCAAGCTTGAACGTACGTATATAAAAATATTTTTTAATAAATATATCCATGGTTTTAAAAATAATATTGATCGATCATAGTTGCTGCTTTCACATACATAATAATACTTGTGTTCAGTATATTGTGTATGGGAATAATAGCACATATGTATAATTATAAATATAAAAATATACATAAATAACTGGCAAATTTGATTGATTTAACATTGCTTGTGTTCGGCATGTTAGATTGATTCTTTTAAATTGTCATAAATATGAATGACCTAATATTGCTTGTGTTCGGCATACTAGGTTGATTCACTTTATTTTTATAGATATATTGAGCTTGAAGGGCTTGTGTTCGGTCTATTAAGCTCATATATATATAATTAACTCTAACGTAAACTTTCTAGTTTTGCTTGTGTTTGGCAAAATTATATGAATTTTATTTATATTGGTTTACTATTCCTATATAGTTGACAAGTACGTTACGAGTGAAGAATTTGACCTGGTGATAAGGACAGTCACAGAGATGAAGACAGAGTGAAGACAGATTATATATGCCCTATTGTACGACAGGTGGCCATACTATGACTGATAAGAAAGAGAGAAAAGACAGAATTAACGACAGCAATGAGACTGAGAAGACGGAGGGGCTATATAACGAGACAGAACAGAAAGTAGAATAAAGTGACGGTTTTGAAGACGGCTCTGTGAAAACTGTAGTTAAAGTAACTGCAGGAGGTCAAATAGCGACAGTTAAGGAAAGACAAAAACAAATCAAAGGTTTGACAGCAAAATTGAATGATGTATTGGAAAAATATGTATACGACGGAAAAACAGATGAAAACAAGAACGAAGACGGAGCTAAAGACAGAGAAGAGACAGATAAGCATTACAATACGACTGAAACGGCAGAAATAAAGACGGAGACAGAAAACAGAATCAATGAAATGACTGAAGCAAAATTGGCAGACCTATCTGACAAATTGGACAAGGTAATGGATAAACTCAATACAGTTAAGGCAGAAATGGCAAAGAGCAAGAGAGGCGAAGAAAAGAAGAATAGAGCAGAAAGGAGATGACGATTTGATGGCTTTGATGGTGAAGGAGAGAAGCGCCACGCGGGTCTTTGGCAGCCAGACTTTGGATTCGATGAGGGAGGAATTTGAACAGATAAAGAAGGATCACTACAGGTAACGAGGCAGAAAGGACAGATAAATCCAAAGACAGCAAAACGACATATAAGGTAAACAATGATTTTGAAAATTATACACTTAACGTAGAAGGTTCCGGGAACTCGACAGTCTTGGACGAATACTTAGGACTGGTAAATAAATTGAAAATATCGCGTTTAATACAAATAAAGGTTGATAAAAGACTTAATAAAGAAAATGACAGTATTTTAGACGTTTTTAAACAATTGACAGAAATTATTAAAACCGGACTGACTGAAAAAGACGGACCAGTAAAAAGCTATTATATTTATAATTATATTTATTTAATTTTAACGACTCAATTTAAATTTGAGAACTTTGGATTATTTTGTCTGAATTAAGTTCGCTGGACTTATTGTATGTTGTAGATAGTACTATTGTAGCAAATGAAAGTTCGTGATATTTTAATAAATAGAATAGATAAAGACTATCATGCTAGAGTTATGAAAATTAAAGATTTAGTTGAATTGTTGAACAGAATTAAAGAAATTAAAGCGAAATAATTAAATTGAAGCGAGGTAAATGTAACTTCATCTAGTATTAAAAAAAATACAACATACAGTATAATCCAACGAAAGAAAAGGCAGTTAATTTTATAGACAGATTTGAAGAATTAGTAAGAGGTTATAATAACATGCCAAAAGTTAAATCGTTGGCTGAAGAAGACGAAAGAGATTTCTTTTATAATACTATCATAAGCAAAGTACATCAAGTAGAAGGAATAAGTTTTATGACAGAAAGTGTTACAGTAAAAGGGTTATCTTATGATAAACTAAAATTACTTATTATACAGGTTGAAAGCCATCAAACGACAGATATGACGGTCGAATCAAGGGCGATACAGAAAGTACGATGTTTTGAATGCGACAGTTATGGGTACTGTGCCAGCGACTGCCCACGACAGGTAAATAGCGTAAAGAAGTGTTTTTTTTTTGTCAGAGATTTACTCGTGACCATGTGATCTCAACATGTCCAAAGCGTCAGGGACACTCGAGACAGAAAGACAGAAAAAGGTATGAATCAAAATATTATAATAATAAAAGTAAAGAAAGTACAGGTCGGACAACATTCACAAGTAAGATAGCTAATCTAATTAATAATGTCAATCGAAAATGAGCAAAATCTGTCAATAAAAGGAGACAAGAAAATTATGTAAAATATAACAGAGGAAAATATAAAAAAATGAGGCAGTTTTAACCAATTAGAATCTAGAAATAAGAAGACTAATGAACCGAGTGCTGACAGTGATGCGACAGAACGTTTGACAAATTCAAAGTTGATTTTCAGGACATTTATTGAACAACTAGACGGAATCCAATGCGCAAATAAAGACTGCAGCGTAAATCTTAAATCTAAGGAAGAAGGAAGCGTGCAAACAAATACGACTGATGGAAAATTTATTATTTTAGACAGAATAATCTGCATGGAAAACTTAAATGAAAATTTTTCATCCTTACCAATATATAATCAGCCATATTGATTGACTGATTTTGAATCAGAAGCGACAGAAAATAATTAAAAACAAAGACAGGTTCTAGTATATGTAACGACAAGTAGAATGAATGAAGAACAGAATATTGAAGAAAATAATCAATTTAATGAAAAGCAAGAAAATCAGACAGTCAAAGAAGAAAAATATTTAGATTGCAGACAGAAATATTTATAAATCGCATGATTTTAAAGTCAGTGAAGAATCTTAATGTGAGATTGAAAATACAAAATTAATACAAACAACTACGCTATGTTGTGGCATTTTCGAATGGGCCATTCATCAGTTGATTATTTAAGAAAATTACAATTAAAATTTCCTAATATCAAAACTTTAAAACAAGCTGTATTTGATGATACGTTGAAAGACTGTGAAGTGGGTATGATTGCAAAGTTTAACAAATTGCCATTTAAGACAGTCAAGCATTGAACAATTGAACCTTTGCAAATAATGAATTTAGACACAATGGGTTTTATGTAAACTATAAGAAAGCAGAGATGTACGATTCAACGAAAAATTAGTCTACAAGGACAGATATGCAACAACTGATATACAAGACTGGAAACAAATTGATGAAAAGATAAAGATACATTGTTTGTGAATTTTGTATTCGAAGACAGAGAAAATGAAACACGAATACAAAAACCGGAGGGAGAGAAATTCAAAAGATCAGTTAGACGACCAAGAAACGAAAATAATAAGACTGATAAAAAGTAACAAGGATTGGTGGGAGAGAAAATAAAAAAAAAAAAATTAGTAGGAAGACCGACAAAAGTTAAGAAAAATACTGAATATGGAGTGCAAGAATCGGAGGGAGAGAAAACAAAACGACAGATTCAATTACCAATGGAAACACAAACAAGTACAGAAAATAAGATAAATGAAGAAACTTATGTTTTATTAGCAGAAATAAATAATGACCTGAGTACACACTTGGAAGCCATAAAGTCAAAAGATATAAAAAAAAAAAAAAAAAAAAAAAATGGACCAAAACTATTATTGAAGAATTAGAGTGTATGTATAAGAATAATGTATGAAAATTAGTTGACAGATCAATTGTAATGAATGACAGAAAAAGATCAAACATTATACATTCAAGATGGGTATTTAAAAGAAAGAAGACAGTAAAATAAGATATAAAGCCAGACTAGTAATTTGTAGTTTTAAAGACAGAAATGAGTATGATATTCAAGAAACATATGCACCGGTTTCACGATTACATTTAATCAGATCTATACTGGCAATAACAAACAAACTGGATTCAGAAATAAATCAGATGGACGTGAAGACAGCTTTTCTAAATGGATATTGAAACAGTGAGATATATATGGAAATACCTTAAGGGATGACTGCTTATGAAAGGATCAAACAAAACAAGATGTGTATATTGGATAAATGCTTTATACGATTTGAAAGTCAGTCTAAAATGTTGGAATGAAAGATTTAAAAAGACAGTAAAGAAATGTGGACTTAGATCATTCAACAATGAGCCTTGTCTATTTACTCAGCAAGAAAAAGACGGATTTCTCATCTTGATTTAGTATGCAGATGACATTCTGCTAGTTTGTAACAATGTAAAGACAAATGTAAAGAAAGAATTTAAAATGATAGAAACTGGCGAGACTAAAAGTTCTTTAGGCTCAGAAATAAAATAAGACAAATAAAAAAGGATACTGAGCATTAAGCAAGAACAATAAATAAACAAAATGCTAAAGAAGTTTAGTTTGGATTAATCACCCACCCAACACCTATGGTAATCAATCAGGTGGCCAATAGGAAGAGAAGACAGCGTGAAGAAAAGAAGAAACCAATGCAAGCAGGCCAGAAATTGCATATGAGGTAAATACTCTATGCAGACACCAAATCAACTTTACTGAAAAATGACTGGTAGAAGATTGAAAGAGTATTTGAATAATTAAGAAGAACAAAAGACTTTGAACTTAGATATAAAGGACAGAACGACTGTTTACAAGGATTTTCAGATGCAAGTTTTGACGACTGCAAAAATTCTCTTACGACCAGTAGCTTTGTGATCAAGTTTTTCGAAGACACAACATCCTGAAGAACTCACAGACAGAAATATGTTTCTATAAATGAATGCGCTCAAGAATTGATATCCTTATATCAAATTTTAAAAAAAGATTGTTAAAACAAGAATTAGCTCCAATTCTATTATGGTGTGATAACAAGGCAGCAGAAGCAAGCGTTAAGACTGGAGGTGAAAACAAATTAAGACATATGACCGAAATAAAAGAACATTATGTAAAGGAATGTGTAACTAGAGGTTTAATTAATGTCAGTTGAATTTCCTCTAAAAGTCAGATAACTGATGTATTCACAAAACCTTTGTCATTGGAATTACATGAACGACTGACCAAACAAATATTTAACGACTGATAACATTGACTGATTATATTTCTGATATGTATTTTAGTTAAGTTATTAACAAACTTTTTCTCTATATTACAGGAACTAAATGAACGATCAGAACAGAAACAATAAGAACGAGAGAGATGTTACAACTCTTTTAATTAAAATATGTATGAGTGTGGGAGGGAGTGTTGAAAATATACACACTCATACTAGGTGTCGCCACCTATTGAGAATATTTTAGTAGACAGTTGAAGAGAATCAAGTTGCGTCTCGTCGTCGTTCAGTTCAGTTCAAGTCCGTCTGTTAAAGTCAGAACTTGTATTTCATTATTGTATAGAGAGATCATTTAATTAAGTTATTCTTGTATTGATTAAATAAATACTTTTCATTTATTATAAATTGTTCTCTGCTTTTATTAATTATTTAACATCCATACATGTCAGATTTAAAATTTCTATGTTTACACATTGACAAGCAGTGCGAAAATAAAAGATGATCAGTGTGACAACCTCCTATGAGTTGAGTGTAGTTAGACAATGCGCAAACATAGAAATTCGGCGTGCACACATCGCCCGTCTATGTGGAAACTCAAAATTTTCGACACACATTGATCACTAATGTGACAAATATAGCCTAGCTGTTATCTGTCATTTCCGTGTACAGTGAGGAAAAAAATAAATTCTTCCTGAGATCACCCAGACTTTCATCAGCGTTCGAATAATACTACGATTTTGTACTGACAAGGAGAGTGCATTGCATTTGGGTCTCGGATTTTCTTCTAATTTTGGGATATTTTTTCTTACATAAAATCATGAAAAAAGCCGCGTCCATTCGGTCCAACGTTCGATTTTTTCCGAGTTATGAGCAGTTTTGTCTGTTTTGTGAAAAAAATTGCATCTGCTTTATAGTTTTACAGTTTTCGATATACTTATTCTATAAGGTTTTTACTGATTGTATATTAAAGTTAAGATTAAAACCTATAGATTGAAAAAAAAACGCGTCCAAAAATCTCATGCTGTTTACAAGTTATAAGGTAATAAAAATAGGGCCAATATTTAGTTGAAAATATTCATAAAAAATTAATGCTGTATTTTAGTCTGAATTTCATTTTAATTTTCATCCCCTCATAACTTTTAAATAACTTGAGATTTTCAGATACGTTTTTTTTTAATTGATAGGTATTAATTGCAACTTTAAAATGCAATTAGTAAAAACCTTATAGAATAAGGATATCGAAAACTGTAAAACTATAAAGCAGATGCCATTTTTTTCACAAAACTGCTCATAACTCGGAAAAAATCAAGCGTTGGACCGAATGGATGCGGCTTTTTTCATGATTTTATGTAAGAAAAAATATCCCAAAGTTAGGAGAAAATCCGAGACCCAAATGCAATGCACTCTCCTTGTGAGTAGAATTACTGTTCTGCAACTGATCCTAGAAAAAAAAATGATATTATTTTTCGATATTATATACCATAAGTTAAAAATGAAAATTTAGGGGATTCAGATAAGCATTTCGTACCATAAGTATATATATATATACATATATATATATATATGTATATAAACTTATAAATATATAATATGGAATGTTAGCTATTGTCTCTTGTAGATATATATATTTTCTATAGTGTTTCTACGTGTTTGTACGTGGTTGTACGTGTGTGTACGTGTTTGTACGTGTACGTACGCGTTTATACGTGTGTGTACGTGTTTGTACGTATGTGTACGCGTGTGTACGCTTGTGCACATGTTTCACATGCAATCTCACACGATCATACATAGTCACACACAGTTATCTGTTATCACTGTTATCTGTCAGTGTACACCTTAACAGATAACAGCACACACTTGCACACGCCTACACGCAGACATTGATACACGCATACACATATATTGTCGATGATATCTCTAATTAGAATTAAGTTAATTATGTCTATAATAATAAGAAAGTTTTAATGATGACAATGATTGTTATGTTTATGATGATGTCGATGACGATGACGATTTCGTTGAAAAGGGTGACTTTTTGTTTCAACGATTATGATATTTATTTAATTACAATAAATTTTTCATTGAAAATGATTTTAATGTTCTGTGACTTGTGTGCATGTTTAAAAGCATATCCATACACATCTCAGCTATAAGGACAACGTTTTGTATAAGTCTTTTTATCTAGGACTCATCAGTAAGGCTTTTAAAATTATTATAAATAGACTGTGCCTTAGACGCTTATAGTAGCTGATTAATAAGGCATAGCATATCAATCGACGTAATCTTAAATTGTTGTTTTCATTATGTAAATTATGATGTAAAAATTAAAATACGATTGAAAGTAAGTTACTTTTTATACATCGTAAGAAACACTTGTAGAAAATTATGAAAGATGCATCATTTTTGACGTATAAAATTGTATATCGTTAATAACTATTTTTCAATTAAGACCAAAGTTCGAGTACATATTCTACTCTTTAAAACAAAAATTTTAAGCACTGGTTAAAGCCCGTGCCATCTTTTAAACTTTTAAACTTCTATAAAACCCTGTTCGTAAAAAGTTAAAGGTTCCAGAGATATACCCATATGATACTTTAATAAATCTTTATTCCTATCTCAAAATTAAAAATATCGAATTACCATTGATTAAAAATCATTAATTTTATGTTTATTTTTCTTTAATCAAAAGTAATATTTTAATAAATTGTGCTTTTTATATTAAATTTCAAAAAATACAATTATTATTGATCAATTTAAAGTTTATTTGCGTGCAATTTAATAACATGCTTTAATAATTTTGATTTTAAATCACATTCGAAATATTGAATAATTTTGATTAAATTTTAATAATTTGGGGTTTATTGGCGTAATCAAATATGATATTTTATTAAATTTTGATTCCCACATCAAAATTAAAAATGTTGAATTATTATTGATTTAATTTGTTTGATATGAGTTTATTTTTTACAATCAAGTATAATGCTTTAATAAATTTCGGTTTTGACGTTAAAATCAATATATTGAATTACCACCGATTTAATTTGGTTAATTTGAGGTTTATTTGTTACAATTAAATATGATGCTATAATAAATATTGTCTCCTACGTCAAAATTCAAAATATAACAAATGTCGATTCAATTTATTTAATTTGAGGTTTATTTGTGTACAATCAAATAAGTGGCTTTAATTAATTGTTTTTTATATCAAAATTTAAAATATTAAACTTCTATCGATTCAATTCGATTAATATGGGATTTACTTGTGTGCAATCGAATATGTCTTAATAAATTTTACTTTTTTATCAAAATTCGAAATATCGGATTTTTTTCGATCCAATTCGGTTAATTTGGAGTTTTATTTGTATGCAACAAATATGATGCTTCAATTACAATCAATTTAATAATATTAATTAGATCTTTAAATTGTGCAACCAATTATAATGCTTTGATAAACTTTGATTTTTATACCGAAATTCGAAAAGTTAAATTACTACACGGATAGATGCCTTAGCGAACTGCCTGCTAAGAGGGGAGGCGTACAGTCCGTTTATACTCAACGGTAAACGGGAATAAAAATGTTGGCGTTCTGAATGCCAACAGCAACTTGTAAGCTGCGCACCAAAAGTATAATCGCGCTGCTTACTAGCTTATTTTCGTTCAGTATAATTTGTTAATGAATACGCCGAAAACTAATATCGCACTTTAGAATATAAAAAGTTTTACATATTTTACAGTATTTAATTGAAGTAACTTTTTATCATTTATGAAAATAAAAAATATAAGAAAATAAAATATATAAAAAAGGTAATAATAAAAACAATTTTATGAAAAGTTACTAATTATTAGTAAGAGGATTTTTTAAATACTTTTTTGAGAAAAGTCATAATACTATTTTTAATGAATATAATTAAATATAGATAAATCAATTAATTTCGATATATGTATGCATTCATTTTTTTATAAATTATAATACGGATAAAGGTTGTATATTTACATATATTATTGTATGTTATTGCATATAAAATATTGATAACTTTCATTTGAAACTATCAATATGAATTAGAAATGCAATAAAAATAATTCAATTATCTTAAAAGATGAATAGTGTTTACAGTAGAAAATTAAAGGGAAGATTAAAAAAAAATTTGCGTCAGGGTGATTTGTAATAATTATTTATTAATTTTTTAAATAGTATATATATGTAATAAATATGTTTTATATGAAAACCGTATAAAATACAATGTTTATTTTTATATCTTTCTAAATAAAAAATGACATTAAAGATAATATTTTGTTACAATATAATGTTCATTTTCAGTTTCCACAGATGAACAAGAAGCTATCTTTGGAAGCTCGGTGTATTTTAGTAACGTATTTTTACTTATATCTTCTATAACATACGCGTGATAATGTTCATCAAACGATATTTCCCTATATAAATGTAAATAAAAGTAAATATTTTCATCTCTCTTTACTATTTGCGCAATTTTACCGAATATCACATCAGATTCTTTTAGATCAATAACGACGTACATATTTACTTTATAATTCATTCCATTAATTACAATTGATTTGTACATATCTCCATCGATAGAGAGGTCATGTATCTCTTTATTCACACCTTTACTTCCAATCGTAATATCTTTAGAAACCTTCAAAGAATGAATCATATTACACATTTTTAATAATTGTTTTTTTGTTACTGTAACAAGCAAGTTTATGCCACAACTAGTTGCTTGGACCGATGATTTAATAAGCTTATGGTGAGCTTCAAATCGCATGCACCAATAATTAATACAAGGGCCTAAAAGTAATAAGAGCCGAGGATAATGTGTAAGGATATGAAATTTCGGCTTAAGCGATCCAAACAATTTTATGTACAGTCTATGATGATTTTCTATCAACTCTTTTAAAGTGTCTATTTTATCTCGACCTATACGTGGGGAACATAAAATGTCAAATATCTGTCTAAGATATTTAAACAATTGCCAATGTTCATCATCACGAGGCACAAGGTCTCCGATAATTACTCCGAAATTTCTCACCAAGCATGACATTTCGGCAGCACTAGTTTTTAAATTTATTTTATCTTTGTCTTGTTTCACAGTAATCATTGGAGGTTTATTTGATTCAGTTGAATCATATTTAAAATTTTGAATTCTAGAATTCAATAGTTCTAAACTGAAATATTTTTTTTTAAAAATATAAGTTGCAATCAGGTTCTTCATAACATAATAACAAACCCCCTCAAGAAAATCGTGCATCATATCAATCGACACATTTTTAACAACATGATAGCCGTCAATTTTATGAAAAGTGCACTCTTTTTTAATACCTGTAGTTTTTGAATCATACTTTTGAAGGTCTTGAATATAATTTTCTATTGTTCTTAATTTAGATTCATCTTCAACGCACGAAAAGCTAGCTTCTACTAACGACATTTTGCATATTCTGCACCAATAAGTGGCCTTAAAAGATGAAACAAAATCAAAAATAGTATTTAACCCTAAGTTGTCTCCAACGATCAGTACAAGTTTAAATTTAATCCGAGTTTCAACATTATTTATTTTTAATAAAATGCCTTCTCGCTGCAGGAAATTAATTTCATTAATTAAATTTTTAAATATTGAGCTATTATCGCAATTTTGAGCATCTTTTGAATAAAAAATCATAGAAAATAAAATGCTTGTTAACTGAGAAGCTAGATGTGGAGGCAAACAAGCTATCATACAATAAACGGCACCAAATTTGTTCGTTCCTGCATGTGCTCCAAGCGCATTCCCTGCTTCTAAGTCATCAAAAAATATTATCAAAGGTAAAACTATTTCTTTAAAATCATTTTTGAAATTGTTTTTTATCCATAATTCAGCATTGATAATATTCGTAATAACAAATTTAGCATTCCCTAATTCTTTCATATAATTTATTATTTCTCTTAACATTCCTGGAATCTTAAGAAATAATTTAAGTGATTCTCTTAAAGGTTCAGATATTCCATGATAAGTTACGTTTATTATTTTCTCTTTGCCATCAATAATTTTTTTTTCAAGACACTTTCCTATTTCAACTTTTTCATATTCTAAATAACCTACATTTTTTAATAACCCCAATCGCTTTGGTTCGCTATCTACTAAATCAAAAATTTTGGAGCATGAAAGAAAACATTTATCCAAATCTTTAGTTATAGTATCAATTTCTTTAACATTATGTTTTTTTAAAATATCGACGACATCTGCTTTCAAAGAAGAAAAAAACGTATTACAAATAAAACTTTTGAAGTGATCAATTATATCTTGTACAATTTTACGCGGGTAGTGAGTGTCAGCATAAAAATATAAAATGATAGTTAATAAATGGTTTAATAATTGTTTCGAATTCATTTTGATTATTTTATTCAAAGATGAATTATGTAAAATAAAAATTTGACAAAAATAAAAAAAAAATGAGAGAAAAATGAGAAAAAAAGACTTGTTTGAAATAAAATAAAATTTCAATAAATTTTAAATTCTATAGAACAAGTATTTATTAAAAAACGATCCCAAAAGTTTCAGTAAAAACCAATTATAAAATTGTTTATAAATATTTAATTTTTTGACATAGCAATCATTTTCAAATGATGTTTCAATAGTTTTTCAACACAAATAATAAAATAATTTAAAATTAAATTATAGGAATAAATATTATATAATGTGAACAAATTAAAATATAAAATCACTAAAATACAATATTTTAAACAAACACTGAATTGTAATTAACAAAGTTCAAATTCATTAATTAAATGATAAACAGCTGTCCTTACACTTTTTTAATTTCATCACTTTTAACACCAATACCTGCAAGTAGTTTTTCAACTGTTTGGCTTCTGCTCAGTAAACTCAATTTATACACTGCTCCGTACAAAAATTCATAAATAGAGTCACATACAGTAGGAACACTATGAATAGCTATCCAACACTTCAAACAGTTGTGTACTGCTTCAACAATATTTTGTTGTTTTCGTAAACAATCATTAACATAAATATAGGATGTATTGATTTTTGATATTGTCCCAACAGCTACGATGTATGGATGAATTGGAAAATTTACTTGTTTCATCCAACTTTCATAATCTTCTCTTGCAGATACTATTTGCTGCTCATCCTATAAATATTATAATAATAGTAGTATATTAATATGAGCCAAATTTTAAAAATATTTTATTTATTTTTAATTAATTTAGTTTTTTAATAGATATTTAGTTTTATTTAATTTTAATTTTTAAAAATGTTAAAAAATATGTTTCTTAATAATTAAATATAAAACATTTGCTTACTTCAACTAGTAATATAAAACTCCTGCTTATCTCGGCCTTTGAAATTTTAGTTGTGATTTTTTTATTTGAAGAATCAAGAGATGTACATTTTTTTTGCACTGTCAATATAAGGGGTAAAAAGAACAATGCAATATGTTCTACGTCTTCTTCTGTAAAAATAAGTTATTAATGTAAATTAATTCTTTTAAATAATATTTCTATCAATAACAATGTTAATATGTATTTCAAAAGATTGAATATAGATTTCTAGTAAATAATATGCAATGTAAAAAATATTAAAAAGGATAAACAATATAAATTACCTTTATCAATCAATTGCTTATTTTGTTTAACTAGAGTTACAACCTCTGTAATCCTACTTGTCTTACAATATCGAATTATCTTAATAGAAAGATCAGACCATACTTTTGTAAATGTACGGCAGATATTTACTTCAGATGGAATAAATTTATTTTCAGTGATTAATTTATTAAAACATCTGCTAAAGTCTGTTTCGAACTAAAAAAATATTTATATTTTTTAAAGTTAGGTATTATAAATACAAAATATAACTTTATAATAATGAACATGTTATGTGTACCAATTCAAATATGACTTCAGTCTTCAAACAAGGAAAACTACTTAAATAAATTTCTATAATCTTTGAAGTATCATTCCATTTTTTTGGTAAATGTACCTGTCTTTCTGCAAAGGAATTTTCCCAGGCTACAATTAACTGAGCTTTACTATATTTAGATACATTTTCATCTGTTATCACTGGCAAAGGTTGAATTTGTATATCTGAAAAGTATTAACTTTAATTTAATTAATTTTCAAATGAATGAGAATTGATGAAACTACACTGTTCAAAAATACATGAAATTAAATGCAAAACTGGAAGTTAGCTTTAAGTCTGTACATGAAAATTAATAATTTTACTGTAATTTAAATGCAAAATTGCATAAAAATTAATAATTTAACCGTTATTTTACAGTACAATTGCATGAAGTTTAAAGTAAAAATAGCTTAATTCAATTTTTTTCAACAGTGTAGTTCCCATGCTCACAACATAATTTTCACAAAATATATAATTTTACCTGAAGTAATTGTCGTTAAACTTGATGGATTTTTTTTTTCTTAGTTTGGTACGTAGATTAGCTCGATGAAGTTTACTTTTAACAGTTTTATAAGCACTATGCAAAGCACCGCCTACTTTTTGCTCTTGCCCATTTTCACAACAATATGGAATATAATATTGGTAAATGCTTTCTGTGGGAAACAATTCAACAATTTCCTTTGCCAAGATACTCAATTCTCCTGACTGTATTCTGTAATTAAATATTCACATGATAGTTATTTCATATTCAAGAAAAAAACTACATACAAGATTCTTACATCTTATTCGTTTCATAATTCATACAAAATAATTATGAGTTGATTTGTTTTAGCTTAATTATCTAATAAATTTATTAAATTGTGCAATATAACAAATGGAACAATATAAATAAAAAAGATTTTTATTTAAAATCCTCTAGCTAAAATAAATTGTGCAACATTTTGATCATTATAATATTTTATAAATTCATTTTTTATACAAAAAAAATTGAATAATTAAATTTTGTTGAATATTGGAAATCTAAGCTATGCATGGAAAAAAAATTTTCCACACAAAACTTTGAACCAGATTTTTAAATATGAAAAAAAATCTAATTTCAATGTCATAATACTTTTTTTTTAATATAATATTAATTAATCAAACTTCTTCTACTTTAAACATATATGAAATACTAAACTTTGATACATGAATAATTTTAAAGAACCTTATCCGAAAACTGAAATCTTTTAATCAAACAAAATAACATATTTAAGTTCTTTTTAAAACGTCGCATAATAAAGCTTATTATATTTAAAATTTAAAGATGAAAATATATATGGTTCATGAAATGGTTTTTTTATGATGTTGAATATTTCACCTACAATTTAAGGTTAGATGGATAAGTATTTTACTTTTTTTTAAACATATAAGGATGAAAACATTAAAATTAAAAGATGAATTACTAAAAGTAATGATCTCTTAATAGTTTTAAATATTCATTGCACATATATACAAAACTGAGGTATTTATTCAGTATTGTACGTATTTATTGTATAGTAAATGTAAAAATCAATTAATGGTCACAACAGGACATGTACATAACTTGATGTGAAGTTTTTGCAGAAAGAAACTTATAAAAGAAATGAAAAAAACTTACTTATAATTCTTATATTTATTTTCTTCTGCTTTTTCCCCAATTACCAATTCACTCAACTCAGTTTTATTAACAGTTTCTTTTAAAGAATAAATTTCCAAAATTGTTCTACCTTTCAAACTTTTTGTTAAATAATCGAAAATTTGGTTATGCTTATACTTATTAGGGCAAGCTACAAATAAATATTAAATACATATTACTCATTATATCCTTCATATAGCCTAATTAATTTACTGAGTTTATTCATCTATATTTTGTCATCAAATATAAAAATAATGAATGTGCAAATAAAAAGGATGCATGATTACATGTTAATATAAACTTAAAAAATTTTTTTAACTTACGTAAAAAACCTTTTTAAAAAAAACCTCTCACTTTATAAATGTATGATTTAATAGTAAATGTTTTGCATCAATTAAATTTACTTGAGATCAAGAAAAAAATTCATTTCATCCATTAATTTATAAAAACATGAAATTATATTGTAAAATGATCAATGTCATTTTTTTATTGTAAATAATAATAATTGAAAAAAATTTTTGAATGAAAAAATTATAAATTAGTTAAATGTTTTCAATAAAGTTTTGATAAAATATTGAATTAAAAATAAAAAGATTTGAGTAAATAATAACCTAGTGATAAACAATCTAATGGTGATTCTGTTTCAATAGAAGATTCCAGAGTTAAATCCATTTGAATACTATTCCCATCACAATCAAACATTTCTATGTGTTTTAATTCATTTTCTTTCATGACAGGAGATGAGCTGGGTAATGATAAGGATGATGATTTTTTTGTGAGATGGTGAGAAGAGTTTGTTATTAGATTTGAATGATTGCTCTGATTAGAATCACATGCACTATCATCCACTTCGCATTCTGTCTTATCACCCATTTCCATTAAATTTGAATCAACTTCCATTTGTTTGACATACTTGAGTTTTTTTAAACAATTTTGTTTCTCAATACTATGACAATGCTTAAAAGCATTTATTTTGTCATAGCCTTTTAATATATGATCTATTTCATCATTTAAACTATAAAAATTTTGATCATTAACCCCACAATCTATATTCAAAAACAAATCAACACACAAAAATCATTGTTTACTTTTAACGTATTAAATTTTAGGTTAAGATACTACTTATACTTTACACTTACTTCAACATTAAATATAAATTTATTAAACAGATTTTTACTTTACTTTACTTACTTGTTAAATGTGGAATAAGATCTTGAAACGAAAATTTATCACAAAATTGTTGCATTATAATAATCTTTTCATGTAAATTTTTGGTAACTGCTGATGCTAGCGTTCCGAAAGAAAACACGTTAGCGCGCGAAGCGAATATACTTATTGGCGCGCGACCGGCTTACGTCAGTTGGCATTCAATTTGCCAAAACATTTATTGCTGCCTACCACCAGCGCTTGGTATGCTGCGCCCTCACACTTTAACAAGCCGCATACAAAAAGTTCTTTCAGTGTATAGATTTCATTTAATCAATTTAAGGGTTCATTCGTGTGCATTCGAATATATTACTTTAATAAATTTTTATTTTTACACCAAAATTCAAAATATTAAATTACCGTTAATTTAATTCGTTCAATTTTGTTTAATTGTGCACAATTTAATATAATGTTTCGATAAAATTATATTCCTATGTCCAAAATAAAAATGTTGAATAACAATAAAATTAATTTGATTAATTTAAGGTTTATTTTCATGTAATCAATTGTGATGATTCAATAAGTGTGAGTTTTATAACAAAATTCGAAATATTGAATTACCCTTGATTGAATTTGATTAATTTGTGGTTTATTTGTGTGCATTCGAATAAGATCAATGAATTTTGGTTCTCACATCAAATTCGAAATATTTAATGACCTTTGATTTAGTTTGTTTGATTTGAGTTTTATTCGTGTGCAATCAAATATGGTGTCTTTTGATCAATTTATTTGATTTATTTGTGGTTTTTTGTTGAGCAATCAATTGCGATGCTTCAAAAAATTTTGATGTCTATTTAAAAATGTAAAATATTGTGTGAGTTTTATAACAAAATTCGAAATATTGTCTAATCTATAGTCCATAGCACATATAATTGCCACCTCGAGCTGAAGATGAGGGTGGCAAATATGTGCTATGGGATCGCCAATACTTCACCTCTTTTGGTGTGTAATATACTATTTTTCGTTTATACGTTTTATGTAATATCATAAAGAATATATACGTCATTATTGGTTTCGAATATAGTGTATTATCATTTTGTTATTGTATTATAAAACCTTTAGATATTTATGATATATTTATTATTTGAAGGCCATAACAATTTATTGAAATTTATTTTGTTTTATTAATATTAAACAACCAATTATAAATAAATAGATATAATGTTTAAAGATTAAATTAAAAAAAAATTTTTAATTAATTAATCAGTTATTATGACGTATAGTAAGAATTTTGGAAATTCAGGAAATTAGTCTTTAAGAAAATTAATGAATGAGACAATTGATTATAAGGCAATGAACAATTAAGACAATTAGTAAATAAGGACATTAGTATTGAAAGAATCAGATTAAGTGATATAAAAGAAACTTATTTGAATTGATATGATGGAATGATTGATATTATGATATGATAATTATGATGTCATATGATTTAATATGATGATAAACAATGATATTCAGATAACTAGAACTTATTTTATTGGAATTTAGAAAAAATATAATCAGAAATAAGCAATTAGAACCTTATTTATAGCAATTTATAAATTGAAATTAAATCAAGTGCGATATTACTTCGTTTTGTAACTATTTGATAATAATTTAACAATATTAATATTATACTAACGTAAAATACCTCGCTTCTAATGTTACTCGGTTAAATTTCTTCATACGATTGGAATTAGCAATGTAAAATGATGGTAAATATAAATTTTCAGGATTCAACTTAAAACATGACAATCTTAAAGATGCTTTTTCAATTCAAATGAATTACACAACGATAATTTAATGTCCTAAATATTGTGGTAGGAATGAAAATTTATTATAGCAACATATTTAATTACATATAAATGTAACTTAAATCAATTAAATTAAATTAATTATATTTCAATATTTTGAATTTAATGCAGAAGTCAAAATGTATTGAAGCATCGTATTTGAATGTTCACAAATAAACATCAAATTAATATAACTAATTTGAAGGTAATTCAATATTTTACATTTTTAAATAGACATCAAAATTTTTTGAAGCATCGCAATTGATTGCTCAACAAAAAACCACAAATAAATCAAATAAATTGATCAAAAGACACCATATTTGATTGCACACGAATAAAACTCAAATCAAACAAACTAAATCAAAGGTCATTAAATATTTCGAATTTGATGTGAGAACCAAAATTCATTGATTTTATTCGAATGCACACAAATAAACCACAAATTAATCAAATTCAATCAAGGGTAATTCAATATTTCGAATTTTGTTATAAAACTCACACTTATTGAATCATCACAATTGATTACACGAAAATAAACCTTAAATTAATCAAATTAATTTTATTGTTATTCAATATTTTTATTTTGGACATAGGAATATAATTTTATCGAAACATTATGAACCCTTAAATTGATTAAATGAAATCTATAGTAATTTAACTTTTCGAATTTCGGTATAAAAATCAAAGTTTATCAAAGCATTATAATTGGTTGCACAATTTAAAGATCTAATTAATATTATTAAATTGATTGTAATTGAAGCATCATATTTGTTGCATACAAATAAAACTCCAAATTAACCGAATTGGATCGAAAAAAATCCGATATTTCGAATTTTGATAAAAAAGTAAAATTTATTAAGACATATTCGATTGCACACAAGTAAATCCCATATTAATCGAATTGAATCGATAGAAGTTTAATATTTTAAATTTTGATATAAAAAACAATTAATTAAAGCCACTTATTTGATTGTACACAAATAAACCTCAAATTAAATAAATTGAATCGACATTTGTTATATTTTGAATTTTGACGTAGGAGACAATATTTATTATAGCATCATATTTAATTGTAACAAATAAACCTCAAATTAACCAAATTAAATCGGTGGTAATTCAATATATTGATTTTAACGTCAAAACCGAAATTTATTAAAGCATTATACTTGATTGTAAAAAATAAACTCATATCAAACAAATTAAATCAATAATAATTCAACATTTTTAATTTTGATGTGGGAATCAAAATTTAATAAAATATCATATTTGATTACGCCAATAAACCCCAAATTATTAAAATTTAATCAAAATTATTCAATATTTCGAATGTGATTTAAAATCAAAATTATTAAAGCATGTTATTAAATTGCACGCAAATAAACTTTAAATTGATCAATAATAATTGTATTTTTTGAAATTTAATATAAAAAGCACAATTTATTAAAATATTACTTTTGATTAAAGAAAAATAAACATAAAATTAATGATTTTTAATCAATGGTAATTCGATATTTTTAATTTTGAGATAGGAATAAAGATTTATTAAAGTATCATATGGGTATATCTCTGGAACCTTTAACTTTTTACGAACAGGGTTTTATAGAAGTTTAAAAGTTTAAAAGATGGCACGGGCTTTAACCAGTGCTTAAAATTTTTGTTTTAAAGAGTAGAATATGTACTCGAACTTTGGTCTTAACAGCAGGCCGGAGTAGAACCTGATACCGACCGAGTAACAATTGAGTTGTTTGTTATTTACTCAAGTATTAATCGGTGTATCTTCAAAATAAAGGTTGATCGCAATAGATATTATTATTATGAATATCTATGCACAAGAAAAAAAAAATCTACCGATTTGTTTTTGAGAAAAGTAAGGAACGCCGAAGTAAAAGATTATGTTTATAATATTTTCGCGTTCCTTACTTTTCTCAAAAACAAAGCGATAGATTTTTTTTTTCTTGTGCATAAATATTTGTAATAATAATATCTATTGCGCTTAACCTTCAATTTGCAGATACACCGATTAATACTTGAGTAAATAACAAAAATGCCAATTAGACAAGGACAGCGAATCCGGCCTGCTCTTAATTGAAAAATAGTTATTAACGATATACAATTTTATACGTCAAAAATGATGCATCTTTCATAATTTTCTACAAGTGTTTCTTACGATGTATAAAAAGTAACTTACTTTCAATCGTATTTTAATTTTTACATCATAATTTACATAATGAAAACAACAATTTAAGATTACGTCGATTGATATGCTATGCTTTATTAATCAGCTACTATAAGCGTCTAAGGCACAGTCTATTTATAATAATTTTAAAAGCCTTACTGATGAGTCCTAGATAAAAAGACTTATACAAAACGTTGTCCTTATAGCTGAGATGTGTATGGATATGCTTTTAAACATGCACACAAGTCACAGAACATTAAAATCATTTTCAATGAAAAATTTATTGTAATTAAATAAATATCATAATCGTTGAAACAAAAAGTCACCCTTTTCAACGAAATCGTCATCGTCATCGACATCATCATAAACATAACAATCATTGTCATCATTAAAACTTTCTTATTATTATAGACATAATTAACTTAATTCTAATTAGAGATATCATCGACAATGTATGTGTATGCGTGTATCAATGTCTGCGTGTAGGCGTGTGCAAGTGTGTGCTGTTATCTGTCAAGGTGTACACTGACAGATAACAGTGATAACAGATAACTGTGTATGACTATGTATGATCGTGTGAGATTGCATGTGAAACATGTGCACAAGCGTACACACGCGTACACATACGTACTAACACGTACACACACGTACGAACACGTACACAAACGTATGAACGCGTACGTACACGTACAAACACGTACACACACGTACAACCACGTACAAACACGTAGAAACACTATAGAAAATATATATATCTACAAGAGACAATAGCTAACATTCCATATTATATATTTATAAGTTTATATATATATATATATATATATATATATATATATATATATATATATAACTTATGGTACGAAATGCTTATCTGAATTCCCAAAATTTTCAGTTTTAACTTATGGTATATAATATCGAAAAATAATATCATTTTTTTTTTCTAGGATCAGTTGCAGAACAGTAATTCTACTTACAAGGAGAGTGCATTGCATTTGGGTCTCGGATTTCCTCCTAGCTTTGGGATATTTTTTCTTACATAAAATCATGAAAAAAGCCGCAACCATTCGGTCCAACGCATTTGACCTTCTGCGTAGTGTATACTGTATTTCGCCCGGGGCCTGTTATACCCGGGGCGACTTTTTTTTTGGTGTCAGGAGGAAAGTCGTAGTTTCGGAGTGGGTATAGCGAAAAAAATATAATGCAAATTTATATACAGAAATAATCGAATAAAATTTATAAATAATAAATAATAATAAACATTTACACAATAAATCAATTTATTGATAACTAAATTTATTCGTAAATAGTTACGTACAAATTCCATACATAAGTTGAATATTTAAATCGAAAACTCGTAAATAATCATATATAATAAACCGGAGAGAAATACATGCGATAGCACGCAATCAAAGCAAATATACGATAAAAAAAACTATAAATTTCACGAAAACGAATAACCGAGATTACCACTACTCAAAATAATTCTATAATACTCAAATAACAAACCAAATAATTACGTAAACGTACATTAAGAGGAGGTCACGTATCTCTGTCCTTTTGTAATCAAAGAATTGAGTTTTTTACAGGAACTAATAACTTTAGCAAAAAATGAAGAAAAAGCCGCATCTCGTATCAAAAAAAGCAATATTTTCTCTGATAAGAAAAAATTAACTTTATTGCTTCGTTCTCAAGGAAACCTTGAAAAACCAAATTGTCCACCCTAACCTCTATGATTTAAGTTTTTCAAGGTTTTCTTGAAAACTAAGTAATAAAATTAATTCTTTCTTATCAAAGAAAATATTGCCTTTTTTATACGAGATGCGGCTTTCTATTCATTTTTTGCTTAAGTTATTACTTTCTGTAAAAAACTTAATTTTTCGACTAGAAAAGGACAGAGATACGTGACCTCCTCTTAACACGTAAGATAAAAGAAAAAAAAATTCAATCATGCGTAATCTTTATTGTATACAATAATAACTGCTACGAAAAAGACCCACGCATAAACAAGCGTCAAAAACCCATGCAACCATGAACCGCCAGGAAATTTGATTGTGCGGCTACTAGCATCAGTCATAGGTATCTGATCCACTGGATTGACGCTCGCGCTAACGCATTGATTACGTCGCTGATTTCGACTGCTGCTGCTTATTGTGAAAGTTGATTATGGTCTACACTTCGCAACTTTGAGGTTAGGTGCGAAAATTTCGCGAAAGTTACACAACGACAAAGAGCGCCACTTTCTGCGAATGATCGATAATTCAACTTCCAGCTTCAGTGGTCTTCTATACAGATGCGACAGTTTTCGTCCTTAACGACTGGAGATCAACATTATATCTACGTAACTGCTAATGATAGTTTTTGCATTTTTTTTTTGCTGGCTGATTTTTTGCTGTTGAGGTGAGTTGCATAGTTGATTTGCTTACTTTTTCACTCTAGTCATTGATGGGTGGTTGTGTGTGCGCGTTGTAAATAACTTATAGATAGATCTTCTTCTACACACCTCTGCTCAGTTTGAAGCAGTATTTTTCATGTTCACTGTTATCTTGATAATTGGTTTTTATCTCCCACGCGCATTATCTGTAGTTCGTGTATTGCGCGCTCAGTGCAACTTGAATCTGAAGCAGGCTCAGTTAGTGCTTCTTCTGCTGCACCGACTACTGCTTCTGAGGAGTTAAGTGTTAGTGCTCCGCCTTTCTCGTCTGTTTATGGTGATTCGACCGTTCAGGTTTCATCGAAGCGTGTGGCTTCCCCCCTCTCCCCCTCTGACGAGCCTCTGCTTAGACGTCGCTGCTCGGTGTCGTCGACCGCGCCTACTGACTCTTAGCGCCCTAGAACGCCGGGAGGTACTTCATCTCGCGTTGATTATAACGATTCGTCGATCTTGTCTCAATTAAACAACGAAATTATGTCGCAATATGCCGAGCTTTTGGCAGCCTTAAAGCAACAGCAAGCTGCTCTAATCGACAATCAAACTGCTATCATGCAATCCTCACTAAGTGAGCTGAGATCTGACTTGTCTGCCATTCGTTCACAGGTTGACTCGAATCAATCTTCCATGGATGACATGAGTGCTGAATTGGATGCCACACGAACGCAAGCCGAGGCGAATCATGAGGAGTTGAAAGGCGAGTTGTCTTCTATTCTCGGTGTTCAAAAGGAGCTAAGAGATGTAATTTATCAGCTTTCATGATTCCTTGATTGCCCAGCATGACTCCGAGATAGTTGCTATTCGCTCTGATCTGGCTCGACTTAACGATACTGATGATACTGTTGACTGCGAAATCATCATTCAGGAAATTCCAGTCTCTGTTGCTCTGTCGGAGCGTGAAGTGATCAATACCATGCTAAAATCTATCGGTCTCAATTTCCATTTTAGTTTTATTGTCAGCACTGGGCAGTGGTCACCGCCTGATAGAACTGCTATGGATACAGATGCTGCTTCTGTAATTCTAATAATATTGATCCGAGTTCTTTTAATCTTATTACTAATTCTAGTACTGACTGTCGTTTTTTTGTATTGAAGTGTGTGTCTGCTACTGTTAGAGATACAATTATGCAAGCGGCTGGTAAATTAAGATCAAAACATGTTTCTCAGCTATTTGGTATAGGAGGCGATGGTAAGATCTTTCTGAGGGCGTTGTGTCATAAAAACGTATATGAATTACTCAAGAAGGCTCATAGAGGAACTCTCGGGAGAAGGTTTTGCCAAAGCCTTTTATTCGAGGGTTAACTGTTTATCTCAAGAAGGCAACTAATTCTAAGCCTACACCTATTCACTCAGATTCTGACCTTGACCCCTTTAGATCTTTGCAGAAGAGTCTACTTGGCCTAGGGGTAATTGCAGAACGTTTTTCACATGGGGCCAGCCCTCACAGTAATAATTTTAATTCAAGTATTTTGTCCAATTTTGTTTCTTCTTTTAACGATAGGTGTTCTTCGAATAATGATAGCCAGTGTTTATTTATAGTGCATAGCAACGTTAATAGACTCAAGACACTCTTTACTCTTATTGATGGAATGGTTGAGGATATTACTCAAGCACTGATTAGTGCCTTCGATGAGTTTGCTCCTCTCGAACTCACCACAATTGAACCTCGCAGTAAGCCGTGGGTGACTCATGACATCAGACGCATGATGAAGACGTGTGACTGTGCATATCGTTGTGCGATCAGGTCAGGCCGATTGGACGGTATTGTTCACTATAGGTCATTACGTGCTGATACCTCTAACAGATTGGACTCTGCGAAGGCGGAGTTTATCACGGCTCGTCTTGAGTCTGCTTCTGATGCTAAGGCCAAGTGGTCTACTTTGCATAATCTCGGTCTTGCGTGTAAGGTGCTTCCTTCTTCCTTACAGTACTTTTCTTCCTCTGCAATCCTAGATCATTACTCCGCAGTTTTTAAATGTAGAACTCCCTTGACCCAAAGTCAGCTTGATGAAGTTCTTGGAATTCCACTTTCACCCAATTGACTAAGTTTCATTTTTTTATGAGATTAATGTTCACAAGGTCGAAGGCTTGATTAAGGCTGCTTCTTCGAGATCTTCTGGCTGCGGCGGTATTTCTGTGGAGATGATGAAGATTGCTTTGCCTTCTATTGCGGGACTCTTGACCGGGATTGTTAACGAGTCTCACGAGTGCTTGTTTCTCCATTAACTGGAACAGGGTTTTTATTCTTCCTTTGGTAAAGTGCAGGTCCATGGACAGTCCGAGTCAAACACGACCCATTGCAAGACTTTGTGAGCCTTCCAAGATATTGGAAAGAGTTTTCCATGAACAGCTGTTAAACTTCTTGAACGTTAATAATCTTCTTAACAAGTACTAGACGGGTTTTCGCGCTGGTTTTAGTACATAGATGGCCCATCTTAATGTGCTGGAGGACGTCAGGTGGCTATTGATAGAAGGAAAGTCACTGCGCTCTTACTGTTTGATTTTACTAAGACCTTCGACGGTGCCACACTGGCTTCTTCGCAAGCTGCGTAGTTTTAATTGCTCGGACGAGGTAATTAAATGATTTGGCTTTTAATTGTGTGGCAGAAAACAGTCGATTGAGAAGACTGATTCTGGTTTATCATGTGGTTGGATCGACCTTGACATGGGCATTCCGCTGGGTAGCGTCTTGGGCCCTTTATTGTTCTCGATGCTTATCAATGATCTTTCTGATGTACTGAGACACTTGGAGCACATATTGTTTGCAGATGACCTTCAAGTGTATCGATCATTTTTTCCGGGGGACCTTGAGAGTGAGATCGGGGTCATCAATGATGTTAAGACTGTTGGTGGCTGGGCTGCATCTAATAGACTTAAGCTGAATGTGTTAAAGACACAGGCAATACTCCTAGGCAGTGATCAATTTATCGCTGCACTTGACCTCTCTGTCTTGCCTTCTGTGGTTCTCAATGGGCAGGCTATTCCTTTTTCTTTTGAAGTGAAAAACTTGGCGTTTGGTTTTTCGTTAAATTGGGAAAGACAGGTCAATTTTACTGTCAGAAACATACATGGTACTCTTTACTCGCTAAAATTCTATAAAAACTCTCTTTCTAGGAAGCTTAGAAAACAGCTGGTTGAATCGCTGATCTTTCCTCACTTTCATTATGCGTGTGTAGTTTACAATGATTTATATGATTATCAGAACCTTAAGCTTCACAAAGCACTCAACACCTGTGTTCGTTTTGCTGTTGGTAGCATTGGATTCCGTGAGCGTGTCACTCCTCATAGGTTGGAGCTATGATGGCTTCCGGTTGTTAAAAAAAGAAAGTATTTTCTCCTGATACTGGCTTACTCAGTTATAACTAATGGTATTTCCTCGTTTCTTGCCAATCGTTTCACTAGGGTCGACATTGATCTGTTGGTGCGTTCTTCATCTCGCGGACCGCCTAGACTCCTGATATGTCTGCCCGTTAGAACTAGCACCTTGCAAAACTCTTTTGCTTATCTTGCTACTAAACATCTTAATGAGCTTGGTGCTGGCGGTGGTTGTTTTATGACTTTTGATGTCGGGTCGTTGGCTTGAGTTAAAAAGCACGCGTTCGATTAGCTCATCAGTGACTACGGTAAGGAATGGCTGTGAGACTGTAACTTGGCTCTGATGTAGATGTAGCTTTATATTTTTTATACTACGAATGTTTATTTTAATTTTATGTAACTATTGATTTTTTATACTGCTACATTTGCTTTACATTCAATTTATTTTCAATTTATTTTTAGTTTTATTTTTCAGTTAATTTTCATTGTTTAAATTTAATTTGCGTTAGTATATTCTTTAGTTCATTTCAGTATTCATTTTTCATTTGCTTTCTCATAGAAAAAACATCGTATCGATAAAAAAAAATTTTTTCAATTTTTTCATCAATTGGTACATATTTTAACTCATGGAATCAAAAAAAGTTGTTTCTAGAAAATGTCTGAATGTATGTGTGTGTGTATGTATGTGTGTATGTCAGTTAGTAAATTGTATCTCAAAAACTACTCGATGCATTTGCTTCTAATTTTGCATGGAATTAATTTTTTTGTTTAACTTGCTGGAAAGCTATTGATAATTGGTTCTTCTAGTGTAGTTTTAATTTTAGAGTCGTTTATAAAAAAAAATTTCAATTTTTTATTCTTATGGTTTTTTTGTTTGCTACTCGATGAATTTACTTCAAAATTTGCATGGAAATTATTTGCGATTGCCCAAATAAAATAAATTTCTAAAAACTGATTTTTTTAGCTTAGTTTTAATTTTAGAGCATTTTGAAATTTTTGAAAAAAATTTTTATATTTATTAAGCCAAGATCTTTAAAATTACTCGATGGATTTACTTCAAATTTTCCATACAATTCAATTTTTCGATCAACTGGTGCGGAAGCTATTGAGAATTGGTTTTCTTAGTGTAGTTTTAATTTTATAGCCATTTTAGTAATTTTTAAAAAAACTTGATTTTTCATTTTTGTTGTATTTTACGTTAAGTACTCTATGTATTTGCTCTAAAATTTGCATCAATATTATTTATGACTTTCAAAAGAAAAATAAATTTTGAAAATTGATTTCCTTAGTGCAGTTTTAATTTTAGAGCAATTTTCATAATTTAAAAAAATTTTTATTTTTCATTTTTATTTTTCATTTTTATTGTATTTTACATTATGTACTTGTTTGATTTGCTTTAAAATTTTCATGAATATTAGTTTCGACTTTTGAATATGAAATAACTTTAGAAAACTGATTTCCTTAGCGTAGTTTTGATTTTATAACATTTTATAAATTTAGAAAAAACTTTCATTTTTTTAAAAATATTTTACGTAAATTTTAAGATAAATTTGCTATAAAATTTATATAGAAATTATTCGTTATTGTCAAGATGAAACCAGCTTTTGAAAAAGCTATTGAGAACTAGTTCTCTTAGCTTATATTTAATTTCAGTCAAAAAAAACAAAAATTTTTTTCTAATGACTCTTCTGTACATTTTTTGTACTACTTGATGAAATTGCTTAAAGGTTTGCATTAGAATTCAAATAAGCTTTTAAAAACTAATTTTCTTAGAGTGGTTACAATTTCAGAGAATTGCAAAGATTTTTAAAAAAATTTCGATTCTTCGTTTCTTATATTTTTTTATTTTACGTAAAGTACTCGATAGATTTGTTCTAAAATTTGCATGGAAATTAATTGCTATTGCCAAAATAAATTAAAATTCTGAAAATTGATTCTTTTAACGTATCTTTAATTTTAGAGCATTATGAAATTTTTGTTAAAATTAGTTTGGATTCAATACTTAACTAAATTACATCATTCTTTCAGTAGAAAAAAACTATTGTAAAAGATGATGATTTCAATAATGATGATTATGATGATGATTTCAATAATGATGATTATGATGATGACCAAAATAATAAAGATGATAATGATAGTTATTATAATTATAATTATTATGATTATGTTTATTTTTATTATAATTATGATATTGATGATTATTATGATTATGATGACTATTATTACTATGATGATCATAATTGTGATTACTATGATGATTTTAATTATAATTACTATGATGATTATGATTACTTTGACTTTTGAAAACTGATTTTCTTAGCGCAGATTTAATTTTATAACATTCCGAATGATTGAAAAAAATGTTTGTATTTATTTTGTTAATTATATTAAGAAAAGTATTTGATGGATTTACATCCAATTTTCAATATCATTTTTTTATTCGCCATTTTCGTCGTCATCGTTCTTTTGCTTTTTCATAGAGAAAGCATTGAATCCATAAAAAAGTTTTTTCTCTATTTTTTCATTAATTTGTACATATTTGGACTCAGAGATTCGAAAAAAGTGGTTTCCAGAAAATGTGCGTGTGTGCGTGCGTGCGTGTGTGTGAGTGTGTGCGCGCGCACGTGTGTGTATGTGCGTGTGTGCGCATGTATCTGTGTGTATTTGTGTACGTAAACTGAAAAAAATTAGGGACACCATTTATCCAAACCACGCATTTTTGAGAGTGGCGAGGTTCATTTTGAACTATAGACTCTGATTGAACGGACTTAAGATACTCAGTGTCCGTGAGACAGATGATATTTGACTTACGCTCTCTGTTCACCGTTCGTTTTGCATAGCAAATAAACATTTTCCAACGTTTGTAAAATTTATGTTGTACTTGTTGAATTATTTGCAAGTATAGTTAATAAAATATTAAAAATTTATTTGAAATACTGAAACATTGCAGTCATTGAATTTTATTACCAATCTCATTGCAGTTTCTGATGTGAAATGTAATGAAGGAAAAGTTTTTTTTATATTTCTGGTTATCAAGTGTAATATTAATGTAATCAGTGATTGCCCCTTTTCATTGAAACTTTGATTTGAAATTTTCTTGATTCTTATATTTAGAGTGTATGAAATATACAAAGTATTTGTGATTATTAAAATCAAATATTAGTAACTATTACAAATAATATAACGAAATATTATAACAAAAAATTTTTAATTAATTAATCGTTAACTATAATTTAATCATTATTCCATTGAAAAGCATCGCATACTTCATTTGATTCATATTGTAATAGTCAGTATTTCAGAATACGTCTACTCTTCACTTTAAGACACTCATTGTCCATCAACGCTGACTGAATAACATCCGAGCGCACGTGAAAATCTGTGTCTTTAAAAGTGACGATCGTTACCCAGAGTTACAAAGACTCTGAGGGTCTCAATTTCAGTATAACCTACATCCCTAATATTTTCCAGTGTATAAATTATGTTAGTGTGTGTGTATTTATGTGTCTATGTATTATGTAAGTGTGTATAAATGTGTGGTGTGTGTATGTATGTGCGTGTATGTGTGAGCGTATATATCGTGTGTATGTGTATTGAAAAAAGTATTCACGTCGGTTAAAAAGTGTGTCATTTTGTATTCGTGCCGCTGTATATGTTTCAGTTAATATGCGTATTGATACGAATTGGTGTACATGTATGTTATGATGTCTTCGTGTATTGGTATAAATTTGTGTATTTGTGCTGTGCGCGCATACGATCATTTATGTATAGGTGTATGTTCGTGTCAGCTAAAAAGTAAGTCGTACTGTATTATTATCACGAATGTGTATGTTTTTATGTATTGGTGTGTTTGTGGGTGTCCCTAAGTATATGTTCATAGCAGTGAAGATGTTTATATTAATAAATTGCATATAAGTTGGTGCGTGTGCGTGTGCGTGTGTGTGCGCGCGTGTGTGTGTAAAATAGTATGAGTAAATGCCAGAAAATTATTTTATTAATCGGTTTCAGTCACAGATACTCTGAATCCCCTTAGCACTTCAGATAAAATATTGAAAATTTTATAATTTTCGGAGTGCAAATTTCGAGATCGAAAACCAATTCTAGAAATATAAAAAAATCCCTATATTCCCTATATACTAAGAGAGAATGTAACGCGTTACCATGAGTCTGTCAAAGGTTGGGTGTCACACTTTACCTGTTACACTATTAGAATTAGATATATAGTAAAGTAATAGTAATAGTATTAGTAATATTAAATTGATATTGAATTGAATTTAATACAAATATTGAAAATTGAAAGAGGGGGGAGGGGGAGGAAGTATGGATAAGAGATAAGGAGGTCGGAAAAATGAGGGATAGTTAGGGCGGGGAGGAGTAAAGAGGAGAGTGAGAGAGACGGAAATATTTTAGAAGAGAGATGGAGCGAGAGAGTGAAAGATAGATACAGTGAAGGGAGAGAGAGAGAGAAAGATTTGACAATAATTTAATCATGGGGTGAAACCCTGTATGACTGAAACAGTAGTACAAAAATGTAGTAATACAAAAAATAATGGATACATAATAGTAATAACAATGCAAAAACGCTGCCAAGTGCTTTGGCGCAATGCTTTCTCATAGAGCTCATTCAGTTAAAGTAATTGGATTTTAATTTTTTAAACGTGATTTCAATGTCAAAAACATAATTTCTATTCAAGAAAAATTAGTGAGTGTGAGAGAGTGATTAGGAAATAGAAAGAGAGAGTCAGGAATGGATAAAAAAGGGTAAAAATGAGGATCTATCTGAGATAGAAAGACAGAGAGGAAGTGAGAACGTAAGAAAAGAGTTAGTGAAAGCGTTGAATCAGAAATCAAAAGGCTGGCTTTAGAAAAAGTCATAGTACACAGACCGCTCTTCTACATCTACTTGATGACTGTAGGTCTGCCATTGATCGTAGAATGATTACCTTATTGCTGCTGTTTGACTTCTCTAAGGCTTTCGATAGAGTTCCACATAATAGACTGCTCATTAAACTTCGGTCAATAAATTGCTCAGATGTTGTCATTAGTTTGTGTCGTACTTGAGAGGCCGGGCCTATTCTGTTATAGATGAAAGTAATCAATCATCTGTTTGGTCTCAGGTGACTGCTGGTGTTCCACAAGGCAGTGTGCTTGGTCCACTCTTGTTTTTAGTCTACATAAATGATGCTCCGCTTACTTTATCAATGTCAAAGCATATTCTTTTTGCTGATGACCTTCAGGTATATAAATCTTTTTTGCCTGTAAATCTGGAAGATGAGATTAATCTTATCAACCATGATGTTGCATCTGTGGGCAGAGAACAACGGGCTTCTTTTGAATGCAGGTAAAACTCGGACTATTTTCATCGGCAGTGAGAAATTTATTTCTTGCTTGAATGACACTGCATCTATTCCATCTATATACATTGGAAACACCATTGTCCCATACTCCTCTGTTGTTAAAAATCTTGGTTTGTGGATTTCTTCTACATTAGATTGGAGCAAGCATGTCTCTTTTACTATGCGAAAGATTCATGGCACTTTGAGATCTTTTAAGTTCTACAAACATGCACTGGCTTTGAATACGAGAAAGCAATTAGTGGAGCCTCTTATTTTTCCAATTCTTGATTATGCGTCAGTTGCCTATGATGATCTGCCTCAAACGCAAAATTTACGTATGCACAGAGCCTTCAATACTTGTATCAGATTTGTTCATGGCCATATTGGTTGGCGTAGCAGAGTTACGCCTTATAGACTTGATTACCGGTAATTGTCTGTTTAAAACAGACGTTTATACCTTAAGATGTCTCTCGCTTTTAATGTGATTTCATATAATTCATCATCTTACTTAGCCTCAAGGTTCATAAAACAACATTTTGATGCATCACTTTCTTTTAAGCGCTTCTTGTATGATAGACTTTTATTGAGTGAATGTGAGTCGTGGCAGATGGTGACTGGTACAGGCTGAGTTTCATTGTAGTTATAATTGGTTGAAACTTAATTTTCAATTCCTAATTTTATTGATATACTAATGCATTAAACCTAAATTAACTTGAGCGCGAGATTAGTTAATAAAGATTATACTCAATTAATTATTAATTGTTATTACATGTGTAACTAAAATTGCTATATCATTGTTGTTATTTTTATTTTTGAATATCATTGGAAAAATATATTTCATGCTTTCAAATGGATTTACTACTTGTTATTATTATTATAAATTTTTATACGTTGTTGTAACTGATTCTTTAGTGCCAGACAGGGTTCTACTCCAAGGCCAAATAAATAAGTCGAAGTCAAAGTCAAAGTCTCTTGGTAATATTGGGAAGCAGGATAGGGTCACTCCTTTTTTAACTTGGTTGAATATCGGTTAAAAATAGGCGATTTTAAAATGGCACTAGCACATTCAATTGTATCTTATCAAAATCTATCATACTTAGCTTCTAAGTTCCTCCGGGCAAATGTGGATGCAGTGGTCAGGTCATCCAGTAGATTACCTGTAAGACTGCTCATATGCTCAGTCGTACGTACTGTTGCAATGCTGATCTATTTACATTAATAATAATGTAGATTTATTTCCTGGTTTTGGAATTGGGTTAACCCAGGTTGTCAAAATACGACTATTGAGCAAGTTCCTTGATAATGAGCGCGCTGAGTGGCATGGTTCGTTGAATGCTTGTTGAGTGTATCTTGCTATATTTAAACTACGCTCTACTACAGTTATTGAATGTAGACCTTGAATGGTTACTTTCTGCACTGGTGCGGACGGTATAATGTTGAACAAATGATATTTAAATTTAGATTCAAACTCAAAATCTAAATGCTTCATTTTTCTATATACGAATAATTTTTGTTGTCAACTTAGGAGGGTAATCTCATTTATCGTATATTTATAATTATTGCTTTTATATGGATTCTTTTTAATGCTGTTTATATCAATGTTTAAACTTTTGTAATTCTACTACAAGTCAGAATACGATCTTATGTTTAAAACATAATGTGATTTGCTTTACTGTTGCTTATTAAGTACGATATTTTTCAGTTTATTTTTTGTATATAGTTTGTAATTACTAATGGGCCATACGGGGTTGAATTCCACGGCCTTAAATAAACGTATCAATCTCTCTCTTTCTTTTTCTTGTATGTATTATAGTTTATCCTGTACTATTCATCGGTTACAAACATCGACTCTCCCATGTGTATCATAGAAAAGTTTGTAAATAATATTTTTTGTTATAAAAAGTTAGAATTTGTGATGCGATCGATTGTGTAATTTTATTTTTTATTTTTTAGAATTATATTTGTTTTATTTTTATGAATTATAATCTGTAGTGTGTTATAATAAGAGTATAATAAAAGTGTATTATAATGATATATTGATGGTTTATTTAATGAATTATCATCAATGAGAGAGTAGCAGATAAAGAGGAAACATATTCGGCGGAGAGTAGCAGATGATTTTTCGCGCTGGTTTTTCATTGATTATGAATTATCAATAAGTCTAAGTTTTACGTGTTTTTAGCCCGTTATGAGAAAAAATCATCCTGCAGGCCGGTATTTTAGCTCTCTCGGCTTCGCCTCAAATGACGCATTTTTACCCCACGTAGCATAATATACTATTAATAGAGCCTATGAACGCCCTTAAAAATAAAAAAAAATAAACAGTCGAACATTTTCTGCTATAACTTATTTGTAGATTATTTTTTTATAAACTATCGCCCAAATGTTGGAAAAAATATTTCCCATGTATAGATAAAGTATCTTCCATACATGGGTAAAATATCGTTCCAGCTCATTCACGTTATGTTCCCCATAGATTGACGAAATTTAACTAGATTTTTTAAATATATGGGACATATGTCGGTAAAAGTATTTCCCATATATAGGTGATACTTTCCATTTCCACGGAAATTTCTTTTTTTATGATTCATTGTTAAGATTATATGAAATTCTTATTTTATGCACATGTGTTATGAGATAAAACTTGTTCGTAAAAAAAAGTTACGTCATTTTACTTTTAAAAATTTTAACAATGTTAAAAAAAATTATGTCAGGTATTTTATTTTTTTAATATATCTTCATATATTTTCATATTTAATTCTATTTATTTTTTTTAATTTATAATTAAGATTCTATTTTATAGTTAGTAGATTCAACAATTTACTTGAATTAACTATCGAATTAATTGTTTGAATGAAGGATATAAATTTTGCAAGTAAAACTGATTTACATAATTTTCATAACGAAATTTTAAAAATTATATAAGTTGGTTAAATTATATTAGATCATTAAACATTCACCTGAAAAGAACTTGAAAAATTAAGATTATTTGGTATTTTAAATAAACGTTATTAAAAGAATTGCAAATTCTTGAATATTTTTTTTAAGTTACAGAAGCGAGATGGAGATTGGCGCACTTGCCCCCTAGTATTAGTTTACGTTAATAATATAATAGATTGGTTTCAAAAGGTTGTATCCGGCTACCCTTTCATTAATGGGTCAACTTAGTTTTTTAAGCATTAAAATAGGAGTGCACTGTTCGCCTATTAATTTTAGAGCAATTTTAAAAATTGAAAAAAAATTATATTTTTTTCTTTTAATTTTAAGTAAACTACGCAACGAATTTGCTTTGAAATTCGCATGGAAATTTTTTGTCACTGCCAAAGAACGAAAACTTTTAAAAACTGATTTTCTTAACGTAGTTTTAATTCTAGAGCATTTTAAAAATTTTGAAAAAAATTTCCTTTTTCCATTTTTTTTCTATTTTACGTAAACACTGAAAAAAGTACGGGAACTCTCCGTTACCGCAGCGTAGTGTCGCTGTACAAAACGCACATTCGTCTGTATGTTTTAAAATTTAGGACCGTTGATATACCTTTTTAAGCGAGTATATGTATAAACAACTGAAACGCGACGACGTACCGGCCTTTGAGAAGTCTGCTGTTAGAATTTAGGAAAGCAGACGACCTACGGCGTATAGTTGTCATCTTAACAGTGTATATTAGATTTCCCTCTTAAGCGTACGCGCTCTCGCTTTAATTTTTGAGATGGCAGACTTCCCAAAAACGTAGCAAGGATCTCTGTTATGCGTAAGACGGCTGCGCGTTGGCATTTAGTACAACTGTTATCCCCAACTTTTTTCAGTGAACTACTTGATAGATTTGCTCCAAAATGTGTATACGATTTATTCGCTACCCTCTGAAGAAGTAGTTCTCCGTCTCTCTCTCTCTCTGTCATTAACATTGAAATCACATTTAAAAAAAATCAAATTACTCAAACACAATGTGCTCTATGAGAAAGCATTGCGCCAAAGCACTTCCACTTGGCTGCATTTTTATTTTACGCTAAGTACTCGATAGATTAATTACAAGATTTGCAGGAAAATTATTTGTGACTGCCAAAAGAAGAGGAATTATTGAAAACTGACTTTTCTAGAGTAGCTTTAATTTTTGAGCATTTTGAAAATTAAAAAAAAAATTTATTTATTTATATAATTAGATCTCGAAAACTTCTCAATGAATGTGCTTCAAATTGTACATTTAATTTATTTTTTTGTTTAACTAAGCGGAAAGCTATTCAAAATTGGTTTTCGTTTTAATTTTATAACCATTATAAATCAAGAAAAAATTTAGATTTTTTCGTTTTTTTTTTATTTTACGTAAATTACTTGATAAATTTGCTTTGAAATTTGAATGAGAATTATTTGCAACTGCCAAAAGAAGAATGACTTTTAAAAACTGATTTTCTTAGCGTAGTTATAATTTTAGAAAATTTAAAAAATTTTGAAAACAATTTTTATTTTTATTTTTTCTTCTAATTTACGTAAACTACTCGATAGATTAGCTTTAAAATTTGTATACAAGATATTTACTACTGCCTTTACAAAACAAGCTTTTTAAAAAGCATTTTCTTAGCGTATCTCTTCGATCACTTCTTCTGATTTCTGATTTAACACTCTCACTTACTCTTTTCTTTCTTCCTCACTTTCTCTCTTTCCTTCTATCTCAACCTGATACACATTTTTACACTATTTTCACCCATCTTTATCTCTCTTTCTATTCCCTAATCATTCACTTACATTCACTCTCTTTCTTTCCCTTTTTAATTTTTCTTGAATAAAAATTATGTTTTTTACATTGAAATCACATTTAAAAAAATAAAATCAAATTACTCTAACTCAATGAGCTCTATGAGAAAGCATTGTGTAAAAGAACTTGGCAGCGTTCTTATTTTATGTAAAGTACTTGATGAATTTATTCTAAAATTTGCATTGAAATCATTCGTAACTGCCGAAAAAGGTAAAATTTTTGAAAAGTGATTTTCTTAGTGTAGTTTTAAATTTTGAAAATTCTGAAAATTTTGAAAAAAAATTTTTGAAACAAAAATTGTATTTATTTAGCCGATTACATCTCGAAAACTGATCAATAGATTTTGCGTGTTACATCCGCATAATCACGGATGTATAAAAAATCATTTTTTTGAAAAGTCTTTTTTCAAAAAAATGATTTTATTATTTTTATCTGTTTTCAATTAATTTTTTTATTTTTAGCTGTAGACAGATAATTATGTTTATTTGCAGTTCTCTCCCCGAATAACATTAATAAATAAATATAAGTAAATAAATAAATCTTTTAGTAATAAGGAATATGCTGTATTAAAAAATAAATTTAATTTATTGTAATAGTCTTAAGAGAAAAGCAGTAAGTTCGCGCGCCGTTTCCGCTACCTCAGCATTTTTAGGCGTGATAAGAAGATATCTTCTGTCACCGAATGTGAGATTTTAAAGAGTTTCTCACAGCCGAACTGACCAATGGGACTCTTAAATTTTGACAAACTTGCATTTTTATTTCTAGATTTGTTCCTTTCTTGCAGAGAAAAATAATTTTAATAAGTCAGTTTGCAGTCAGTTCTCCCGAGCAACAATACAAGCAAAAGAGAGAACCTCAATAAAAAACTTGTAAACTCGCGCCGAATTCTACTACGCTATTAGTTTTTTTTCTTGTTGCTTCTTAAATTGATTTCTTTTACAAAAAAAAAAAAAATCAAGCAACGCAAGTTCGGAACGGGCTTAAGAGGCGGTCGGAACCATTTGCCGCTTGGTGGCGCTGCGGTCAGGTGAGAGAAAAATATAAAATATTTTTTATATAGCAATTTAAAATTTACTGAAACAATAATATACTTTTAATCTTGTCATTTCCTCTAGCCATATATATGTAGAATAATTATTAATATTAATTTTGTTTGAAAAGTCTAAAATATTGTTATAAAGCGAAAAATGCGGCGCGAGGTAGAGCCGACGTAAACATTAGCATACATCATTCTTTAGTATTGCTCTCTCTGTCGCACTAAGGGAAGGTGCACGCATGTTTACATCGGTCCTACGTTGCATCGCATTTTTCGCTTTATAACAATATTTCAGACTTTTCAAACAAGATAAGTATTAATAATTATTCTACATATAGATGGCTAGAGGAAATGACAACATTAAAAGTATATTGTCGTCTCAGAAAATTGTAAATAGCTGTATAAAAAATATTTAATAGATTTCTCTCACCTGACCGCAGCGCCACCCTATATGTAGCGGCGAATAGACCCGACCGCCTCTTAAATCAACGAGTTATTTTCTTTTTCGCTGGTTTATCTCTCAATATACGCGACGTACTGTGTTTAAAATATTTCTGCAAAATTTAATCACAAAGTGCCAATAATAAATAAAAAAGGGGAATTTTAATAAAAAAAAGCAACTGCGCGACTCACCACTTTTAGGATTAAATTAAATAAAACTGGATGGATTTGTTCTAAAATTTGTATATAAATTATTTGCGACTACTAAAAGAAAAAAAATTTTCAAAAACTAATTTTTTTGCGTTGTTTCAGATTTTGAGCATTTTAAAAATTTTGAAAAAAAATTTCTTTATAAAAATTTTTAAGTAATATTTGAGTAATATAAATGATTTTGGCAAATATTGCTGATCAATCATTTTTTACGTTGAAATCACATTTAAAAAAATTAAATTAAATCACTTAATCTTAATGAGCTCTATGAGAAAGTGCCAAAGCACTTAGCAGCGTTTTTTTTATCCATAAAGACGTTAGCGTGCGATTTAATTTAAAAAATTGTGAGGATTTTAAAAACTTTACTGTTTATACTCTCCTTATTGGATATTCTTAATTTTTGCTATTTTTGAGTGGCACAACGTCAATAGACCTTAAAAATCCATATAACTTATTGCTTATCCATGTTTGCTATATTTCTAAGTACATGATACCATCCTCAAGTTTTTATTTCAGTATAGGTCTTAAAACATAATAAAACAAAACAAAAATTTAATTTTTTTAAAAATAATATGACAGTTTGATTATATTAACATTGAAAATTTTGAATATTCCTCTGTTGTTTTGCCTTTATATAAATGACGTACGTGACGCACTGGACTCTGGTTGCGTCGGGCATCTGCTGTATGCGGATGATCTTCAAATTTATACACAGGTCCCTATTATACAGGGGATTCGTATTTTACAGAGGGCGGCCAGGGTGGGCTGCTGGTGTTTCTCTGACTTTGAATGCTAGTAAAACAGAGGCGATCGTCTTTGGAAGTAATCGTTTTATTAAAAATTTTTATTCGGGTGAGCCAAGGACGATTAACCTGGGGAGCGGTATCGGTATTCCTTTCTCTGACACCATTACGAGCCTTGGTGTTGTACTCGACTGTAAACTGTCTTGAGAATTGCACATTAATATGTTGACTAAAAAATTCAATAGAGTGATTTATAGCCTGCGGTTTTTTCGTCGGTACACCACTGAGGCTCTGCGTAAGCAGCTCGCAGCCACCCTGCTGTTCCCGCATCTTGATTACTGCTCAGTGGTTTTGCTCGATGCTTCGCAGGAGTTACGAAGACGACTACAGACAATGCAAAATTCGTGTGTGAGATATGTATTAGGCGTGAGAATGGGTGATCACATCCCTCCCCATAGACAAGCTTTGGGTTGGCTACGTACTGATTCGAGGAGACAGTATTTTATGGCTGTACTTATGTACAAAATCGTACGTATGAATACTCCTGAATATCTAGTGGATCTCTTCACTAGATATATACCCAGAGCGACCACTAGGGGTGAGATTAAAGATCTTGCAATGCCCTTCATGCGCACTGAGACTGGAAGAAATTCCTTTCAAGTTCCAGGGGCGCATTTTTGGAACTCCCTACCTGCTGATATTAAAAATCTTTCATCAATTAGCAGGTTCAAAGCCGCTCTGAGGAGGTATTTACTCGACCTCGATTAAACAGTATTATTTTCGGACTATATCATATGTGTTAATTTATTATGTGATGTACCTTTTATAGATTTAAGGAATGACTGTATTTATAAGCGTGATTGTAGAATGTGTGTGCATAGAGTGAATGATTATATTTTTATCAGCTTGACTTGTAAATTCTGCGATTTTAATTAACTGTATACTGCTGATATTTTGACTGCGCTCTTTACACGCTTGATTTTATGTAATTCTTTTGACTGATAGATATTTGAGACTGATTTTTAATTATATTATTTATATTCTTTGCGTGTATTTATTTGTATTATCTGTGATATCATTTTTATTTAATTTATTGACTTACTATTACAGTATTATTATTTCTATTATGTTTTATGACTGTGATATCATACTGTACTTTTTTAATTTTATATATACAAGGCTATTTCAAGTATTTTACGTATTTTAACTTTATTTGTAATTTTACACGCTCTTTTTGTAATTATAATACAAAATAAAACAATATCTAATCTAATCTAATATTACGTATATAAAGAATTTTTTTTTTAAATTCCTGAATTTATATGAAGTTTTGTCTTCTTTTGCAACTTATTTTCACAGGAAACTCATGTTAAATTTAATGGGAAAAACTTCAACTTTTTGTAAAATGAACATTAACAGAAATTCATATGAATTCATTTGAATAGGAAGCTAATTTTTGATAACTATTAAACTTCGTAATTAGTTGTGTTCAGTCTATTGAATATGTACACTAAAAATTATAGTATTAGTATCAGTAAAAATTTAATTAGGTAGGTTCCTGCATTTCGGGTCGTATCTAATCGAGATTCCGCAAAGAAAAAGTAAATGTTTATAATCAATTATTATATTTGTAATTTCAATTATTTTTGATTTGTCAAAAATACCTACGTTAAGAAGGGGCCGAACTATCTGTCTCTGTCTAATAGCGTTTTTCATTATTTATATAAACACTATCCTTCATAACAAGAAAAAAATAGCAGCCCGGCTAGATATTAGTATAATTAGTAAATTTTGTAATAACAAACAAATTTTTTTACTGCGTAGTTTTTAAATAATTAGAGACCTACCAAAAAAAGATAGGTTATATCCTAGATTGCTAGTAGGTCTCTAATTAGTCAAAAACTATGCGGTAAAAAATTTGATTTTTATTACAAAATTTACTTATTATACTAATATCTAGCGGGGGCTGCTATTTTTTTCTTGTTATACCGGATAGTGTTTATATAAATGATGAAAAACGCTATTAGACAAAGACAGATAGTTCGGCCCCTTCTTAATCTTTTATTGATTAAATCTGTTGAAAAAATAATCTATAATTTTATTTTTTTTCACAAAAACTATATTTTTATCACCAAATTAAAGCATTAACGCAATTTTTTCTATAAAAGCTCAAGTTAAATTTTCAATTTTTATTATTTATTTTTAATTTAATAAATAACCTCTTGATATTCTTTATTTTTATTAATTCTTCAAGAAGAAAATATCTTTTATCCCGTGAGTTTTCAAAATCAATGAAGATAGAAGTAAGTACAGTTTAAAAACAAATGTAATTTTTTTCAAATTAGGTAATAAGAAATCAATTTTTAGACCAATAGTTATTTATTGTGGTATTTCATAAAATAGTGTTTATTAAAATATCTTCATAAATTACAAAAATCTTATAATCATCCCTCATTTTTCTAAGGTATAGTTGATAAAACTTAGAAAAGTCCGTCAATCTATAAACTTATTAAAAAAGTTAATAAATTTTCTACTGCTATTCTTGATTATTATAAAATTTTGAAAGTTAAAATTCAAATCAATACTTATTATTTCTCACTCAGCTTAGTGTTCTCGTGCATACTTGTGCATAACATTCATTCTTAAAATTATCTTTAAGAGCAGGTCGGATTTGCTGTCCTTGTCTAATTGAGTTTTTTGTTATTTACTCAAGTATTAATCGTTGTATCTGCAAATTATGAGTTAAACGCAATAGATATCATTATTATAAATATTTATTTACAAGGAAAAAAAATTCTATTGCATTTTGTTTTAGAAAAATAAGGAACACGAAAATATTATAAACGTAACCTTGTACCTAAGCGTTTCTTACTTTTTCTCAAGGTGATGTAATAAAGTACACGTTTAATACATAGTTACCGACATTGCAGTCACTCGAATTTTTAATCTTTACTCAAAAATTTTCGAAAATATCTTTATATTATGCTTTTTATTAATTAAAATAGAAGGCAGTAATATAGAGATATTTAAAAAAAAATTGTATTAAGAATAAAAAATTTGGGAAACTGTAATGTCGGTATTTTATATCCCCTTAAAAACAATGCAATAGAATATGTTTTTCCCGTGTATAAATATTTATAATATTAATATCTATTGCGTTCAAGTCTTAATTTGTAGATACAATGATTATTGCTTGAGTAAATAACAAAAAACTCAATTATACAAGGACAGTGAAACCAGCCTGCTCTTAAACAAAATTATTTGAATTTTCACATATCGAACTATAAAAGTACTGTCATAAAATGTCAATTAAATTGGTTGCATTCTTGCAGTGTATAATCTTATTATAGCAATTTTTTAACAATTATTGAAACACAACTGTATAAAATACAATAACAAAAATTTAACTGAAAATTTTAACAAAAACAATTTTTTGAGCATGCATTTGATTTGTAAATAGAAAACAATAATTTTTACAATTAATGATGACCGGAAGAGTGATGATGTTTTTTTCCATGGTGATGATGACCTTTCTTTGCCCAATCTTCATGATGATGATGATGATCTTCGTGACCATGCTTTCCATGATGTCCGTGATGGTCTTCGTCGTGATGTCCGTGGTCATGATGACCTTTCTTTCCATGATGGTGATGGTGATGCCCAGAATGATGATGGTGTCCTTTTTTGTGATGACCTTCCTTTTCACCGTGATGTTCGTGATGATGTCCATGCTTTTCATGATGACCTCCTTTATGATGATCATCATAGAATTTATGTTCTTTGTGATATTCATCCTTATGAGCTTTTTTGTGATATCCATGTGTTTTTTCTCCCTTTTTGTGGCCTTTTTTATGATGATGCTTCTCCCCATGATGTTTGTGTCCGTGCTCATGATGCTCACCATGATGATCATGCTCATCATGATGATGTTTCTTATGACCGCCATGTTCATGATGATTTCCCTCCTCGTGTTTTTTTCCATAGTGTTTATGATCATGGTGGTCATGATGGTGATGGTGGTGGTGTCCTTTGTCACCTTTTTCACCGTGTTCATCATGATGATGTTCATGATGCTCATGTCCACCTCCATGTTCTCCGTGATGATCATGATGATGGTGATGGTGGCTAGCTGCTACTTCTAAATCTCTAAGAGGTACATCTTTTGCCAATGCCAAAGTAGAAACAACGACAATTAACAGTAGTAACGTTATACACGAACGCAACGAGCCTTTTACGATCATTTTTCTATCTCATTAACCGTTGCGGTCGTAATGGAAGTAACTGGCGAACTGATCAATCACAAATAAGACTATAGCTTTTATACTTTGCATCAACTTGAAAGTACTAGAATCAATTTCTACACGTAACCGCTTTCTTTATTTTTCATCTAGCAAATCATTCATATTGAGTTTAGTCTAGGATGAATTTCGCAAACACTTTTTTCCAACCTACCACAATTGTTTGTCGTTGAAGCTTGGATGAAATTATTTGTAGATTTGCTTGATTTCTTATGAAAGTTTCCCTAGTTCTAAAAAGACTGACCTTCGTTGAAGTTTCGATACACTACTATCTCTTATAACCGCTAAAAGATTTAGATTTTTATATTATATAATTATTTTTTATCACACATAGTCAATAAACTTTATTAATGTTTAAACAAATTCAAAGTTATAAATAAAAAGGTTTACCTTATTTCCTTTAATTTTATTGTTCACTTTCTAAAGATAACAATCCTTTAAATCAATAATAAAAAGAAAGTACATCGTAAGAGTAACTTTCTTTTTGGGCTTAGTTAACAGCAAAAATTTTCTAAGAAACATCTAGAGTTTAGGCAAGATTAATGATTTCAACGCTTGTTGCATAAGCTAAAACTAGTAACTTGTTCATGCCGTAACTTGCATGGCGTAGCGGATTTAAAAAAAAAACTTTGGGAAACGCTGCTTTTGTAACCGGTAACAGACCTGGCAAAGCTAATGAACCGCAAAATAAAAGATATAACAACTTTTCTATTATTATTCTTATTATATTTGATGGTTAAAATAGATGGATGAATAGCATACTTCATTTTTAATGTGTTATAAAAATATTTTTATTCATGATATTCATTAAAATCTATTTAGTGAATGATTAATATGTAAATAATTTTATTGTCAAATTAACATTAACTTGTTACGAGTGGACTAAGAGTTTTCAAAAGTTTAAATCAGTATTAAGTCCAATATAAATTGTTTGTTTTAAATTATATCTAACTCTTTTACAAAAAATGTTGAATAATACTTTTTAAATATATTTGTTTTTTAACCTACAACTGAAAGGCAAGCCAAACCATCTGTCTTTGTCTACTAGTGTTCTCCATCATTTATATAAACACTATCTGTTTTGACAAAAAAGTAGCTACCTTCGTTAGATATTAACATGATAAATAAATTTTATAGTAGAAACAACATAATTTTGTTGCGCAGTTTTTGAGTCAAATGAGGCCTACGAATATTTCATAAAAACGATAGGTTATATTAAATATTTTAAATAAATAAGATTTTATTTAAAAATTGCGCAATAAAATTATTATGCTGTTATCATGGAATGTACTTATTATATTAATATTCAGTGAGAACTGCTATTTTTTATATTTTTACGACCGATGGTGTTTATGTTAATGATAAAAATCATTACTAGGCAAATATACATAGTTCAGCCTCTCCTTGAGAAGGTCTGATTTCTGCGTTGATCCCTCACTTTTATTTAATTTTTCAAACAAGAAATAAATTTTTCGAAAAAAATTATAAAAGATTTCTCAAAAAACTAGCAATATGAAATAAATTTCATATTGATAAAATAAATATTTTAATCAAATAAATAGTTCAAATCAATTTAAAACTCAAAGATTGGTTATTATGTTCCTTGTGTATTAGTTATAACGTGTCTTGTAGATTAGTTATTAAATTTTTTAGGCATTTTTATAGTTAATTTAAAAAAATTTTACTTGATTTATTTAATTAACTAAGTTATTGATAAATTTAAATGAATGCTCATAAACACTTCGAATTTCAGCTAATAATTTTTATTTAAATAACTTATATTTTATTTATATGACTTGTAATAATTTTTTGCTCATTGTTCATATAATTAACAATGTGCTAGATATTTATAGAGCCTTGAAAAGATTTACCCATGAATCAGAAACATTGACAATTTAAATGAAAATTATCAAATAAATTCTTTGATGAAATGTCAGAGTTTCCGAAAATACTTTTTGTTTTATTTTTTATTATTATCTTTTTAAATTTATTATTCAAGGGGATGTAAAACAGACACTACACCTGTACTTATGAATTTGGCCTATCTTTTTATTTTATTACAAAACTTGAGGGGAAAAAATGCCTTAGCTTGTAATATTTACCATGAAGACTATTTAGTCAAATTTTCAATAAATTAATTTATTAGTTTTTTAGAATTTTGGGTTCCAATATTATGTATTAAAATTTTTAGATTTTGTACAAGAAATCTAAAATTCTGGAAAACTAATGAATGAATTTATTTGAAAATTCAACTGAATGATCTCCATGATACATACTACAAGTTAATGCATTTCTTTCGTTAAAATTTTGCAATAAAATAAAAAGATAGTCAATATTTATGAATACAGGTGTAGTATCCGTTTTATAACTCCTGAAATGAATATAATTACTTGTCTACACTAGAGCCATGTTAAAAAAATTAATTTGATTAAATAAAAAATCAGTTTGGTTTGTTACTTTTTTATAAACTTTGAATAAAAGTTACATGTCAACTTGATAAACTTAACCTCAAAATATTATTCACTGAAAATTTATTCATTACTCTTTATATGTAATACTTTACTGAACTTTTTGAGTTGAAAGCACTTACATTATTAATCTTACAAATTTTTTTACTGTAGAGAGAGTTCTGTCATTCCCTTAAAAACTTGAAATATAGGAGTAATCTTGAATGCTTACTTATAGAACAATTTATTTAATTTTTTAATTTAAAATATATGCAAAAACTTGTACGTAATTACCAAATCCGTGAACAACCAGTTACTGGCCAGTGTAGTCTTCCAAAGATTCAGTATTTCCCTAGTATAAATGTGAACATAAAAAATGGTGTATATAAAATTTTAAGGTTATTAGTAATAATAATGCCAAAGAAATGACCATAAAATGTTATAAAACGTTTTCATTTCTACTGTTCATAAAATGGTAAAAAAAACGTTTAAATTTACACAAGGGTTTTATAGACTATGAATGATGAGTCAAATATAATACTAATTCTGCAAGTAAATACAATACAAAATTATCAAAAGTAAGAAATTTATAAATACTCATTTATTACAATATGGAAACAATGATTATCACAAATATTTTACCGAAATTTGTTTCGTATACTGAAAAAATCTATAGAAATATATTCAATATGTTGGGAATATCATGTTGATGAACCAGAACGATACTTTACCCAAATATTGGAAATACTTTTTCTAATATACGGCCAGTAACTTGAAAAAAAATTGAAATTCTTTTTCAAAGGTATTCTTATGATATGTAAATATAAAATCGTAATAAACAATATTTATATTATTTTTATAACTACTAACATTTCTAATATAAAAAAATAAATTTTAAATATAATAAAATTTACAATTTTTCGCCATAAAATAATTTCTATTTTTAATTTTTAGAACAATGATAACTATCAATATTTAAATGATAATTTTTTCTTTAAATAAATTAAACTTACGACAATGATTCACCAACGATGATTGTTCAGTGTTTCTTATTTATTAATAATGAAATTTTAATTCACAGTGTTCCGTCTCATAATTGAGAATCTCGAAATTTAAATAATGAAATGATGAAATGATGATTGAAAATTTTTAAGTGGTAAATAGTAGCGGTGAAATTCATACAGAGTTAAAAATTAAATTTTGTGATATCATCGATAGTCCAGTCATTGAAGCTTTTCAGCTTGAAATTTTGTCGGTTAGGATGGATTAACATGAAAATTTGTCAGTAGGTAAAGAATAGTCCAAAAAACAAAAGTTATATAATGCCGATGTGCGCTTTTGCCCAGGGGGCGGGAGCCGCCCCTTCTCGGGGGCGGTGAAAAAAAAAAACATATAATTCGATGTAAAAATCAATTTAAAGCAAAAAGTTTTTTATGAGTTTTTTTGTTAAATGAATACTTTTCGAGTTATAGGTGATTGATAACATAGATTTTTAGTGTAAAAAAGCATGTTTTCTGACGGTTTTTCATGAAATAACTTGAAAAGTTTTAATTTTATCAAAAAACTCATGAGAAACAAAAATAAAGCTTGTAAAAAAACAAAACGATTCCATTTTTAATCATTATTTTATATAGAATACATAACGAATTATAAATTATTGAATATTAATACTGTTACGCTTGAAACTTTACGAGCAATATTCAACGTTAAATAACAGAAAAATGGCATACTTTTTGAGGAAAATGTATATAATATTTTTTGAAGGTATTGAGATTACCTTTTAAATCAATTTTGTTTCAAGTCAATAGTATAAAAATTAAAGGAGTTACAAGGAAAATAAAATTATTTTATATAGTTTGACAATAAAATTTCAATATTAAAACCACTGTCATTAAGACAGGTTTTGAAATATAAAGAAATCCTTTTAGGGTTTATCTTATTTAGGTACCAACTATGTGTTCTAGAAGTTTCAGCAATTTAGGATGCTTATTTTTTAAAACAATCAAGTTTATATATACAGTACCGCTCAAAAGTTCGTAAAAATTTTTTTTTTTTAACTCAACTTCAAACTGCGATATTTCGGAAACGGCTCGATGAATTTGAAAAATCCGGACGGCGTTTGAAAGATCAGACAAAATACTATTTTTTTGTGTCCTGCCAAATATTTTTATCCCTTTTTTTAAGTCTATTTCTAATGATAGAAAAATTTTTTATTTTTACGAATTTTTAAATTTCAATCAATCAAATGTAACTTTTTAAGAAATTGATAAAATTAAAAAATTCGAACGCGACTGAAAAGTAGAGTGAATTTCCTAAATCTTTATGTTTAATGGTTTTTTTGTATCTATTTCCTGCGTGTAGCTAAAAATGCGCAAAAATGGAAAATACAAGAAAATCAGTTTTAGATATGATAATATTTTCCAATGTATCGAGTCAATTTTGGTTTACATTAGCAAGATACAAAAAGATAGTATTTTGTCTAATCTTTTAAACGCCGTCCAGATTTGTGAAATTTATCGAGTCATTTCCGAAATATCGCAGTTTGAAGTTGAGTTAAAAAAAAAAAATTTTTTTTACGAACTAATGAACGGTATTGTATAATTTTAACAAAATTATCACAAATTTTATCACAATTGTTATAAATGATAGTGTCCTTTTTTTGAATAAATTAAAGTTATTAACAAATTTGATTTTTCGTATGTATATACGAACTACAGATTTGAACACATGCTGAAATGTAAACAAAAATAGACCCGCGATATTGGAAAATATTATCATATCTAAAACTGATTTTCTTGTACTTTCCATTTTTGCGCATTTTTAGCTACACGCAGGAAATAGATACAAAAAAACCATTAAACATAAAGATTTAGGAAATTCACTCTACTTTTCAGTCGCGTTCGAATTTTTTAATTTTATCAATTTCTTAAAAAGTTACATTTGATTGATTGAAATTTAAAAATTCGTAAAAATAAAAATTTTTTCTATCATTAGAAATAGACTTAAAAAAAGGGATAAAAATATTTGGCAGGACACAAAAAAATAGTATTTTGTCTGATCTTTCAAACGCCGTCCGGATTTTTCAAATTCATCGAGCCGTTTCCGAAATATCGCAGTTTAAAGTTAAGTTAAAAAAAAAAAAAATTTTACGAACTTTTGAGCGGTACTGTAAAAAAAAATTTTTTTATTTTTCAAAAATTCATTCTTTTTTTAAAATATCTCAATAATTAACAGATGTACGGAAAAAGTACTACAGTTAAAAAATATAGCTTTTTTTTCATGAATATTTTGCTTTTTTTTTATTTTTGTCCGATAAAAATCAACTGAGATATTAGTGTTAGAATTCTGTAATCAGAGCCAAGTACCACCTATTTTTGGCCCTTCAAACTAAAAAATCTCAAAAAATAAAACTTTTTAAAAATTGATATTTACATGACTTAAAGATGATACAATTACCTACAAAATCCATTTTGGAGCAATTAAAAAGCTTAAAAATTAGCGGAGTTATCATAAAAAAACCAATTGTACTTTTTCGGTAAAATTTTCGGAGCGCATAAATTCGTTTATTTTCGAGTATTTTAGATACATACATATAAATATTTTACAGAGGGGCGATTCAACCTATGCTACATATGTATGTATCACGGTGATATGTATGTACGTTCGAACGTAAGTTGGTAGCACTGCTAAGACAAGTCGTCGCGCGCAAAAATTGTATCTACATGGAAACGGAGACTTGAGGTCTTGACGGTTCGACAGACGATTCAATGCGCGCGACGACTTGTCTTAGCAGTGCTACCAACTTACGTTCGAACGTACATACATATCACCGTGATACATACATATGTAGCATAGGTTGAATCGCCCCTCAGCTTCTTTGAGTCTGTACGGTATATAGCTTCTATTCTTTTCAGTTCTTATATGTATATTTTGTAAGTGGAGACACACACATACACATATATATATATCATATAAGTATAAACTCAGGTAGAAGAAAAGAAATTAGACTATGTAGCTTGCCGATTTGAAACAGCTGCCGTGTCCGATATATACGTCTATACAAATAAGAGTTTTATACCTTTTCTCTTCTTTTTCTTACCTGTCTTTATGTGTGTGCGTGTGTGTGTGTGTGTGTGTGTGTGTGTGTGTGTGTGTGTGTGTGTGTGTGTGTGTGTGTGTGTGTGTGTGTTTTAAATGTAAGATACTTAAATATATTCTAAATTCTATAATAAGACATAAAAAATATATTATTAATAGAATAAAAGTTATTAAATTATTATTAAAAGTACTAAAGACTCGTTTTTTTTGGCATTTTATCATCAAGGGTTGTTTTTAAGGGTTGAAATGTTACAATAAAATAAAAATCATTATAAACTGTGAAAAAATATCTAATTTAATATAAATATGTCATTACAAAATAATTTACATGTTCAAAATTATTTTTTTCTATTTTTCATCATAAGGGGTAGTTTTTAAGGGTTGAAATAATGTAATAAATTAAAAATTATATCATAAACTTAAAACGTTAATATTTTTCCATAATTGTATCATAAATATATTTTTTAATGTTAAAAACTACATATGCTCTTTTTATTAAGTCAAAGGGGTGGTTTTTAAGGGTTGTAAAAATGCTTAATATCATTAATTATGTTCCACAATATTAAACAATACTTATTTTAGACATTCGAAGATTATTTTGATTATTTATAAGCGTAAATCGGCATTTTTACTATTTTTCATCTTTGAGGGTAGTTTTTACCCCTTTAAAGCAAAAAGCGCACCTCGCCGATATATAACTTTTGATCTGTAGGGTAATATAAGCTTCATCCTAAAGTTTTATGAAAATCGGTGCTAACCGAAAGAATTTCCAGGTTATACCCTATTTTTGCCTCCAATGACTGGACTACGAGTTTATTTTAAAAATGAAGTATTCGAAAACTTCAGTGTGTATCCGGTCATTTTTAATATAATTTAAATAATTACAACAGTATACTTAAATAAAAACTATTTATTATTGAAGTAAAGATTTGTAACGTCTTTTATTGAATGTCAAGATTTATTTTATAAGCTTATATATATATATATATATTAAAGCTTATAAAATAAATCTTGACATTCAATAAAAGACGTTACAAATATACACCACACAAGTGTGTTGTATAACACACGGAAAAGAGCAGTCTTAAGGGTACCCTTTTACGCCCACCATCGGCCTTTTATGCAACTCGCAGTACTGCCAACCTCGAGGGTATTTTCTCACTCGAAGCCTTTCGGGATCAGCCCTAGTCACGCTCCTGCTAAGAAAAAAAATATATTTGTTATATTTATTTGGTTATTTGTTAAATCACGCACTCACCACATAAAAAATAGTATATTACGTTCCGAGGTACGGAACAGGCTCATTACATGCGCTTGTAAGTTTGCTTTGCGAGGCGTTAGCTGATAACATAGGATATACAGTAAATATTCAAATGATAATTCATATAAAAAAGAACGTGTGTTATTATCATGTGTATGTGTATTTAATAATTTTTACAGTCATGTCTAACAATGTTAGATGTATAATAACAGAGGTTAGACATACTGAGTATATATAGATATACTCGGAACATGTAGCAGACAGTGAAGCAACCGAAACTGCTGTAGTATGGAAGTGCGCAGTGGCTTCTGAGCATGTAACTGTAAAGAAAAACACGAATGTAATTTGCCCGTTCCCTGCCACACAAGAGGCACTTTTTTAGGTGAAGTTCCAGCACGGGTATGAAGGAAAAACTATTACCATCTGAAAAATAATCAGTTAAATGTGAATTCATAGGGTTAATCTATAAAAACGCTTCACGAAATTTTAATCAAAGAAGAAATCAAGAAAAGAAATAAAAATAAAAAGAATTGTGTGGTTGAGAATAAGAGTGGCATAAGTCACATTTTCAAAAAAATATAGTTGGTGATACATTTTTTTTTAACTTTAAAACTTATTTTCAAAAATAAAGTGTCTTTTTTTGTATTTTTTCTTTAATATTATGAACACTGTAAGAATGGCACTTCTTACTTCTCACATAGAAATGTAAAAGGGTCAATTATGAAAATGTCATAAGTCACATTTTAATGGAATTTTTATTTTAAATCACATTAATTATTCGAAACTGTTCTAAATAAATTTTAAGTTTTTGTATATATTATTTCATAGCCTTTCATAGAGAACACATGAAATAAATATGCTGTTCCGCATTCCTGGACAGGACAAACATGTTTATATTCATAAATAAGATTGCTATAGTACAGTTAGTAGTAATCAATACAGTCACAGATAATCGTTGTATTTGATATAAAAGAGTACGTTTAAAGACTTTTCATATAGTATCACTATTTAAATAAATTATGTCGTTGGATAATAGCTCTGATTATATTTTAAGTAATGTTTAAGAATCACAAAGTAATGAAGCAAATAATGGTTTAAAAAACTAGAAAAAGACAAAGAAACCACGAAAATTATAGTCAACAAAAAAGATATGTTACACTTAATTCAGTTCATTCCACCAGTACATCATAATTTTTTTTTCAAATCTTACTACAAGTGAAAATAATCATAATACCTTGATTTCTAATGAATCTGATATGGAATAAAATTTTTGTGTTATTACTGTGAAACATGAGACTTTTTAAATTAAAAAATATGCGGACACCGGGCACGAACCCCGTTCCTCAAGATCTCCAGGCACGAGCTCTAACCACTGAGTCAGTGCCGCACTGCTGTATACAAGTTAATATATTATAAAAGATTTTCACCGCTGCCGCTGCCGCTGTCATTCTCTCAAAATCCTCCTTTAACTCCTCCTTTTTACTCATAAATTTAGCTAACCTATGGTAAATTTCACCTAATTTAACGTAAATTTCAGCTAATTTATTGTGAATTTTAGCTGAAAATTTCATTTTTTTAGCTAATTTTAGCTGATTTATTGTGAATTTCAGCTAAAAATTTCATTTTTTAGCTAATTTTAGTTGATTTATTGAGAATTTTAGCTAAAAATTTAATATTTTAGCTAAGTTTAGCTAATTTATTGAGAATTTTAGCTAATTCATATTAATTTTAGCTATAATTTTAATTTTTTAGCTAAGTTTAGCTAATTTATTGTGAATTTTAGCTAAAATTTTAATTTTTCACTTAAAACCCGATAAATCAGGTCAATTTGATTTTAATTATCATAAGATTTTTTTTTAGCTAATTTTAGTTGATTCATTGAGAATTTCAGCTAAAAATTTAATTTTTTAGCTAACAAGAAGAGTACTCGACCTTCGGGAAACGGATTTGACTGAAACTGCGGGATATGATTTTTCGACGAAAAAAAAATAAACCCGAGTTTTTTTTTTTTTTTAAATGGGCTCCATGGACGAAGATAAAGACATTTTTTCGAAAATATAATAAAAAGGAGTATCTATAAGATCTTGAATAACCAAACAACTAAGACTCTTACAAAAAAATGTATGGATAATAAAATGAAGAACAGATTCAATGCTTTAATTTAAACTTAGTTGCATTAAAAAGGCTTCTATGGTTCAAAAGTTACAGGCGATTAGAATATTCTAATAAAATAGCGTAAAAAATTAATGATATGTTACGTGCTACAAAATTTAACAAATATGTTGTAATTTTTAATTAGGCACAACTTTTAAACCACAGAGGCTTTTTTAGTACAACATAGTTTAAATTGAAGCATTCAATCTGTACTTTGTTTTATTTTCTATATATTTTTTTGTAAGAGTCTTTAGTTGTTTAGTTATTCAAGATCTTGTAAATGCTCCTTTTTATTATATTTTCGAAAAAATGTATATATCTCCGTCTATGTGGCCTATTCAAAGAAAAGAAAAAACAAGGTTTAATTTTTTTTCATCAAAAAATCATATTCTGCAGTTTCAGCCAAATCCGTTACCCGAAGGTCGAGTATTCTCCTTGTAAGTTTAGCTAATTTATCGTGAATTTTTTTTAAATTTTAATTTTTTCACTCAAAATCTGATAAATCAGGTCAATCTGATTTATATTATCATAAGATTTATTTTTTTTTTTATATTATAAAAGATTTTAGAAATTTACAAAAAAAGAAAATATTTGTTTATGCCAGATAAATGAAATGAGAATCCTTTAGAAGTTAGGAGGTGATTCTCGGTGCATAATGCGAAAGAAAGATCGGTTGGAGATGGTGACCATAACAGCGTCTAATATGCGCTGTATATATGAATATTTATATCATATGTTATATTTTATATTATGTGTACATTATTAATTATTGAAATATAAAAAATGTATAAATGTATATAAGTATATGAATGTATAATTATTACTAGGGATTATAGACATTATAAAATCTATGTATTAAATTCAAAAGAGGGGTCGGCGAGTGAAGCGAGCAGGGGGGTATATATATTATAAAAAGATTTCGCCGCCGCTGTGTATAAGAATTCGATTTGTCCTTGGTTAGCTAGAATTTAGCTAGAATCTAGCTAAAATTAAGTTTAAAGTTAACTAAAAATTAGCTAAAATTTATATTAATTTTAAGCAATTTTAGGTGAATTTTGGTTTGATTTCAGCTGAATTTCAGCTGCATTTTAGATCTATTTATATTATATTCTCTCTATACTATTGGAAGTATATCGCCGCTGTCATCGCTGTCATCATCAGAAATGTTTAGACTTACATTACAGCGTTTTTAGAATCTTTTTACTACTAGACTGACATTTGATAAAACTTTTATAAATCAATTACTGACTTTATTCTTTTTATAATAAAACATATACACGTAGCCCTCATAACACACAACATTTAATTATTAATTCTGTCCTGGTATAAAGCTAGGACTTCACAAATGATTAGATTCGTGAAAAGATCATTGAAGATTAACCTTAAGAAAACTTTTGAATAATTAATATTATTTAGTATTTTATATGAAAGTTATTAAAAAAATTGCAAATTCTTAAATATTTTTTCAAAGTTATAAAAGCAAGATGGGGGTTGGCGCGCTTGCGCGCAGGGGGCTTGCCCCCTAGTACAAGTTAAAATCATACATATAAGGCTCTTCGCCGGAATAGTAGATATCTTTATGGAAATATAACATGCGGATGAAAATCCACCATATTACAACTGTTTTATAGTAAAATTGTGTTATTTTAATATAGTAAATCGATTGATGTTAATTATTCAGAAAATTTGTGAAATGATATTTATTCAAATAAAAAATATGATTATAAATCGAAAATTGAATTCTTTTGTTTTTATTATTAAAAATGATGATGACATAAGTCCATGAACACTAAAAACTTTGAAAGTTCTAATTAGAATGAAAATAGCATAATTCACAAATAGTGAAATGTTTTTTATTATAATAAAGAAAAATCGAAACAATACTTTCATGTTTGGGTGAATTATAAGAAAAAACGTACAATCTATCAATCTCATGCACTATAATTTAAAAAAACTTTTTCCTGATTTTTTTATTGACTTATAACTTTAACATCGAAAATCTCGAAATTAGAAGTATGTGACTTATGCCACTCTCATTCTAATTCACACAATTCTTAAAGACGTTTCTTTAAAAAAACAGCACTACACATGACGATCACACGTTGTTCCTAGGGTGGAATGTAACTACCTGGAAAAGCCATCTTGCTTTGCTGGATACCTACAATGGCAGCAAAGACTTCCTTAATGGTTCTGACTTTCATCTAAAAAGAAAACTATCTGGATTTGGAAATGCGAATAAGAGAGCGAGAGCACTTTGTGTAGCGAGTTTTATTCGCCATTGTAAAATAACTATCTGACTTATTTATATAGATACTTGAGATGGCGCATGCATCTTTTTTACATATGTGTTTCATGTTATGCCTCACACATGTATACCAATGTTGAAATACTAGTGACTTAGATAAGATATCTCTTTTTTATAATATATATTAAAGTTAGTGTTAATTATACTTATTTTTTATCATTTTATTTAAATTAAATTTGATTAAGTGTATTTTTTATCTTTATATATTTAATTCGTGTTATTATAATGCAATATTGATCATTAAAAAAAATAACTAGATGTTAGCAACTTTTATTGGTAGTTGAAACCCCTGTTAGACTCGTCGTTTGAATTTTCTTTAACCCTTTCAGAACCAATGTACATTACAATGTACATTGACATTTTTTGGTTTTTTTGAAATTGTGCAAAAGTGGCTTCAAATTTTGTAAAAAAAATATAAGTATTAGAATGAAGTGGACTATTTCCGATCTCAAACTAAGGGCCTAAGTTATTATATCTTTGGTAGAAACTGAGAAAACTTGAAAAAAAAAAAAAAAAAATTTTTATCGCAAAAATTGCTTAATAAATGAACACTTATCATCGCTAAATGGTTATCAGAACTTTTCATGATGAAATAATAATTCCGTTCTGAAAGGGTTAATTTTATTTATTTTTACTTTCACATTTAGAACTAGTAAGCTAACTAGGTATTTACTATTATTATTTACCATGAAGATGCATTTTGTTTATTCTTTACTATGTTTTTTTATTCAATTTCACGTTTTAATTAAGTCAGAATAGAAGGTATCTTGGGTACCTTATAATGATTTCTTAAATAGAACTATTTTAAAGTGAGTGAAAAAGGCTTCAATTCTAACTTTTGCAAAGCTTAGTAGGTGTCCTAGAACCGACGATATGCTGAAAATTTGGATTTGAAGCTTTCACGGTGAATGTTAGACATTGTTAGAAGGTTTTTTATTCAGATGTCAACCGTGTAAGTTGTGGTTTAGGATACTAATTAGGTAAATTCAAATAAGTAATAATATAAATAAAAAAAACCAAAACTATGTATCAGTCAAAATAGGCGTTCCGCAAATGATAAATCAGAAAAAATTAGTAAAAACTGTATATCAGCAAAACTAGATACCTCACAAATGATAAATCGAAAAAAGAAACTGAAAAAATTTTTAAATGTACTCAGAAGGTTAAATAATATTAAATAATTATGAAAATCACAAATATTTAATTTCACTTGATATAAATGCAAACTGAAAAAAATAAAGAAATATAAAAAAATACAATGAATAAGATAAAATGAAATTTAATAGAATATAATATAATATAAACCTTTTATAATACCTCTAAAAAAAGGTTAACATTCTAATTAAGTTTTATAAATAACAAAAAAGTGAAAATTCAATCATAAAAAAATACTCTTAAAAAAGTACTGAAATCAATAATGTGTGGTCAAATTTTAATACGATTTAATATATTAATGCTTGAAAATCATTTTGTACATATATTTTGATAATAATAATAAATCAAAAAAAATTACCATTGTTAAAAATAGAGTATAAAATAAAAGCTATATAAAATATTATTGAAAATATAAAACTATTTTTAACAAAATTAAAAATGAAGATACAACTTTAATTTAAATAATTAACATGAAACTAAGAATAAAGTAATATTTCAGCTGTAAACTTGCCAGACCCACCCTACAATATATACAGGGTGTTAAAAAAGTAACGGAACGGTCCTGTATTTTTTTAGGCAAGATATTTTTGGCAAAGGTCAAGGTTATTCCTTCATAGAGCTGCACAATAATCGATAACAATATCGATATTGTATCGATATCATATTGATTTCAATACGATACCGATACAATACTGATCCTAACCATAACGATACGATAACTATATTTTGAGAATATAACGATATTATTGTATTGACAATATTTTTGCCCCAATATTATCGAAAATATTGATATCGAATAAAAAAAAGTGCGTATTATGCGTTTTCTTTCTCTTACATAGAAATGGACGTGCTTATTAATTACTCCCAACTTCTTACATAAGAGAAAGAGAGAGAGAAAGGAATAGTCGAAAATTTAAATACATTATACATAAATTTTAACAACACAAAGTTTTCTTTGTAATATAAAAAGTGGAGATATGAGAGATATTAATAATAAGCTGCGTATGAGTACACGCTTAATACATACTGTACGTATGCTCATGTCGTAAACTAATACCCAAACAGCATACACACAACGACACATGCTGATGTGCCGATGTGCCGTCTCTCTCTCCCCTTCTCTCCTATATTTCGTTTGTGTAGTGTCCGTGTTCCCTCTCCTTTCTTATTCTTAATGTGCATGTGTATATGCGCACAGATAGAGTCACACGTACATAACACATATAGAAATGTAGCGTGACGGCAATTCGTTGATTTACCCTCAGTAAATTTTCGAGGCACGCTAAAAGAAGTATTAACTTCGATTAAAAAGAGAGAGAGAGCGCGCAAGGAATATATATGTATAGATATACTTTACAAGTATCAACTAGTTTATTCAACGCACAAACCTATTAACGTAACACATGCACATCCCTAAACGAAGTGGGGTTAAAAAAAGAGAGTTAAGAGAGAAAAGAAAGAGAGTGAGTTTTTATTTGTTTGGTCCTCCCGGTCTAACCGTGCTTCAATATTCTTCAAAAATCAGCTGTCAAAAGTGTGTGTTAAAAACAAAGGAATTACATACGTGCGTGATTAAACACGTCAGCTGTGATGACTATTTTATATACAGTAAAAAAAGTTATTTTTTAGAGTTATTTTTCTGATTTGAAATATTTAGTATTCAAAGGAATCGTGTACATTATTATAGAATAAGTAATATACAATTTAAATTTTTGTTGTAAATATTTAAGATTCACAAGGTAATTATTACTTTATTATATGAAAATTACAAGATTACATTAAAAATTATTTATGTTACAATCTACATATTTTAAAAACGTATCAATAATCTTATTTTAGATTAATGTTCAATTGTGATGCTTGTAAAAATGGGCACAAGCCTAGTCAACATCGCTGTATTATGTGTAATAAATTTGTTCATATTTTTGACGAATGTTCGAAATCAATTGAAGATGAAGAAGGTTCTTCAGAAAAAAGAATGTGTTTGGATTGCGAAAACTGTAAGTTTATAGAAATAGTAATTTGAATCTGTTTGTCTAATCAAATCATTCAAAATCAAAATTTTTAGGTAATAAAGAGATTTTTAAACAAGATTTTTATGAATTGAATGGCGGTAGTACTACTGTACAAAAATTATCTGTGAAACAACATAATTATGATGAATTCCATTTAAAATACAAAAGTCATGAAAACGAAAGTTTAGTTCACGAAGAAAGTATTGAAAATAATACTAAAGAAATAACTGATAATAAATGTGATCAAAAAGATGAAAAACCATCACTGAAAGATTTTTTTATTGATACGAAAATGGAGAAAATTAAATATGGATCGTGCTTACTATGTGAAAAAGATTCCAAAGGAAATTTCAAAACAATAATCAAAATGACCAATAGTAATACTAGTGGTTTAAAAGCACATCTTCAACGACACCATAGAAAAGAATTTCAATTAGTTTTTTCCATTAATTCTTCAAATACAAAGAGTAAAAAAGCTGTTGTTTTTGAATCTCAATCGACGCTGGATTCAATGCTAAACGTAAGAATATTTACTTCTGTTTTTTTTTAATGATTAAAAACATCGTTTGTTCCTTCTTTCAGTTCAATCTTTAATTTAAATCGAGTTTTTTTTCAATTTACGCTGTGTATCATATGTTATTAATACAAGTGAATTATAATTTAGCAGTGTTAAAATAAATAAAAATTTTTTTTTTTTTTTCAGAACAAAAAATCATCTATAAATGTAAACAGATTAATAGTAGCATGGTTATCATTTAAAAACTTGCCAAAACATTTTTTTAATGATGAAGCAACTCAAAATTTTTTCAAACATTTCAATATGATTGTCCCTAACAGATATCAAACAGATCAAATGATCCAAGAAGAATTTGTTAAAATGAAAATGAACTTAAAAAAACTTTCAAAGCAAAATGATTCTAAATTTTCGTTTACAGTAGATGCTTGGTCTGCTAGGACCAGAAAATCGTACTATGGAGTCACTGCCCATTTTATTGATGAAGATTGGATTTTGCGATCAGTTACCTTAGATTTTAAAGCATCGAATGGGAAACATACTGGATTTGACATAGCACAAATTTTTTTTAATGTCACAGAGTTTTATAATATTAGTAATAAGATTATGGGCATTACATTAGATAATGTGTCCGCGAATACTACATTTATTTCAGAATTAGGTGAAATCTTAAAGACAAAAAATATTGAGTTTGATACAGAAGACCAACACTTTAGATGTTTGGCTCATGTTTTGAATCTGGCAGTCCAAGATATTTTAAATTTAATGCAAATCGAGAACGGTAGTATTGAAACTTCAGAAAATGAAAGTATATCAGAAAGTGAAAATGAAAATTACAATTTACAATCGATTTCTATTGCAAATACAGTCAAAAGAATTAAACATTTACACAATAAAATTAGGAATTTGGAAATTATGACTAATAAGTTGGTAAATTGTTGCAGTGTGCTCGATATGAAGTATAAAAAACCTATTACCGATTGTAAAACAAGATGGAATAGTACATATGATATGGTATTCCTTTCTTATCAATTGAAAGATGCATACAATATGTTATGTGAAAGAAATGTCGAATTTCAAAATTATCTTATAAACGTTGATGAGTGGAAAATTTTAAAAATGATATTAGTTTTTTTAGGTGATTTTAAAAAAGTTACAGAAAGAATCAGCGGTGAACAATATGTTACCATATCAGCACTGAAAGACTATCGGAGCAGGCTGTAACCTTCAAGGTTATGTGCTACTCTGATTCGTTACGTTTCGAGGTATACGCGCAATCGGAGTAGCAGTTACTCAGATTTGAGTTTCCCTTACGCTGATCGAGGCATATGTAAAGCGCCGATTCGTCAAAACAACGTTACACACAAACGATCGGAGCAGATACAGTTCATTTCCAGTACTTTCTTTGTCGTTTTCGGCACACCGTTTGCGCCGAACGCGTAGCGCTAGCGTAGTTAGGGAGAAGGGCAACTAGCAAGCAAAAAGTTTTTCAGTGAGGAACTGTAATAGCTTTTAATTGTTTACTAGATAATACAGAAAAAAAATCTTTTGAATTAGATAATAAAGAATACAGAAAGGAACTTGATGAAAAATTAATTGTTGCATTCCAAAAAGGAAGAAATAAATTAATTAAACACTACAATAAATGTAATTGGATATATTGTGTGTCTCTAATTTTTGATCCTAGAATTAAAGCTGATGGTTTTGATGCAACTCAATGGGGAAGAGAGATAAAAGATGATACTTTAGATAAATTCAAATCTATATATAAAACTAAAACGAAAATAATGAAGAACAGCTTTCCCATAAAAAGCTTAAATTAGACAATGATGAAAAGAAATCCATTGGTTTTGATATCTTATTTTTAAAACCTGAAGTTTCTAATATTTGTGAAAAAGAGATTCAAAACTATTTACAATCTCCTAGATCTGCTCCAGAAACAGACATATTAATATGGTGGAAAAATTACAGTCATGTATACCCAATTTCATCAAAAGTAACAAGAGATATTTTGAGTTTACAAACAACTTCCACGCCAGTTGAAAGACTTTTTTCCGAAGCAGCTTTGGTAGCAACCAATAAAAGGTGCTCATTAGATGATGAGAGTTTAAAAGAACTTATTTGCATTAATCGATGGATGAAGAGTTCTTATAAAAAAAATATATGTGTAGTGGATTTGTAATTTCACTTTCTGACTCAATTAAGTTTTAAGTATTTTTATTTTGTTACCAAATTATTTTTTAATTATTTTCCACTATTAAATTTTCATTTAATTTTATATAGTTTTTTGAATTAATTTAATAAATTTTATTAATATAGTGAACTAATAGTTATTTTTATTGAATTTAAAAATTGAAATTTTCATGTTTCTGTAAAATTTTTATAAATTACATATTTACTTCTCACAAATAAATTTGCTCATGAAAAGTAAAAAATTATTACGTTTTAATTATCTGTTTATAATATTCTCGATTTTGTATTTTTTAATTTCGATAATTTATTGATTGTTGTATCGATATCGAATCAAAACCAATACAATACGATAATATTTCCTAAAAAATATTGTCGATATCGATACAATACAATAAATAATTTTTTGATTCGATTCGATATCAATAATTTATCAAAATATCGGTATCGTATCGTATTGTGCAGCTCTATTCATTAGTTATTGAGAATTTTGGGTTCCAAAATTATTTATTAAAATTTTTCGATTTTTTACAACAATTCAAATATCTTAAAAACTAATGAATGAATTTATTTGAAAATTTAATCAAATAATTATCATAGTACATACTACAAGCTAATGCATTTCTTTTTGGAAATTCAGCAATAAAATAGAAAGGAAGTAAATATTTATAAGTACAGGTGTAGTGTCCGTTTGACATCTCCTTTAGCACAACTTTTTCAACTGGCGCATATCGAAATACTCATATCTAACATGATTTCGGAGACATTTAAGCAAAAATTAGCGACTATATACGAAACATCCAAATCTTCCCATTTTAAAACAGATCCCGACTGGACTATCTTTATATCAGCAGGTGAGGAGTTCAAAAAATGCGCACCTTAAACTTGAAAGGAATTCCTTCCAGTCTCAGTACGCATGAAAAGCACCGCAAAATCTTTATTCTCTCTCCTAGTGGCTACCCTAGGTACATGTCTAGTGAAGAGACTCACTATTGGGAACTCACACAGAGGGGTGGCCTAAATATATAGTATACTAACATGGCGATAGCAATCCACAGTACAACCTGGGCTTAAATGTAATGACTTTAGTTTTTTAGTCTAAACATCATCTCCATGAAAAATATTTGTAATTACGCTGCCACCAATCGTGCACAACGTAAATTTATACAAGGAGAAATGGTTCATCAGGCCCAATTTGAAATAAAATGTGAAATAAATAAGAAATATACATTCAACGATGAGGTTAACTTTATAGCTTATTGCCTGCAGACGTCTACTTTTCCATGCTTCATACAAATGTATCTTCGCAGAGTTGTTAAATATATTCTGCATGTTTATATAACCTCGATTTGTTTTCGGAAAGCGATGAAAACTAACATTTAAATTCTTGAATGCTTAAATTGCACGGCCCCTTACTACATAATAATCTTTGTTGGAATTTTTTTTACGCGTTTTGAACTCTTTTAATTACATTGTAATTACTTTTTAATTAAAAAATAAAAATTAAACACGAATTGCTATTCTACTCAACGCAAGTTGTGTTTTAGATTATTTCACTGCCTTGCTACGAGAGGTCATTGCAAGTGTGTGAGTTCCCAATATACTCGGGAGTATTCATGCGCGCGACTTTAAAATGATTTTCCTTCTGTAAATTAATTTTTCATACAAGATTTAAAAAAAATCTTTTATTTTTTGGTACAAAAGTATTTAATTTTCTTACAACTAAATAACTTTTTATTATTTAATAAAAAATATCTAATCATTAAAATTATTTACTAAAAATTTACTTTTTTTTTCAAAACAAATTTCAATTTTTTAATACATAAAAATAATTGTATTTAATTTTGTATAAGAAGAATCATTAAATAATTAATTTACTTCTATGTTTTATTAAAAATTTAATTTTTCTTTTATGAAAAATAATTATTTTTTTTTTAAATAATTGCGTTAAAAAAGATTAAATTTATTTATTTATTTATTTATTTATTTATTTATTTATTATTAAAGATAATGTAACACCATTTTCGTACTTGAATTACAAAATTTATTAAAAATTTAAATTAAAAATTTTTTTTCCGAAAACTTATTGGTCACTAAATATATATATTCTAGACTGAAAATAAAAAATTTTTTCATTCATATACAATTTCCTATCTTTTTTAGCTTATGAGACAATCATAATTAAAAAAAGTTTTTTCTGTTGAAAAATCATCATAGTTGTGGTAAAAAAAATCATACACTGAGAAAAATGTCTGCATAAAGTTTACGACAATCATATATAAAATTACTATTCAATATAGTAACGTTGTAATATACTCAGTTTGTAATAAGAATTATTATTTAATATAGTAAATTTTGGTTAAGCAGATAATATATAGAAAAAATTTTAGTCGCTTATTTTTTTTTAACCTTTTAAGGACGGGACTGGTCGATATTTCGACCACTCAAGTATCATAATATTTTTGAGTTATTTTGGAGATAATATAATTTTTTGGATATAAAAAATATTATGATAATTGAGTGGTCGAAATATCGAACAGTCCCGTCCTTAAAAGGTTAATCAATTTATTACATGAAACAATTTTTTTTATTATAAATTATTTTTTTTATTTATTAAATTTTTTTAAATTATATTTAAAAGAAAATTAACTTTAAAAAGAAATTTTACCTTGATTGAGACCAAACCGCCTACACCGAGTATGTGAAGCATAAACATTACCGACTGCGCCATGCTAACATGTTATGTTAGAATTTTAATCGTCTTCATATGTTATAGAGGGTATTGTGAATTCAATTAAAAATTTTGAGGTTAAGATTCGAATTAAAAATCAGAAGAATTAAATTAAGGGGAGGCCGGGGCTAGTATTAATATATTTTTAAAAAACATTTCTATTTTTTTATCTAAGTATTATTTATTTATACAGCCTATTTTATAAGTTAGTGTAAGCTATCAGCTATGATTTCGCACAGGAATTTAATTTTAAAAATCATCAATAGATTTTTTTGGGAAGAGATTTATTGAAAAAGTTTTCATATTAATTTTTACCCTGTTTGTAGGGTAAGTATTAACATTATGTTCTTTTTATTATAAAGATGCAATTTAATAGTGAATATGAACAATTTATTAATTAATGTTAACAAAAAACTATATATTTTAGTTATAAATAAATATAAATATATACACCAATAACAATTCATATATAAAAAAGGAAATAACCCTGGTGGTAATTACCCACGCAGCATGGAATATTTATGGAAGCTTTCTGGAATATTGGAACGGGAGATTTAAAATATTTTAGGAATCTTCCATGGAATATTCCTGTAATATTCGTATGTCCTTGATTCTTCTTACGTTGGAATATTTCATGGAATATTGTCGGAAGATTCGAAGAATGTTTCATTTAAAGTACGATTTGAAAGTTTTTTGGAATCTTCCAGCGAAATGTTTATGGAATCTTCCTGAAATCTTTCATACAATATTCCACTGGAAAATTACTTAAATCTTAATGTGAAATATTCCGTGAAATATTTCTGGAAGATTTATGTAATATTCCGCTGTACGATCTTAAAATTTTTCGAGTTCTTTGAGCGAAATGTTTATAAAATCTTCCTGAAATCTTTCATCGAATATTGCATCAAAGATTACTTTAATCTTCCTGTTAAATATTTCGTGGAATATTTTTGGAAGATTTATGTAATATTCCGCTTTACGATTTTAAAGTTTTTCGGAATCTTCCAGCGAAATATTTATGAAAGCTTCCTGAAATCTTTCATGAAATATTCCACCGGAAGATTACTTAAATTTTTCTGTGAAATATTTCGTGGAATATTTCTGAAAGATTTATGTAATGTTTCGCTGAACGATTTAAAAGTTTTTCGATATCTTCCAAAGAAATGTTTATGGAATCTTCCTAAATCTTTTATAAAATATTTGAGTGGAAGATTACTTAAATCTTTCTGTAAAATGATCTGAAGAATATTTCTGAAAGATTTATGTAATATCCCGCTGTACGATTTAAAAGTTTTTAAGAATCTTTCAACGAAATGTTTATGAAATTTTCCTGGAATCTTCCTTGAAATATTCTACTGGATGATTTCGCAAACATTACATGTAATATTTCATGAAATATTCTAGAAATCTTCCATGAATATTTCATGGAATATTTCGAAAAAGTTTCCGAACATTCCTTTGAAATATTCCATAAATACTCCTGAAAGCTTTCAATGGAAGATTCCAGTGGAATATTTCGAAATATTCCGTGAAGACTTCCATGCTGTGTGGGTAAAATGTTTTTCTTACCATTTTATGACCAGTAGAAATAGAAATACTTTTTTCAACATTTTATGGCCATTTTTTTTTTTTTTTTAACAAAAAGTTAATATATGAGGATATTGTCTTCTATATAATTAACTTTTATCTTTGACTACCGATCGATGGTCAGTCACTTTTGTGACCAACAATCAACCGATACCCAATGAAATCGGATTTTTTATGAGTCGCAAAATAAATGTCACACATTAATTTTCTTTTGAAAAAAAGTCAGAGGTACCTGCCCTGGATTCTAACGCATATCCATCGCGTTGAAGGCAAGAGCTCTATCCGTTACGTCACCGCGCTCTCTTATGGCCATTTCTTTGGCATTATTATTACTAATAACTTTGAATTTTTATATACATTATTTTTTATGCTAATATTACTACCAGGGAATAACAAAATGTGAAGAAATTATTTGTATTTTTCGCCAAAATAATATGATTCTTTTGATATACGCATTAATTATAAATAAAAAAATTGATGATACAATATTTATAAACATAAAAATCACAATACAGTTATCTTTAAATTAATTTTTCATTTAACACATTTAGTCATCGTTACCAAAATCATAATGTTGTAAATATTAACACTGTTAATAGTTACCCCAAAGGTTTGTTAATGTTTGTCTGAACACACCCATTTTTTAAAAAATATCATTAAAAAAATATAAAAATGATGCATAATATATTAATGCGATCAAATAACTTATTTTCAATGTAGATTAATATAAAATAATTTTAATATTATCAATTACATCGAATGAAATCGAAAACGAATATTTACGTATGTAAAAATTTTATAAAACCTGTCAAAAAAAAGGCTGGTCTCTACCTCTCTCCTCTGCGATATTGCTCGCGGCGCTAAATATGTTTACATCACAAAAGATATTATGTTAAGGGAATTGTCTTGGTACAATAAGCATAAAAAATATTCACTTTCGTCGCGCGAACTTATACTTTGTCAGTCGTGTTTCCCCTCTTCAACTCTTTGTCACCGACTGTACAGACATACATAGCAGAATCCTATGACAGTTCGTACATGTACACGCATACTAACTTACGCTAGAGAAATTTTTTAACATGACAAAATCGCCTGACTGTTAGCAGCAGTCTTCTTATTTCTCCAACTCCGAGTATGTCTCAACGTTACTATATTATATAGTAATTTTACATATATTCGTAGTAAACTTTATCCTGACATTTTCTGCCGCCCTAAGCAAAAGCGTGCTAACTACATTCTTTGCAATCTCGTAGTTTTTTCACTAGATGATGTGATAATTATGTTGTGTAATTAAAGACATTTTTAAAACTATCCTAAATGCTTTTTTTACCTAGTAAAAAAGTAAAAATAGTTAGTCCTATCTATAAATAAAGTTTCTTACCTTGTTCAAAATTCACAAAAACTTAATTTTTTTATTTTAAATTTTTGTTAGTTAGGACGCTTATGCTTAGGGCGGTAGTTTTTCTCAGTATAGGAATATTTTATTTACTTTATTTAATAGAGAACTATTAAAGTTTTAAAACTCATTTGGCTTTTTTTTATATGATTTCCATAAAAATAGCATACGTTTTTATAAAGACAAAAAAAGTAGTAAAAAAATTAATTTTTTTATCGCAATAAGTCATCAGAATATGACTTTTTATATCAGACTCACTTTATTGTAAAGATTTTTCACCAATCTTTCAAATGCCTTTTGGATTTTGAAGATACGATCATTAGTTCCGAAGATATAAAACTTTTTATTTTGATAAATTTTACTGTAGGGTGGGCAAAAGCAATTGACTACTATCACTGAAAAACTTTCAGAGTTGCACTCACTCCCTGTCGGGGAGTAGAAGGGTAAGAGTCACAGTAACTCTAAACTGCAGAGTAGGAGATACTCCCCAACTTTTAAAGTATGATTTACTTGAAATCAACGATATGAACACAATTATTTTAGCTTAGAAAAGTTTGCATAAACGAATTACTGCAAGCAGAATCTTTATTTAAGATTATTAATTAAATTATGTTGCACAAAAAATTTTGCGTGATTAAAAAATCCTAACCTTAAATTTCAGGGGCTTATATTAAGAATGATAAACTATAAACAACCAATACATTGCTTGTTTATAGGAGCGCGGTGGCGTAACGGATAGAGCTCTTGCCTTCAACGCGGTGGGCATGGGTTCGAATCCTGGCCAGGCACCTCTGACTTTTTTTCGAAAGAAAATTAGTGTATGTGCTACCCATATCGCGACTCTTAAGAAATCTGACCTCATTGAGTATCGGTTAATTGTTGGTCACAAAAAGTGGCTGACCATCCATCGGTAGTCAAAGTTTTCGGTATGGCGGTGGCTGACAGTCTAGCCTGATGTAATGTGTTAAACGGTTCCGGGCTGGGCTCCCTCGACATCTCCATAGAAAAAGGTTAATTATATAGAGGATAACAATATCCTTTATATATTAATCTTTTTTTTAAAAAAATAAGAATACATTGCTTGTTTGTAGGTTACTTTTTAAAATTATTTCTTAATATAGTTTTGTAAATACATTAAATATAAATTTCGCTCGCAAACTTACATTTTGTATAATTTTTTAACCTGAAATACTTGTGTTTACTTCGCGAATCGCAAGTTAATCATACTTTAAAAGTTGTGGAGTATCTCCTATTCTCCAAGGTAGCGTTACTGTGACTCCTACCCCTCTACTCCCCTCCTACTGAGAGTTGGATTTACGCTGATAAGGAGTGAATGTAACGAGGAATGTAACTCTTTAAGTCTCTCAGTGTACTGTATATTATTAGTTCTGTCACCTCTAAAAGATGTACGATATTCGCAATGATATTACAGTAACTTGATATTATTTATTAACAGAACTTAACTGAAAAATCGATTATTTAACTTATTCCTAGACAACTCCTAATAATAAAAGTGTCCAATAATATTTGATGAAAGTTATAATAATACATAAAAATGTAGCGTGATCACTGTAATTTTTATAGGAAAATTGAAATAGAATATATCACAATGTATTTGATCTAAAGCTCTTTTAAAATCAACAGTGTAATAAAAATTATGGTAATGATAACGACAAACTGTAAAAAAAAAAATTGTAGTTTTAACATACACAAGTGTTACGGATAAAGCACAAATATTTTGTGTTAAAATTTACAAATATTTTTTGTGTACTTTTGAAAGTTAAAATTTAAACACAAAAGCTCATGAATAATACAAAATTTGGAATAATACAAAATTTGGAATAATACAAAATTTGGAATAATAAAATTTTTTAATTTTACAAATTTTTATTAAAATATAATGATTAAAATCAAATGGCAAAGTTTATTAAATAATGACTTCCTCGTATTTCTTTCTGTGAATATTTTTTATAAAAAGAGAGAAATAAAGAAAGATAAGAAAACGGATAAAATGATGAATGTTAAAGTGGGTCAATAAAATCATAGATGTATATATAATGAATGGCCAAACGGGCTATAAAGCACATTTTTTTTATTTACATTGTCCTTAAATCGAATAATCAGCTTAAATTATTTATAAAAAGAAATAATCACTTATTTAAATATTTTTTTTTATATACGTTATACAGTTTGAAAATAGAGTTTCTTTTAAATTTACAATATTAAATTTGTTTTTTCAATTAAATATCTCATAGATTTTTTATGAATACCGCAAGTCTCTCATATTTTGTACATAATACAAACATCATCGATATAGAACAAAGATACCATTTTACCGGAAAGAGGCAAATCATTCTCTAATCAGATGCAATAGTATATTACATTACAAAGAACGAACATTGTTAGTTCCGTCACGGCGGAGAGGCACTCCGCCAGACGAAATCATCAAGATTCGTCTTGTCTAATGTATACTCTTTTTCATACCACTTTGCCGAAATTGTTACATTATTAATATAACAAACTAAACGCGAAGAGCTTTTTAACAGCCGTTAACATTTACGATGCGAGCGAGGCGAGTGTCGTGGGTTAACGGATGTTAAAAAGCCCGAAGCAAAGAAAACGATCGAACGATAAAACGTGTGTACGTGCATTTATACGACGGCGTGCTATGTAACCTTACAATATCGCGACCTCGCATCCCTTCTCTCTCTCTCACTTCTTAATACACTCGTTGCCCGCTGCGACTTGTTGTGATAGATATACATGTTGGAACGTATAGTTAATGTGAAGAGAAAGACTATTCGCTCTGTTTTTACTTTTTAAATCTGTCTTTTTTTTTTGCATTAACTACGTTCTTATACGCGCTCACTCATACTCACTGTATATGACACTCGAGATCACACGCACGACATTTGATTTTCTTCCATCCCTGTGTGCGCGCAATCTAGTTAGCCGGCAAGGAAATCGGCGTTTCGGCAAAGGCACGCAGGTACGAAGATCGCATTTTCATCAGAGATGGTATGAAAATAAATTGATTATGAGATAGTGCAATTCCTCTATACTCCATTTTATTTCCAGTGTAAATGTAGGCTTGTGATGAAATATTGTAATTTTTTAATATATATATATAAAGAAATTAATATACACTGTAAAATTTACCTTGTTTGTATATAATAATGCCAATATATAATTATTATAAGTATGAGATTATTTGAATAACAAAATACACACTTATTTGTAAAATCAACAAACTCTATGTGTTAATACTTCAAAAATTTTTGTGAAATTTTTAAATTACAAAAAATTTGACGAATTACACAAAATTTTTTACAGTGTAAAAAATTTTATAACTCTTTTCATTTATTAATTATTGAAAAAAGAAAGTATTACAAGATGTACGAAATAGTATATTACGACCCAAGGCCAGAAAAAAAAGAAATGTCTCAGATCACATATAATTGTCGGCTGAGACGAAGCCGAAGTTGACAAACATGTGATCTGAGGCTTTCTTTTTTACTGGCCATGGGTCGTATGCTATTTTTCTGCCCGACGACGCCAGAAAGCGGCAACTTTGTTTTGGGCAGCGGCCAGAAAGTTGTCGCTTTCTGGCCGGAGGGCAGAAAAATTCATTTGATTTAGATGTAATTATATTCGGATTCCATCAAAACATACTGCGTGCACGTGATGGCAAAAATATTTTCCTGAGTGTTTATTTCAAATTTTAACATCGCATATTTTATCACAGGTGTAAAACCATTGCGAATAATGTAATAAGATTCGTACAGTTACTTTCTTCTTTTATAATTTGTATAATAATTTTATAATACATGAGTGCAATAATTATAGATAATATGTTGCTATTTATTTAGATTCTATTGGTGATTTAATTTTCAACCTTTGTTTGACACTTCCCTGGTGTAGCATGCTTGATACTTGGGGGTTATTTGTATCCCAACGATAAAATTGTCATAAAAAATACAATAACAAATACTTTTATTCTAAAATTTTTTTACGAAATCTTAAAACGTTTATTTTGAAGGCTGCATATGTTTTACTGTGAGATATTAAAATTAAATATGTTTAAAAAATAAAAATACTCAAAAAAATTGAAAAAACGATGAAATTTGATTAAAAATTTATAATTTTTGTACCTCAGTGTGTCAAACAAAGGTTAATGTTTGTAGTCAAATATGTTGCGCTATTGTTTGAGCCATCTGATCAAAAAAATATTCTTTCCACTAATTTTATAATTTGCAATAGAACAAAAAAAAAAAAAAATTTTTTTATGTTATGAAGAAAGTTTTACTGCGTAATATGACTTATTTATATATACTGGTCCATTAAGGAGATGTAAAACGGATACTACACCTGTACTCATAAATATTAACTATCTTTCCGTTTTATTGCTGAATTTCCAAGAAAGAAATGCATTAGCTTGTAGTATGGTTTATGATGTTTAGTTAGTTCAATTTTCAAATAAATTCATTCATTATTTGATTCATCAGTTTCTAAGATATTCGGATTTCTAGTAGAAAACTTTTAATAAATAATATTCGAACCCAAAGTTCTCAATAACTAATGAATGAATTTCTTTGAGTAAATAATCTTAATGGTATATACTAAAAATTAATGCATTTCTTTTCCTAAAATTTTGCAATAAAAAATAGTTAATATTTATAAGTACAGGTATAGTGGCCATTTTACATCTCCTTAACAACTCTGTTAAAAAAATATGAAGATTAATGCAAAACTGAAAGCTAGCTTCCAATCCGTACATTAATATTTATGCAAATCAGCATGAAAATTAACAATTTCACCATAGTTTTAATGTACAATTGCATAATATTAAAAGTGAAAATAAAAATTCCAGTAATGTACTATAAGCAAAATTCTATTTTTTTAACATTGTAATTTCTATTAGAAATTTCTATTAATAAATAATAGCAGAAAGTTATTAAGATAAGTATGACGGATTATATTTTGTAAAGCTATTAAATAACTTATGTTTTATTGATTGATTTATTTTTAATATTAATAATCACAACATTTATTTAAAACAAAACTTTTAAACTTTTAAATAAATTATTTTAACACTAAATGTATAAACTTGTAGCTTGAATTTTATGTAATAAATCTTAATTTTAAACATGTAATGAATAGATTAATTTTTTAAATAAAACATCGTCCCCTGAGTAATGCTATCCTGTTTGACTCTTAGCTAGCCATTGCTCTATTAGTCCTTTGTGAATAGTCTAAACTAAGTACTGTGTTGGCTAGCTCCCTCTGTAGCGGTTCACTTAACTGTTACTTGGGTTTTACTCGAACTCGAAGCTGATTCATGCTAGGAGAACAGTGCTGTGTGAGTTGGAGGAGACCGAACTATAGACAAGAGCCAGGCGGCAAGAGCGCCGGTTGGGTGGGCGGTAGTCTTGTTCAGGCCTCAGTGTGCGCCGAGGCGACAACGTGTAAACCGTGTATTTCTTAAGCCAGGCGTTCTTTTTTCCCTTTCTTCTCTTAATCTTTATTTTTTGCTCTCTTTCTCTCTCCCTCGTTGTGTTTTTATTGTCTTCCTTAACATTTACATATTTTCCATGTTTTACGTAGAAGCCTGCGGTCTCATTCTAATGCGACAGCAATACGACATATGCTGTGATCATTTGTGCCTAGTGTTTTATTAAGTGTGGGATGCCGGTCTGCTATGTTGGAGCTATTGCTGTTTTTAATGTTGAAAAAGCAAGTGTTAGTAATTCCGAAATATTGCAACTATAAGTTGTCATTGAACATAATTTATGGGTGCTCTTCAACTTCATCGTTAAAAAGTTGTCGATCGTCATAGATTATAATACAAGTTCTGCTTATACTATTGACTCGAACAACGTGAACCAAGCGACGCACCTGCACACGCTCACCTGGCTAATACACAGGTACAAATATATGTACGCATGTATGTTATGTATATATATATATATATATATATATATATATATATATATATATATAAAGTATGTATATATATATTTATGTATATATATATATATATATATATATATATATATGTTTATTTATTTATTTATAAACATCTACATACTATTTTCACTACATATTATATAGCTATATTCGCTCTCATGTGAGTTTTTTTATATTAATCTTTTGGCTTTTTTTAAAGAAGTAGAATTTTTAAAATAAGAAAAGCGAAATCATAAAAGATTTCATTTAAAATTTCGAGAAAAAAAAATAATCATTTTTTATGCTACCACAAGCAACAAGCATTCGTGCAGATAAGTCAGTTCAGTAGTACGTGGCGTCAAAACCCCGGTTTGTAACGGTAAATCAATGAATTATAGATTCTGATATTATTATATGTACCAGAAATGGATTGTTTTTACTAAGTCCTGTTAAATTCCTCACTTTCTTTATGATTATCTTGTATCCTCCTCCTTCTCCTTGTTTGAAACAATTCTACTTCACATCGTTTATTGCATAATTTTATAAAAAAATTTTAACTGCACGCGGTAAGTCGACGGTACTGTATTCTGATTAAAATCTTTTGTTTCGACTCAAAAATTCTCTAATTAAAATGAGAGAACTAATGTAGAATAATTCTGTAAGGTCATGTAATTTTAAATTCATAACTAAAGAAAAGTGATAAAATACATTACCGTTGAATGTATACATCCGCACTCACACACGCATGTAAGCATTTCGCTGAAATTCCAAGTGTTATAATATATTTATTTATAAAAGACCAAATGGTTTTTGACTGTGCCGTAGGTCATAGCAAGAAAAGTATTTGTTGAAGACGGCCTGCGTTTGAATTCATTTTATTTATAGAATACTTACTGAGTCATTCTAAAGCAACTGCAACAGCTCACACGAGAGCCTTAGGTTAACGACACTATTATACCAATGCTTACTGTCGAACCAATGATAAATGTGTGTATATGTATATATATATGCGTAAAACAATCGAACGAATCTTTATAATAGTTTATAATTAAACTTTTTTATTATGTTAATAAAATTAATAAATTCGAGTACTTAATAAATTTAAAAAAATATCATTATTACTTCATATTAATAAAATTAAACTTCCTATAGATAAGTCGATGAATGCTTTGCAATATCCTATCAAACTTTTTTTCTTTTACAGTTACAACATGCTTCGTTATTTTTTTTTTGTTTGAAAAATGAAAAAAAATCTCTTAAAATATGTACACATCTCATTGAAATATTTTAAATTTCACGGAAACCTTGACCTATGACTACCGTAATTCTGTTATTTCTTTTGAACATATAGTTCTATGCATAAGTAGATCATAACACAAGTTTGTTTCCTTGACATTCTTGAATATCATTTGTTCAGTGAGTCAAATCAAACCGCAAGAGCATGTAATTTTTTATATACTATACATCTTTCGTACAGTAATATAATTACTACTCATAGGGTTGCGCTGCTACTTTTTTTGCGCGACCCTTTGTTTTTTCTCTTTTCATCTTTTTAATTTTGGAGGTTAACCGATAAATGCAATCAACCTACAGAAAAAAATTTTTTTGCAAGGTTTACTTTATTTCTTAGAAAAGTGTATGGACTCATACAAAAAATAATGCTTTTCTTATAACTTTTATTGTGTTACAATGATCCATTGTACTTTCTTGTTTTATCAATATTTCCACCTTTTTATCGTATATATTTCTATTCTTTTTAATATATTGTTATTATACTTATTTTTATTATTTTAAATCTATGGTTTCTTGTACAAATTTAATGAATAATAGTATTTTTAAGTAAATGCATTTTTTTTTATTTTGGAAAGGAGTTTTAAAAAAAGTTCGCAAATTGAGTTTTTTAGCCTTGCCTACTTGTAAATACATATATTGCAGATTCCTAAATAATATGAGTCGCAAAATTCTTGTATAGAAATGGAGACATTACAGCTGAAATTTTTAATTAACATTAACTTAGAAACTATCATTAGTTAAGTAGCTATTTTTTTCCGTATGTAATTATTATTAACTTTCAAAAATTTTGTCTTTAAAAAGGACATTCTAGTCATTTCAATCACCTTAAAGCAAACTTTATGATGCCATCGACTTGGTATATATTAATTATGATCATATTAATCATCAGCTAAACCAAAAGCTGTATCGTTCTAAAGAATTTTCTTTTTATCGCTTACGTTAAGTGTATTGTGTTCATTTTAGTTGCAACTTTTTATAGTTTATTAGTTCCATTTTTTTCTTGAATAATTTCATAAAATTTGTAATCAAAGTATATTAATTACAATTATTTATTTACAAATTTTAAATTGTTCACTTCGTTGTAAAAATACTATTCTATCAATATAAATAATAATTTGCATAGAGCTTCTCTTGATATTGATCTTATAATTTGTAATAAATATAAATAGATAATCTATTTATTTTATTAAGTTTTATTATTTGATTCTGATTTGGAAAGTAAAATATTACTTTTTGTCAATAGTAATTTCAATCGTGTATGCTTCCACTTTCTCAAATCCCAAAAGCATATTTTATTATCCATTTTATAATAGTATTTTTTTAAAAATAGTTTATGCTATCATTTTTTTTAAAATAGTTTATACTATCATTTTCATATATATATCTTTCTATATTATATAGTTATATTAAAAATTAACCCTCGAACCCTCCCCCCTACACTCCCCACTCCCCTCTATAGCCCCCACAGCCACCCACAAAATAACGTAAAATTGCTTAAAATATTACAATATTTTTTACTGTTGCTTTTGGTCTAAGTACCCCCCACGGCAACCCCGCGGCACCCCCACGACCCCTCCACTGCCTCCCCTATAATATAATAATGTATTTATTAAATATTAATAAATTAATAATATATTCGATGTAAAATTAAGTCTAAAAAAGATATAAAAAAGAAATTATAACAAAATAATTCTATAAATCTAAAGACTTAAAACTTAACATAATAATATATAATTTATAGTATCAAAATTAATTAATGCTAGAATTAATACCAAAATTTTATAAAAAAAATATTTATTTTCTTTATTTTTAAATGATTATAAAAAACAACTTTTTAAATTATTTAAAATAATATAAACCATTTGGAGATAAATTGATAATTTTAGGTGGTGACTTTAGACAAATTTTACCTATGGTAAAAAATGGATTTAAAGATACAATTATAAAAGAAACTATAAAATATTTACATCTTTATCAATCATTTAAAATTTTTAATTTAAAAACTAATATAAGATGTAATGATGAAAAATTTTCTTTTTTTTATGAAATATAGAAGAAAGAAAAATTAATACTTTCATTATTCCCAAAGAATATAAAGCTAATAATATACGTGATACAATTTATAAAGGTGTAAACAACAATTACAATTTTTCTAAAAATGTTATTTGAACTTCACATGATGAAGATGTAAACATTTTAAATAATAAAATATTAAAATTAATTGATGGTGAAATGATAACTTATTACAGTATAGATCATGCAACTTATAAGGGCGTTGCTCAAACTCATGAAAATATTCATTCAAATTATCCTATTGAAATGTTAAATAATATTAGAGAAGGATTACCTCCTCACGAAATTAAATTAAAGATTAACGCAATTATAATGTTGATTAGAAATCTTAATATAACTGATGGATTATGTAATGGAACTAGATTAAAAATAACTAAATTATTTAAATTTAATATTAAAGCTGAGATTATTACAGAAGAAAATAAAGGAAATAAAGTTTTTATACCAAAAATAACTTTATGTACAAATGAGTCGTCTTCTTTGCCATTTATATTACACAGAAAACAATTTCCTATACACGGAGAGAAATGTATGATTAAATATTAGCACAAACTTGATGAAAAAATTACTATACTATATACTAACGGAAAGACAAACTCGATATGTGTTAAATTTTAGTATATGTATATAGTAAAATTTCTAAGCATCAATTTTTACTATACTATATATTAAATTTTTTTATACCTTTTAGCAAATTTTACTATACTGCATATTAGATTTTATAAATATCATGTATTAAGTATTATGGATATGAATTTTTTTTTAAATTCTAAAAATATTATTTTTCAATGCTCGTTGACGTTCTGAGAATTTTGCTTATGTTTTCAAATTCAGTTAAGGAAGAATTATTTTGTTTGTGTGTTATTGTTAGAAAGACACTTTTCACAAATTATGAAACGCTCTTTTCAAAGTTGTATATACTACATTTATCCTAAGTTACACACATTACAACAAGTTAATCGCACTCACACGCTACACCTAACGCATATTCTACCTAACACGTATTATCACGAACGCGAAAATATTTAAAAGCCTCTGTTTCAAATTCTCTAATATACCAACCAAGTACTTCTCTTACCGCTCGCAGGTTGAAAAAATGAGTCGCCACCTAGTGATTAAGCGCGGCAACAGCAGTCTCGTTGTGTCATTCTCTGTATTCATAATTTTTACGATACTGAATAGCAATTTTTGCGAGCACATATATCATAAACTCGTAGAAGTATAGTAAATTTTCATAAAAGTATGTTAGATTTCCTGCATATGTCGAGTTTGTCTCCCCATTAGTGAAAAATATAGTAATTTTTAATTATATATTTTTCTCCGTGTAGTGTTAGCATTTGCAATAACAATAAATAAGTCATAAGGACAAAGTTTTGAAAATATAGGTATATATATTAAAAAACCATTATTTTCACATAGTCAGTATATGTCGCACTTTCAAGATGTAAAAATTAAAAAAAATTATATTCAAAATGAATTAGATAATAAAAATGAAATTAAAAACATAGTTTGGAAAGAAATATTAAAATAATAATTTATAATAATTCAACATAATTTATATAAAAAAATAAATATTAACATATATAATATTATAAAAAAAATATAATTAAAAAATTAATATTATACTTATTATTTTTTAAAAAATTGTTTGTATAATTATTATTGTTTACAAGTATCGTATATATATATATATAAATCTAAACAAATAACAAAAAAAAATTGAATGGAATGCGATGGAAGGTAGATATGTTATAATTGATAATGTAAATGATCAAGAAATGATGGATAGTTTGAATAATAACATTGAAGATTATTTAAATTATGAGGAAGAGTATGAATATTACTTGAAAATCTTGCTGATAATACTAGTTCACATAATACCGAAATATCTGTTTTAAAGAATATAATAAATTCATATATTGGCGAAGATAATGAAAAAGTAGAATTTAATAATTGGAAAAAAGTACCAGAATATTATAAATATTACACTAATAAAATTATAGAATATAAAATAACATTACATGAACCAATAAATCAATTTTATCTGAGTCAAAGTTACGAAACATATTCAAGATATTTATTGAACATTGCACATATTTTAAAAAAAATATTATGATATAATATATTTTTTTAATTTATTAACTATTCAAATCATAAATTTAATATTTTTAAAAAATGTTTAATATTTTATTAAGATTAAATTTTATAAAAAAAATTTTGATATATTTCTTAAATGTAAAATTAAGTCAAAAGATATCAAACAGGAATTATAACAAAATAATCCTTTAAATCTTAAATATCTTAAATTTACATTTAGATATATCAAACATACTGTTAAATTCATATAATAAAATAATTAAGAACTATTTTTTTTTAATATTCAATGTAATATTTACATAAAATATTAACCATTATATAAAACTATTGATAATTAATAATCGAAAAATTTTGATATATTTCTAAAATGTAAAATTAAGTAAAAAGATATTAAACAGAAATTATAACAAAATAATCCTCTAAATCTTTAAAATCTTAAGTATACATTTAAATATATAAAATAATACTATTGATAAATTTTACTAAAAAATTTATGATTTAAAAATATTTCATTGAAAAATTTTCTTTTTCAATAATATTAATTATATATTGAAAATTAATAATAACAATAATATAAATTAAGAAAAAGTAAAGATATTTATAAATTCATTCTATATATATATAATTATTTCATATTAAAAAAATTTTAATTCAATTCACAATGATAAAAATCTAAAAGATTTAAAATGTTAGATGGTGTAAAAACCAGCTTAGTCTATATGTTATGAATAATGATTAAAATTTATTAATAATTTTTTTCAGATATTTTACAGAAATAATTAATATGATGTATTTTTTTTCATGTTTCTATGTTAATAATAAAAATTTGATAAAAAATGTACAATTTTATAATATTATGTATAATATAAAAATATATTATAATAAAAAATGCATAAATGTTACATTTTATATTGATATGATACCTATAATGGGGGTTGGCGAGCGAAGCGAGCATGGGTTACCCCCCCCCCCTCTAGTATTATATATTAATTACATTTCTCCACATTTTTAGAGAAAAATATTTAAAGCCGATGTGTACAAATTTCATAGTAATATGTAATCAAACTGGATGCTAACTAAATATGTAGGTTTTTATAGAATTTGAACTCCAGTGGATGAACATGTTAAAAGCATAGGCAAAATTTGAGGTTATATTGGCTCCAATGATATTTAAATGGAAACGTCGTTCTTTAATAAAAATGTCCTCGCAACAATTACCAGGTACAATGGTAACATAGTCATAGGCTACCTTATAGCAAAAATTACTATGTTACATGGTAAAATTTACTAGGAATATAATGAAAATTCCATTTTTTCTTGTAAATTGCATCATGTAACATTTAAACTTTTTGCTATGACAGACTGTGACTATACGCTACCATTTTACCTTGTAATTTTAGGAAAAAAATTTTCTCAGTGTGGCATTTTTTATTAGATATCAATACTACTTTTCCATGTGATTACGTAGTAAGAAATATTACACAAATAACAACTATTTGCGCAAATGAAGTAACATTCTTTATAAAGTGAGTGTGCCTCAGAATTACTATAATATATAGTAATTTGACATATGCTTATAATAAACTTTATATAGATAATTTTCTCAGTGTATGAACACAAAATTATCATTACTGGATCTTGTTTCTAATTCTAGTGTTCCAATATTTTCCAAGCTATTCATTTTTAAAGTTATGTAACAGAAGAAAAACATATAGAATTTATACTTACAAACGTAAGTATGATATATAATATCATACTTACAAACATCAAAGTTTTCCAAATTTCTCATATTCATTCAAAAAAATTTTAAAATATCTCTGTATCATGATTTTTATTAGTTAAAGTGAAAGCGTATAATATAATATTTAAAAAATTTTTGGATCAAGAACCAAAAATTTGAAAAACTGTAATGTCGGTATTTTTCATTTCTTTAAATTTTCTAAAGTTTATTTGTTAAACTATTATCAGTTGCGCATTCATTACGTTATTCATTGTTTTCTTTGGTATTTCATTATTTTTCTCATGAATTATTTCAATCATTCTTTTTATAAAGTAGCACCCCCCTCTACTAATTTATTTCTTGTAATATTGATTCCTTGTCAAATTGTAGTTTAAATACATCATTTTGTTCATAATTGTTTTTGCTGAAACAACCCGATACGAACCTTTGGAAAATTACCTTTTGTTGAATTGTTAGAACTTTTAAAATGCTGAACAAAAATCTCCATGAACACAAAAGAATCCTATGAGAAGTTTTCAAGTTATGGAACTTACAAATTTTCTGAAATCCTTGTAACTGTCAGTAAAATAAGCTGGAAATAAAATTAAGTGTACACTTTAGTTGTAAGTTATACTGTTGAAAAAATGACATATTTTATACCTTAAGAACAGGTCGTATAGTTCTATCCTTTTTTAACAAAAGAATTCATTGTTTTGCTAAAACTAATGATTGTAGAAAAAAATTATGAGAAAGCTGCATTTTGTGTAATAAAAAGTGATATTTTCTTTAAAAAGGAAATAGTTATTTTCGATACCGATTTGAAAACCAAGTATATCTTGCACGGACATTATTTGCTGTCCGAGCAAAGCGAGCGTAACAAATAACACCCATGTAGGGAACACCTGCATTGCGGACCTGTATCGAACCTAATTCTTCTTAACTGCGAGGTTGAAACAAAATATAATGAAAAATTCATCAAAGATTTGAAGATTTTCGACGAGTGAGAAGTTTCTTGCCCGAGCGAAATGAGGGTGTCAATCTCACGAGTCAAAAAATGTTTGTGCTAAGGATGCAGGGAGCGGACGTGGGGCACAGGGAGTGAAGCCTAAAACTTATTTAATGTTTGCATTTTCTCGTATGAATGCAGGAAAATGTGGGTCTAAATAAGTGTTTATATGTGCATATGTGTACTCTCTAAATAAATTTCCACTCAATGGGTATACTCTCTAAATAAATTTCCACTCAATGGGTAAGTGAAAATCACTTCACTAGAGTTAATAAAACTTCGCTAAATGAAATATTCACGGTTTGAATTGCAGTGAAAATATCACCTTATTTTAGTGAAAAATTTATCGAAGTTAAGTAAAAATTTCACCTGATTTCAGTGAAAATTAAATTGAATTTGAGTGAATTTATTACAAGACAAAAAAGTGATTAACAAAGGAAAAATTATTTTTTTTTGTTTCAAGTAAAATAGAATATTCTAATAATACTTTTATGTTGAAAATCTCAGGCTTATTATTCTCAATAAGATTATCGTCAACTTTATTTGATTATTTTACAAGCATTCCTATCATTATGGCAATTATGTATACAAAAAATTATTCTAATTTTGAATAATCATTTTAGAGAGGAGAATCATTGAATCAGTGAATGTTTGATTATTTTCATTTTTTTATGATCATTAGCAAGTATAAAATTAGTGCTTTGATATTTTGTTTTTCTAAATTTATTTGCAGTTTTCAGATATACCAATTTTATTGTTACACCGAAAAGGGAATTTTTTTTTAAATTCTATATTTGGAATCGCGTCCTCCTTTATGGATATTAGAGACTTGGAAATATATACATAACAGATTACATAATATAAATTTACGTAATATAATTATGATTTATATTTTACATTTAAATTTATACAATGTTACACTTTATAATTTGATTACAAGGTGTCACTCAGATGATTTTTTAACTTCAATGAATTTTTTGTTTCTTGGTATTTTAGGCATGATATATAAGTGCTGTACACTAATATCTTCTAGAAGTTATGCATAAACTACGTTACCAATTTTAGAGGGGGGGGGGTATAACAAGAACCAACGGATGGTAACACTAGAGAGGGGGGGGGGGATAATTAAAGTAAAGTTGAAAACCCTAATGTAGAAAAATGAATTTTATTTATTTTTTGCTTTCTCATAGAGAAAGCATTGTATTGATGAACATTTTTTTTCTATTTTTCATTAATATGTAGATATTTGGACTCAAGGAGTCGAAATAAGTGATTTCCAGAAAATGTCTGTATTCATGTGTGTGTATGTATTCATGACGCCAGCTAGATCTCGAAAACTACTCGATGGATTTTCTTCAAATTTTGCATAGAATTTATTTTTTTGTTTAACTGGTATGGAAGTCATTAAAAATTGGTTTTCTTAGCGTAGTTTTAATTTTAGAGCCAATTAGAAAATTTATTTGAACACTCTATGTTCTCAGGCTTGTTTTGCGTGTGCGAAACATAATATTTTTTCATAGTGTGCGAAACATGTATGCCGTTTTCTTTTAGACAACAAGATTCACAATTGAAGGCCTGGATGCAATAAGAGCATTTACGCTCGGAGCACGTAAAACTGAAGTCAGTTGGTAGTAAAAATTTCATTTTCTTCAAATGAATTTTAAAAAATTTGACGTTGTAAAACTCATCATGACGCATCTTTTTTATATTAACAGTTTTTTTATAAAATTTTTATTTTTCAAAAAAAAAATTAAAAACAAGAAAATTTTTTACATTAAATTTCAATATTTTTTTAAAATTAAATCGTTGTAATTCGAGTAAATATTAAACGATTTCGCTGAAATTTGAAATATATTTTCTAAATATCATAGCGAAATTTATGATAATTATAAAAAATGTTAATTCTCAAATAGTTAGTCGCAATTGTTTATTAATTAATACAAATTACAAATTGTGCGTTTATAATGTTCTCGAGAAAAAAGTATCGAGGGAACTTTCAAGTACAAGAAACTTGTAGCAACAAAGTTTTTGGTTTTTGTATAAAGAAAATTTGTGGAAAGTTTCAAATCGATTGATAAATAATTAAAAAAGATATAACAACATTTACAAGTAGCGCGCATGCGGTCGAGCGCTGTAATTTTCTTATAAGTTAGATTCTCAATGAATATTACGTCCCTGTCAAAAAAAACTACGTGGAATCCCACGTGGGTACCTACGTGGGAACCTACGTGGGGACCCACGTGGGAACCTACCTGGGTACCCACGTGGGTATCCATCTATGTTCCCACGTAGATTCCCACGTAGATACCCACGTGGGAAATAAGACCCTGTCAAAAAAAACTACGTGGGTACCCACGTGGGATCCCACGTAGTTTTTTTTGACAGGGGTCAACTGAATGACTCTTGGTGATATTATTTGGAAAAAGCAATAATACAAATATAATATGATATTTATTAAAAATAAATAAACATATAAATAAACAAACAAATGAATAAATAAACAAAAATCTGTATTGTAATTATTTAATAATTAAATAATTACATTACAGATTTTTGTTTAACCCTTTGAGGGACAGTGGTACGTATTTGTCCCACCTATTTGGTTTTGGATTTTTCCGTATTTCTAAAACGCATATGCCTTTTTAAGACATCTATAAGACTTTTTGAACTCTTGAATACCTGATTTATTAGATTTTATAGAGAAATTGCAAATATTCATTAATTGAAGTATTTGTTATAAACAATTAATCTCAAAAAACCCGTTTTTTACAGAAAAATGTGCCCCTCAAAGGGTTAATACTTATTTTTTGATTGTTTCAAAGGATTTTTTTTTTATTTTGTCTCTTAAAATCTTTCGCATTAGTAATATGAGTTTTCTAAAAACACAAAATGTAATATTTTTAAACAATATAATGTTGGGATTTATATTTATAAAAGTAAACATATATGCGTGTGTACGTTCACTCTTCTTCTTTATAAACATTGTTATGAATTTTGTTCGTGTATATATATATATATATATATATATATATATATATATATATATATAATATATATAATAATATAAATATATATATATAATATATATATATATATTAGTTATATATGCCCTTTGGCCGTATTCAGGTGGAATATGAGTCGAGGACAATGTTTGTCGCTTGAGCTGAAATTGCCGAAGACGCGCGAAACGCGCGCGAGGTAGATTTCTGCTCAAGCTGCAAACATTGTTCCAGATTCAGATTCCACCTGAATAAACGGCCAAAGGACATAGATGATTTTATGTCCGAAGTAGGCTGTATGAGGAAATATAACTTATTAGTTGAAAATATTAATCTTTTTTTCAATACTTTTAAAATTAAATTTTAGTTCTATTGATTTTTTCTTTTGTTTCTTAGATTGACATTTTGTAATGAGTATAGCTGCTGTCGAAGCGCGAGTCATTTTTTTTCACTAACCTACGTTCAATATGATTGCTCTTTGACATATTGAACGAAACATAGTAGGATCGGTGATGCCATATTGATTTCTCCTGAGACATATTGAGTCTCAATATGTCTCAGGAAGACATATAATTCTTGCAATAAGTCGAGGAGCCCGTCTGAGACATATGGGATGCCAATACAAATTTAGCATGCTCTTTACATACTGACACGAATATGGCCTACGAGGACATAAATATATATACGATTTAGGCAAGTGCTGTGGTCTTAACATATAGGAATATTTTGCTACCAGTCTTCTTTTGTTTAACGTTTAGACTTGTAAAATTGTACACCACGGAGAATAATGGAATCAAAAAACGGTCAGAAAAGAACAAGAAATGATACATCGTTCTTTTCCAACCGTTTTTTGATTCCATTATAAGTATAAAAAAATTTTCATTCCTCGTGCTGTACAATTTTACAAGTCTAATCGTTAAACAAAAGAAGACTGGTAGCAAAATATTCCTAAGAGTGAACGTACATACGCATATATGTTTACTTTTATAAATATAAATCCCAACATTATATTATTTAAAAATATTACATTTTGTGTTTTTAGAAAACTCATATTACTAATGCGAAAGAAAAAAAGGTTTAACAGACAAAATAAAAAAGAAATCCTTTGAAACAATCAAAAAATCAGTATTAAACAAAAATCTGTAATGTAATTATTTAATTATTAAATAATTACATTACAGATTTTTGTTTATTTATTTATTTGTTTGTTTATTTATATGTTTATTTACTTTTAATAAATATCATATAATATTTGTATTATTGCTTTTTCCAAATAATATTACCAAGAGTCATTCAGTTGACGTAATATTCACTGAGAATCTAACTTATAAGAAAATTGCAGCGCTCGACCGCATGCGCGCTACTTGTAAATGTTGTTATATCTTTTTTAATTACTTATCAATCGATTTGGAACTTTCCACAAATCTTCTTTATACAAAAACGAAAAACTTTCTCGCTACAAGTTTCTTGTACTTGAAAGTTCCCTCGATACTTTTTTATAAACGCACAATTTGTAATTTGTATTAATTAATAAACAATTGCGACTAACTATTTAAGAATTAACATTTTTTATAATTATGATAAGTTTCGCTATGATATTTAGAAAATATATTTCAAATTTCAGCGAAATCGGTTAATATTTACTCGAATTACAACGATTTAATATTGAAATTTAATGTAAAAAATTTTCTTGTTTTTAATTTTTTTCTTGAAAAATAAAAATTTTATAAAAAAATTGTTAATATAAAAAAGATGGGGCATAGTGAGTTTTACAACGTCAAATTTTTTTAAATTTATTTGAAGACAAATGAAATTTTTACTACCAAGTGACTTCAGTTTTACGTGCTCCGAGCGTAAATGCCCTTATTGCATCCGAGCCGCCTTCAATTGTTTTGCAGACTTGGGCTCGATATTTATGTCATATAAGGTTATTTTAACAGGAAATTGGAAACAAAATTCTTTATTTTGAAAAATAAAAAGGGGGAATTGTTTTATATGGAAAAGAGTGATTAAAGTAGTACTGTCGATATGAAGTTAGCCAAATGAGTATTTACTCAAATTTTGATTCTGTAGAAATTACACGTGACAACACTGCTTGCCGATTTTATACATAAAGCATGTATATTTTCTAAGTGGTTATGTCTTTATTTACATGAAAAGTAAGATTCTTTTAGAAAATAAAGAAGTAAGCAACAAAATGAAAAAGGGTTATGATGATATGTGTAATATCCAACCTCGAAAACAGTGTAAATATTGCAGTAATCGAAAAGGAAAAACACCAGCTGATTACCCTTCATTTACATACTTCCAAATTTATTTCTTTTGCAATGTCCATGTATAATTTAGAAAAATTATAAATATATTTGAAAAAATAATATTTTTCTTTTTATTTAATACAAATAAATAAATATGAATATATTTATACTGAATTAATAGAAACAAATGATTTTTTAAAATTTATTCGAGCATCATAGAAGAACATAAGTTTGAAAATATACAAATAAAGAGTAATCAGATAATAATTTTTTCTTTTTGATAACTGCAGTATTTACAATGTTTTTTAGAGATGAATAATTATACATATGAGTTCGTGTATGCATTAAATAAAACAAAATTTATATTAAGAAACAAAATTCAAGATATACTTATATATTGTACCTAACTATATTATATAATTCACATATATTGAAAAATAAAAAATTGAAAATATCTTTTGATGTATTTCAATTAATTTTTTGCACGTTTTTCTTGAAACTTAGTCACATTGGCTCAAGCGCATTATACTTTTAACTTTACGCAGGCTTTAACCTATACTCTGTGACGTTGACACATTTACAATAGCATATTCTGCTACTTAAAATTTTATTCATTCATTTGCTTATAATTTTTCTTACAGGCACCCAATCGATGTTTTAAAAGATGCCAAATTTTACTAAGATTCCAAATTAATACTGTATCAATTCTTATCAATATCTTGCCCGTAAGTTTTGTAAAATCCGTAATTCAATGTATGAAAAACGTTTCTGCCCATAAGGCTACGTGTTAACCGTTAGAAATTAAAAACATTAATAACTTTTTTCATAGACACCAAAGGTCCACAAAAATTTATTTGAGTCATTCTTGGGTCAATATTGACCTATTATTTTAGTTTGATCAAAATTTGTCCCGTCGATCAATTTGCGACAGTACTACCTTAAATGAAAATGTTCAAAATGATTTTAATTTTATTAATTATAAAGTTGATTTAGATAGTGAATTTACTTGTAATGTTTTTTACAGGTAGAATTATTGTAAATCATTTAGTCACTTTTAAAAAATAACATATATCAGATATAAAAGTAACATATATATAACATATGTCACTTTTAATATATAATATATATCATAGAATTAAAAAAAAACTAAATTTTCCAAGTATAAATGTTTAATTTTTTTTCATAATTTTCTTGAAAGAAAATTTAACTCTTTCGACGGTTAATTCCAGAAACTGTTCTAATGAAAAACTGATAACTTTGGCTGGCCAACAATTAATTTTGAAAAATTTTCTGGATAATAAGCGTTTTAAATTTATTATAAATCAGAAATATTTTAATAAGAAAAAAAAATAAAAGTTTTTAGTCGCAATCATCATAGTACATTTCGTAACGGGTATGAGAAGGCTTTATTTACGAAACGAGAAGTCTACGGCCCGAGCTCAAGGCGAGGGTCGTAACGAGTTTCGTGAAAAAGCCTTTTCATACCAGTTGCAAACCGTATTTTTTGCCATGAGAGCCAAAAAAGAGCAACGAAGTTGCGATTTTGATGTTCGAATGGCAAAAAAATATTTACAATATTAATAATGCAGTTGTAAATATTCATGATTCATCATTTACCTCTTTATTATTTACTCGTCTCGCTCCGCTCGGTCAGTAACCAAAAAAATGATCGTGTTTCGCTTACAATGTGTTAAAAAATAGTATACACGGAAAAAAATTTAGCGTTAAGAGATTTCAAACATATCATGCATTGAGAGAATTCAGTGACTTGACTGCTTAACTGCGAAGCACTGAGTCAATGGATTTCGAGGAATATAAGAAACTGATAAACTCAAGGATGGAAGTCTGCGACTTCGATCGTTGAGTCTGCGACTCTGATCGTTGAGTTCAAACAGCGCTAAATATGAAAATGCAGTATTTCAACGTTGCTTACGAATTCACGCTTACCAATATCGAATTGAATCTTTTCGAATTTTGTTTTGTGATAACTCAACGATTCCTTGAATATGTTTATTTCGATATCAAATTCAAACAATTCAAAATTTTGAGTTATCAGAACGCTATTTTCATTAGAAATTGAGGAACACTAAATATCGAAGTCTCCGAACGCAAAAATTTTTTCCGTGTACGCAACACGTGTGTAGTACAGGTGATCCACGCACTCGTCTTTTTTCTTAAAAACTGGACTCGTGCGTGAATTACCTGTTTCGCGCACTGGTTGCGTAATGTACTATTTTAATCTTGATTTTTTATTTTTTTGTATTTTACGTCAAGCACTTGATTTATTTGTTTTAAAATTTGCATGCTAATTATTTGCGACTACCAAAAGAAGGAAAACTTTTGAAAACTGATTTTCTTAGCGTAGTTTTAATTTTAGAGCATTTTGAAAATTTTGAAAAAAATTTTCATTTTTCATTTTTCTTCTGTTTTCCGTAAAATACTCGATGGGTTTGCTCCAAAATTTGTATATAAGTTATTTGCTACTGTATGAAAAAAACAAGCCTTTGAAAACTGATTTTCTTAGAGCAGTTTCAGTTTCAGAGCATTTTGAAAATTATAAAAAAAATTATATTTTTCAATTTTCTTCTATTTTACGTAAACCATTCCATAGATGTACTCCAAAATTTAAATACAATTTATTCGCCACTATCTAAAGAAAACAAGTATTTGAAAACTAATGTTCTTATTGTAGTTACAATTTTAGAAAATTTTAAAGATTTAGAAAATAATTAAAATTTATTTTTTTTATTTTTTTTATTTGATGCAAAGTACTCGATAGATTTGTTCCAAAAGGTTTTGTTTCATTTTAATTAAAAAAAAGTGATATGTCTAAAAAAATTTTTTTTGTATTCAATTATATTGTGGGCCCCTAAAAAAATTAGATGATTACAAAATATTTATAAATTAAGTAAATAAATTAAATATATAAATTGGGAAACGACGCCTCTTTTTAGCTCAAAATGAAATGACACCTTTCTTCAACTCGAAATTTAATGGCAGCTCTCTATAACCAAAAATGAGATGACACCTTCTTCCCAATGACCGTAGAATTACAATAATTTAACGTATGATTGAATAGTTATTGATTATTAAAAAATTAATTATAATATTATAAGTAAAATACACAAAATTTTTTAAAAATGAAAAAATAGTCAACGCTACAGAGGAATAGGGGGGGGGTAGGTCAATAGTCTACGGATGTTAACGCAGGGGTGGGGTGGGGGTTAAAAAAATCTGAAAAATTGGTAACGTAGTTTATGCACAACCCCTTACATAGTTTACATTTTTCTTTATTTTCCCTGGTGATAATGTGTTAGTGTGTTAGATTGTGTGCCCTATACGCTGTCTGTTGATTAGCACTTAGTCTCTTCTCTTGTATTTTAAGGTCATATTGTTATCAGTAACATTAGATTTTATCTTTTTAGTGACGATATTTTGCTGTTGGATTGTCGTATTTTATTCTATTTTATTTTGTTTTAAATTAATTTGTAGTAATCTTCTTTGTTCAGTTAATATTGCATACTGATGTATTCAAGTTGACATGGTTCTTTGGCATATTGTTTTATGGTATATGCGGAGTTGGCGGAGTCTTGTGCATAATATATTAATATGTTATCCTTTTTTCATTCATTATGTTTTTTATAGTCTTGGTTGTTGCTGTTATTGGCGGGTTGTTTGTTAGTTACTTCTTACTTTATGATTAGTATACTCTTATTATAATTTTTTCTTCTGTTTGTGTCGCTATTTCTATTGTTTCAGAACTGTAATGTCGAGGGCGAATCGCGAAGTAGTCCATTTCGGAAATTTTAAAAGAATTTTCTCGTTTGTAGGTAGCATTGATGCTGTTTCAATTGAGTTTTTTCCACAGAAAATGGCCATAGGGATGGTTTTGTGACTAGGATATACATTTTCTAATTAGGTTTTACTGGTAATTTCTTTATTTAAGATTGTTTGCGTCTCTTGTATCCAAGGTTGTGTTGTTTCAATTAGTTTGCAGTAAACTGTTGGGAGTTAAATCTTTAATTCTTTGAGATACTTGCTTACATGGTGATAAAATGGTTGGTTTGATTCATGTTTTATTGGTCTGTTTTCTAATATTTTGTTTAGTAGCTAGAATGCTTGATTGTTTGGTGTGGTCATTAATTTAACTGCATATTTGAAATTCATCTTTTTCGGTCTAAGATTTAGTGGTAAAGCGAATTGCATTTGAAAACACTAATTGATGGGCTTGTTCTACACGGTGAAATCGGAGTACCGTAAAAACACCTACTCAGTGTAGTACGGTAAATTTCTATACTCAGTCACCATAAAGACATGGGGTAGGCTGATTGAAATAGATACTAGTAGTGATATTTAAGCGACTCAAATTAGTACTAACTTTTATACATCTAAGCTCGGGATTTTACCAGACTAGTACTAGAAATTTAAATACTACTACAAGTACTTTTATTTTTAAGACTATGTACAGTATTTATATTTATTTATTCTTACAACTCATTCTTTTTCTATAATGAATATGAAATAAAGAACAATTGCAAAATTCTAGAAAATAAATCACTGTATATGGTGATATAATAATTTCAACAGTTGAGATTATTATATTAAATGTTGACAGTCAACATTACTATAATATAAACTACTCACAATGTTAAAATTTATTTGTGAATTTTTTTTCATTCAAGTGTACAGACATAATATCATTTTTAATTAATATTAGATAAATAATAGTAATAAATTCATATTATGATGAACTATAACTTTTGTATAATCAGATGAAGCATAAACTTGAAATATACATGTTTTGTCAAATGGTTTATTTACTTTTTATTATATTTGTAACTCTCAAGATGTATGTGGAATTAGTTGGAAAAATAAGATTAATCTTATGTTTTATTGCGTAGATAGCTATAACTCTATTTTTAATTTTTATCAGACAAATAAAAGTTGTGAATTCATAATTCAATGGACTATAACTTTTGTATAAGCACACATCTTAACATTTTGATTAGAAAAGAGATACATTTGAATATTCTAACAATTTAAAGTTTCCATTTAACCAATAAAAATGTAACGTAACCACTTATGTACAAAACTATAAAATAAATTTATTTTTAGATAATTTCTACTAATTATTCTTATATTATGTTAGTCACAAATATAATAAACAACAATCACAAAATCACTGTATATAGTAATATAGGATGGCTAAAATTAAATTAAATTTTTGTTCTTTTCTCGATTCCAATATAATCTCTTTTTTTACCGCAAAAAATAAAATTAATGTAATAATATATAATAATATATACACTGAAAGACTATCGGCGCAGCCTGTAACCTTCAAGGTTATGTGCTACTCTGATTCGTTACGTTTCGAGGTATACGCGCAATCGGAGTAGCAGCTACTCAGATTTGAGTTTCCCTTACTCTGAATCGAGCATATGTAAAGCGCCGATTCGTCAAAACAACGTTACACACAAATGATCGGAGCAGGCACAGTTCATTTTCAGTACTTTCTTTGTCGTTTCCGGCACACTGTTTGCGCCGAACGCGTGGCGCTAGCGTAGTCAGGGAGAAGGGCAACTAGCAAGCAAAAAGTTTTTCAGTGTAGATACACTTAAATAAACTGATTAATTGGTTTAATTTCTGATTTTCTGAAATTTCATTCACGAAATCAGTCATGTTAAAAGTTTATTCGAACTAAATTTTTAGTTCACAAACAGGAATGCTTAACTGCGACTATATCCCGCGGGCTTAGGGTATTTTAGATAGTATACAAAAAACAGGTACTATAGTACGTTTTAAACAAGTGACAGTATTTGTAAATCTACTACCTATCCCTTGTTTTGAAGATACTCAGACGAGTAGATGTAATATACGTACTGAGACCGTTAAAAACACTATTAGTATAGTAATTTGACTGACTTTTTGATTTTAGTATAAGGTTTTATGGTACTCCGGTTTTTCCGTGTATAAGCCCCCAAGGCTATTCTCATACTAGTGTTAAGTATTTAATCTAGTTTTCTTAGTGTGTTTCTGCCTGCTGAACTGTTTGCTGTTGCTTTGTAGTTTATTTTTGGTTGTATAAATGATTTGTATATGTTCAGGACTTGTAGGTTTGTACCTCAATTTTTAACGGATAGGATTTTTAGTATGTTCATTTTTAGTAAGCACTGTTTCAAGTTTTCTATGTGCTTTTTCCAATCAAGTGATCTATCAAATGTCAATCCAAGAATTTTCGTGTTATTTACTATATTAATGTTCTTGTTTTCTATTGTAAACTGTAAGCTGATTGACGTATTTTTATATTTTTCGAAAACAATAGCTACTGTTTTGATTTTTGATATTTAAAAGCCTGTTTTTTTGTGAATTTAATTATGTTGTTCAGTGTTTGTTGGAGAATTCGTTAAGGGGTTAGGCCGCTCTAGAATTTAAAAAAAATCGATTTTTTTTTAATTGTCCCTTAAGAGCAGGTCGTATATCTCTATCCTTTTCTAATCAAAGAATTTATTTTTTTGCAAAAACTAATAATTGTAGCAAAAAATAAGGAGATGGCCCCATCTCGTATAATAAAAAGGAAGATTTTCTTTGATGAGAAAAAATTATTTTTATTGATTCGTTTTGAAGAAAACCTTGAAAAACTTAAAAAATAAAGGTTAGGATGAACGATTCAGTTTTTCAAGGTTTTCTTAAAAACGAAGCGATAAAAATAATTTTTCCTCATAAAAGAAAATCTTCCTTTTTATTATACGAGATGGGGCTTTCTTCTTATTTTTTGCTACAATTATTAATTTTTGTGAAAAAATCAATTCTTTGATTAGAAAAGGACAGATATACTCGACCTCCTCTTAAGACGTCTAAAATGATGTCTCAAAAGATTATAGTCGGGAAAAATTTCTAAGTAAGTTGGTTTTTTGAATAGTCTGCCTTTGTAACCGCTCGAGAAAAAGGGCGTTAGGGGATTGGAGCAGGTATACGGCAGAAGTTATTGAAACCATTTGTGTATAGACTATTTTAGACAAGAACGGGATGATAACCTGGAAGGCCAATTGTATGGTGCATCGCTGATTGAAGGTATTCAAAAATTATTCATAATTTTCTACTACTTAAAACTTCAAACGCGTTTATCTCAAAACTGTATTTTTTGAGCTGGCCGGAAACAACTCAGACAATATTCAACCGAATAACTTGAAATTTTGAATATATCTTGAAAAATATACTGTTTAAAGAAGTACGTAGGATTTTTTTTATTGCATAGTTGATTTGCTATTAACAATTATTTGATGATTTTCAAGCAAATTTTTCATTTTTCCCTTTGGAAGTGCGCTGTTTGGCTAAAAATTAAAATATTGGAAAAAACCTACGTACTTCTCTAACAGTTAGTGTATAAAATAAAACAAAACAAATTGGCTACTTGAAATACAAAAATTACAGGAGCTATAGTTTGTCCGGCTATAATCCTTGAAAAAACGAAGATGTCATTGAAAAAATGCTGTATAGCCGCCATTTTAAAATGAATCAATTAAAACAAATTTTTTGTATACAGTTGTTTATTCATATATATATATGTTGGAATTTGAAGGAAGAAGGTGTAGTCAGAAAGCACAAAGAAGTAATTTTTATAAATCTTTATTTTTTTCTCTCTCTTATGCTGTCAGACTTGAACTAACTAGATGACCATGCACTTTGTGCTCTATGGACCTTATCCTAAATTATTATTTTGTTTATAGTTTATGAGTGTGTGAGTATATATGAATATTATGATGAGTTTTATTATATACAGTTTTTAGAGATTATAACTTAATGTGTTTGTATTTTCTATGTAACTTTAGGAGTCTTTATACGTTACTTTTTCTTGTTAAAATAATATAAAGAATATTTATTAAAAGATTATATTAATTTTTGTACATATATCAATAATATATATATATATATATATCTTTCTATATTATATAATTGTACTAAAAAATTCAGTTGCAGACTGAATGGGAAGAATATGCGGAACCTATATTTTACTCATTTTCCATTCTCTTATTCAATAACGTAAATTTACGTTATTTTATACATATTTTTCTAAAAAGATGTCACCCCATACCTCCCACCCGTTTTCTACCCAACATCCTATCCAACATACCACCCATCGTCCTACCCAACATAGATTACAGTACGTATCATATAAAAAAATAGTACATTATGTACCAAGGGCACGAAATAGGGAATTTTGGCCCGAGTGTGAGTCTGTCGCCTGAGTGAAGCGAATGCACCAAATTCACACGGGGGTGACAAATTCCTGTTGCACCCATGGTGCATATACTATTTTTTAACCTAAGGGACGAGAAATACGTATTTTCAGCTCACTTTCGCGAGCGCAAAATATAGTATATTCTGGACCGCTTTTTGCAGGCGAGAATAATTTTCGCGCCCACAAAAAGTAACATATAATTCAAAATTAAATATGGTGGATTATATATAGCAGACAAAAATCTGAAAAAAACCTTAAAATTGGATGAAAATCTGTATGTAAAGATTTTTAAGATTGCTGATTACGAAATCATTCTCAGATTTTAAAAATTCAATATGGTGGATCCAGTATTGAGGACAAAAATTCGAATAAATTCTCGGAATTGGATGAAAATTGGTATACTACGATTTTTCATTTAGCTGATTACGAATCCGTCATCGATTTGTCAAAATTCGAGGATACAAATGCAATTTTCACATTTTCTACTAAAATATAATCCTACTTTTAGCGCCAATTGGAGACAAAAACGTGGACGTAACAGGATTCTGTCTCTTTCGGTGTGCTAGATTATAGTGAGTCCCCTTGCCTCTCATTGTTAAGGGAATTGTCTTAAAAATTGATTTTTAATAAAACTTTCTGAAATTTTAAATATACTTAAAGTAAAAGATGGATTAGCTCTTAAAATTTCAGACAATTTTACCGTCAATATTTGAAGTAATTAAATTAGAAAATAATTAAAAGAACCATTAAAAATGTGTACTTTAAAACGCAGCCTTATGAGAACACATATGAGAAAATGTTTAAATCAGTCCCGGAAAATTTCTAAAAGAGTTTTGGAAAAACTAATATGATATAATTTAATATATAATTTATCTAATTTACGAATGTAAAACATATTTACCAGACAGTTTTTAAGATATTCGATTATAAACGATTAAAATGCCTTGAGATTTTTCATAAAGCATGTGAATGGCATGGCAACGTTGCGATTTATATAGACATAGTTTAAACTATACCGTGAAGCTTGAGAAATAAGGAGACTAATACTGACAATCAAACCGTGTTGCTACGTTGAAAACCTTCTCTCGTGCAACTTACAAGAAGAGCACCTCACCTCCAGGTAAGGGATCCGGCTGCAACTGCAGGATATGATTTTTTGATTAAAAAAAATGAACCCGTGTTTTTTCTTTTCGTCGAATAGACCCCCTAGACAAGGATATAGACATTTTTTTTAAATATGGTGAATAAGAGCCTTTATAAGAACTTAAATAACCAAAGAACTAAGACTCTTACAAAAAATTTAAGCTTTATTGCATTAAAAAATCTTTAGTGGTTCAAAAGTTACAGGCGATTAAAATATATTGATGAAATAACGTGAAAAATTGATCATATTTTATATGCTAAAAATATTAAGTAAATACGTGGTAACATTTAATTAAGAATAACTTCCGAACAAGAAAAGCTTTTTTAATGCCACAAAGGTTAAATTAAAGCATTCAATTCGTGTTCATTTTATCTTCTATGCATTTTTTTGTAAGTCTTAGTTCTTTGGTTATTTAAGTTCTTATAAAGGCTTTTATTCACCATACTTAAAAAAAAATATCTATATCCTTGTCTATGTCTATATCTAATTTTCTCAAAAACTGCTTTTTTTTTTTTTTTTTTTTTTTAATTTTTATACGTTTTTATACATAGATAGATAGATAGATATTATTTCATTTTGTATAAGAATACAAAAACGTGTAATACAATTTATAAATATAGAAACAATAAATATTGCACAAAATGTTATAAAAAAGTATAAATATATATGTGAATGTAAATATTGCACAATTAATATCACAGTCAGTCACTAAATCTAATAATACTGAATAAGTAAGTCACAAACAAAAATAAATAAAAGTGATATCACAGAGTAATGATAAATTGCACGCAATATAAATAAAAATAATCATATAAATAAAAATCAGTTATACAATATCTATCAGTCATAATATTAAAAATTAAAAGAATTAAATTTAATACATAATACTATAAAATAACAAGCGTATGCAATAGCATGGAAACGCAGTCAAAAATAAAATCAAATAAAAACTCTCACTCACCAACCATTCAGCCAACACTCATACAATAAATACACTTACACCTCAAGCCTATATACGGGACGTTACAAAAATAAATTAAATAAATTAATATAAATTAATAGTCAAAAATATTAATCGAGGTCGAGCAAGTACCCTCTCACCGCTGCTTTGAACCTGCTGAGAGATGAAAGATGTTTAATCTCAGCAGGCAAGGAGTTCCAAAAATGCGCACCTTGAACTTAGAAGGAATTCCTGCCAAGTTCAGTACGCATAAAGGGCACCGCTAGATCGCTGATTTCTCCCCAAGTAGCCGCCCTTAGCACACATCTAGTGAAGAGACCCATTAGATGCTCCGGAGTATTCATGCGCAAGATCTTGTACATAAGTACAGCCAAAAAATATTGTCTCCTCGAATCAGTACGCAGCCAACCCAACGCGACTCTATAAGGAGAAATATGAGCTCCCATTCTTACACCTAATACATATCTCACACACGAATTCTGCAGTCTTTGTATTCTTCTCTTCAAGCCCTGAGAATCATTGAGCAGAACCACCGAACAGTAATCAAGATGTGGAAACAGCAGGGCTGTTGCAAGTTGTTTACGCAGAGCCTCCGTGGTGTACCGACGAAAAAACTACAAAGCATACAACACTCTGTTAAATTTTTTTGTAACCATATTATTGTGAGGCTTCCAAGAAAGCTTAGAGTCAAGCACAACGCCAAGGCTCGTTACAATGACCGAGAAAGGAATGCTGACACCCCCTCAAGGTCAATCGTCCGTGGCGCCCCAGCATAAAATGAATTGATAAAACGAATTCTGCCAAAGACGGTTGCCTTAGACTTGCTAGCATTCAAAGTGAGTGAGGCACCAGCCACCCCTTCGACACCGCATGGGCCGCCCGCCGTAAAATAAGAATACCCGCATCCACATTCTCACGAGGAACCTGCGTATAAATCTGCAGGTCATCTGCATACAGTAGGTGCCCAACACAACCAGAGCCAAAAGCGTCACGTACGTTGTTAATGTAAAGGACCCAGTACCGATCCCTGTGGAACTCCTAGGTTGGTTGTTAACCAACCTGATTCTTCTCGTAAGTGTGTTGAAACCATTTGCTTCCTCCCTGAAATATAAGAGTTAATCCACACGAGAGCGGCCCTGGAAAACCCCATCGATCTAAGCCTTGCAAGTAATTTAGAGGGAGAAATCGTGCCGAATGCTTTACTAAAGTCAAAAAGTAAAAGTAACGTGACGTGTTTTTTGTTCAGACCTGACCTTATATCGTCTGTTAATTTAAGTAAAGCTGTCTGCGTAGAGTGATTTTTTCTGTAACCAATCTGTATGGGATCAAGTATCTTATTTGTAGTAATATATTCCTGCAATTGGTCGTGGACGATCTTCTCAAGTACCTTCGAAAGGAAACACAAAATCGCAATTGGCCTAAAATCTTTAGGCGACTTAGGTGCAGAACACTTTTTAATGGCACAATGCGTGCCTGCTTCCTAAGGCCAGGGAAGACGCCCCGCGAAAAAGAGGAGTTGAACAGAGTCACAAGATGTTCACCACTAAATGGTAAAGTTTTAAGTATCAGGCTTTGAAGAATGCCATCCTCGCCACGAGCCTACGATGAGAAATGAGAAATCGCAAGAACAACATCATTGATATTAATTGGTTTAAAAGCAAAACCATCTTCACTACATTCAGTAAGAACCCTCTCGCGAAGCTTATCATCATCATGCGGCGAGACCGACACCCCAGCAAAGCGCGCGTTAAGCTCATCAGGAGTGAATCCATTCAAGTCCCCTTGAGGTCCGGTTAAAAGTCCCAGGCCTCTCAGCTCCTTCCAGACATTACCGTTTGCAAGTACTTCGAACAGTCTATTATGATAGTATGTGGTCTTTGCAAGTTCAGTCTGTTCGTCTACCGTCTTAGGTAAATGCAGAAACTCAGTCAGGTATTGCGTTTCGTTTGTCCGTTTATATCTTCTGTAAGTAGCATCCCGCTTGCGCCGCATCTGCGATAATTCTTTATTCAACCATAGTGGGCTATTCTTCGTATGCTTGAGTATTTTCACTGGTGCTGAACTCTCTATGACACAAGTAAAATTGTCACAAATGCAGCCAAGTGCAGACTCTGTGTCTACAGTACCAGCTGTTAATGGTATCCAATCATAGCCGGCTAGTTTCTCTAGTAATTCATTTTGATTAATGCTTTTATAGTTTCTATATCTAATCGACTTGTGATCTATGCTGCACGTATGATAAGCAATAGAAACATCAATTAGGTTGTGCTGACTATGAAAATTCGCAGGTAAGTTACGTGCGTCAAGTACATTGTCATTGTCAGCCACAAGAATCAAGTCAATCCATGTGTGAGAATATGGAGTTATATGCGTGGCACCATACTGGACCAATTGAAGCGAAAGCTCCGCTGTCAGCTTACTAAGAAACCTCGCATCACTGCTTTCTCACATGAGATCGGCATTCAGATCCCCCATTATAATTTTATGTGAAAAATCATGAAATAAATCTCTCAAGGAATTTAACAAATCAGATTTTTTTGTAAATGAAATGGCAGGATGACAATAAATGACAGAAACCAGCACAGGTTCAGAGTTGCCATCCTTAATCGAACAAAAGATATATTCTGGCACTTCAGGTTTATCGCTGCTAGTGATGATTATGGTATTAGAAAAAGCTAGTACTTCACATTTGAAATTATTTTTAACGTAGAGGGCAACCCCTCCTCCATGAAGGTTTCCGTGCTGCCTGAACAACTTATAATCCTTAATCTGAATGACGTCATCCGAGACAGTTGGTCCTAGCCAGGTTTTAGTCACTCCAAACAGATCATAAGAGGGACCATCGCATAAGAGCTTGTGACCTGTCCAATGTGAGCTCTTAATGAGGTCACATTCAAAAAGCCCGCTCGCAGTTCACCCTTTTTCCCCGTGCGATTCCTCCGGGAGATCCGGTGTAGTCATTGGGGAGAGACATCAACATCATTATTATTATTTAATTTTTCCTTCTCAACATTACCTTCTTTGCTAGTCATAACAATGTCGTCATTTCTTAAGCATCCACTAATTACTTTAGAATTGTCGTTAGTAATATTTTTATCTAAAATTATGTTTCGAGAACTGCATATTTTATCTATTTCATTTTTTTAAACAAATGCAAATTCTCTCTCCCCCCTTCCTCCGTCTTGCCAGAAATCTGACATTTTTATGCCATACAAAATTAATACCCTTTTTTTGGCATATTTCTTAAGATCTTTAAAATTTTTATGTCCCCTTTTGGAGATATTCGTTAATAAATATTTGAGAGTGATTCTTAATGGCAGAAAAACTAGCAAAACGAGTAAGGTCAATATCTGCAGTTGAGGAGCTAGTAATTTTTCTTTTTTGTATAAATATTTCTCTTACCAGGCTCTCCTCTGATAATCTAACCAGCAGCGAGACAGGACCCCCCGGACCGTCTCCGATCTCACTGTTTTTAGTGCTAGGTGATGTCAACATAGCAACCGACAATATTTGCGACTTTGTTACAATCGGAAGTATAGCACCAAGGGCAGCAGAAGCATAATCCTTCAGAGGAACATCAATCGCTAAGCAGTTCAGTTCGGAGACCAAATAACCGCCCTCAGCATCACAATTATTTTTGTTTTGGTGGAGCTGTTTTTGTTGACCTATATAAGCTTGTGCTTTTGGAATGTTAGTGTCCGGTGTTGCACTCGTATCTATATTTGTGTGTGGACTACTATCATGCTCATCTACGCGCTCCAGTACACTGAGATCAGAGACGGTCTGCGCTACGCCCGCTACCCCCACCACAAGTTCTGATAAGTTCTTGTCCACTCCATTTAATTTATTTATTAGCATAGAGTTAATACCATTAATTTTAGAATTCAAATTTGTATTAATCTTTTCACAATTTTCATACAGAGTGGACAACAACTGACCCTCTAAGACGCTAACTCTCTCCCTAAGTTTAAGATTTTCATCCAGCAACCCTGCCTGCATAGATTGTAAATTCTGAATCAATTCATTTTGGTTATCTAGCTTATTCAATATGTCTCGCAAGCCATCACCAATACCCATTACGCCACTCTCAAGACCCGGAAGTCGACCGATCTCGCCTAGGATCGATTCAAGCTTACGAGACAAAATGCCTTCTATCGCAGACAGAGCAGCATGAACAGGAGAGAAGTCAACATTACCATTAAAATTTTTATTACTATCTAACAAATTAATTATTTTTTCTTATCCCCTGGCGAAAAGTACGCCAAAAGACGTCTACTTCGCGAGCGAGAAGTAAAGCATTATCCACGGCGGCTCGGCGCACTAGGGTTACGCAATCGTTTTGACGCTCTGTTTTTCACGGCAGTTAAGAATAGAGAGCGTTACGTCTATCCTTCTCTGTCCGCCGGCTTTAAGCATTGACTTTCTCCCTCTCTCTTTCTTTCTCTTATATGTACAATAAAGGTAGCCGTGAATAGAGAGGGCTATGTCTAGCCTCCTTTATTTGCCGGTTACAACAAGCATTTTATAAGTATCTTTTTCTATATCTTTCTTATAGTAATTTTAAATATTTAAATCTAACTTGTTTTATTTTGTGAATCATAAATTGCAGTGTGTTATAAAGTGTGTAAATTATAAAATGTGAGTGAAATATTGATGGTTTATTTTAATGATTTATCATCAGTGGGAGAGGGGCAGAGAAGGATAGAGCATACTCAGTCGAAAGCAGCAGGCGATTCATTGCGATATTTTTATTTTAATGATTTACCATCAAAAACGAATTATTACAACGGGTAAGTTGGACATACTTTTCGCCGGAGATAAGAAAAAATCGTATATTCACCTCGGGAGAGAAGTTGACCAGCAATTGTTCGCGTATTTGCCCCCCTCGCTGTGCTCGGGGGGCAATCTATACGCGAACATTTAATGGTCAACTTTTCACCCTCGGTGAATAATATACTATTATTATTTTATTATTTTTAAGAGAAGTAGTGGGGGTATCACGCGCAGCGTCACCTCTATTCCGCATAACTTTAATAGTATTAATGCTAATATATACTAATAGTAATATAGGTGAGAATATGCGATTTTGCCTTATTTCTTTCAAATAGTTTTTTAAACGTTTTTTTATATTTTTCATTTTAAAGCATTGATACCATGGCGCATGATGCCATTTTTCCAACTATTACGTCTTTTTACAATTTGTTTACGTTTTTATTCATTAATTTATCAAAAATAATTACAAAAATCTTAAAAATAAATCCCTGATTAAATTTTTTATTCAATTAGAACCGAAGTTCTGACTATTTTAAGTTTGGAAAAATAGGAATTTTTTTTCATTGATGACTAAAATTTTTCATTCAGTTTGAACTTCGCGCCTTCGATTTAAATTGAGTTAGTAATGTGAAGTCATGCGCGACTTCTTTATCTACTCCCCCTTTTTATAATATCCGCGGTTTATTTGAAATATTATAAATTCATTTAATATAATATTTTATATATATTTTAGTTTTCTTATACTCTAACATAATAGTATAGTCTGTTAGCGTACATGTGTAGACAAACTTTAATGACAAATGTAGCTACACATGTTAACAAAAGATAAAATCTGCTTAAAGAAATAAATGTCTTCGACATTTATTATATTTTTGTCATCCATCGACTACAATTGAAATATTCTTTTACACATTTTATTTAATCCTTTATTTAGCTAGTTTGTCACGTACTGACACTTTAGTTTTTTTGTTCCCTCAACGCATTTTACAATATTTGTAAACCTCTAAGAGAAAACTGTCCTCTTAGGGGTCCCAATAAACTTACACGTTTAAGAAGGTTTGAAGCACATGTTTAAAGAAACAAACAAACTTCAAAAAAAAGGGGTTTGTGCAAGAGGGAAAGAAGACATGCCACCCTGTAATCAAGAAAATTATAAGCTTTTCTATTTGTCCTTGAAAAGCGTGGGAGGAGGTGTCTCACCCTTCTACTAAAAAACTACCAATTTGTCACCTTTTTGGGCAACGCCCAAAAAGCTACCTGGACTCCTGAAGCTCGACCAACTAGCCAGAGTACATCAGATTCGTTTCTACAACCGAACAACCGACAACATCTCTTTACTGTATTTTTATATCTTTGTTAGAAATATTTTAAAGAATATATTTAAGAACTTATGAGGTTATCCTAAGTTCCTTTTTAAATCAAAATATAATAGTGTTTGATTTATTTAAAGTCTATTTCCTTATTTCCGCGCGTTCGAGAGAACATTTTAATGTTCGTTCGATTATTTTAAATACCCCGTGTGTCAATTTTCGCATTCGTTACCAATAAAAGTGAAACGGGAAGTGCGACCGTCACAGTAAGAAGTGACATATACTGACAGAATGACATATGACGATTATTTGCTTTTTGCATTCTCATTAACGACATGACGCATTCAAGCATATAAGACAAGTAAGATCAAAAATAAAATTTTCAAACAAAAAATTTTTTTTCCGCTCTGTTGAAGAACTAATTAATAATAATGGCATCACTGGTTGTTAAGACTAAGTTCAAGGATTTGAAAGAAAGGCACAAACAAGTTGTTTACGATTGCTCCAAAAATCCGTTTGGAAAATTAGGTGATCTATTAGAGTCTTTGAAGCGAGTATCTGAATACTTCTTTTTCTAGAGAAGATAAAGTATGTCCTTCATGTTACAGAATATTTTTAAATGAAGTAAAAAATACACCTATTTCATCTACCTCAAACAGTCAACAATCTTCGGAAGAAGTTTTTTATAGTGAGGCTGTAGTAAAACAGTTCAATCAGACTTTAAGTAATTTAGAATTAAAAATTTCACTCATTAAAATGCATCAGAGTATCAATATAAAGATGCAAAAATCCCTAGGAAATTTTCTGTACTTGATGTTTCTATCTCTCTCTCCAAGATCTCTTTCCTTCAAAAATAGTTAGCTGCATTGTTGAAGAGTGCTCTTCGAATAAATTTGCCCATGAAGTTTTTGCACCACAGATTTTTCTTCTGGATGTGATTCTGGGTATATTTAGGATCATATTCCAACAAAAATTAAAATCGAAGAATAAGCACTTTTAAATTTATTCTTTCAAATTTTATTTTTTTTATATTTGTTTATTATAAAAAAATTTTTCTTATTGATAATCTATGAGCTTAATTTCTAGGATGCCGCTTTCGAATAGAATTATAAATTATTTACAGATTTTGAGCGAATATTATTGTGAATATATTTAGGAAAATCTAAGGTCATCTAACAATGTAAGCATAACGTTATAATTAAGACTTTTTGTGAAATATTAGAGTGATAAAGATTATGATAAATGATACGTCTGTATATTATTTAAAGACGGCATTTAAAGTAATTGTAATTAGAAAATACTGTGTATTAATATTCTACAAGAACACTGCTCGTATTTTTGGTATTTCAGTAACACCAAAAGTACAATTTCAATTTAAAAGATTGTATTGAAGAAAATCAAGGCTTAGGTTTTTACAGCGAACAGGCTATGGAAGCGGTCCATTATGATTTTCCTACATCATGGGCTAGAACAAAGTATCATAAAATGATTCTAATTATGCAGATATATATATACACATAATTTTTACTATAATAACGTACATTAAATTATATTCGCAGACTGTTTTTAATAATTTATCTACTTAATGAGAATCATTTTACAATGGTTTGTATTAGCCCATGTTGCAAAAAAATCAAAATAGACCGCATCCATAGCCTGTTCGCTGTAAAAACCTAGGCCTTGATTTTCTTCAATACAATCTATTATATAGAAAACGTAGAGATTTTTTTCAGATTTCGACCGAAGCTGTGGTTTAGGATATCGACGTTTTGTGAACATTACAACACAGTAAAAAATTTTGTGTAATTCATCAAATTTTTTTTTTGTACAAAAATTTTTCTGTTAAAATTTTAGAAACATGTTTGTAAAATCAACATAAATATTTTTGTAATTTAAAAATTTCTGTGTACTTTTAAAATAAACACAATTTTTTGTAGAATTAACACACGGAGTTTGTTATTTTTACAAATATTTGTGTACTTGGTTATTCAAATAATCTCATACTTTTAATAATTATATATTAGCATTATTACTATTACATGCAATAAAAATGCCATAAATGCAAGGTAAATTTCAGTTTGTAAATATTAATTTCTGATAACTAGGAAAGGATCCGACCTCTGGATTATGGATTTTTCTCAAACTTTAGGATCAGGTGTCAAAATATGGAGGAAAACAAAATTCTAGACCCTAATCTCAATATTTCTAAAGTTACAGACAATTAAAGAAAATCACTGAAAAAGTTACTAGATTTTTAAACGTTTATAATTTTTAGCATTAACAGCTAGAAACCTAAAACTTTTTAAATGAAAGCTGAGCTCAAATCCTTTCGAAATAGCATTTATAAAATATGAAAACATTATTTTTTCTGAAATTATAGCGTAATAAAGGTTGAAACCAATTTCATCATTTATTATTAATTAATGTTTTAAAAAAGAAATTTATGTCTAATCTTTATTACTCTATAATTGTAGAAAAAAATAATATTTTGAGATACTGTGAGTGCTATTTCGAAAGGATTTGAGCTTTTGTTTGAAAAAAGTTTTAAGCTTCTAGCTGTTAATGCTGAAGAATTATAATCGTTTAAAAATCTAGTAACTTTTTTAGTGATTTTTTTCAATTGTCTGTAACTAGGAAAATATTAAACATTAGGGTCTAAAATTCTATCTTTCTCTATATTTTGACACCTGAAAACTTATCCTAAAGTTTTATCCTAAAGAACTCAGAACCCTGAGATTACGAATCCAACGCTCTACCGACTGAGCCACTAACCGGCTCTATTTCTATACTTATATGATATACTCATATTAAAAAATTATCGGCTCTTTTCGTAATTATTCGTTTACGTTCAGGCTTAAGAGCAGGTCGTATATATCTGTACTTCTCTAATCAAAAAATTAATGTTTTTGAAAAAACTAATAATTGTAGCAAAAAATAAGGAGATAGCCTCATTTTGTATCATAAAAAGTAATATTTTTTTTTATAAGGAAAAATTATTTTTATCGATTCGTTTTGAAGAAAACCTTGAAAAACTTGAAAAATAGAGGTTAGGATGAACAATACAGTTTTTCAAAGTTTTCTTAAAAACGAAGTAATAAAAATAATTTTCCCTCACAAAAGAAAATAATGCTTTTTATAAGAGATGGGGCTTTCTTCTTATTTTTTGTCACAATTTTTAGGTTTTGCAGAAATATGAATTTTTTATTAGAAAAGGATATAGATATACGACTCGCTCTTAAACGACAATGTAATATTGTCAAATGAGTTTAGTTTAATAATATTTCTTAGTAATATTTCTTTATCTCTCTCTTTTTTTAAGTATATTAACAGAAAGAAATACGAGAAAGTCATTATTTAATATGTAATCATCATTTCAATCATTATATTTTAACACAAATAAATTTGTAAAATTTACAAATTTTACTATTCAAAATTTTGTATTACACATGAATTTTTATCTTAAAATTTTAACCTCGAAAATTACAAAAAAAAAAATTTGTAAATTTTAACACAAAAAAATTTGTGTTTCATCTGTAACACTTATGTGTGTTAAAATTACAAATTTCTTTCCTTTGTGAACAGTTGGTATCCTAAACCACAATTTACACGATCAAAATCCAAAAAACTCTCTAACAATGTCTAACATTCACCGTGAAAGCTTTGAATCTTAACATGGAAAATGTAATTTTCGTATTACTGCAATACCAAAAGTACATACAGTGTTCTTATACAATATTAATGCACAGTATTTTCTAATTACAATTCCTTTAATAACGTTTGAATAGTTTCAAAAGTTTAATTTCTCATAGTCTTTATAATTATAATGTTTTACAAAAAAACCTCAATTTTAACGTTACGCTCATATTGTTACATAAGTTTAGATTTTTCTGAATATATTTACAATAATATTTGCTTAAAATGTGTAAATAATTTATAATTTTATTCAAAAACGGCATTCTAGAAATTGAGCTCATAAATTATAAATAAAAAAAAATTTTTTGTAAAAAACAAATATAAAAAAAAACTGCTCATTCTTCGATTTTAATTTTTGTTGAAATTTGATCCCAAATGTGTCTAGAATCATATCCAAAAGGGAAATTTGAGGTGCAAAAACTTCATGGTCAAAATTATTCAAGGACCACCGTGGATGTTTATAAAAATATCGGAATTGAATCTAAAATAACATAAAAACCGCTTTAATGATTGAAAAAGTGTTATAAAATAGAAAAAAATAAGAACTACGCATATAAATAAATTTTAGTAGAAATAAAAGCAATATTCCAGTAAAAATAAGTTGAAACTAATAATTAATAATTAATATAAAGATTAACACATAAAAAAAAATTTTATGTGTTGTCTTAACAGCCAATTTATTTCTAAAAATTACTGAATTTAATGAAAAGAAATCAAATAAGTGAATAAAAATTTTATAAACGACGAATAGTAGAATAAGAAAATAAAAGCAGTGTTTAGTAAAAGAAAAATTGCAACTTGAAGCTAATGATTAACGTAAAAATTAACACAAAAGAATATTGAAATTAACGCATTTTGATTAGTATATAAAAGAGATCGGTGTAATAACTTATTCTGTAAATTTTAAAATAATAATAATAATAGAAAAACGCAGTCTAAGCGTGAGTCATTTTTTTTCGCTAACCTACGTTTAATATGATTGCTCTTTGACATATTGAACGAAACATAGTAGGATCGGTGATGCCATATTGATTTCTCCTGAGACATATTGAGTCTCAATAGGTCTAAGGACGACATATAAATCTTGTAAAGAGTCGAGGAGCGTGTCTTTGAGACATATGCGATGCCAATACAAATTTAGCATGCTCTTTACATACTGACATGAATACGGCGTACGAGGACATAAATATATTATATATATATATATATATAAAAAAAATATCTCGACGGTGGCTACGAAAACAAACACCGATGAAAAGAGCCGCGAAAAAAACACATCTCTAAAAGTGTGGCGAAAAAAACGCATCTTCAAAAGTGTGGCATAAAAAAAACACATCTCCAAAAGTGCAGCGAAAAAAACACATATTCAAAAGTGCGGCGAAGAAAACACATCTTCAAAAGAGCGGCGAAAAAAACACTCCTTGAAAACACGATGAAAATTTTCAAGTGGGTGTTTTTTTTCGCCGCACTTTTGGAGATGTGTTTTTTTTTGTAGTCAACTACACAGCTGTGATTGTTTTCGTAGTCAATGTCGATGTGTATATATATATATGTATATGCACACACATGTACATGTCTTAAGAGTAATAACTTAAATTTATAATTGGAAATAACAATAAAAATAAAATTGAATTAGGCAAGATGTAAAACGTAATAGTTCTTAATTAATACAAACGTGCACCTTGTAAATAAATTTTGTCTTATAACTATTTACTATTAAATAAGATTTAGTAGGAATGTTCGAGGACATTCACGTTGTTTCTTCTATAAAGGATAAGAAAAGGGAAAAATTATATAATTAGTTTTTATAATAATTATTTAGTTTTGGCTAGATCGGTTAATTCTTTTATAACCGGGAGAGAACAATCAATGTCGTAATAGTTTAAATTATAAATAGATAAATAAATTATTCTCCCTTTTGTATCCTTTTGAATCCACATCGCGAATATCTAATAAAAATTGTAAAATTATAGGTGTTTTGTATTGATTGAATTATAGATTATTTCTTATAAATATGTTCTTAAAAATAATTTTTATTTAATAGTTTTTATTATTTTTGCTAATGAATTATGTTGAGAGAACGCAAAAGTTCGGAGCATATTTATTTAAAATAACCGATCATTCAATCAATTTATATTTAAGGCAGGTATATTTTAGGCTCTATTTATTAAATAATTTTTATTTCATACAAAAAATAATCTTTATTGTTCAAACTTTTTACATATTAAAATACACATTTTGAAGATATAATAAAAATTTTTTTTTTACGGATTTTTCTTGACAAAATGGCCGCCTCAAAATTGTTCTTTTCTTTGACAGTCACGATATTTTACCAACGGATCATCTGAAATCAAAAAACTAAATAGATTTTTAAAACTTATAGTTTTGGCTATTGCATAGTCTAGGATATTTCATTTTTACCGAAAAAAAACAAAATGGCGGACTTTTGAATTTTTTGGCTCTTTTTTTGCAACATAAATTGTTAATAACTTTTTGAAAAATTTATTAATCGTTATAATCCTAGATCATACAAAAAGAACATATATCAGGAGTAAGCTGTTCAAATTTCAACTGAATCGGTGCAGTAGTTTTTTTAAATCGTGTCGATAGAGTTGAAAAGCTTTGTTTCGAGAAAAACACGTTCAAAGTTTTGCGCGTTCAAACGTGGTAGGTGCTGCCATCTTTTCTGCCTGTTCTAGGCCGTAGAAACTAATTATATGAGTTTTAAAATATTTCTAGATAGTATCGCTATCGAATAATGAAATTTAAAAAAATGTTTTTTCCAAAAAAATCCACCGCAAACCTGCCTAAAATATTCCTAAGTTTGTTATTGTTATATATTGCGAGGATGCTATTTCAAGCATCGCGCTAAAACCGGGTTCCGCGCTCAACCGCTACGAGGCGTTACTCCCGCAATGGGAATAGCGCGCTTCAGAGCATATAAGTCGGCAAGACGGCCGGCTAAAACGGACTCTTTCCCTTCTCTCTATGTAGAGAAGTTATGCTTTTAGTGAGAGCTCACCTACGTGTTTCAATGTGTATAAGGGGGATTCCTATACACATTGCAGATCGTTCTTACCTGGGCTTAGCTTGACTAAGTTTTCCATCTATTCCCAGTAACTATGCATAAGGGGGTTTCCTATGCATAGTCTCCTATCTCTTACCTCCACCTTTTCGGTCGAGGTAGTTCCTCCACCAGTCGATGGAGTTTCCGCGACTAGCTCATCCTCTCCTTGTCTACCCTGAGGCTTGGAGGTAGCATTATCATGTCTTCCTGCGACACTAACCTACTTCCAGCCTATACCGGGTGTCATCGAGACACTGCTCGTATTATCCGCCGCCGGTAAAGTAGATTCCGACCGTAACCGCCGTCGATAATATCGTAGCCTGTATATAGTTTATTATCTTTCCTTTATTAATAATAAGATTGTTAAACCGCGTCACCGGTAAAAATAAATACCAACCACCAGAAAGAGATCAATTAAATCTCGTAACCTGTAAATAGTCTACCTTTCTTTTATCCTAGTTTGTAACCGATACCGTTCGGTATTTATTATTAAATATAATCTTTGTTAAGCCGCGTCACTAGTAAAAATAATACCGACCGCTTAAACATATAATTTGATCTTAGTATTACCTTGATTATTCGTATTTTTGCGTGCCGCCGTTTCCGGCTATTTTTCTGAGATTATCATTTGGTTAAGTAACCTTGTATTAGTTTTAAGTTAACTCAATAAATGCAAAGAATATTTATTGTGAAAAAATATAAAATGCACGACTCATACTCATTTACCAGTTCCGCTAAACCTCTTCTGTAAATCCGCCCCGTCATTTACCGCTTTAGTTTTAAGATCTGTTATTTCATCAATTTAATTATTATTTAAACGCAATAGTAAATTTCTTTTTCCTTTAATTACAGTTAACTTTTCATTCTTAAACTCATTTTTATTTTTATTATTAAATTCAGTAATTTCAATTAGTTTATAAGTTTTGAACTTTGGCTTATTCGAACCTCCGACCGACCATCTTCCAGCATCAACCCTCAGGTAAAAGTAAAAGTCTGATGCCGCCGACGTCAACGAGTTGTCTACTCCAACCGCCCGAAAAGCCAAACGTTACAATATATATATATATATATATATATATATATATATATATATATATATATTCTAGTAATCATTCATTGATTATTAAAACTATGGGTTTTATCAGTAATTTAAGTGTGCGTTCGTTTGGCGACAATTTTGATTACTTGTCGAGACACTTTTTATGGTGGTCGCTTGAGTTGTTTGGTTTTCAGACGGATTTTTCCTGTTTATTATATGTTTGTCTCTGTATATATATTGCAACGATTATTCATAATCGTGCAGACAGGATATTCAAATCTCCCGCCACGGTAATAACAGGCTCAACCGCCACGCGCTGTCAGTTTTACTACTCCCGCAAGAGGAACAGCGAGCTCGAGAGGATATAAGAGCTAAGGCTCGATGAACAAAAGAAGCTTTGCAGTCTAAGCTCTCCCTCTCTCTCTTCGCTGAGTGTGCTCGCTGGCCTAGAGAGAGGGGAGAAAACAGTAGCAGCTATCTTACCCAGAGTTTCGCTCCGGCTAAGAATGCTCTCTCTCTCTCGCACTAAAGTTTATATAGAGCGCGCTCGCTTATATAGCTTTAGATGCGAATTGAGATGCGGTCGATTTTAGCGTAGTGCGCTCGCTCGCCTAAATCGAGTGCAACGGAGTTAAGTTGCAAATGCACTTTCGCACCGCCGTAACGCTGTACCGCCGTACCGACCGCACTGTAAATAATAATTTAATTTAATATTAGATTGTATTAAGTCTGTACCACCGAGCCGCCGTAGCGGCCGTTTTGTAACTAATAACTTTATAAATTCATTATAAATTCGTATTTGACATTAAGAGGAGGTCTCGTATCTCTGTCCTTTTCTAATCAAAGAAATGATTTTTTTACAAAAACTAATATTTTTATCAAAAAATGAAGAGAAAGCCGCATCTTGCACCAAAAAAAGCAATATTTTCTTTGATAAGAAAAAATTAATTTTATTGCTTCGTTTTCAAGAAAACCTTGAAAAACCAAATTGTCCACACTAACCTCTATGATTTAAGTTTTTCAAGGTTTTCTTGAAAACGAAGCAATTAAATTAATTCTTTCTTATCAAAGAAAATATTGCTTTTTTTATTACGAGATGCGGCTTTCTCTTCATTTTTTGATAAAGTTATTAGTTTCTGTAAAAAACTCAATTTTTTTATTAGAAAAGGACAGAGATACGTGACCTCCTCTTAAGGTTGATTCACACCGAACAGTCATAGCATATACCGTCGAGCCGCCGCGTCGACCAGTGCATAAGACATTTTGTCTAATATAAATTCATAATAATGTTAAGGGTGTTTTTCCACCTATTATAATCGTAGTATTAAGTTAGCTTTAAGGGTGCTTCCCACCTATTGCCGCCGCCGGAAAAGGGCAAGCTAAGATTACTCTACTCATGTGCATCCGCCGCGCATAAGAAAATCATAGGCCTTCAGCCGCATTCCGTGTTACAGCATTAAAGGTGCCGTCCATCCACTACTAGTATAGCAATTAGTTTATTAATATTATATTTTGTTTTTTGAAATAACTGGGTTAATTCGGTGATCATTACCCGATCACCGAATTAACCCGGTAGACCGCCCAGACCGTTAACCGCCGTTAGTCTAATTTGACTTACTATTAAAGATAAAGTTTATTTCAATTAAAAGAAAGTATTACATATTAGTTTGAATTATTTTCGATTTTATTTATTCCGTCGCCGACAAGAGGCGCATAAGTCGTCAAGTGGCTTATAATAAATTCAATCTTTATTTCTTTATATGACGCGCATAATTATTTTAGGTTAGTTATTTGATTTATGTAATTTAGGTTAGTTTATTACTTTTACTATTATTGTTATACGTCGTTGTAAGATATGAGTTTTAGAGTACAATAAAGCCCAGGTACTCCCGAGCATAAACGAACGTGTCAACCTGTTTACTATCCTTTATCTTTCCACCGTCCCTCCTGACCGATCTCCTGCCTCGAACCCTGGTCACTCACTGAAGCGTCTGGAACAGGAGGTAAAGACGTTATTTTTCTACCCGCGGAAAATAAAAACGTTACAATATAAAAAATAAGGATAGAATTTGAACCATCTGTACAAGTTTCAAATACATTTTGTCATAGCATTTATTTTTAAAAGATTTTTTTTATTAAGGTCTTATCCCAAAATGTGCATTTTCGTCCCGTACAGATGTTTGTTTTTGCCTCCATTCATATTTCTTTTTGCGTGCAACATAAGTTTTATTATTCTAAATATATATCTACCTATATTATATAGTTATATTAGAAATTAACCCTCGGACTCCCCACACCCCTCCACCCCCACACACCCCACTCCCCTCTATAGCCCCTCCACAAAATAACGTAAAATTGCTTAAAAAATTACGATATTTTTTATTGTTGTTTTTATTCTAAGTACCCTCCACACCCCCCTCTACACCCCCCACACCCCTCCATGACCCCCCACGGAACACCCACGGCACCCCCACGACCCCTCCACTGCCCCCCATATTATAATAATGTATGTATTTATAATAATGTATGTATTAATAATTTTAGGTGGTGACTTTAGACAAATTTTACCTATAGTAAAAAATGGATTTGAATATACAATTATAAAAGACACTATAAAATATTCACATCTTTGGCAATCATTTAAAATTTTTAATTTAAAAACTAATATAAGATGTAATGATGAAAAATTTTCTTTTTTTTATGAAATATAGAAGGAAAAATTAATACTTTCATTATTCCCGAAGAATATAAAACTAATAATATACGTGATACAATTTATAAAGATGTAAACAACAATTACAATTTTTCTAAAAATGTTATTTTAATTTCACATAATGAAGATGTAAACATTTTAAATAATAAAATATTAAAATTAATTGATGGTGAAATGATAACTTATTACAGTATAGATCATGCAACTTATAAGGGCGTTGATCAAACTGATGAAAATATTCATTTAAATTATCCTATTGAAATGTTAAATAATATTAGAGAAGGATTACCTCCTCACGAAATTAAATTAAAGATTAACGCAATTATAATGTTAATTAGAAATCTTTGTATAACTGATGGATTATGTAATGGAACTAGATTAAAAATAACTAAATTATTTAAATTTAATATTGAAGCTGAGATTATTACAGGAGAAAATAAAGGAAATAAAGTTTTTATACCAAAAATAACTTTAAGTACAAATGAATCGTCTTTTTTGCCTTTTATTTGGAATGCGATTGAAGGCAGATATGTTATAATTGATAATGTAAATGATCAAGAAATGATGTATAATTTGAATAATAACATTGAAGATTATTTAAATTATGAGGAAGAGTATGAATATTACTTAGAAAATCTTGCTGATAATAATAGTTCACATAATACTGAAATATCTGTTTTAAATAATATAATGAATTCATATATTGGTGAAGATAATGAAAAAGTAGAATTTCATAATTGGAAACAAGCACCAGTATGAATATTATAAATATTACAATAATAAAATTATAGAATATAAAATAACATTACATGAACCAAAAAATGAATTTTATCTAAATCAAAATTACGAAACATATTCAAGATATTTATTGAACATAGCACACATTTAAAAAAAAAATAATGATATATTTTTTAAATTAATTATTTAAATTATAAATTTAATATTTTATTAAGATTAAATTTTATGAAAAAAATTTTGATATATTTCTAAAATGTAAAATTAAGTAAAAAGATATCAAACTGGAATTATAACAAAATAATCCTTTAATCTTAAATATCTTAAATATAATAATATTTAAGTATAATAATATATAAGGATAATGTATAGTTTACGGTTCTTTCGTCGGTACACCACTGAGGCCCTGCGTAAACAACTCGTAGCCGCCTTGCTATTTCCGCACCTGGACTACTGCTCAGTAGTTCTGCTCGATGCTTCGCAGGGGTTGAGAAGACAATTACAAAGACTACAAAATTCATGTGTGAGATATGTATTAGGCGTAGGATTGGGCGGTCATATCTCTCCTCATAGAGCTGCGCTTGGTTGGCTGCGTACTGATTCAAGGAGACAGTATTTTATGGCTGTACTTATGTACAAAATCGTGCGCATGAATACTCCCGAGTATCTAGTGAGTCTCTTCACTAGATATGTACCTAGGGTAGCCACTAGGGGAGAGATCAAGGACTTCGCGGTGCCCTTCATGCGTACTGAGACTGGAAGAAATTCATTTCAAGTTCAAGGTGCGCATTTTTGGAACTCCCTGCCTGCTTATATAAACAATCTTCCATCGCTCGGCAGGTTTAAGTCGGCTTTGAGGACTTACTTACTCGACCTCGAGTGAAATTAATTTTAAGTATTTTAATTTTTGTGTTAATTTATTTTGTTTTGTCCTATATATAGATTTAAGGTGTAAATGTATTTATTAGCGTGAATGATGGATGAATGTATGCGGAAAGTATGAGTGGTTCTGTTTTTATTAGAAGTCATGACATCTTCGGTATTGTTTTTAAATGTAATTATTATTTTATTTTTTAATTATTTACTATTATTTTGTTATTGTATTGTTCAATTTTATTTTTATAGTATTGTCCAATTTTATTTTTATTGATGTCATGACAGTGATTCCTCTTTTAAATTATGTATTTTAATTCAATGACTGATAGATATTTAAGACTGTTTTTTATTGTAATTTATGTTTTCAGCGTGTATTTAGAATAGTCTGTGATATCACTTTTACATGGTGACTTACTGATACAGTATTATATATTAATTTTAATAATTGACTGTGATATCTTATCTTATTATGTGCAATATTTTTTATAGAATTATTACTTACAATTTCATGTATTACACGCCTTTTTGTACTCTTATTACAAAATAAATAAATATCTATATCTATATCTATATCTATACATTTAGATATATCAAACATTATGTTGAATTAATATAATAAAATAATTAAAAATTATTTTTTTTAATATTTAATGTAATATTTACATAAAATATTAAACATTATATAAAACTATTGATAATTAATAATCGAAAAATTTTGATATATTTATAAAATGTAAGATTAGGAAAAAAGATATCAAACAGGAATTATAACAAAATAATCCTTTAATCTTAAATATCTTAAATATACATTTAGATATATCAAACATGATGTTGAATTAATATAATAAAATAATTAAAAATTATTTTTTTTAATATTTAATGTAATATTTACATAAAATATTAAACATTATATAAAACTATTGATAATTAATAATCGAAAAATTTTGATATATTTATAAAATGTAAGATTAAGAAAAAAGATATCAAACAGGAATTGTAACAAAATAATCCTCTAAATCTTCAAAATCTTAAATATATATTTAAATATATCAAATAATACTATTGAAAAATTTCACTAAAAAATTTATGATTTAAAAATATTTCATTAGAAATTTCTCTTTCATTAATATCCATTATATATTAGAAATTAATAATAATAATAATATAAATTAAGAAAAAGTGAAAATATTTATAAATCCATTCTATATATATATATATATATATATATATATATATATATATTTATTTCATATTAAAAAAATTTTAATTCAATTCACAATGATAAAAATCTAAGAGATTTAAAATGTAAGGTGGTGTAAAAACCAGCTTAATCTATATGTTATTAATAATGATTAAAATTTATTAATAATTTTTTTCAGATATTTTACATAATTAATTAATATTATGTATTTTTTTTCATGTTTCTATGTTAATAATAAAAATTTAATGAAAAATGTACAATCATATAATATTATGTATAATATAAAAATATATTATAATAAAAAATTTTTATATAAAACAATGCATAAATGTTACATTTTATATTGATATGATAACTATAATGGGGGTTGGCAGTGGAACGAGCTGGGGATACCCCCTAGTATATATATATATATATATATATATATATATATATATATATATATATATATATATATATATATTTAGATATATTAGAGACCGTAAATAATAAGTATAAACTCTTTTGGTAAAGGTCATTTGAATCTAATAAGCAAAATAAATGTAATATGTAATTATTTTTAAAAGAAAAAGATGTAAAAAATAGCAAGATGTTACACAAATAACTTGAATAAAAATTTTGGAGTAAACCCATCGAATAGTTCACGTAAAACAAAAAAAAAATGAAAAATAAAAATTTTTTTAAAAATTTTGAAAATGCTCTAAAATTAAAACTACGCTAAGAAAATCAATTTTCAAATTTTTTTTTTTTTTCGTAATTGCAAAGAATTTTTATGCAAATTTTTAAACGGATTCATCAAGTAGTTTGCGTAAAATACAAAATAAAATAAAAAATCAAAAAAAAAATTTTTTTATTTTTAAATGGCTTTAAAAAAAACTGCGCTCAAAAAGACAATTTTCAATAGCTTACCTCCCTGTTAGACAAAAAACTAAATTGCGTACAAAATTCGAAGCAACAAAAATAATATCAGAATTTGTACTTATGATGATGATAAAAATAAGAGATAAAAAGTCACTTTAATAAAGAAAATTTTTTAATCATTTAGTAGTTTTTGTGAAACAGAAAAACGAAGAAATGATTAACCATTTATTTTTTATTTAGAATTATTCTTGTTTTTAAAATGATAAATAAACTGATACACAGAGAGAGTTTTGCCTCAAGAAACATGATGCGCGTCACACTAGAAAAAGTGCTGCCTTTTGCATCGTAAACCACGTGTACCGCTTCGCATTTTATAATTCGTGCATCACTTTTTTTGGTGCGGTAATGCGTGAAATAGAGCGCATGGTGGCGCCGCATCGAAAACTTCGTGCACGTTCAGACACGCATCGATATTTATAGTTCACGCGAGCCACCTTGTGATGTGTTTTCTAAACGCATTATATTTTATAATGCAAAACACTCTCCGTGTAATTTTGTAAATTAATTAAATTTTAATCTTTCTGTTATATTTCAATAAGAATATAGTAAATAAAATTCAATATTATATAAACTAAGGGATCACTAAAAAAATAAAAGAAATTTATTAATCCTACGTAAATTTACCAACGGAAAATATTAAAATTAAATTGCTAATTATTCAGAATTGAATATATCACAATATATTATTTTTTAAACGAAACAAATTATTTTGTTTCTAAATAAAAATATTTATTTTTTAAATGAAGCAAATCATGTTGCTTCTAAATAAAAATATCTATTTCTTAAAAAAGGAATGAAAATTTTCTACTTTATTTTATTTATTAATGAATTAATTCTATTTTTTTTTTCATTTTTTAAGAAATAAACATTTGTATTTAAATTAATTTCTAAAAAAAGTACTTTGTTTAAAAATCTTCGAAATTTTAATTCTGAATAATTGGTAATTTAAATTGAATATTTTTCAACTGAAAATTAACTTGAGACTACACTGAAAGATTATCGGTGCAGCCTGTAACCTTCAAGGTTATGTGCTACTCTGATTCGTTACGTTTGGAGGTATACATGCAATCGGAGTAGCAGTTACTCAGATTTGAGTTTCGTATGCGCCGATTGGGCATATGTAAAGCGCCGATCGGGCATATGTAAAGCGCCGGTTAGTAAAAACAGCGTTATGCACAGGTGATCGGAGCAGGCACAGTTCATTTTGAGTACTTTCTTTGTCGTTTGCGGCACATCGTTTGTGCCGAACGCGTGGCGCTAGTGTAGTCAGGGAGAAGGGCAACTATCAAGCAGAAAGTTTTTTAGTGTATGAATAATACAGTTTTTCAAATATATCTTGAAAAATAAGCGATAACATTAATTTTTATACGCTATTATTTAACTTGACTGCCTCTAAATATGTTCTCAAATCTTGCGATTAAAAATTAACGTACTTCCCATCAACTTAGATGGCTGAAATTTTCAGAATATATGTATTTTGCATGACAATACATGATTCTGTAATTAAACAAAATTTTTTTTATAGTTAAATATTTATTATATATGACCCATACAGCATGAAAGGACTTTGAAAGGATTCTGAAAGGATTCATGAAAGGACTACAATCTTTCAGAAATATATCACTGAAAGGATTCTGAAATAATTCTATGTCCGAGGTATTATTCTTTTAAAAATAATACAAAAAAATATTTCATAAAGAATTCACAAGACATTTCAAAATCCTTTCAATGAAAGAATTCTGTAAGGATCCATGAATTCTTTTGGTAATAATTCGTAAATCTTTTCATACATCTTCCATTGAAAGGATTCTGTAAGAATGATATGAAATATTTTTAAAATATTTCATTGTATTATTTCTAAAAGGAATATACCCCGGACATAGAATCATTACAGAATCCTTTCAATGAAAGAATTCTGTAAGGATCCATGAATTCTTTTGGTAATAATTCGTAAATCTTTTCATACATCTGCCATTGAAAGGATTCTGTAAGAATGATATGAAATATTTTTAAAATATTTCATTGTATTATTTCTAAAAGGAAAATACCCCGGACATAGAATCATTACAGAATCCTTTCAATGAAAGAATTCTGTAAGGATCCATGAATTCTTTTAGTAATAATGCATTAATTTTTTCATATATCTTTAGTTGAGAAACGTGTAAAGTTGTAGAAACTTTATTCTTTCCTGTATTATTTAAGAATCAATTTAGAATTAATACACACACCCACACCCACACACACACACACACACACACACACACACACACACACACACACACACACACACACACACACACAGATATATATATATAACGGATATGATGATATAATTATTTATAGGGTTACGAATAGTTTCACAGCGTTTATAATCGAAGTTATCATAACACAGACTTCGCACCCATAACAATTTATAGTTTCCATTTTAGATTCTTATTTTCCTTATAAATGAAACGGGAAGCACTCTTACCGCTTGCGAGAGTAAGAGATACCGCCATCAAGCGGATAAATTATAAACTGATCCCAAAAATATTTCTAAATGATTCTGTTATATTTCACGTTTTCTTTCAAAAAGTCCTTTCAAAGTCCATTCAGTAAGGATTCATGTAATAACGTTTATTCTCGTCATGATAAGTTCTTTCATAAATTATTTCAAAGAGATTTCTAAATTATTTCATGTATGATTTCTTAAGACTTTACCAAAATATTGCATGAATTATTACATGAATGCTTTTTGAAAGAATCTCCAAATGATTCGGTGAAAGAATACCTTGGATCATTCCGAAACTCTTTCTGAATTATTTTACGACTGGAACCTTCGAAAGAGTTCTGAGTTCTTTCTTGTTTCCTTTCAAAAAGTCTTTGCAAAGTCCTTTCAGTAAGGATTTATGAAATAACTTTTATTCTCATCATAAGTTATTTCATGAAATATTTCAAAAAGATTTCAAAATTATTTCATGTGAGATTTCGTGCGACAATACCAAAACATTGCATGAATTATTACATGAATGCTTTTTGAAAGAATCTTCAAATGATTTGGTGAAAGAATACCTTAGATCATCCCAAATATCTTTCTAAATTATTTTCTGATTTTAATCTTTAGAAGATTTCTGAGTTGTTTCTTGCTTCCTTTTAAGTAGTCTTTTCAAAGTCCTTTCAATAAGGATTCACGTAATAATTTTTATTTTCATTATAAGTTATTTCATAAAATATTTCAAAAAGATTTCAAAATTATTTCATGTATGATTTCTTAAGACTTTACCAAAATATTGCATAAATTATTTCATGAAAGCTTTTTGAATGAATCTTGAAATGATTCGGTGAAAAAATACCTTGGATCATTCCGAAAATCTTTCTAAATTATTTTACGACTGGATCCTTCAAAAGATTTCTGAGTTCTTTCTTGTTTTCTTTCAAGAAGTCTTTTCAAAGTCCTTTCAGTAAGGATTCATGTAATAACGTTTATTCTCGTCATGATAAGTTCTTTCATCAATTATTTCAAAAAGATTTTTAAATTATTTCATGTAAGGATTTGTGAGATTTTACGAAAATCTTACATGGAATTATTACGTTAAAGCTTTTTGGAAGAATCTTGAAATTATTCCGTGAAAAAATACCTTAGATTATTTCGAAAATCTTGCTGAATTATTTTACGACTGGAACCTTCGAAAAAGTTCTGAGTTCTTTCTTGTTTCCTTTCAAGAAGTCTTTTCAAAGTCCTTTCAGTAAGGATTTATGTAATAACTTTTATTCTCATCATAAGTTATTTCATGAAATATTTCAAAAAGATTTCAAAATTATTTCATGTGAGATTTCGTGCGACAATACCAAAACATTGCATGAATTATTACATGAATGCTTTTTGAAAGAATCTTCAAATGATTTGGGGAAAGAATACCTTAGATCATCCCAAAAATCTTTCTAAATTATTTTCTGATTTTAATCTTTAGAAGATTTCTGAGTTGTTTCTTGCTTCCTTTTAAGTAGTCTTTTCAAAGTCCTTTCAATAAGGATTCACGTAATAATTTTTATTTTCATTATAAGTTATTTCATAAAATATTTCAAAAAGATTTCAAAATTATTTCATGTATGATTTCTTAAGACTTTACCAAAATATTGCATGAATTATTACATGAATGCTTTTTGAAAGAATCTCGAAATGATTCGCTGAAAGAATACCTTATATCATTCCGAAAATATTTCTAAATTATTTTACGACTGGAAACTTCGAAAGATTTCTGAGTTCTTTCTTGTTTCCTTTTAAGAAGTTCTTTAATGTATTTTCAGTAAGGATTCATGTAATAACTTTTATCGTCATGATAAGTTCTTTCATGAATTATTTCAAAAAGATTTTAAAATTATTTCATGTAAGGATTCGTGAGATTTTACGAAAATCTTACATGGAATTATTACGTTAAAGCTTTTTGGAAGAATATTGAAATTATTTGGTGAAAAAATAACTTGGATTATTTCGAAAATCTTGCTGAATTATTTTACGACTGGAACCTTCGAAAAAGTTCTGAGTTCTTTCTTGTTTCCTTTCAAGAAGTCTTTTCAAAGTCCTTTTAGAAAGGATTCATGTAATAACTTTTATTCTTATCATAAGTTATTTCATGAAATATTTCAAAAAGATTTCAAAATTATTTCATGTATGATTTCTTGAGACTTTACCAAAATATTGCATGAATTATTTCATGAATGCTTTTTGAAAGAATCTCGAAATGATTCGCTGAAAGAATACCTTAGATCATTCCGAAAATATTTCTAAATTATTTTACGACTGGAAACTTCGAAAGATTTCTGAGTTCTTTCTTGTTTCCTTTCAAGAAGTTCTTTAATGTATTTTCAGTAAGGATTCATGTAATAACTTTTATCGTCATGATAAGTTCTTTCATGAATTATTTCAAAAAGATTTTAAAATTATTTCATGTAAGGATTCGTGAGATTTTACGAAAATCTTACATGGAATTATTACGTTAAAGCTTTTTGGAAGAATATTGAAATTATTTGGTGAAAAAATAACTTAGATTATTTCGAAAATCTTGCTGAATTATTTTACGACTGGAACCTTCGAAAAAGTTCTGAGTTCTTTCTTGTTTCCTTTCAAGAAGTCTTTTCAAAGTCCTTTTAGAAAGGATTCATGTAATAACTTTTATTCTTATCATAAGTTATTTCATGAAATATTTCAAAAAGATTTCAAAATTATTTCATGTATGATTTCTTGAGACTTTACCAAAATATTGCATGAATTATTTCATGAATGCTTTTTGAATGAATCTTGAAATGATTCGCTGAAAGAATACCTTAGATCATTCCGAAAATCTTTCTAAATTATTTTACGACTGGATCCTTCAAAAGATTTCTGAGTTCTTTTTTGTTTTCTTTCAAGAAGTCTTTTTAAAGTACTTTTAGTAAGGATTTATGTAATATTTCATGTCTTAACTTTCGTTTCCTTTTTGGTATTATTTTTGTAAAGACTTTGTAACCTTCCTGTGTATTATTTCATCAATTCTTTTCAAAAGAATATAGTTATCTTTTTAAGGTCTTTTTAAATGCTTTCAACGAATTATTACTTGTAATATTTCATGAAATTATTTCAAAATTCTTTCATGCTGTGTGGGAAGCAATATTATATAGCCAGCGCTATACGACTAATCGGCCTCTATTCTTTGTGCGGGTTTTCGTAGTAGCTACTCAATTCTCAGTAAAGGCTTATACATATAGGTGTTACTGAGAAAATGTATATAAGTGTGTATGTTTTGCAAAAAACACACTTATGTATACACTGAAAAAAAAGCTGAATTCACACGCTGCGAAGTCGATTGTTGTGAATGATTCGGACAACATTCGCAACTATTAAGAGCAGGCCGAACTGTCTGTCCTTGTCTAATAGTGTTTTTCATCATTCATATAAACACCATTGGCTGTAACACTAAAAAAATGGCAGCCGCCGCTAAATACAAGTATAACAGATAAATTTTATAATAAGAACAAAATAATTTTATCACGTGGTTTTTGAATAATATGAGACCTACTAAAAATCTAAAATATAACCTATCTTTTTTGGTAGGTCTCATATTATTCAAAAACTACATGATTAAATTATTTTTTTCTTATTCTAAAATTTATCCATCATACTAATATCTAGCGGGGGCTGCCATTTTTTTCGCGTTACAGCCAATGGTGTTTATATAAATGATGAAAAACACTATTGGACAAAGACAGATAGTCGGGCCTCTTATCAATAACGTAAAATCGCAATATAAGAGTGCGTAACAATATCGCAGCCAATCATTCCAACTTTCTGTATAAAAGATTACATTGATCGGAGCAGAGCGCTGCAACTAAGCTGCGTTGTGGCTCGCTACGGCTCTCCGTAGTCTACGGCACAGAAAGCTGAATCCAAGCCCAGCGACTAAACTGCTTTGTCGCTTGCTACGACTCTCCGTACTCTAACGTATACAGAAAGCTGAATCCGAACACAGTGATTTATTGCGTGGTCGCTCGCTTTAGTTGCCGATCTTAAGCATTGCGACAACGCTTTGAATACGCTTCCTTGATAAATAAATAACATTAAAAAAATTATAATTGCTTCCTCATGAAGAAAGCATTGTATCAATAAAAAAATTTTTTTTTTCTATTTTTTCATTAATTTGTACAGAAAATGTCTGTATGTATGTATTTGTATTTGTATGTGTGTGTGTGTGTGTGTGTGTGTGTGTGTGTGTGTGTGTGTGTGTGTGTGTGTGCGTGCGTGCGTGCGTGCGTGCGTGCGTGCGTGCGTGCGTGCGCATGTATCTGTGTGTATTTGTGTATGTAAACTGAAAAAAATTAGGGACACCATTTATCCAAACCACGCATTTTTGAGAGTGGCGAGGTTCATTTTGAACTATAGACTCTGATTGAACGGACTTAAGATACTCAGTGTCCGTGAGACAGATGATATTTGACTTACGCTCTCTGTTCACCGTTCGTTTTGCATAGCAAATAAACATTTTCCAACGTTTGTAAAATTTATATTGTACTTGTTGAATTATTTGCAAGTATAGTTAATAAAATATTAAAAATTTATTTAAAATACTGAAACATCGTGCGTGCGTGCGTGCGTGCATGCGTGTGTGTATGATTTCAGTTAGTAAATTGTATCTCGAGAACTACTCGATGGATTTGCTTCTAATTTTGCACGGAAATTATTTGTGATTGCCCAAATAAAATAAATTTTAAAAAACTGATTTTCTTAGTTTAGTTTTAATTTTAGAGCATTTTGAAATTTTCGAAAAAAATGTTTCTATTTATTAGGCCAATAAAATCTTAAAAACTACTCGATGGATTTACTTCAAATTTTCCATACAATTCAATTTTTCGATCAATTGGTGCGGAAGCTATTTAGAATTGGTTTTCTTAGCGTACTTTTAATTTTATAACCATTTTAGTAATTTTAAAAAAATTTCGATTTTTCATTTTTTTTGTATTTTACGTAAACTACTCAAAGAATTTGCTTGAAAATTTGTATGGAACTTTTTTCAACTGCCAAAAGAAGAAAAACTGCTGAAAACTCATTTTCTTTGCGCACTTTTAATTTTAGAGCATTTAAAAAATTTTTTTTCTATTTTACGAAAACCATTCGATAGATTTGCTCCAAAATTTGTATGCAAGTTCTTCGCTACTGTTTGAAGAAAACAAGTTTTGGAAAATAATTTTCTCAGCGCAGTTTTAATTTTAGAGCATTTTAAAAATTTTCAAAAAAATTTTTATTTTTCATTTATCTTCTATTTTGCGTAAGACATACTATAAATTTTCTCCAAAATTTTTATAAAATAAATTCGCTATTGACTGAAGAAAATAAGCTTTCGAAAACTAATTTTCTTAGCGTGGTTACGATTTTAGAAAATTTTTAGATTTAAAAAAAAGTTTCGATTTTTCTTTTTTTATTTTACGTAAAGTACTTGATAGATTTGATCTGAAATTTGCAGGGAAATTATTTGCGACTGCCAAAAGAAGAGAGACTTTCAAAAATTGATTTTCATAGCGTAGTTTTAATTCCAGAGCATTTTAAAAATTTTGAAAAGAAAATGTTATTTATTTAGGCAATTAGATTTTGAAAATTACTCGATGAATTTGCTTCAAATTTTTCATACTATCTATGTTTTTTTTATATTTAGACGGGAAGCTATTAAAATTGGTATTCATAGTGTAGTTTTTTTTATAGAGTCATTTTAAAAATCTTAAAATTTTCGATGTTTCATTTATTTTGTATTTTACGTAAATTGCATGATGAATTTGCTTTGAGATTTGCATGGGAATTATTTGCAACTGCCAAAAGAAGGATAACTTTCAAAACCCGATTTCCTTAGCGTAGTTTTAATTTTAGAAAATTAAAAAAATTTTTTTTTAAAATGTTAAAATTTTATTTTTTTCCATTTTACGTAAAGTACTTGATAGATTTGATCTAAAATTTGTATACAAGCTATTTACTACTGTCTTTATAAAACAACTTTATGAAAAATAACTTTCTTAGGTTAGCTTTTTGATCACTTCTTTTGATTTCTGTTTTAATGCTCTCACTAACTCTTTTCTTACTTCCTCACTTTCTCTCTATCCTTCTATCTTAGATTGATCCTCATTTTTACCCTATTTTCATCCATCCTTGCTTCTCTCTTCCTATTTCCTAATCACTCTGTCACATTCACTAATTTTTCTTTAATAGAAATTTTATTTTATATTGAAATCACATTTAAAAAAATTAAATCAAATTATTCTAACTTAATGAGCTCTATGAGAAAGCATTGCGCCAAAGCACTTGGCAGCGTTTTTATATATTTTTTTAATGTTTATGTAATCATGTGAATCCAAAATTTTGAACTATTTTTAATTTTTAAAAATTTATAATTTATAAGTAAAGTTATTAATGCTTTAATATCTTTGATTATTTTTTTTTATTTTTAGTTTTATTAGGACATATTTAAAGTTAAATAATTAAAAAACTATACTAATGAATCTATTAACTAATCCAAAAATAAAACAAATAAAAAATTGAGAAAGAAAATAGCTTTTTTTAACAAACGATTTATGTGATTATGGATAATAACATTTATAAAGTTATTATTGAACATTAGATTACCTTATTCATAATCTTACCTTTTCGAAATTTCATACGCAAGTTATATTCACTTGCTGTAAAAGGGAAAATATTTACAGATGATTTTTATGTTATTTAAAATTTTTAATTAATTAAGGTACATAATAAACAATTAATAAATATATCCAAGTAAAAAATACTCAAAATCTGGTAAAACTAAGATTTATTGGTAATATCGTACGTATATTTACACATGTATATTAAACTGTTATAACTCCTTATTGATAGCTCCAGCTACCAGGATTCAAAATTTATTTTGAAGTTCATATAAAATGAAAGAAAATAAGCCCTCGAAAAACACTTTTAGACATGACGAACGAAAAATAATTTCAACAACCATGTATATGTACTAATGCGTACAAGAACCGCTCAGAAAACTTCAAAATTTAGGTCTGTAAAAAATCATGCTAAGTCTCCTCATTGTTTACAACAAAAAGTATTCTTATGAATTTTTCTTTAAAAAACATCAAAAAATGATAAAATTAGGACTTTTTGTAAAATTTTGAAAAATTTTCAAAATTTAAAGGATATATAGCGCTTGATTGTTGAAATTTTTTTTACATATTTTGGGTAACAAAAAGAATATAATCTCAGAGTTTCAGCGATTTTTGTTTTTTTGCCCTTCTATAAAAGGGCAACTATAGTTGGCCTGAGATATCGCATATAAATATTTACTATAGCGAAAAATTGATTCAAAATTATATGAAATACTTAATAAAAATATTACTGCAAAATTCTGAAAAAGTTACTTTTCTGCTGAGATTAAAAAAGTATCGCTAATATATAAGGTAAAAGGTTCGGTTGTGGACACCCCTTCGTTTCTATAGAAAAGAAGTATACTGACAGAAAGCAGATGAGGTTTTCTTGACAAATGTCATTTATGTATTATAGCAGTACGATATTTTATGCCAAATATCAAAGCAAACAAACGCGTCTACTTTTTGCTATAAGCAAATTAATTTTCCTGTGCTTGAAAAAAATCACAAAAATTTAATTATACTTATGTATACTTTTTCAAAAGAATACAAATCGAAGTGAATCAATAAAGCTGAGTGTAATGCACATTTATTCAGTAGGAATTTATTCCTACTTTATGATGCAATATGGATTGCAACCAATATCTCAACACCAACAATTTTGCATGATTGTCGACAACCGAACAAAATTTTCTTTGGTTCGGTTGTGGGCCTTTCACAAAATTAACAAAAAAAAATTATTCTATTTGTCTTCATCTTTCTATAGACACCTATAAGTCCAAAAAATATGCACTTAGTGAAAAGTTATGAGCCGAAAACAAAGTGATGTCCACAACCGAACCCTTTTTCCTACTCAAAGAGACCAGGTCCTTTAAACATTGCAGTAAAATCAACAAGAAAAATTATTTTTTATTCAAAAAAGGAAAGTACTGTGACTAACAGTAAAAGGAAATTATCGTGATTAACGGTAATGACAGAACAAAATGTCATGGTAGGTAAAATTATTCGCGATGTCAACTACTAATTTTACCATCCTAATAAAATTTTTTTTAAAGTTATACTTGTAATCACTGCAAAAAAATAAAAATAATTTTGATAGTCAAACATTCATGAAAATTAACGTCAAAAATTAAATAATGGATCATGAATAATTATTTTTAAAATTAATGATTTCATTTTTGAACATTATTTAAAATATAAAATATATTTAGAATAATTAACTCCATTATTATATATGCGTTGTGAACTTATGAATATTCTTTGTTTGCTAACAGTTAAAAATGACAATCAAGTCTCGGATAACGTTTATACAAAAAATTGCGATTAAGGTGTGAAAAATTAATAATAATTATCTGTGCTACCACGTGAATCAATATTTTTTAAATATTATTTTTAAATATTTTTTAAGATCGATATTATTTTTATTTGTATAACATAATACAAAAGGCGTGTAATACAATTTATAAATATAATTATAAATATTGCACATGAAACAATGTATAAATATAAAAATATTGCAGTTGATACCACAGTCAATTACTAAACCTAATATTACTGAAAAAGTAAGTCACAACAGAAGCAGTGATATCACAGATATAAAAAAATAGTGAAATACATGCAACAATCCTATAAATTAAAAGTCAGTCACACAATATCTATCAGTCAAAGTATTTGAAAATTTTTTTAAATACAAAATCAAAAATAATAAATAATGCAATAAAATAATAAGCGTATGCAATAGCACAAAACGCAGTCAAAACAATAAAAACAAGTAAAGTATTCACGCACTAACCATTTAGTCAATAAATACAATCATACCTTAAGCTCATATACGGGACATCATATTATAATAAATTAACATATTAATAGAAAATAAAAAGTTAATTCGAGATCGAGCACCTCCCCAAAATCGGCTTAAATCTGCTGAACGATGGAAGATTCTTTATATCAGCAGGCAGGGAGCTCCAAAAATCTGCATCTTGAATGGAATTTCTTTCAGTCTCAGTACGCATGAAGGGCACCGCAAAATCCCTAATCTCTCCCCTAATGGCTACACTAGGTACATATCTAATAAAGAGACCCACTAGATATTTGGGAGTATTCATGCGCACGATTTTGTACATAAGTACAGCCATAAAATACTGTGTCCTCGAATCAGTACGCAGCCAACCCAGCGCAGCTCTATGAGGAGAGATATGATCGCCCGTTCTCACACCTAATATATATCTCACACAAGAATTTTGTAGTTTTTCTAATCGTCTTCTCAACTCTTGTGAAACATCGAGCAGAACCACTGAGCAGTAATCTAAATGTGGAAACAGCAGGGCGGTTGCGAGTTGTTTGCGCAGAGCCTCAGTGCTGCCGTCCAAAGTAAGAAAACCTTAACTCCAATGGGATTCCAATGTAGTTAACCACTTTTACACTTTGGACGGCAGAGTGGTATACTGACGAAAAAACCGTAAGCCGTACATAGTCCTATTAAATTTTTTAGTCAACATATTAATGTGTGGTTCCCATGATAGTTTAGAGTCAAGCACAACACCAAGGCTTGTAATGGTATTAGAGAATGATATACCGACACCACCCTCAAGCTCAATCGTCCTTGGCTTATCAGCATAAAAGTCATATATAAATCAACTATTGCCAAAAACGATCGCCTTGGTTTTGCTTGCATTCAATGAGAGTGGAGCATCGACAGCCCACTCCGACACCGCCCTGGCCACCCCTTGTAGAATACGAATACCTTCATTGACATGCTCTTAAGGGACCTGCGTATAAATTTGCAGATCATCAGCATATAGTAGATGCCTGACGCAACCAGAGTCGAGCGTGTCACGTATGTTATTAATGTAAAGGCAGAACAACAGAGGCCCCAGCACTGAACCCTATGGAACTCCTGAATTGGTTGTTAGCCAATTCGATTCCTCTTTTAGATGCATGGAAACCATTTATTTCCTATCTGATAAATATGAGCTAATCTACTCCAGTGTAGCCCTGGAAAACCTCATCAATCTAAGCCTAGCAAGTAGTTTGGAATGCGAGATCGTGTCGAATTCTTTACAAAAGTCAAATAGAAGAAATAACATGACGAGTTTCTTATCTACACCCGATCTTATATCGCCTTTAAGTTTAAGAACGGCAGTCTGCGTTGAGTTATGCTTTCGAAAGACAGTCTGCATAGGGTCAAGTATTTCACGTGTCGTAATGTACTTTTGCAATTGGTCATGGGCAATCTTCTCAAGGACCTTCGAAAGAAAATATAAGATTGCTATGGAATCTTTTGGCAATGCAGGTGCAGGACACTTCTTTAACGGCACAATGAGTGCATGCTTTCAAAGACAAGGGAAGATCCCCCGTGCAATAGAGGAATTGAACAGAATCACAAGATGTTTTTCGATAAACGATAAAGCTTTGAGTATCACGCTCTGCGGGATGCCATTCTCGCCACAAGTCTGTGATGAAAAATGCGAAATTGCAAGGACTACATAATTAACATCAATTAGCTTGAAGGCAAAGCCACTTTCACTATATTGAGAAAGAATTCTTTTACATTCCTCATTATTATCGTGTGGCGAGACTGAAAACCTCGCAAAGTGCGCATCAAGCTTATTTGGAGTGAATTCAAGCCCCCTTGAGGTCCGGACGGGAGCCCCAGGTCTTTTAACTCCTTCCAGGCATTACCTCTGGCAAGAACTTCGAACAGTCTATTATGATAGTAAGTAGTCCTAGCTTGTTCAGTCTATTCGTCTATCGTTTTACGCAGTTGCAGAAATTTGGAGATATCTCTCATCCTTTGTCCGTTTATATCTTTGATATGTGGCATCTGTCTTGCACCGCATCTGCGAAAATCCTTTGTTTATCTGTGGAAATTCATCTTAATTAAGTTTAAGAGGATATCGTAGTTATCCCCTCCTAATAATATTTTTATTCAAAGTTCATGAGTAAACGGTGCGTCGAATCATAATCTTTCACTACAGAAAGAAAATTTATAAGATTAATCCCGTGTGCGGACAACTTGAGAAATGTATTAAAATACTACTCATAAAAAGTTATGAATAAACTTTCAATGTATAGTATTTTAAGTTTCGGTTTATCGAGTTTGATATCTAATTTTCGTTCAAAGTTCATGAAAAAATAACAAGTTTAAGTAATTTTTTTTTTTTTTCAACAAAAATGATTGAATTAATGTAGCTTTAGCGCGGACAAGTCATTATATTTGTCTTAAAGTGATGTACTAAGGTATATGTTTAGTACATAGTTACCGACATTGCAGTCTCTCGAATTTTTAATATTCATTTAAAAATTTTCCGAAATATCTCTATATTATGTTTCTTATTAATTAAAATAGAAGGCTGAAATATAGAGTTTTTTAAAAAAATTTGAATTAAGAATGAACAATTTGGAAAACTAACATCGTTATTTTACATGCCCTTAATAGTCAATTGAAAGAGATATCAATCAGATAAAAAAAACAAAAATCGATTTTTACAACTCCGACATCCCGTTAAGTGTTTTTAGCCGCACCAGATTTTGTATTGCATTTTGTCAAGTGCAGGGTCAACTGTACGAACTGTAAATAGCGTCCAATCACAGCCGGCTAAACTCTGTACTAATAATGTTGGGCAAATAACTTTATAATTTCTATACTTACCTTTTGATCTGTTATGACATGATTACAAGAAATACATACATCAATTAAGCTATGCTGACTGTAAAAACAGTATTATTGTGCAACATATATTATTCAAATCTTTAAACATATTAACATACACTGCCGCCGAGATACTTTTGCCCCCCTTCGTCTAAAATCGACTTATCTAAAAAGTTTTATAACTCTGGAAAAAATGGTCGTAGCCTAAAAATTCCAACGGGATTCGAAAGATTGTTGAAAATTCTTTTAAAAACTATTGGTTTGATATAAAAAAAACATTTTTTTCGTATCTCTTATCCTTGTTTAAAAAGAAATTTTTTTTAACTTTGTTTTGACTTTGTAAAATAGTGTTCAATTTTAGTAGAAATCGTTACATTAATACAAAACCAAATAGATTTTATAACTTATATTTCGACGATGAAAATGCAATGTCGAATGTCTAGATTCGACCTTTTAAACCAGAGTTATAAGATTTTATATTTAAAAATAAGGTTTTTTTCGATATATGAATATCTTTAAATTTAAGAGGAATGGAAAAATTTGTCAGAGAGAAAAAATGTTCCTTTTTGGTCAAATAATAATAATATATAATAAAAAATGGATTTCGGAAAAAAGATTTTTTTTTTGCCTTTTTTACCCACGTTGTTTAATATTTTAAAGATATCAAAATTTCATTACATTCCAACAAAAAAAAATTTTTTTTGGAAATCAATTTTTTATTATATATTATTATTATTTGACCAAAAAGGAACATTTTTTCTCTCTGACAAATTTTCCTATTCCTCTTAAATTCAGAGATATTCATACATCGAAAAAAACCTTATTTTTAAATATAAAATCTTATAACTCTGGTTTAAAAGGTCGAATCTAGACATTCGACATTGCATTTTCATCGTCGAAATATAAGTTATAAAATTTATTTGGTTTTGTATTAATGTAACGATTTCTACTAAAATTGAACACTATTTTACAAAGTTAAGAAAAATTTCTTTTCAAACAAGGATAAGAGATACGAAAAAATGTTTTTTTTTATATCAAACCAATAGTTTTTGAAAGAATTTTCAACAATCTTTCGAATCCCGTTGGAATTTTTAAGCTACGACCATTTTTTCTAGAGTTATAAAACTTTTTAGATAAGTCGATTTTAGACAAAGGGGGGCAAAAGTATCTCGGCGGCAGTGTATAACAGTAATTTTTGTGAGGATTTAACTACGAGAATTGTAGTTGTTTTCTTATAAATATTAAAGGTGTTATTTTCGAAAAAATTTTATTGTAAAGATTCGGTAAAATTAGTAGAGATAACCTTGTAATTTTTCCCTATTTGACAATTTGTTCCTCGTTTAACATTAGCTACGGTAATTTTTAAGGCTACTATGACTATAACTTATGTAAGGGAAAATTTCTCCGTGTGGATTTTATAAAACTTCGAAGAGTTCACATATCCCTGTCCTTTTCTCATAAAAAAAAAACAATTTTATTCCTACCTCAACAGAAATGGCCACCCTATTAATTCGAAAATCGGGCCGCAAGAAAGATATTTCTAACTTCTAATATTTTGCGTGAGAAATAACCATTTCTCCCGCTAATTTTAAAACTTATAAAATTGAATAAATTTGAATTTTTTTAATAAATTTTAATATTAGACCATTTTTAAGGTAGGAATAAAGCACAATATGCAACTCGGGAATAAAGTCTAATTTCTCTTTTGGGAATTTGCTCTCCTCGCTTTGCTTTGCTTGCTCGGGTCGCAAACTTCCCCTCGGCAGAAATGTGTGACTATACTCCCTAGTTGCATAATGTACTATTTTACAAAAACTAATATTTTTAGCAGAAAATAAAGAGAAATCCGCATCTTGTATTATAAAAAGCAACATTTTCTTTAATGAGGAAAAAGTAATTTTATCACTTCGTTTTCAAGGAAACCTTGAAAAACAAAATTGTTCACCCTGACAATTTATGTTTATTACAAGTGTGTTAATTTTCTCAAGGTTTTTTTCAAAAATGAAGCGATAGAATCAAATTTTTCTCATCAGAGAAAATAGTGTTTTTTGTGATACAAGATGCGGCTTTCTCTTTATTTTTCTAAAATCATTATTTTTGGTAAAAATATCAATTTTTTTATTATAAAAGGCCAGAAATGTTCGACCTGCTTTTGTATTATTTTACGCCCTCACTAAAAATCTGCATGAAATTCGCGTGTGTTTTGTTATAAAGACATTTACATGCAGTCGGTGAATACCACCGCTTTTCCTTCGTTGGCTCGCGTCGATGCTTTCTCTACCAATAGCCCAAGTTTCTTAGCACGCTCAAGTTCTAAGGGGGCGTCCATCAAATACGTCACAGAAATTTTAATCCATTTCAACCTCCCCCCTCCCCCATCATCACGGTCCCGTCACACTGAAGTTAACCCCCCCCCCCCCCCCTCACCTAAAGTGACGTATATTAAAAATTCACAAAAAGTAAAAATTCAAACAATACTTTATTAAAATTTTAAAGTATTAACATGTTGTATACTAATTATAATTTAAAAAAAAAAAAATACTATTTTTATACAGTATTCTTAATCTGATTCAAATACTACGCGATGCGAGCTTGAAAAATTCATATATTTGAATTAGGAGTAAAAATTATTAATATTACAGAATAATTTTTTTTCCGTTTATGAATAATTTTTTTAATATAAGATAACATTTGAATTATTAATAACTCTAATTAATTCATAACATGACTCGATTGTTTTACAATACAATACAGACAAAGTAGAAAAATAAAATAAATGTTTGAATTCTAAAATGTTTTAATTTATTTTAATTTTAATTTTTAAACATCTATAAAACTTAAGCATGCCTTATTTAAAAAAATTATGATCCATACAAACCGCACAATTTTCATACGCAAATAAATCAATTGTTTTCGAAACTCACTAAAATTAAATTATAATAATAAAATGTTTTTAAAATGAAAATAAAATATCAGTTCCAATAAATTAATCAATTAATAAAATATGTAATATCCACGTATGCATTTTGAATATAAAAAATTAATTTCTTAATACGATAATAAAATTTTTAATTCCAATAGTTTTTTCATGTACTTTTTGAAGTGAGATTGAAAATAAAATAATGATTTATATTTGTAATTGAACGTAAATTAATTTACCTTCAAACATACTGATTAAAGAAGCTGCAGGTCAAATAAGATGTCAAAGTATATTATGAAAAAAGGTCAACTCTACGTAAATACTTCAGGTTTTGCAGATTAAATATTAAATATGCTATTTACATCAATCTTGCGTTAATATATGAGATTTTCAAATAATTATTTTTAAGTGTTTTGTACGTCACTTTGAAGCATGATACCCCCCCCCCACCCTTCGTCACGAGACTATCACAAAATTGTGAACCCCCTCCCCCCCCGAAATTTGTACGTAATTGATGGACGCCCCCTAAGAAATTAACTTCTATGTCAGCGAATAATGCCGCTCAACTTACATGCACATTCACATGAAATATTGATAGAATTGACAGAAAATAAATTAAATTTTATTGAAATTATTATAAATTTAATTTAATCATCAAAAATTTTATACGATAGTCATATAATTTATATAAACTTTTTGATGAATTAAGCTATTTAAATTTCTACTCGAATCATCATATATCAAATCGCTCGTTATTAATTTTATTTCGTCCATAATTTCCTCATCTGTTTGAAATTCTTTTGTAGTTATTGTTTATTCAAAAAAAAAATCATAATAAAATTAGAAATTTATTTAATATTTTTTAAAAATGCATCAAAGTTGAGCGGCATTATACACCGACATCGAAGTTAATTTCTGAGAACTTGAGCGTGCTACGAGACTTGGGCTATTGGTAGGGGAAGCATCGACGCGAGCCAACGGAGGAGAAGCGGCGGTATTCACCGAGCCGACTGTATAACTCAACTGAACCTCGCGTCAAACGGTATGCTCTGCTGCTCCTCTATACGTGCATTTTGTAGTCTTAATAAAGATATAATAGAATACTAATTAAAAAAATAAAACTATTATAAATTTAAAAAACAATATCGGAATCAAAATTTCAAAACTCAGGTTTGTGACTATGATTTTTTTTTTAAATATATTGTGAATTGTAAATAGTTTTGTAAACTCTGGTACACTTAAGAAAATAGTTGAATTTTTCTACCGTACGAGGAACGTTAGTAAAATAATTGTTTTTAATTTTCGTAAGCATGTCTAATGACTTTTGCATTTCTCAAAGTTATCGCAAAACTTTCATAATAATTTTTAATATTTTTCAATCGTTTTTATAGTATGATTATTTTTGAATAATGTATTTTTATTAGTGTATTCCACTATTCGGACGTGTTCCGCTTGTGGTGCTTTATATAAACGAATTGGTAATTTCTTTTATGTTAATTTGTTTAATTGGTTCACTGAAAGAAATTTTGGCAGGTTGTTTTCTATTTTCAGCGTAAGCAGCACTCTTATGAATAAAAGAATGCACACATCTGATTTTTTGATATCAGATATCCAAAATGAGAGCTGAGACATCTAAATTTAATGGAAGGCCGGTTTCTACTAAATGAGAAGTCCAATTGTCTTATAAAATAATATTTTTTGCGTGACATTTTCGAAAATAAGGTTAATTGAAATAATAAAATTATTAAATTTATACCCTGGAGGAAATATAAAATTTGTATTACTGTTTGAAATTGTTTAAAATTATTTAAAACTGTTTACAATAATTTGAAACTGTTCAAAAATGTTCAAAATAGTTTATTAGTGTAAAATTTGGAACATTTTGAATAATTTTAAACAGTTTAAACAGTTCAGATTATTTTGAAACTTAAGTGAACATTTTCTTGTATATATTAATATATACAAAAAAATTTTCATAAACACAAAATTATTGAACACTGAAATCATTTCAAAACGGTTCACAAGTGTTAAAAACAGTTTAAAACTATTTTAAACTATTTAAAACTATTTGAGTTAATAAAAAAAAGTTCATATTAACTAAAAATTGTTTCGAAATATTTTGAATTCTGTAAAAAGAATTAATAACTTTCAAAACTACACGGAAAAACTTTTGCAATTGATTTGTGCTCAAAAAAACTTGAAACCGATTTGAATGCGCTAAAGACTTACTAATACTTTCATTATTGACATATTTTTACACTCAATAGTTATGATGTAAATATATTATCTATTTAGTTTGCAAAAAATGATCAAGTATGTACGTTGACTACATTCGAGACAGTCGAATAGCCTTTGTATTCAGACTTGATCGGGATTTAGCTTCAACTCGAACTGAATGAGCTAACAGTAACCGAGCGCGTGTTTTGAAAGGAGCAGGCAGGAAAAAGAAAAAGAGGGAGTAACCAAAATACATTCTTATTATGATGGTAAAATAGTAATTTAAAAAAATTAATGAATGTTAAGATTGTAATATAATTTGTGAGTTTTTAAAACTAATAAAAAGATTTTCAACTCCAAATCTAATTATTTTAAACAACTAGGGGCAGATGAGCATGTATCATTTCATGTCAATGATATTTTGAAGTAGGTTTGGTCGAGTGCGCAACGTTTACGCTTTTCCTTTGGAGTGTGCAAGTTCAACTCTAGGTCAGGATCACTTTTTTTTTTAATTTTTTTTATTGTTTTAAAATTTTTTATTAATTTTTTATTTACATTTTTTTCTTATACTATTAAAATCTAATTCTTCACGAGTTTATTAAGTATACTCGTTTTTCAATGAATATTTTTAAAATAAATTATTTCTTAGACGTAATGATGAAAAATATTAATAAATAAATAATAATAATGTTTATTTTATAATACTATAGTTTAATTTATTAATAATGTAATTTGTAAAATTTGCATAATAAATAAATTAGACTAAAATTAATTTATGTTAGTGTATAAATTAAATATATCTTGAGACAGAATTTAACATTAAGCAATATAAACCTAACTATTATTCATTATTAATATTTTATTTTATATCTAAGGTTTTAAAAATACATGAAATAAGTTATTAAAAATAAAAATTTTTTTTAAAATACTAAAAATTTAGGAAATATTGATGGTTTATTTGATCTATGCATAGTTAGACCTTCTCTAAAAGTACTACAAAAATTTTCCATTTAAATTTTGTTATTTATATTTTTGAGCTGTGTAAAGTAAAAAAATTTGATCCTAAAAATTCAATAAATTTTTGATAGATTTCTTGATGTCCGTTAAAGTAATCATTATGCTGTTAAAATTTCAAATAAATAAAAGGTACAATTTTTATTTTTTTTGAACTTTCATTATAAATTACACTTTATTATATTAAATGCATATATACGACACGTATTTATTATTACATAAAAGCTTACCTTAAAAAGGTATATGGTGGTCAAGTAGTAGTTTTTTTGATTAATGATTTTAACCATTTTGATGTCTTTAACATATTATAAAATATTTTTAGTAAAAAATCAAACAATGATATTAGAATTTCATGAAATAATGAAACAAATGTCAAGTATTTTATTTTTATAATTGAATTTTGCATGCGTTTACAGAATTAATCTATTTATTTAGTATTTGAACCATCAAATCTTCACATGTAAATTATGCATTAGAATTTAATGAAATCAGGAGCAAATGTCAAGGATACAAATACGAATTTTAAAATAAGCGTTTAATCCAATTTTGTCATCATTTCATCATTTATTTAAAAGTGTTCGAAATTTTTTTAATCTTATTAAATATTTACAAAATTAATTGGAAATAGATTACATTGACCAGAAATATAATAGATTAGAAAGAAGAATTGTACAAGAAAAATACGCTCCTAAAAAAACTGAATACAAAACACCATATTACGAATAATGAAATTAGAAAATACAATTTTAAAATGACAATATTTTTAAATAAATTTTTTTAACAAAAAAAAAAAACGTAAGTGTAAAATTTATAGATAAAAATAAATTTTAAAAATGATAGAAGAAATGATGACAAAAGTAATATAGAGATTAAAGTTATTTATAAAGAAAAATTTTTTTTTGCAAAATTTATAGTATAAGGTGCCATAGTTTTATCATCTGTTTATTTTTGCTTTTATGTTTAATGTAAGATTATAGTTTCAAATATAAATAAATAGATTAATTTGTGAACGCATGCAAAATTCAATTATTTCATTTGTTTCATTATTTCATGAAATTCTTTTTAATATTTTATAATATGTTAAAGACATCAAAATGGTTAAAATCATTAATCAAAATAAATCGTTAGATACTTGACCACCATATACCTTTAAGGTAGTTTTACAGCATTTAGGTGCTTGGTTACAGAGATTGAATAAAAAAGTAGTTGTAAAAACACTTCAATAGAAGTAGAAAATAATCGCTGGTGAAGTAGTGATTTAATTTAGTAGGAAATTATAACTATTCATTATTAATAATAAAACATATTAAAGTATGAAATAACAAAAGATTTATTTTGCAAAAATTATATCATAGAAATCAAAAGTTTTGCACCAGCGATTATTTTTTACTTGCTATTGAAGTGTTTTTTACAACTGCAAAAGTATTAGATCGATAACTTTATATGCTTAAAACTTGACAAAATATAATTTAAAAATTTTTATAAAAATAGCTGCAAATAGCATTTTTTTAGAACTTTTCAAATCTTTTTTCAAATTTTTTCTAGCTCAATTATTTAAAAAACTACAGCTGATTGAAGAAAAATGCAAAAATGAAAAAAATTTCAAAATTACCAAAGCGATTATTTTTTTTAAATATTGTTAAAAAATGTAAGTAAGCTAAAAAGAAAGCATTTAAAGAATACTTTAAAATGCTTTTTTAATTTTTCTAGGATAAAAATTGAAAAAGATACGCTTTTTCAAAGTCGGAACAAAAATTTGATAACCTATCTAGAATTATTGCCCGGTACTATACTATCAAATTCTATTAAACCATTCGAAATGAAATTGGATAAAACAAATTATTATATTACAAATTTAAATAATGCATTTAATATTTGCCATCTGTTCAATGATTTCATTGGCATTTTAATATCAAAGTTTCATAGTTTTATATGACCAATGTATTTAAGAAATTCTCTAAAACCATTATATAAATTCAATTCGTAAAAACAAATTAGTTTTAAACTTTTATTTTTTTCTAAGGTAGTCGATAAAATCTCCTTTTGGTTAAAAATTATGATTTTATTTAATAAAAATAATAGTCTAAAATATGAAGTATTGAATACGAAATAAAAAAAAAAAAAAAAAAAAAAAAACATTAAAAAAAAAAACCCCCACCCCTTTTAAAATTTTCTCTAGATCTGTCTAGTTTTTATGTTAAATAATCGAGGCCTCGATAAAACTAGACAAATTTTCTACCAGGATAAGCGTACTTGACCACCATATGCCTTTTTAAAGGTAAGCTTTTATATATAATTATAAATACGTGTAGTATATATGCATTTAATATAATAAAGTTTTTATTTAAAAAAAAAAAAAAAAAAAAATTTTAACTTTTATTTATTTAAAATTTTAAACAGCTCAATGATCACTTTAACGGAATTAAAAAATTTAACAAAAATTTATTGAATTTTCAGGATCAAATTTTTTTACTTTACACAGCTCAAAAAAATATAAATAACAAAATTTAAATGTAAAATTTTTGTAGTACCCTTAGAGAAGGTCTAACTATGTCATAGATCAAATAAACCATCAATATTTCTCTAAATGTATTTATATAGTATTACTCAATAATAATAGAAAATTTTTTTTTTTTTTTAAAAATTTTTTTTTCAAAAAATTTTTTAAAAAAAAATTTTTCCTTAGATGTAATAATTAAAAATATTAATAAATGAATAATAGTTAGGTTTATAATACTTAATGTTAAATTTTGTCTTAAGATATATATTAATATGTAATATACATTCTAACATAAATAAAGTAATATTATAGTCTAATTTATTTATTATGTAAATTTTACAAATTACATTATGAATAAATTAAACTATAGATTATAAAATAAACATTATTATTATTTATTTATTAATATTGTGAAAAAAGAGTTTAATATTATAAGAAAAAAATGTAAATAAAAAAATTAATAAAAAATTTTAAAACAATAAAAAAATAAAAAAAAAGTGATCCTGACCAAGAGTTGAACTTGCACACTCAAAAGGAAAAGCGTTAACGCTGCGCACTCGACCAAACCTACTTCAAAATATCATTGAAAAAAAAAAACACCCCCACCTCCCCCTTGAGTTGTTTAAAATAATTAGATTTGGAGCTGAAAATCTTTTTTATTTAGCCACACAAATCCCACTTTTTAACATTTTACCAACAAAATAAAATGTATTTTGGTTACTCCTCTTTTTCTTTTCCCTGCCTCCTTTCAAAACACGCGCTCGGTTACTGTTAGAACCGATCAAGCTAAATACAAAGGCTGTTCGACTGTCTCGAATGTAGTCAACATACATATTGAGTATATATTGAATGCATAGATGACTGGTTTCCAATTTCATTTCTTCTGAGGGAAACATCATCTCAATTTGATTTTAATCTTTTTTCAAGAATGATATTAAAATTATTTCAATAATAGTAGATGTGAATTTATATGCAACATTTGAACGTATTTTAGGTGCAAAAGTTTTTCCGTGTAAATAGTTCAAAATTGTTAAAAATTGTTTGAAGTAATTTCGAGCTTTTCAAAACTGTTTAAAACTGTTTAAAATATCCCAAATCTCACACTTATAAACTGTTTTAAACAGTTTTGAACAGTTTAAAAACATTTTATATTTCCGCCAACAATCCCGTTTCAAATTTTTTATTATTATTAAGTTTTATTTTGACTTCATATGAAAAATAGTGATCATCAAAGGCAACTTCATCGAATAATTTTAAATTTCAAAAAGACTTTTAATTTCAATCACTGAGCTGACTGTAGCACTACGCACCAAAACAAAGGCAGCGCACACACTCATTACTTCAGGATGGCTCATTTCTCAAATTGGATATCTCATTTCCGAAATTGAGAATTGAGACTTTTGAATTAAAAGGAACGCAGTAATGTATATTTTTTTGATACCAATGATCCCAAATTTCTATCAGTGTTTGAATATTTTAATTTTCATAAATACGTTTATTTCAATAATATTTTTGTATGTTTTAAATAATGCTTGATTTTCTGTTTAGTAATTCTTTTAATTTGCTAATATTATAGTTAAATTATACATTAAAAATTTTTATCTTATGTGTTGAATACAAAATTTAAGTTTGAATTATATTGTTTCTTATTATCTCTTGTAAAATGTATTTGTATTTTCATTTTGTTAATTTATAATTTTTTTTGCACTGAAGATAGAAGTTTGATGGGTTACAAAACATCGGCATTATTTGAAATGAAAAAAGTAACCATAAATGGTTCGTCAAAATCAATACATTTTTAAATATTTATTTTTTAAATATTTTTTTATTTATAATCTAATTACCTCTTTTTAACATAGTATACGATACCCAGACATTTTAGTCATTATATGACTTTTAATTAAATATAATTAATTAAAGATTCTAATTTAAAACATTGCTTGCATCATACGAAATAGTTTTGATTAATATTTATAAAATTTAGAAAAATCTTCCATCTTACGTTATCGTATTAAAAAAAATATTAAAAATTAAGTTCTTGAGAATAATTATCTTTAAAATACATGATTATTACTAAAGTCAATTCCTTATTTATAGAAATTTATAAATTAATCTTAAATCATTAGTAAAAATTATTCGCGTGAATGTACTTCAGATTAATTACCGTTTACTGTCCACCCAGAAAGAACTTTTGTATAAAATTCATTTAGGTGTACTTTATTAAAATAATAACAACATTTATTTTTAATTATTGTAATGGAATTAAACAATACGGATGGAAACGTTTTGTAAAAATTACCGCGATCATGGTAATTAGTTTTGTAAAAATTACCGTGATCATGGTAATTAGTATTGGACAAACTTTAAATTTTATCCATGTGTTCGATAATAGTTGAGAAAAATATCTATAAAAATATATATATAATTTCCTCTGATGGTGATAACCGTAATTTTTATTGAGGAATTCTTTTGGTGTTCAATTCTCGTTTTTTCTATAAAATTTTAATTGCTTTTAAATTAGGCATCTAATAATTATAAAAATAATAATTTTGGTGCAATTTCAATAAAATTAAAATTGTATTAAATAAAAAATTGCTTAGCATTCACTAATTTAATTTTTTTATTTCAATATTTTTAATAGAAAAATAAATGGGAGGGAGGTAGAAGCAAGAAAAAGAACGAGTGGGGAAGAAAGAGAGGTTGCAAGCACCCACACGATTTCTCTTACCGATTACCATATGCGGGGATTCCGATCGCGCGAGAAAGGCCTTCTGGCGGACGCGAAGACGACGAGGACATGAGCCTTTGGGTGTGCGACTCTCTTTTCGGCCACAAGTTGTATGAATGCGTAAGACTTAGTATCTTGCTCTTACACTCACGCTCACCCGACCACGCGTTAACATACAGTGCCTCGCCGTATATACTTTTGTAAGATCACTCATATCGTATGAGCTTACTCGGTCAGTTACTTTTTTGCTGTCTAAGAGACCTACACGACTAAAAGCCGCTTTCAATAATACGTCTGTTTAAATTCTTCATTTGTTGAAAAAAAAATTTTTTCGCTCTTCTCTTTTTATTATACATTTTTACTATTATACACCTAGGATTTTATGAAAGTTTCAATCTTTGCAAAAATATCGAAACACAAATGCTAATAAGATAAAAGGATCTACTTTTGTTTAAAATGTTTTTTTCTTCTTTTTTTTCTTTCATTTTTATTTCAATATTTTTCCGATGTATTGAAACTATCATAGAGCCCCTAGTCTCATTTTCATCATTCAAATCAATTTTTAATTTTTAAAAATAATTTTTCTAATTCGTGGAGCCTTCTAATTGAGTTTAAATATATCAAAGTTAAATCAATTTTTATTAATTAGTGATAATAAGTTAATCAATTTTTATCAACTAGTGATCATGAGTTAATTAATTTTTATCAATTAGTGATTATAAGTTTATAAACATGAAAACATCTAATCAGCTGGAAGCATAACATTGATTTGCTTTCATTATAAAAAATTGAAAGTGTATTTAAAAGTTCACCAATAACTTTCTTACTGAAGTTATTGTTGTACATATATCATTCGCTAATAGTGCCGAATTTGAATCATACAAAATTTTTCTGTTTTTAATATACTCTTTATTGATCAAAGTTGTAAGTGCTATATGTCAATAAGGCAAAAAAATAAAAAAAAAAAGGAAAATCGTTTACTTATGTAACAAAACATTATTAATACTGATACTTTTATTGCTCTTTATTCTTTAATTAAGCTTCATATGTAACTTTATAATTTTATTGGTTTTTATTTTCTTCTTTCATTACTACTTGCCCGTTATCGTTAAGTTGTTTAAGTAGGAGAGTAACCTTTGTCTGAGTCATGGATTTTGTTGGAACTATGAGATATATGGTTGTTCTTACGTAAAAACATGTTCTGTGGAGCTATGAAATCCAACTTTTTGAAAAACTAAAAATATTGCCTTTACTAGATCTAGAATTTTACACTTTTTTGAAAAATCCCATTTTTTGTTAGACTATACGACTCAACAGAACATGTTTTTCAGATGAGATCAGCCATATGTTACAGTTTGCTAAACAAGGGTTATTGTCCTAGTGAGCGACAGTAGTTCATACAAATTCTTTTCTGCTCTAATTATTATAATTAAGCTGTTTTTTTATTTATTGTTCTCCTTCTTTGCAAGTTTTATTTTTTTTTTGTGCAGAAAATAATTTTGTTACATTTCTAAATTGCCTGCGTTCTAAAGAAATTTTGTTTTAACTTTAACATCTCTTTCTTTTTACTTCTCCAAAAAATTATAAATATTTATTTTTACGCTTATTTTTACTTACTACTTTAAACAAATAAATTATTAAAATTTTTAAAAAGTTAATAAAATTTTGACCTATAAACTATTATACCTCTAAAATACTGGTTGAAATGACGAGTGGTATTAACAATATGTATTCTATTATATGGTGTGTAACAACTTGTCATAAAATAGATAATTGCAAAACTTTCTGCATATATAAAAGTTGCATGTTGCAATATATAATATCTATATTTATTCCAAAACAGTGAATAATGTTAAAAAATACCACATTCACATAAGTTTCTACTTTCAGATACTTCTACATGTCCCTACTTCTCGTTTCTAGTTTGGATTGATGTATTTTTCTTCTTTAATTTATAATAGAAAAAAAGATAAAGATTCGTTCGGTGAATGGTTAACAAAGTACAGTTTATATTAATAGTATACGTGAAAATAGTATACACTTTTACGAATTGTTTATTTATAATTTTATTTGTAATTTTTCTTGTTTAATTTTTCATTTAGCAATCAATGGCAGAAGTATCAAATGAAACAACTGAAGAGAATGTTTGTCTATTTAGGGTGAAACTAAAGCATAATTTCATAAGAAGAAGATGAAAGAACAAGAAAGAAAATATAAAAGCATTTAAATTCATGGTGCCATAAATACGTAATGGAAACAAATCAATAGCATATATACATATATACTTTTTTTTTGAAACCATTTATATGTATATTACTTTCGTCGCTTAAAATTTTTTAACTCATCACTAAAAATCTCCAAAAGAGTACTAAATAACGCATGCGCGTGCACACAGATATATATATATATATATATATATATATAATGAATTTTGAAATTATATATATATATATATATATATATATATATATATATACATATGTAACGGGTTTTTAGAATTAGACAAATTATAGATATATATATATATATATATATATATATATATATATATATTTGTGTGCGTGTGTCTGCGTATCTGTCTAATCGTAAAAATCCGTTGATTAATACATGTACAAAATAAAAGAAGGGCGAAAGGAAATGAATTCTATAATGTTTTTAAATTAATAAAAGGTTCATAAGACTAAAAAAGTTCACGCGTGTGTACGCAGAAGTACTGACGTGAAAGAAGAAAATAAACGATTAAACGAAAAAAACAAAAAAGAACATTCGGTTTCATCGAATACGGTGAAATTCGAATATCAGTGCAAGCATCATCTTTATATGAACAAATTTGCAAGCGCAAATTATGCAAACTATACTTTTAATATTAGCATGCATCATACATAGCAAGGTCTAAATAAAATTTAGTGCGTTTTAAAGTGTCCACTTGGTGATGAAAAAAATAAGCTGTACTAATGATAAAAGTGAAATGCTAGTCAACTAAAGCCAGACAGAATAAAGCTAAAAGGACAGATATGTCAACCCAAGCATATTATAAAGAACGATTGGGTTTCGATCCAGCCGATACTGTTGCCGAACATCGTCGTGAACAAAGTTCACAGCATGGCTATGAGGAATCTCTCTCCAAATTTAAAGGTCAGAAAAAATTTCATAATATTCATCAACAACACGAAACATTTGGTTTAAGAACAGAGGATAAAAATTTCGAAAATGGTGGTGGGACTGGTAAAAACATTTCTCAAGGCCATTGGGGTTGCTGGGCTATGTTCATCGAAGCACATGGTGAGTAACATACTGACTCATTGCACGCATTTTAAAACATATGCTGACAACCAGTTATAAACTAGCTCTGATTTTTTTCCTTAAATTTTGATTTTTAATTAAAAATTATCAGACTTTTTTTTTATGAAATTTGAAAATAATATTTTTGCTTCTAAAGATACGATCATTAGATACATAGAATTTCATGTCATTTATGACATCAAATATTATTGTGTATTTTTTTATAGAAATTTACAATTTTTAGTTAAAAAATTTACATTTAATTAAAAAATAATTTTAATAATGGAAACTCATATTCAAAATGAAATTCTATGTTCGTAAAGAATCTGATTTGATTGTAATAAAAATTTTTATGTGAAAATTAGTGTTGCATGTTGTTATATGATATTAACTTGACCGGCTTTTTAATATTCAAATAATATAAGTAATGTACGGGACCAAAATGTTCACTTAAGGAGATGTAAAACGGACACTACACCTGTACTTATAAATATTAATTTCCATTCCATTTTATTACGGGATTTCCAAAAAAGAAATGCATTAGCTTGTAGTATGTGCCATAATTAATTCATTCAGTTTCTAAAATCAAATAAATTCATTAGTTTTTAAAATATTGCTTTCTCACAGAGAAAGCATAAAATTTTGAAAAAAATTTTTATCTTTCATTTATTTTCTATTTTACGTATATTCTTCTATAGATTTTCTTCAAAATTTATATACAATTAATTCGTTATTGTCTAAAGAAAACAAGCTTTTGAAAACTAATTTTCTTAGTGTAGTTACAATTTTAGAGAATTTTGAATATTTTGAAAATAATTTTTTTTTTTATTTTACGTAAATTATTCGATATATTTATTTAAAAATTTGCAAGGAAATTATTAGCATCTGCTAAAAAAAGGGAAATTTTCGAAAATTGATTTTCCTTGCGTAGTTTTAATTTTTAAGCATTTTGAAAATTTTGAAAAAGAAATTTCTGAAACAAATATTGTATTTATTTAGCCAATTAAATCTCGAAAATTACTCGATGAATCTGCTTAAAATTTTGCATACTGTCTATGTTTTTTTATATGTAGACGGGAAGCTATTAAAATTGGTATTCATAGTGTAGTTTTTTTTATAGAGCCATTTTAAAAATCTTAAAAAAATTTTCAATGTTTCATTTATTTTGTATTTTACGTAAATTACTTGATGAATTTGCTTTAAGATTTGCATGGGAAATATTTGCAACTGCCAGAAGAAGGATAACTTATAAGAACCGATTTTCTAAGCATAGTTTTAATTTTAGAAAGTTTTTAAAATTTTTAACAAAATTTTTATATTCCATTTTTGTTCTGTTATACGTAAGCTACTCGATAAATTTGCTCTAAAATTTAAATACTAGTTATTTGCTACTGTCTTTATAAAACAAGCTTTTGAAAAATAATTTTTTTAGTTTAGCTCTTTGATTACTTCTCCTGATTTCTGATCTAACGCTCTCACTAATAGTCCAGTCAAATTAGTTCATTTTAATCGATTTTTTTGCAAAACGTGCTACAGGCCGGTTTTTTGCAGAAATATATTGTAGATAATATGTATAGTAAGAATATCGATGTGCGCCATCTCAAAAAGTTGTGGAAAAATGTTTATAAACAAATTAAGATAGAAAAATCGACTTTTTTTCTTTTTTCCTCTGTAACTGCGCTGCTTTTGACTCTAGAAAAAATTTTTTTCATAAAAGTTGTTCAGAATTAAAGAGTACCCCCCGTTAAGATAGGTAAAATGCCTTCCCTCATATATTTCAAAACTAATATTTTTTCTTGTTTTTATAGTAATTAAGATTAGGTTTTGTTATATTTATAGTTTCCTAACACATACCCTAACCTCAACATAACCTAAAAATCACTTTTTTTATAAAATTTTTTTTTTATCTGGAAGGATGAATGATATTAATCCCGTGAAAATCATATGACTAGGACTTAGCACTCTCTTTTACTGTGATTTTTTGCTAGTCCTAGAAAGCAGTTTTTCTAACCTAAAAATAACATTTAAATCATAAAATCTCCGTAACTTTGCTCTGGGAGGGGCTACAAGTAATTTTCTGGGCTTAAAATTTGTATTTTTAAGAAACAAATAAAGTTTATGATGACCAAAAATTCGATTCTGGCATGGCGCCATGGCGAAAAACTCGAAAAACCATTTTTTCATAGGTTTTCTGTCGGTTATTGGTCTCTAGCAACTCACAAATCATTTTTAAAGAAAAAAAAATAGCTTCATTGGATTCTACGTGAAAAAATACATTGAAAATATGCATAATAACTTTAGGAATACTTGGATGCTGTTACAAAACAATTAAAAAAATAAAATAATTCTGAAACTATTACATAGCTACTTTGCGTCGTTGCTGCATTTTATGTTTTTATGACCTTGGTCATCTCTTTAGAGTCTCAAAGCTACTATTCAATGTATCCATAGGCAAATTATGTCCACTACACCCGAAAAACAGAGACAAATACTAGACAGATAACGTTAACTCCTATATGTACATATATATATGTGGAATAACTTGCTATCCCTCGTATATACATAAGGAATAGTGAGTTGTTTTTAGGAAACGCAAATTATTTTTCTTATACATAGATAAAAAACCAATGTTTATCTATTCCTGTAACTATTCTTTTTAGTGTTCTTTTTTAGCTTGTAAGAGACCTAACATGTTTTCTGTCCTCCATAAATCACGAACTCGGTAGATTTGAACAATTAAATGATTCTAATTAGGTTCCAAATTCAAAAATTAAAAGATCATCATCTCTTTAGAGTCATAAAGCTACTATTGGATGTATTTACAGCCAAATTACGCCTATTGCACGCTAAAATAAGATTTTTAAACATAACTGAAGTAACGGTCGTATCATCTGTCTTTTTGTATTACAGTAGACTCTGGATACAAGAGAATCAACGGGCCTTCAGGAGAGGAATTTTCTTGAAAATTCTTTCATACAAAAAGTCCCCAACACGCTTGAGTCAAAAGTGATACCCACACCTACTGTTTTGTTGTGTGAGTTGTATCCAACATGCGTGTATATTCTATCTCTCTCACTTTCATAGTGGTGGGATAACGCAAATACTTAGGCTCACGCCCATATTTAGGAGAAAGAGTTCGAAATCTCTTATATCGCAATCTCTTGTATCGAGAGATCACTGAATCATTAGAGAGACAAAGACGGAATAAGGTTTTAGTAACATTATATATATATATATATGTATATATATATATATATATATATATATATATATATATATATGTATATATATATACAAAGAATAGTAAGCTACTGCTAGGAACTCTAGGAGCTATTGCTTCTCATATATATATATATACAAAAAATAGTGAGCTGTTGCTAGAAACAACGCGCTTGATTCTCATATATGTAGAAGCAATGTATTTTTTATATCGGTTGCTACTCTATTTTTTGCGCATAATGGCCTGAAGACAAATCATAATTGTGGCAGTTCTAACAAAGAATATAAATGCTTACATAGAAGTGTACTTTCAGGCTCGAATTTATAGACCCAACACGATTGTTACTAAAACCTTATTCCGTCTTTGTCTCTCTAATGATTCAGTGATCTCTCGATACAAGAGATTGCGATATAAGAGATTTCGAGTTCTTTCTTCTAAATATGGGCGTGAGCCCAAGTATTTGCGTTACCCCACCACTATGAAAGTGAGAGAGACAGAATATACACGCATGTTGGATACAACTCACACAACAAAACAGTAGGTGTGGGTATCACTCTTGACTCAAGCGTGTTGGGGACTTTTTGTATGAAAGAATTTTCAAGAAAATTCCTCTCCTGAAGGCCCGTTGATTCTCTTGTATCCAGAGTCTACTGTAATACAAAAAGACAGATGATACGACCGTTACTTCAGTTATGTTTAAAAATCTTATTTTAGCGTGCAATAGGCGTAATTTGGCTGTAAATACATCCAATAGTAGCTTTATGACTCTAAAGAGATGATGATCTTTTAATTTTTGAATTTGGAACCTAATTAGAATCATTTAATTGTTCAAATCTACCGAGTTCGTGATTTATGGAGGACAGAAAACATGTTAGGTCTCTTACAAGCTAAAAAGAACACTAAAAAGAATAGTTACAGGAATAGATAAACATTGGTTTTTTATCTATGTATAAGAAAAATAATTTGCGTTTCCTAAAAACAACTCACTATTCCTTATGTATATACGAGGGATAGCAAGTTATTCCACATATATATATGTACATATAGGAGTTAACGTTATCTGTCTAGTATTTGTCTCTGTTTTTCGGGTGTAGTGGACATAATTTGCCTATGGATACATTGAATAGTAGCTTTGAGACTCTAAAGAGATGACCAAGGTCATAAAAACATAAAATGCAGCAACGACGCAAAGTAGCTATGTAATAGTTTCAGAATTATTTTATTTTTTTAATTGTTTTGTAACAGCATCCAAGTATTCCTAAAGTTATTATGCATATTTTCAATGTATTTTTTCACGTAGAATCCAATGAAGCTATTTTTTTTTCTTTAAAAATGATTTGTGAGTTGCTAGAGACCAATAACCGACAGAAAACCTATGAAAAAATGGTTTTTCGAGTTTTTCGCCATGGCGCCATGCCAGAATCGAATTTTTGGTCATCATAAACTTTATTTGTTTCTTAAAAATACAAATTTTAAGCCCAGAAAATTACTTGTAGCCCCTCCCAGAGCAAAGTTACGGAGATTTTATGATTTAAATGTTATTTTTAGGTTAGAAAAACTGCTTTCTAGGACTCGCAAAAAATCACAGTTGAAGAGAGTGCTAAGACCTAGTCATATGTTTTTCGCGGGATTAATATCATTCATCCTTCCAGATAAAAAAAAAATTTTATAAAAAAAGTGATTTTTAGGTTATGTTGAGGTTAGGGTATGTGTTGGGAAACTATAAATATAACAAAACCTAATCTTAATTACTATAAAAACAAGAAAAAATATTAGTTTTAAAATATATGAGGGAGGGCATTTTACCTATCTTAACGGGGGGTACTATTTCTTCAAGACTATGTGTGTGCAATTTTTTAAAATTTTAAAATTTTCTCGTGAAATAGAGTTTTTCCGAGAAAATGGTTACTTTTTCAAATTAAAGTTAAAGACAGATATTTTATTCAAAATTCGATGAAACTGTTTATAATATAAATTATTTATTGGTAAAACGGCATTAATGTATACAAAGTGGTTTTTATTTATATCATCGTTTCTAAATTTTTTTACGCATTACATTGAGTGCGAATATCAGGTAACAGAGTATATAAACGGCCACCGCGCATGCGCAGGTGGTATCTTTTTCTTCACGTAAGAACAGAACAAATTTTTCAAAAGTTAAAATTCATATTGCATATGAAAATTAACAATATCTCTGGTAATTATGGTCCGATTTATATGTTTCTTTTTTTAATCTAGGGCAGCGCGTGAAAATAATAATAAATTTGATATCAGTTTTGGAAAGTTTTGTATACATTTGTTATAAATAATGATTATTGTAAATGAAAAATCTTTTCGAATTATTTGCAAAATTATAATTTTAGGTAAAGAAATTTGAAGAAGAATTCTGTTTCTTTTAAAAAAAACGACCAATTTTTATTAAATAGGTTTTTTTAATAAAAAAGAAATTATATTGTCAAAATATTTATAATATAATATTAATAGTTTTTTTATCAAATCTAGAATTGTAAGTTCAATTAAGCATATGTATAATGAACCTTACAATGTATTTTATTATAAATTATATCTTTTAGGGTAACTTTTCATTATTTGAAATTTTTCATAAATTATAAACGTACAAAAGTAAAACATTCTTTTGTTACAAACCAATATTAACTTTAGAAAATTAGGTACCTAATATTTACAAACGTATGAAAATTTTTAAAATATTACTATATTTATCATTCCTTTTATCTTTATAAATTTCTTAATCCTAAAAATACATCTTCTTATAAAATAAACTATCAAAATCAATGACATATTATAATAATTCTATTTTCACACTTACTTAATATTTAGATTGATGAATCAATAAATATAATATACTAATAATTCTTAACTTTTTTTATTATTACAGATTAGGTATTCAATCTTATGAACTAAATGCTGGTTTATTTAAGACAGAAGAATATTTCACAATTAAAAGTAACCTTAAAAGATATAATTTATAATAAAATACATTGTAAGGTTCATTATACATATGTTTAATTGAAGTTATAATTCTAGATTTGATAAAAAAACTATTAATATTATATTACAAATATTTTGACAATATAATTTCGTTTTTATTAAAAAACCTATTTAATAAAAATTGGTCGTTTATTTTTAATAGAAACAGAATTCTTCTTCAAATTTCTTTACCCAAACTTATAATTTTGCAAATAATTCGAAAAGATTTTTCATTTACAATAATCATTATTTATAACAAATGTATACAAAACTTTCCAAAACTGATATCAAATTTATTATTATTTTCACGCGCTACCCTAGGTTAAAAAAAGAAACATGTAAATCGGACCATAATTACCAGAGATATTGTTAATTTTCATATGCGATATGAATTTTAACTTTTGAAAATTTTTTTCTGTTCTTACGTGAAGAAAAAGATACCACCTGCGCATGCGCGGTGGCCGTTTATATACTCTGTTACCTGATATTCAAACTCAATGTAATGCGTAAAAAAATTTAGAAACGATGATATAAATAAAAACCACTTTGTATACATTAATGCTGTTTTACCAATAAATAATTTATATTATAAACTGGCTATTAAACTTTGAAACGAGTTAAAATGTTTAAAAACAATGGCGCAATTGTTAGTCAAAGTCAAAGCCATGTTACTCTTTTCATTTTCACGATAGAAAGCTTTTAAAAAATTCAAATTAAAGGTCTTGAAGTGACCTTTCTTTTCCATTTTATATAATTAATATATATAAAAAATTGGCTGAAATATATGAATTTATTTATAAGAATTAAAATTGTAAAATCGGAAAAACGCTAAAAATAGTGCAAAAAAATTAAAAATTAAAATTTTTATAATCATTTATGATAAAGGTATCCTATTATTACATGCTCAAGAAGTTTGACATATTTGTAATAATTATTGTTGACTTGGCATTAATTTGAATTTTCGACTTTTTTTTAATAAACAAATTAATCGTTGCTCTTCTTACGGGCCGAAACAGATCGGCTTGGAAGAAAATTAAAGACAATAGAAAATCTTTCTTTTCCCAAAGTTTCATCGAATTTTGAATGAAATATCTGTTTTTAACTTTAATTTGAAAAATTACCCATTTTCTCGGAAAAACTCCATTTCCCGAGAAAGTTTGAAAATTTTAGAAAATCACATACCCATAGTCTTGAAGAAAATTTAATTCTGAACAACTTTCGTTGAAAAAATTTTCTTCTAGAGTCAAAAGCAGCGCAGTTTTAGAGGAAAAAAAAGGCTATTTTTCTATCTTAATTTGTTTACAAACATTTTGCCACAACTTTTTGAGATGGCGCACATCGATATTCTTATTATACGTATTATCTACAATATATTTCTGCAAAAAACCGGCCTGCACCACGTTTTGCAGAAAAAAATTCTAATTTGACTGGACTATAACTCTTTTCTTACTTTATTTCCTCTCTGTCCTTCTATCTCACATAAGTCCTCATTTTTACCCTATTTTCATCCATCTCTGTTTCTCTCTTCCTATTTTCTAATCACTCTCTCACACTTACTCTTTCCCTTCTCAATTTTTCTGGAATAATTATTATCTTTTTACATTGAAATCACATTAAAAAAAATAAATCAATTTACTCTAACTCAATGACCTCTATGAAAAAGCATTGCGCCAAAGCACTTGTCAGCGTTTTTGGATTTCTGGTACAAAATCGGAAAATTTCAATAAATAATATTGGAACCCAAAATTCTCAATAACTTAATGAATGAATTTATTTGAAAATTTAACTGAATTATCTTTACATACTATAAGCTAAAGCATTTCTTTACTCAAAATTTTGTTATAAAATGAAAAGATATCCAATATTTTTTAGTACAAGTGTAGTGTCCATTTTACATTTCCTTAAGAAGAAAGGAAAAAAATTTTAGAATAGTAAGATTTGATTATTTTTTATTATCAGAGATGCGATGGTTATTAATTTGCGAAAAATATATGACTCTTGTTTTTAATATCTTTTTTGCATTTAATAAAGTAAAAGTGTTGTATTTCAATCGATTACACAACTAAATTAATTTGTAAGTTTTCATTATGATCTTTATTTAATATTACTACAAAAAATAAAACTAATTAGCAACATTCATTTAGTTTCTATTGTTTTTATTTTAAAGTAAAGTTTGTCAAAAAATATTGTATGATTTTTTTCCTAAGCCATATTATCTATTTTAAGATTAAACGTTACAATTAGAAGCTGTAAATGTAGAGAACAATTAGTGCGTTTAGGATATTATGATTTCATTTTAAACTGCATTTCTGTCATCTATGTTATGTAAAGATTAGTTCCGTATTATAATTAATAAAACAATTAATTTTATAATCATTTAAATTGAACTTATTAATACAAAAAAGTATGCGGGGATCGTATCATTCATGCTTTTATAATTTTGAAGAGCTATCATATATACCAGCATGTATGCGTGTGGTGTATCAGTTTGTTACTTATTTATCATATTTATTTTTAAAATAATATTTTTCATTAAATTTTAAATACTTAGAATTATCTTGTTAATGTTCGATTCAATCCTAAACAATTTTGATTAACTTGTCATTTTTCATGCGAAAAATATTAATTTATTATATGATTTTCACCAAAATAATTTTAACTTAATTTATTTTAAATTAAGTTAAAATTATAGAATACAATGTAAGTGGCTTATTGATTCAATATTGTATTCTAAATTCTGAAAAATGTTTTATAGGATTTAGGATTGAAAATAATATTTACCAATTCAATATGAAATTTTGAATGTAAAATGCATGCGTTAGCCTATGACTACATTAACAACTCTTTTTCATGTTTGTTGAAAAATATCAATTATAATATCATAATTAAAAAACAATCATCTAATAAATATAAATTATAATATATTTTCAACTTAAAAATATTACTGCAATATTTTTATGATTTTTATAAAAAATTAGATGGTTTTTCTTAAAAATTGTAATTCTATATATCTGCCATTATAGCACGCATAATCATTAAGAGAAGGTCGAGTACATCTGTCCTTTTCTAATCAAAGAATTGATTTTTTTACAAAAATTAATAATTGTAACAAAAAATAAGGAGATAGCCCCATCTTGAATCATAAAAAGCAATATTTTTTTTGATAAGGAAAAATTATTTTTATCGATTCGTTTTGAAGAAAACCTTGAAAAACTTAAAAAATATAGGTTAGGGTGGACAATTCAGTTTTTCAAAGTTTTCTTAAAAACGAAGCAATAAAAATAATTTTTCCTAATTAAAGAAAATATTGCTTTTTATTATACGAGATGGAGCTTTCTTCTTATTTTTTGCTACAATTTTAAAATTTTGCAGAAAAATGAATTTTTTTGTTAGAAAAGGATAGAGATATACGACCTGCTCTTAATGTAAAACCGATTCCATCTGAAATCATATCAACTAATTGCACCTATCTCCCTGAATCACTTGAAAATTTATTATATTATTCTGTTCTGAAAATAAGCGCATACGTATATTTTTGTTTTTCAATATCATATTACATTTTTTATGCACTTTTGAAAAGTCATCAATTTTCGATTCTCAAAAATCAAAAACTTTTTTCTTTTTGAACGCTCTTATTTAACTTGACTGCGTCTGAATATATGTCCTTAAATCTTGCTCTAGAAAATTAAGGTACTTTCCATAAACATGGAAAACTAAATTTTCATAATATCATTTTTAAAAAAACATTTTTATGAAAAAATATAAATCAAAAGTAAGTTCAATATTTCAAGTATATAATTACATTATAAATTATCTTTCTGCATCACGCGTAAAAATGTTTTATTGAAACTCTGTATAAAAGCATGGAGAATATTCATAATACTTTTAGTATTATATTCTCCACGCATTTATTTAAAATTTTAATAGTTTAATTGTTCTATTTTGTTTTTTTACTGACCTTTAAAAATTATTCTATATTTATTCGATTTTACTCTTTATTTGAAAAAGAAAAAGCAAAAATGCCATTGAACTTTTTATAAAAAAAATTAAAAAAGTATTTTTCCGAAAAAATAATTTTTTTGTCTCCAACTTTTTATAAAAAGCTAGCTGCCATACCTATATTTTTCTATATTAATCTAGGCGCAATACAGGTTCCTGGCCAATCGAGTACGATAACAACAATCAAGTTTTTTAAAAGTATTTTGATCTCCTAAATACGAATTTCGAGGTTGGAATATTTAAAAATAACCCGATTAATTGTTATAAATGATTTAATTGTTTAAACGGTTATAATTAATTATCTATTCAACTTACGAACATCCAACAAAAATCAAAGCGAAGCATTTATTATAACAAATAAGCCCGTTTTTAAATTTTTTAAAAAAGTTAATTAGGACTCGAAATACAGTGGACTTTCGATACAAGGGAATCCGAGCTGTTTCTCCACCGAGTCTAAGTATGTCAGTTCCCCCACCAATGTAAGTGAGAGAGACACAGTATAGCAGTGTGGGTGTGTGTGTGTGTGTGTGTGTGTGTGTGTGTGTGTGTGTGTGTGTGTGTGTGTGTGTGTGTGTGTGTGTGTGTGTGTGTGTGTGTGTGTGTGCATGCGTGCGTGTGTGCGTGTGTGTGATTTCAGTTAGTAAATTGTATCTCGAGAACTACGCGATGGATTTGCTTATAATTTTGCATCGAATTAATTTTTTTGTCGAACTTGCTGGGAAGCTATTGATGATTGGTTTTTATAGTGTAATTTGATTTTTCATTTTTTGGGTTTTTTTTGTTTACTAGACGATAAATTTGCTTCAAAACTTGCATGGAAATTATTTGCGATTGCCCAAATAAAATAGATTTCTAAAAACTGATTTTCTTAGCTTACAAGGAGAGTGTCAGGGTATTGGGACGCCGACCCTGCTCAAATTTTGGGGGATGATTATGGATGTAGAAATATGAAAAAAGCCATGGTACTAGACTCTAAAGCTCAATATTTCTCTAGTTACAGGAAAATAAAGAAAATCACTATAAAAGTTACTAGATTTTCAAACGCTCATAATTCATTAGCATTGATAGCTAGAAGCCTGAACCTTTTTTTAAATGAAAGTTGAGCTCAAATCCTTTCGAATTATCACTTATAGCATCCCGAAATTCAATTTTTTTCTAAAGTTATAGAGGGATAAAAATTGGACCTGAAATTTGTCTTCATAATATTAATTTTAATTAATTAATAATAAATGCTAAAATTTGTTTCAATTTTTATTCCTCTTTAACTTTAGAAAAAAATTGAATTTCGGGATGCTATTCACCTAAAAATAACACTTACATTAAAGGTAGTCAAACAGCTACCTAAAGAGGGGCACATGTACCAGGGTAGGCTTAAACTATTGTTTTTACCATATTCATTATGTTCAGAAAATTTGAGAATGATCGAAACAATGGTATTTTTTTTAATAGCTCAAGAAACACACGTAGAAAAATATAAAAAAAGTATCATTTTTGACGTATAAAATTATGTACCGTAAGTACCAATTTTCCAATCGATACCAAAATTTAATTACATATTCTACTACAAGAAACAAGTAATTTAAGCCCTTATTGAAGTGTGTGCCACTCCAAAAACTTGTATTATAGACTTTTCAATTGTTGTCAGGTCAACCTCTCAAAATTAAAAAGTTCCAGAGATATCCCCATATATGTTCGAAATTTATAAAGTACAATATGAGAAAATATTAATGTTAGACAATTTTTTTTATATTAAAATCACATTCAAATAAATATAAAAAAAAATAATGAAACTCAAAGAGCTCTATGAGAAAGAATTCCGCCAAAGCACTTGGCAGCGTTTTGTAATACGAGATCTAGCTTTCTCTTAATTTTTTATTAAAATCATTAGTTTTTGCAAAAAATTAATTTTTGATTAGAAAAGGATAGAGATATGTGACCTCTTAATGGAATTGTTAAAAGTTTTTTATTTTTCACCGTCTTCCATTTATTAGATCATCAAATTACATTAATAATTATCCATCTTTATATTTGGCAGACATTCTCAACACTTTATAATATAAATAAAAATGTTTTATTTCGCAAAACATTTGATATAATCATTAATGATTTATCTCGATCTAACATTTATTTTATCAGTAAAATTATATAAATAATTAGCTATTTTTATATTAGGCAGATATTTTTCACATGTAATAAAAGATAAAAAAAAATATTGTCTGAAAATTTTGTTTATAACTATATTACTGATTTATTACAAACTGCAATTTACTTTCTGAGTCAAATTATAAATGAACAATTTATATCTGAACAGTCTACATTATTAGATAGATATTTTAAATATTCGTTGATTATTTTCAAATAATACAAATCATTAATACAAAAAAATGTGTACATACTTATTTCTAATATTTACTTTACGATTTTCGAATGATAATAAAGTAAACGATATATTTTAAAGTTATTTTTATATTTTTTATGTTAAACTTTGTAAAATATAGTAAACAATGCAAAACATATAAGTTAATGATTTTAATCAAGAGTAATAAATTGTATCTACGTTGCTTTTTACCTTCCTGTTAAAAATACTTTCGTAGATTTCTACGTAGATCGCCCACGTGGAAATCCACGTGGATATTTTCAACAGAGCTATTAAGGTATTTTAAAGGTAAGTCAATTTTTTCACAATAAGTATTTTATAAATGTATCTTATAATTAAAAAATCTAAAATTTAATAGTTTTTAAAAATTTTCTACAATGATTTTCCCTTAAGTTATGAAGCTTTAAAGGTAAGGATTTTTGCTGTTTTTTGCAGAAAATTGGCCATTTTAATGAGGTGTTATCGAATTATTGAGCGGTACTGTATACTAAATATTAAATCAAAGACGGTAATAGATAAGTCATCCTCACTTTTTTTTCATCACACTTTTATTGGCGTCACTTTTATTTTTTGCAGACGCCAATGACATATATTAAAAAGAAATGTCTGCCTTTAATTTTCTTATTTTATGTTGACCACAAAAAATTTGAATTTTAAATTGCAGACAGTAATAAATTATGATAACCTTAAAACGTTAACATATTTAAAAGTATACATTTAATTTTATATTATAGCAAAATGTCTGCTAATTATTTTTTTAGCGTTGATTGAGTTAAAAAAACATAATCCTTCTTTGGCAGACGGTAATAAATCATTTTGAGTTGATTTATTTCTTAACAATTTCATAAATCTACATCGATACTTACAAGAAAAGTGTTTGACCTCCGGGAAACGGATTCAGCTGAAACTGTAGGATATGATTTTTTGATGAAAAAAATGAACCCTTGTTTTTTCTTCTTGTCCAATAGACCTCCTAGACAAGGATATAGACATTTTTTCGAAAATATGGCGAATAAGAGCCTCTATAAGAACTTGAATAACCAAAGAACTAAGACTTTTACAAAAAAATGCATAGAAAATAAAATAAAGCAGAAATCAAATGTTTTAATTTAAGCTTCGTTGCATTTAAAAAAGTTTTGTTGTTCAGAAGTTATAGGCAATCAGAATATGCTAATAAAATAGCGTAAGAAATTGATCATATTTTATATGCTAAATATATTAAGTAAATATGTAGTAATATTTAATTAAGAATAACTTTCGAACAATGAAAGCTTTTTTAATGCAACAAAGCTTACACCAAAGCATTCAATTCGTGCTTTATTTTATTTTCTTTGCATTTTTTCGTAAGAGTCTTAGTTCTTTGGTTATTCAAGTTCTTATAAAGGCTCTTATTCACCATATTTTTGAAAATATGTCTATATCCTTGTATAGGAGGCCTATTGGACAAAAAGAACAAACATGGGTTCATTTTTTTTGATGAAAAAATCATATTCTACGGTTTTAGCTGAATCTGTTTCCCAGAGGTCAAACACTCTCCTTGTTAGTACGTGTCAGAAGTGTCTGCCTTGCGTGTCGCATTCTCGTTGGGGGAATTCAATCACTCTTGAGTATAATATGCAAAATGAATGTAAGTATGAATGTGCTATGAATGTTTGTCTTTGTTTACACGCCCTTCCTTAAAATTTACTATCGCGAAAAATTATAGTGAATTGTCAAATGATGGAGGAATCAGGTGGGTTTTGGGTGTATAAGAAGAGGATACTGAAGGTTGTATTGAGGAAACGTTTACAGCGGTGGCAATGTTGGCACAATGGTTGTAAGTTACTGTAGGTTCGAGTCGTTTAGTGTAATAACAGCAAAAATTATTTAATCTTGCCCAAAGATAAGAAATGATTATTATTATTACTTTGTGTATGTTTAACTTATACCCGATAAAGGCAGCAATCATAGAGAGAGCTATGTATCCCGAATAATGAAGATAATCTATTGCAGTTGAAATAAAAGAATGATTTCGTCTTTGTAATGTTGGTCTTTCAATTTCGTCTTGTATCTGTTCTAGGTTGTAAGCATGTCTTTTTAGATTACCGAGGTCATGTTCTGAAAACGCCAATAAAGGAAGAGTTATCTTCATATAATTTATTAAGTGTTAAGTTCAAAAGTGTGGTTGCATATGTAGTAAAGTCATGCGAAGTATATAAATAATATGCAGTATTTGATATGAAACATTTATCATCAAGCTTTACAATACTAGCTTGTGATATCGTTATATCTTTCTTATAATTTTTAAAAAATATGCTGAATATCATTTCTTTTATAGGTACAATATAAAATTTATCATTTTCTATACGTTTTACAAAATCATGAGTTAAAGAGAAATAATGTTCTTTACATTTGCTCGTGTCATTTAATAATATTCTATCGCAGGCGAATAATGAGTCTATTAACCCAGGTAAAATTTGTAGTTTACATATTTTTGCATTGCCAAGTTGATTACAATCATTTATACTCGATAAGGTCGTATATTTTGATATATCATAGGTTGTTAGTACATATTAATTGTTTATGTCTAATATTGCCGTGTTTCCAAACCGTCTTTCGATAAGTAAAGGTTCGTATTTAAGGATTTTGTATGGATTATCGTAGATGATGGAATATTTAGTAAATATTACGAGTCTGTCTGTCTTAATGTATGATGTAAACGTCATAACTTGTAATATTGAAAAATAATTTTTTATCGTCGGTGTTATTAACATATCATCGTATTGCTGCTTTTTATATAAACTTTGTTGACCATTTATTAAAATTTCAGGTTTTAATAATGCAGGTGATAATATTCCATTTCTTGTTATATTTATAGAATTGAATAGGTCTGTTATATTGGCCTCGTACTCCTCTAGCGATGCATCAATTTCTTGCAGACTAAGTAATACAATTTGGTTGCCTTGATAATTGTTAAGCATTGTTGATATTCCAAGACTCCAGTTTACTAATTTATCTTCATTTTCTTTAAATATATAGAATTCTTTTGTAAATGAATCAAAGGTCTCTTTCATATACAATGTTTGATTTTTAATTGCTACTAGCGAGTCTTCTGTATGTTTATATAGCTTGTCTATCTTTTGATTTATAGAATCGGCATCATCAGAATTTAAGGTACCAAATAAGAATTCGCTGGCTGCCTCTACAAAGTTGAATAATCCTCTCTTCTTTCTGTTGCGCTCTGAATGTAAAAATAAAGATAATCTTGCGAATAGATTATTTAGACGTTTTTCTTGATGCATTATGAAATCTTTTGCAGTACAGTGAACATATATATTACATACTTCTTTGATTCTTATTAATCTATTTTGCATGTCTATTTTATTTTGTATAAGTAAGTATAAGTTTTATTTTGTATATCTTCGAACACATAAGCAGTTCCGTAATTTTTCTGTAATACTGGTATATGAGCTGGTGTAATTTCTATGTCTGCTTTGCAGTGATGAAATGTATCAATCAACATGACTGTTAATATAATTATCGCCTTCATCTGTAACAAAGAAGGGATTTGAGATAAGCATGATCTCATGAAAATGTCGCCTGAGAATTTTAGTTTTAAATAAAAGCTGGATGGTATGACTTTCATTATTGACTGTGAGGATTGTTGCTGGCCCTGTAAATCCGCGCAATGTTCTAAAATTTACCGTATCCCCTGGTTGTGGGTTGATTCTTGAAGTTTGTTATCTTCTGTGTTTTTATTCATTTCCTTTTGTCTTTGTATATTTTCTATTGCTTCTTTTGCTTTCTTTGTATTTTCGTCCAGTCGTTTATTTAATGAATTTGACTTGTCATGGTTCGAATTTCCTTTAGGCAAGATTCGTCCAAAGAATATTTCATAAGGTATATATTTTGTAGTAGGGTGTATTGTTCTATTATAAGCAGTAATGATTGGGTTAAAGCTTTTATTGTTCGAGACTGCTCCAATTATTCTTTTCTTTAAGGTCCTTATAAGCCTTTCTATTATACCGTTTGATTGTGGATGTAATAGAGTTGTTGATATATATTCTATTTTATGTCTTTTTAATAAATTTTGAAAGGCCCTTGATGTAAATGTAGCTGCATTGTCACTTATTATTTTCTTTGGTATATTTTTAACAAAAGTTTAAAAATTCTAGATCCAATTTCTGGTGATTTTGATTTTATGAGACCTGCTAATGGTGCATGATCTGTTATTAAAATAAAAGGTTTTCCATATAAAAAATGTCTCAAATGTCGCATCGCCCATACTGCTGCTAATAATTCCTTTTCGGTGGTTGAATAATTATTTTCGGCTTGATTGAGTGTTCTTGAAGCATAGGCGCATAATAAATCTTTTCCTTTCTTGTAATCACCTTGACTGAGAATTGCATCGAGTCCTTCGTTACTTGCATCTGTTGTTAGTATGAACATCTCTTCCAAATTAGGATATTTTAATATAGGCGATAATGTCAATTTCTTCTTCAATATTCCAAAAGCCTTTATGCATTTATCATCAAAGTTAAAAGCGACATTTTTACTCATTAATTTGTTAAGAGGTGCTGTGATTTTACCGTAATTTTTAATAAATTTTCTATAATATTCACATAATCCTAGAAATTGTCTGATTTCCTTTTGAGTGGAAGGTTGTTTATAATTTCTTATACATTCTTATTTATTTGGGTTAGGATATACTCCTTTCTCTGTGATGAGATGTCCTAAATATTCTAGTTCTGGTTTTACATATTCGCATTTATCGGGTTGCAGTTTCAAGCCTGCAATTCTAAGTTGATCAAATAATATCTGTAAGTTCTTTAAATGTTCGTTAAAGGTTTTTGAGTATACTATAATGTCATCTAAATATAAAAAACATATAGTGCCTATTAACCCTTGTAATTTTAAAATCATTATCCTTCGAAACGTAGCAGGTGCGTTTTTAAGGCCCATTGGCATTTGTTTGAATTCCCAATGCCGCTTATGAGTAGAAAATGCAGTACGCTCTCTGTGTTCTGGTAAAACCAGTACTTGATAAAAACCTGAGGCTAAGTCAAATGCAGAAAAGTATCTCATACTTCCCATTTGATCAAGGATCTGATTTATTGACGGCAATTGGTAGTTGTCTTGGATTGTGTATTCGTTTAATTTTCTGAAATCTATTACGACTCTATATTTTTGTATTCCTGAAGCATCCATTTTCTTTGGAACACACCAAACAGGTGATACAAAAGGCGAATTTGACTTTGTTATAATACCTCCATTTTCAAATTTTTCTATTTGTCTGTCTATTTCCTTATGCAACGATAATGGGTGTCGATATAATTTTGAAACAACTGCTTGATTTATTGTTAAGTCTATACGGTGATGCATATTCTTGAGTGATGGTGCATTATCTCCTTCTAGTTGAAAGATATCATTATATTCTTCAATTAATGTTTGTATTGATAATGCTTGTTCTCTCAGTAAATGTAATGTACGCGTATTGTCTATAATAAGTTTGTCACGATGATACGTTTCTGTCATGAATGTTTGTTTGTTAAATACTTGTTTCTGTAGAAAAATGGTTTCATAAATATTTTGTTTCTGTTGAAATTCTTCTATCTCTATCTCAGTATTTATTTTTATTTCTTTTTTCGATTCATTACCGATGTTAAACATTGTAGCTTTATTTTGTACCATATATATTGCTAGTATTATTATATCTTTTGAATCGGTTATTATGTATTCTCCATCTGGTACATCTATATCTATTATTATAAGATTGACATAGGAGCGCGGTGGCGTAACGGATAGAGCTCTTGCTTTCAACGCGGTGGGCATGGGTTCGAATCCTGGCCAGGCACCTCTGACTTTTTTTCGAAAGAAAATTAGTGTATGTGCTACCCATATCGCGACTCTTAAGAAATCTGACCTCATTGAGTATCGGTTAATTGTTGGTCACAAAAAGTGGCTGACCATCCATCGGTAGTCAAAGTTTTCGGTATGGCGGTGTCTGACAGTCTAGCCTGATGTAATGTGTTAAACGGTTCCGGGCTGGGCTCCCTCGACATCTCCATAGAAAATCGTTAATTATATAGAGGATAACAATATCCTTTATATATTAATCTTTTTTTTTAAAAAAGAGGATTATAAGATTGAATCCTTGATTTACATAAACAGGTTTTTCATTAAACGTGAATTGTAAAGGGTTATTTTCTGCATCGAAAATTCTTATGTTTTGTTCTTCTGTATCTATTAATGCTTTATAATGTTGTAACCATCCTCGGCCCGATAGCCCATCGGCATCGAGAGGTATTTTATTGATTGGAACGTGATATATAAAGTCTCTTCCAAAAATATTCAATTTGCATTTACCCAGCTTTGTGTGATTTCCGTTGACTATTTGTATTGTTTGTCTTTCTTCTGGTCGTTGTTTTATAGGGTTACAAGTATTAAGATCCAATACTTTGTCTTTGATGAATGTTATACCTGCTCCTGTGTCTACTAGGAATTTCAATAATTTTCCTCCTGTTCCTGAGAGTCGCATCCAAAGATGCGAATGGTGCAAATGAGCAAATGAATCATTATAAACATTTATTGTAAGCACTGAACTAAATTACCGATTCGGTTCCGACAGCCTCTTCAACCCATATCAATAGAAGATGTTTGAATTTATTAAATAAATATATAATTATATTTAATAAAAACCGAAGTTTGTAATAAAAAATTTCAATAAAAATATTAAATAAATAAAATTATAATTATAAAAAAGCAAATCTTATTTTATAAAAAAAGGTTACGTTACAGAGGGGAGAGAAGGGTTGTGGATAATATCTACATGATGTTACATTGAGAGAAGGAGGGTATTATTATTATTTATTATTATTAGGTCAGGAGGAATCATAAAGACTCCGTGACGCATGGGTATTCCCTTAGCATCCCTGTGTGTTCGCAACTATAATCTGCACCGCAAGCCTTTCCACAAGGAAAGTATTGCGGCCACCAACATTTTATAAATTTTAATTTTGAAAATTAAAGTTTGCGTCACTATAAAATTTGTGTTATACAAAAAGATCATTACTATAGTTATGTACTTATATCAAATACACTGCTAAAAAACAATAAAAAATAATAAAATTAATCATAGACTTACTAAAACTTCAAGATGATACTGTAACTTTCATTGTAGTATAATCTAAAATTATATTAATAGAAGCTAGATGTTCGTGAAGGAGTAGAGCTCTGATACTGCAGGATGCTTGTAACGTGGATGCATGGTAGTTCCATGTCTTACTTTAATCACCATTTCATCTACTTGCATCAAATTCTTGTTGATCACTAAATTTGAATCATAATAATAACGTCCTTAGCGCCGGTCCACTTAGCCGGCACTAAGGGCGTTATTCTACCCGGGCCTTCAATTGTGAATAATTTATGAAAAAAATAAACTTTTTCAAATTACTTAAAACACATTGAATTAAAAATAGCAAATTAAAGAAAAATTATTTCATGCAGAAGTTAAAATTTATTACATGTTTCTAAAAAGTATTTTGCACTTTGTATTTAGAAAAGTAAATTGTTAGTAGAATTTTACTAATCGTTTCTTCAAATAAATCTTTCGTACTAACAAGGAGAGCACCCCACCTCCGGGAAATGGATTCGACTGAAACTGCAGGATATTATTATTTTATGAAAAAAAAATGAACCCGTGTTTTTTCTTTTCGTCAAATAGGCCCCCTAGACAAGGATATAGACATTTTTTTTAAAATTTGGTGAATAAGAGCCTTTATAAGAACTTACATAACCCAAGTACTAAGACTCTTACAAAAAACTGCATGGAAGATAAAATGAAGCACGAATTAAATGCTTTCATTTAAGCTTTGTTGCATTAAAAAATCTTTAGTGGTTCAAAAGTAACAGGTGATTAAAATATGTTAATGAAATAACGTGAAAAATTGATCATATTCTATATGCTAAAAATATTAAGTCAATACATGGTAATGTTTAATTAAGAATAACTTTCGAACAACAGAAACTTTTTTAATGCAACAAAGCTTAAATTAAAGCATTCAATTTGTGCTTCATTTTATCTTTTATGCATTTTTTTGTAAGAGTCTTAGTTCTTTGGTTATTTAAGTTCTTATAAAGGCTCTTATTCACCATATTTAAAAAAAATGTCTATGTCCCTGTCTAGGGGGCCTATTCGACGAAAAGAAAAAACACGAGCTCATTTTTTTTATAAAAAAAATCATATCCTGCAGTTTCAGGCGAATCCGTTTCCCGGAGGTAGGGTGCTCTCCTTGTAAGAAATAAAATAACTAATATATTTACGAACCATTGGAATCAAACAATTTTATTGATTCAATCATATGATTCATTTCTTCATCTTCAGCAAGAACTAAATCATATTCACTTTAAGCGATGCGAAATATAATAGCAGTGACATCTTCAAAGCATTGAATCCATTTCTTTTGTTCAGAGCGTTGACCATCAACATTGAACATCTTTAATTGCAGTCCTTCGAAATTGTAATATATAAGACATCTTGTCGAATTGGAACATAATTTGATTTACTAATACAATGTAATACATTCTAATAATATGTTGTAGAATCATTTGATTGATATTTTTGACTCGTGTTAGACATCAAGAATCGCTTCATCTTTTCATGAACTTTTCATTAAATGTACTAATTTGTTACTCGTTTTATACCAATACATATACATGATATGTCTAATACCATTAATGTATTTTGTAGTTTGTGTACATGTCCGAACAACAGCATGGACTCTTGAAGCTTTTTCATTTATTGTATAAGTTGTATAAATAAGAACAAGTCCAAGTAATTTAAAACCAATGTTTGCTGAATAAATCCATTTAATTCTTTAATTATAAAAGCCAATTCTTTTAAAACATCCCTTTTTCATTTCTCTTTTTATTCTAATAAAAGCAGAGAGAAAACGTAAACTATGATCAATAATACTTATTAAGAAGAAATAATACTGACTAGGAGAGTGCCACACCTCCGGATCACGGATTTTGCTCAAACTTCGGGATAAGTTTTCAGATGATAAAATATGGAAAAAGCTAAAGTTATAGTCATAAATACTCAATATTTCCCTAGTTACAGGCAATTATAGAAAATCACTAAGAAAGTTACTAGATTTTTAAACGCATATAGTTCTTTAGCATTAATAGCTACAAGTTTGAAACTTCTTTTAAATTAAAGCTGAGCTCAAATCCTTTCGAATTAGTAGTTATAGCATGTAAAAATATTATTTTTTCCCAAAGTTAGAGCGTAATAAGGACTGGACCAAATTTCAGCTTTTATTATCAATTAATGTTTTCAAAAGAAAAATCAGGTCCAATGTTTATCACGCTCTAACTTTGGGAAAAAATAATATTTTTACATGCTATAACTACCAATTCGAAAGGATTTGAGCTCAGCTTTAATTAAAAAAAAGTTTCAAGCTTGTAGCTGGCTGATTCCATCCAGATTCATGCAGGCCGTCACTGATCGAATTTTTTTTTTCTTCTAAGTAATAAAAATACCTTCTATTATGTATATGAAGATAAAATTTACCTCATAGAACGCTCAAAAATTTTTTTTTTTTTTACTACAGCAATTTTAGTGTTGGATGTAAATACGAAAATTCAAAAATTGAAAATGAACCTCTACTTTTAAGTGACTATAGCTCCGTCAATTTTTAACCTTTTTGGACGTTCTTTTAACGAAAGTGTGCGAAATTTGGTCTAGTTTTAAATGCGATCTCGATTTTTGTAATACAATTTGATCTTGCTGAGTTATTTACAAAAAACCGAAAAAAGCGATTTTTTTCAAACACGATTTTCTCAAAAACTATATTTTTTTTTTTTTTTTTAAATTTTTATATGATTTTATACATAAAAAATACTAACTTTTAGGGTAGGTGAGAATATGCGATTTTGCCTTATTTTTTTTAAACAGATTTTTAAACGTTTTTTTTATATTTTTGATTTTAAAACATTGATACCATGGCGCATCGTACTATTTTTCCAACTTTACGTGTTCTTACAACTATTTTTATGCTTTTATTTATTAATATATCAAAAATATCAACAATAATCTTTAAAATAAACCCCGGATCGAATATTTTGATCAATTAGAACAAAAATTATGACGATTTAAAGTTTAAAAAAAAATGCTGAAACTTTAAATAAATATGATATTTACAGATGCTTTGAATAATTATAAAAAAGAGAATAAACAAGACATTGCAGATTTTATTCAGAAAAATCAAATTTACTGAATAAAACTAGCACAATTGAAAATTTCTTAATAGAGTTAAGAGAGCGCGCTCTCACTGTAAGAGCTCATAAATTGGTCAAAGAAATTCAACGTATAGCAATTAAAAATGTTAAACTTTTAGCGAAAAATAATGACTTCCAATTAGTTATTCATGTCGATTTTGCAGAAAATTGGACAGTTCTGCTTCAAAATGAAATTCAAAGCTATCATTGGAGTAAAAACCAAATATCAATATTAACGTCACTATGCTATTTTGGAAATGATAAGACAGTCAGTTATTTCACCGTCTCTGACGATATTAAACATGATTCGTCTCATGCCCTAATGACTATAAATTTAATTATCGACAACTTAAAACAAAAACATATTGCGCAAGATCTTGATGAAATTATAACCATTTCTGATGGAGCTGCCAGTCATTTTAAAAATAGATATCAATTCTATGAGTTTCAAAACTCAAAAGTAAACAGAAAATGGCTTATTTCTGCAACAGGTCATGGCAAAGGCGCTTGTGATGGTATTGGTGGTTTAGTTATACATTATGCTACCACGCATAATCTGTCAAAGAAGAATGCAGATTTTATTAGAAACGCTGAAAATTTCGCCACTCACGTATCAAAATATACTCCGTCGATTAACATTCTTGTTATCCGCAAGGATGAGTTAGAAGTTTTTCGACAGACAAAAAAAATGGAATGGTTAGGAAATGCAAAAGAAATTAAAGGTATTCAAAAGATTCACTGTAGAAAAAGTAAACGAAACCAAATCTTTACTGCCAAAACTTCGAGACATGAGTGGCAAGAAGTAAATTGAAAGGTTTTATTCAAATTCAGATTTTTTTATTCACATTAGTTCTCAATTCATTAGTGTTCATTTCTTAATTGTATCGCATATTATTTGTTCATTGGGAATGACCAAATAATATATTTTAGTATTTAAAAAATTCACCTTTTCAAAATTTGAAATTCAAAATTCAAAATTCAAAATTCAAAATTCAAAATTCAAAGTAAATATATTTATTTAAAGTTTCAGCATTTTTTTTTAACTTTAAATCGTCATAACTTTTGTTCTAAGATCAAAATATTCGATCCGGGATTTATTTTAAAGATTATTGTTGATATTTTTGATATATTAATAAATAAAAGCAGAAAAATAGTTGTAAGAACACGTAAAGTTGGAAAAATAGTACGATGCGCCATGGTATCAATGTTTTAAAATCAAAAAAAAAAAAAAAAACGTTTGAAAATCTGTTTAAAAAAAATAAGGCAAATCGCATATTCTCACCTACCCTAAAAGTTAGTATTTTTTATGTATAAAATAATATAAAAATTTCAAAAAAAAAAATATAGTTTTTGAGAAAATCGTGTTTGAAAAAAATCGCTTTTTTCGGTTTTTCGTAAATAACTCAGCGAGATCAAATTTCTTTTATGATTTTCTTTAATTGCCTGTAACTAGGTAAATATTGAGTATTTATGACTATAACTTTAGCTTTTTCCATATTTTATCATCTGAAAACTCATCCCGAAGTTTGAGCAAAATCCGTGATTCGGAAGTGTGACACTCTCCTAGTGAGTAGCTTTAACCATTTTTAGGTCAAGTCAAAATCTAAATTGAAAAAAAGATTGCTACAGCTATTATTGACTAAAAGCACTTAATAGATGTTATTGTCAAATCATTCTCTTATTAGTATAAAATTATTTTATTATAAATCTTGAAATTCAATGTACTTCGAACTATTACATGCATTTACAACCACTTTAATTGCACCATTTTAAACGTATAAATATTTGTGTTATCATATCATCATAGCCACACTAATTAAATTTTAATTAATCTTACGTGGCATTTTGCTTTTGGTTTTTTCGTATTAAAATTTTCACCATCCCATCATTATAAAATGATTTTATTGTATTAGTCATAGGTTGGAAAAAGTAATTTTTCTCTGAGGTATGTTTTAAATTGGAACAAGATTTACTTTTTTGTTTATTATTTAAATTATTTAGTATTTTCTTATTAGATAAAGATTTGTCATTATCATTTTGTTGACTAAATTTTTGACATTATGCATACCAACATTATCAAAATTTTTGTTTACATCATTGGTTACTATTACATTTTCTTTTAAGCAAGAAGATTGATTATTTAATTTTCTAATACCACCAATAATGGAAACTCCTTTTTGAATTTCTGTGCAGTTAATAAGATTATTGCTTTCATCACTTTCAGAGCCAATATAATATTGTCAGACTTGTTAACTATTGTGTTTAAAGATTTTTGAGAGTCAGTTTGATTTACACTTTGTTGAGAATGATCATTATCACTTTCATTAAAGCTATTACTTTCACCGTCGGTGGTATTGGAACTTCAAAAATTGATTCTTTACTATCAGATATTGAATAATCCAAACTTTCATCATTAAATGTAAACTCTTTTCTCAAAGTTTTTCATCTATCGCTACAGTTGTACTATATTTAGAATCATCAACAGAATCATTAGAAGATTCTGAGCTTATATCAATAATTGTTGCTGCAACATTCGATTTTTCCTGCTCAAATTCATTTTTAACTGTTTCAGAAAGACTATTTTGTAAAATATCATCTTTTACAATTTTTTTCCAGTATATTATTTTCTTGATCTTCTACCTCTTTTGCTTGTAATAATTCAGTACTTTTTTGCCGATTATTATTTTTAGTTTTCAAACTTGTAGCAGTGCTATTTTTAATATCGTTAAAATCATTTATTTTTCTTGTTTTAATTTATTAACTTTTTTTCTTTTCTTTGATTTAGTTTAAAATAACATGCTTATGAATTCTACACTTGAAAGTGGTAGAACTTTTTGTTGACTATTTATTGGAAGTATATTATATGGATTAAGGACTTGATCTTCAATGTTTTGCAAAGTAATCCTTTAATCTGCTTGACAATTTATATTTAAGCTGTTTGAACTATTTGGTACATGATCTGATGCACATTCTGTTGATAAGATTTGATTTTTAGTGTTACGTTTTCATTTTCTTTGATTCGTCTAAATTGTCTTTGGTCGGAAGTCTCTTTATAGAATTAAAAAATTTATCTTTGTCTTGAATATCAATTGATGATTTGTTTAAATTACCTCCTGTAGAGGTATGTGGGATTTCACATACATGATTTCTAGTGTTTTCAAGATTTTTGGTTAAATTAATAATCTTCCATCATTTTTGTTATTTGATAAATTTTTAACATTTCCACTTAGACTTGGATTATAATTTGAATTTTCTTTATATCTCAAACTATTATCACTTGTTAGATTATTTAAATTTTTTACAGTATTACCAACGAAGATAGACGCTTATAGAAGCGTACTTCTGGGTTAACTTTGGGGGCCCAGCTTGTGGAGGACACTTTAACATTACGTGTATATACATATTTATGTCGTCGTAGGCCGTATTCGGTGGAATACCTATAGACCACGCTAAATTTGTATAGGCATTGCATACGTTCATGCTAATATCTCGACGATATTCTCTCTGTCAATACTCCCTAAGGGAGTATTAACAGCTCTATACTCCCTAAGGGAGTATTGACAGATCGAGATATCGCACAGCATGGCCGTATATGATGCGAGTGACATCGATTCGTAGGTTAGTGAAAACAAAAGAATGTCGTTAGATATGTCAATGCTCATACAAATTCATATAAAATCTTAACTTTACAGAATGTTTTGTTTAAACAAATTTTCATAGTTAAACAGTTAATAAGTAAAATAAATAAGTAAATAATGACATTATTTATTTTTTTTTAATAAAACATATATCAATAATTTAAAAAAATCATTTTTATAGTTCCTCATACGGCCTACCAACGACATAAACTTATCTACGTAACTTGGGAGTACGAAGGATTCTGAATCCAGGCTTGACTAAAGTGCTTGTCGCTTGAGCAGCAGTCAGTCTCGACCAACTGCTACTCAAGCGACAAACACTTTAGTCTCGCCTGTATTCATCCTTCGTACTCCCAAGTTACGTATATAACTAATATGAAAACATCGGTATGTATAGATATAGAAATACATGGTATTTTAGTAGAGCCACCACGCGGCTGGAGGACATAAGCTTTAGATTTTGAGTCCCTGTCCGCCCATTTAAAGTACGCTTCTGTTTGCACCGAGAGTTTACATAGTGGGGGTATGTAAGTCGACTGTTCTTCTCATGGTGGCAACATGTCAAAAAAAAATAGGACGTTTCGTATATTAGGTAAATGGAAAGATTTTTAAATAATGTCATATGATGGTTGTTACTGTATAATCAATTGTAAAAACACGTAGAGTAATAGTAAAGTAAAGTTCTTCTTATTTTCCATATTAAAAAGTAATAGGAATCAAATAATTCAATAGATTAATGTAATCAAAAGTATAAAGTCGGTTAACCTCACTTTTATTTATACGTAAGTGTATATGAATCTGATCATATGTTTCATGAAAACGTATTCACTCTGACCGACGAAGGTAGACGCAAGCGTCTATCTTCGTTACTCTAACGATAACATAACCCCATTATCTTATGATTATTCCAATTCATATTGATTTAGGATTATTAATTGAGCCGGGCTGTGGCACAGTCGGTAAGAGCATTGGATTCGTATTCTCGGGGGACTGTGGATCGAATCCCGCTCGCGGCTGTTTTTCAAGCAAGCACCTCTGTTACATGTGCTTTGTTCTTATGAACACACTTTCGAGCTCCATCGTTAAAGGACGAAAAGTAACTCAGTTGCATAAGGCAGCTGGCTTGCGTCCTAGCGGATCGGGGTTTGACTCCCTGGGAAAATTGGGAAAAACAATTTTCGTAGTTTTCCACGGGGAAGAGAACCCGAAGAACGCAAAAAAAAATACAAAATAGAGAATTCCTCGGAACAAAAAAATTGATGATGGCCTATGACGAAAAGTCCAAAGGCCAATAAAAGATAAAGAAAGAAAAGATTATTAATTGCAATTATTGCAAATAAAAATAAAAAAATATTCAAATACTTAATTATCTTCTTCACAATTTTACATTAATAATTTATTACTTTCAGCGAAATATTAAATTATAATACAGTCTGTATTCAACTCAATAGAAAACGTCCTAAAAAATTTTGGGGACATATCACGTGACTAATAATAATCATAAACGCTCCCAGCGAATAAGCGTCTATCTTCGTTGGTATTACTGGCAAGTTCATTAGCAGTTGTTGAATCATTTAAATTATTCTCATCACCTATAATATTATTAGAGTAATAAATTTCAGCATAAAGTCTAGCTTCAACATTACTGTCATCATTATCATTATAAATATCTTCATAATGATGATCCTGTAGAACAAAAAAAATTTCTAATAACTAAATATTTTAGTAAACATAAAAATATAAGAAATTTTATTAATATATCGTAACTTTAAAAATTCTCCAGGTTGTTAAATTTTTTAATCTCATTTCACGTTTCCACTAAACAATGTTTTATATAAATTTTTTTATAGGTTAGATATTAACAATAAATTCACCTCAGAATCTTAGTCAATATCCAATTTCACTTTTTTTTTATAAACTCTTTAAAAAAATCTGATTTGATAATAATAATTTATATAAAAAAAGAAAAAAATCCATTTGAAAGACTTTTATTTCCTTTGGAAATAAAATTTCACAAATAACTATATTGTCTCCATTTTATCTCAGTTTTTTTACATTAGCTCCACCATGAGCCAATATACTATAAGGTTGGTTTAGCGTTAATGTACGCTCACAGTTCATGACTGTAACAGCACCACTGCGACTTGATTTTTAACTAACACGCGAGTTCAAAATTTTAATCCGAATACTTTTATTGTAATTTAATATTGCAAAATAAAATATGTCTTTGATTTCTCCTAATACATACCTTTATTTGTTGAAAAAAATGTATTTTTCATTAATATAGCGTTAAAATAATTAAAATGTTAGTTAAAAATCAAGACGCAGTGATACTGTTACAGTCATGAACTATGAGTGTACATTTACGCTAAACCAACGCTGAATACTAACATTAGCAACAGCCAGCTTGCTCTTCACGCCATTGGTTACAAGTAAAAGAGATAAAATGTAACGTCGAACCGTGTGAAAAATTTTTTAATTTTATAACTCGTAGAAGTATTTTAAAAATATTCTACGCATATAAATTCGATGACTTAAGTAAACAAATAAATATCAAAATTACATATAAATATCTCACAGTTTTGGAATATAAATATGTAATTAAAATTAGATATTATTTTAATTTATCATTTCAAATCGAGTTATTATTTAATAATCATTAATTAAAACGATAGTTGAAACTTTTTTTATTATTGATGAATGAAATTTAAAAATCAGAAAATGAGTACAATAAAAAATTATCATATTTATTACAAAAATTATAAAGCGTAGCCCATTAAGATGGTCAAAATTGCACTCGACTATTTTGAAAAAATAAATATGGGGTTATGTTTGGTATTAAAAATAATGAAGATTTGCAAATTTTCAGCTCTAAATATTAAAGCGTCTCACCAGGGGGCGCTGAAATGTGAAAAATCGTTTTTCCTTTATAACTCGGCTAATTTTAATCGTACAGACTTCTTTTTTTTTTTAATTGAAGGTTTTTTTATGCTCTACAAGTTAAAAATAGTAGACAATATTTTGGTGCTCAATTAAAATTTTTATATACGTTTTAAAATTTTAAAATTGAATTAAAAAAATATAAAAGAACATCTCGCTGGAAAAAAAATATTTTTTTTTTTTAATCCAAAAACTATCATCATGAATTTTTACAGATTAATAAAAGTGGTGGAAGGGGTCCAAGAGCGCAAAAAACCGATTTTCGAGGCTATTTACCGCATTTCCAGCCTCAGATTTCGTTACTAGCGAACTAGAATTAATTCTTATTTATCTTTTTATTTACTAAATTACAAGTTATGTTAAGAAAAATCACTTAATTGCAGTCATTAATGTTTTTCGTATCTTTAAATGTGGTAAAAGAGGTCCAAAAATGCAAAAGTTTATTCTTGAAACTATTTTTCTCGTTTTTGGTCTCAGATTTTATGACTAGCAAACTAGAATTGATTCATTTCAATCCTCTTATTATATAAAATATAGATTATGTTAAGAAAAATCGCTTAAATGCAGTCATGAATGTTTTTCGTATCTTTAAACGTGGTAAAAGGGGTCCCAAAGCGCAAAAATCTGATTTTCAAGAGTATTTTCCGCAGTTTTGATCACAGATTTCGTTTGTAGCAAACTGAAATTGATTTGATTTTATTCTCTCAACACCTAAAATGTAGATTATTTAGAAAAAAATCACTTAATCGTAAATAAGAATTTTCTAAGCTTTGTAAAAGTGGTGAAAGGTGTCCAAAACGGTAAAAATCCGATTTTGGAGATCATTTTTTGAATTCACGGTCTTTGATTTCGTTACCAACAAACTAAAATTGATTTATTTTTATCTTTTTACCAACTAAAATATAGGTTATGGAAAAAAATCACTTCATTGTAAAGATGAATATTTTTAAGTTTTTTAAAAGTGATTAAAGGGGTCAAAAAACGCAAAAATCCCATTCTTGAGACTATTACCCAGATTTTTCTACTGGTAAGCTAAAATTAAGAGGACGCTAGATCCCTCTATCCTTTTTTACTTAAAAATTGTAGGGTTTTGGAAAAACCAGTGATTATTGATAAAAATTATGAGTTGTCCGCAACTTGTACAGTAAAAAACAATATTTTTTCTTATGAGGAAAAATTAATTTTGATGCTTTGTTTTCAAGAAAAGTTTGACATACTTGAAAAATCATAAGTTAAGCTAGAAATTATGATGTTTAAGTATGTCAAACTTTTCTTGAAAACAAAGCATCAAAATTAATTTGTCCCCATAAGAAAAAATATTGTTTTTTACTGTACAAGTTGCGGACAACTCTTAATTTCTACTAATAATTACTAGTTTTTCCAATATCCTACATTTTTCGATTAGAAAAGGATAAAAAGATCCAACGTCCTCTCAATTATATCTCAATTTTAAAGAATTTTTTCTACATTCTAAATTCTTTCATTGGACAAACATATAATTATTACTATACTGTTCGCTAACTTTTGATGATTCCGGAGTTATGGAACCACTGCCATAAATATATTATAAGAACAACTTCGCTCAGGCTGTGTCTCCAATAGTGTTCGAACGTACTATTTTTGAGCTCGTTTCGAATTTCAAGTAGAGAAACGAATAAACCTATTATCTATAAGTTTCTGGACGTCAACACCGCAAAATTAGATAATTTATAATTAAAGCTTATTCTATTGCATTTAAAAAAATTATTGAATTGTCTTAATTAAAGGTGTATGCATTTGTTTAAATAGTTATTATAATATAATTTTAAGAATTTGAGGGCACCCGAACAATTTTTTGCGTAATTCCGAAAATTATTCCCACCCACACCTAATTAATTAAGACAGTTTTGTTAGTTTTTAGTCAATAATATTTTTCATAAGAGCTAGCCGTTCAAATGAAAACTTCAATCAAACTTGCCGAAAACTTCAGGATAAAGGTACATAACTCAACAAGTGTAGTTCAAACTACTAAAAAATAGAGACAATAGGGCTCGAATTCATAATCGTGTCTTGAGTATTAAGTATGACTTAAAACTTAAGTATCGTTACTTTAGTATCAGTTGTTACTTCAATAGATTTACATCTTTACCGACGAGTATCTTATTTGTGTGATCTTGTTTCATGACTGACTGTGATAACCTCTTCATGTAGCATATTTAGTAAGAATATTTAGTAACAGCTGATACTCAAGTAACGATACTCAAGTTTTAAGTCATGCTTAATACTCAAGATACGACTATGAATTCGGGCCTAGGTTTATTGGTTTGTGTACTATTCTAAAATGAACTTCTAAACGGTACGCTGGAACCCTATTAGAGAGACAGCCTGATTCCTCAATATGTGTTCGCGTTCCTGTCACCTTTTTGTCTTCAATAATATATCTCCATAATATACTTAGTTTACCGGTTCTATAAAATTGATCCATAAAATCGATTTGTTCATTTATACTTTTTTGGTTGTTGTATTTCTTACAATATTTATTATTTTTATAACGTTTATATTTTATTGAGCTACTTATAGACTATATGTATATTTATAAATTTCATTGTTTGAAGAATTCCTCCGTTTTTTTTTTAATAGATGATGTACAGGTTATTTTGATTGCACTGTAAGTAACTATTGAAATGTATAGCATTGAATAATAAATAAGATTAATAGAAATCATTTTTGAAATAATTGCACTGTGAATAATTTAAATATTTATACACATTTAGTTTTAATTCACATTTATATGAAGCTTCATGTTTTAAGGTTGAGAATTGAATACATTATCAATATGTAGAATATAATGATTGTGTTTTTTGTTTTTCTTAATATATAACTGTCGACGTTTCAATTACATTCATTTTTTTTTACTGTGTGATCATTTTCAATATTTTAAAATACACACTTTCAACAATATCAAATATTATTTCGTGTTTCCAACTATTAATTGTACTATATAATACAATATTTAAATACATTGTTAATTATAACTTACTTTCCCTCACTTATTATATATATATATATATATATATATATATATATATATATATATATATATATTAATAATAATAAATTAATTTAGAATATTTATTTTCTTAAATTAAAACCATTAATTAAAAAATTCAATATCTGTGTGATCAATAATATTTTCAAAATTCGTTTTACAAAATGAATGTAAAACAGAATATTCGCCTCAAATCTTTTGATATTTAATAAATAACTATAGAAAATGAAAATAATTATAAATTAAATTCATTGCTCAGCTTAGATAATTCTATGTTTGTACTCAATAATCCTACTTCAGCATTTATCGCACGAAAAAAAAACTTACGCTAGTTGGTTTGAGTTATATATAGCTCTGACAATATATATTCACAATATATATATACACATATATATGTACAGCAATGAAATAATAAATATTATGTATCAGGTCATTTTTATATAATTATACAATTCAATTAGTTAGTTATTTTCATAAACATTTTTTGGCCGGTATAAACAGTTATTCAGATTTGGTTTAAAAATCAAAAGTAAACAATAAAATTGTAAGCTAATATTACTGAAGTGTTAGCTTAACATTACATTGCAATCTTGACTCGCAAATACTCTAATTGTAATGAATTCAAACTTATTGTATACTGTCAAATAGTATTTTGTGTAACAAGTGCGCGAAATAAGGGATTCTGGCACGAGTGAGAGTTTGTCGCCCGAGCGAAGCGAGGGCGCCAAACTCACACGAGTGACAAATCCCGTTGAGCGCACGTGTTACACATACTATTTTTTGACTCAAGTTGCGCGAAATTCGATGCGTACATCGATTATTTTGAACATAAGAATTTACATTAGTATTGTATATAATGCTTTGATATCGAGAGAGTCAATTATTTATAATATTAATTTACAGGGATTCGGTGTGAGACGGAAGAGGGGGGGTCTTGAGATTCGGGGCGGAGCCCCGACTCCGAAATATAAATAATAATTCTTAAAATAAAAAAACACAATTTATAAAACAACTAAATTTATATTCTGTGAAAATATATTTGATCTGATTAAATTTTGAAAGATTATTGTCAAAACTATAAAATAAAGGTTGATATCGAGAGAATCAATTATTTATAATATTAATTTACAGGGATTCGGTGTGAGACGGAAGAGGGGGGGGGTCCTGTGATTCGGGGGGCGGAGCCCCCCGACTCCGAAATATAAATAATAATTCATAAAATAAAAAAACACAATTTATAAAACAACTAAATTTATATATCGTGAAAATATATTTGATCTGATTAAATTTTGAAAGATTATTTTCAAAACTATAAAATAAAGGTGAAAATTATTTTGAACTTCGCCTATCAATCCATTGACCTATAGAAAAAAAATTATGTTATTTTAATTTCACCCCATATCAGTTCACATACTGTTTATGTTACGCCCGTTGAATTCATTTTGCGCACGCCGAATCTATTTTGCGCACGCTCAATCATTTTGCGCACGCTCAACTTATAGTGTGTCCGAATACAGTATTTTGCGTACGCTACAAAGGCACGCGAAATTGAATTTCGCGCACAGAGTGTCAAAAAAGTATTTTTTCAAATCTAAAAAATATATAGTTCTGATAAAAGTGATTGCAAGCAACATATGAAAAATTGTTGCTTAAAATTGTCGACTAGTTTGACCTATATAGACTGCATCACAATTATTACAACTGATTGTGCATACTAAATGACAATTTTCAACTGTTTTTATTTTGTTCCTTTCTAATTTTATGATACTATTGAATTTGTTAATGGATGAGTTATCAAGTATTTCACTGTATTTAAATAGTTTTACTAATTATTTATGTCAAATTTTTTTTATAAGATAATAGCATTTTTCTCTTTTATACGATATTTTTTGTTCATTGTTATTACTCAAAATTTCAATCCATTCTCGATAATATTATAAATAAGATTAGCAGGATAACCAATATATATATATTGAAATATTAATTATATCAATACCTCTCTTTTTGTGCTTATTGACCATGTGCTGACTCGTTACATTTTGTAACAAAGTAATGTTTATTTTATTACTTAAATAAAATGGTATGAATTAATAAGGTTATTGATTTTTGATAAATTAATTTAAAAATTAAAAGTGTATTATAATACAATCAATCGTTAAAAATATGACACAATGTTTGATATCGTTGAACTATGTGTATATTTTAGTCTTGAAAATGATAATACAATGAAAAAAACTGAATGTGATCAACAGTTGTATGTAAAGAAATGCAATAAAGAAGTTTTATTGTTCAATCATTAAATTGTAAAATTATTGATAAAAATTGAATACGTTTATTTATAATATTAATGTAAGAAAAAGTAAGTTTGTGTTTTGTGCAATAAATGCTCAAGTTAGATTATTGAACATACATAGAATTATCTAAGATAAGCAATGATAATTTGTAATTATTTTCAGTTTCTATAATTATTTATTAAATATCAAAAGATTTGAGGCGAATATTCTGTTTTACATTTATTTTGTAAAACAAATTTTGAAAATATTATTGATCACAGTGATAAAGAATTTTTTTTTAAATTCAACATTTGAACAAAACACTGAACATTTGAATTTCATTCACAAAGAGATTTACTTTTGGATGATTAAAATTCAATGAATCTCTTAGTCTTATGTACATAGCTAAAATTTATCTAAGGATATTGAATATGATTTAGTCCCAAATAATTTAATGAGAACAGAAGTAAAATGAAACAAATATAATATTGTTTTGCCTCCTATTAAAAATGGTTTTACTTCGAGACAATAAATATTCTAAATTAATTTAATTTGAATTGATTTGGATACATACTTATAGATCTTTATTTTTTTGTGAAAAAAGCTAGATATTTATTAAATATAAATACAAGAAACTATTGTTTATAAAATATAAAAGAATTATTATTATTAAATAAAAACCTTGCAAAAATTATAATATTAAGTTTTTAAAAATTATAATACCTTACTAAAAATATTATATAGACTAGACGATAGCGACCAAAATTAGAAAATGATTTATTACCGACTGCCTTTCAGATTTCTATTATTTTTTAGGTAAAAGTAATTGACAATCAGTGTTTTTATTATCTCCTCTCATGTACATGGCACTAATATCGAATTTTGGAAATGTCTGGAAAACTTGCTTTAAAAAACTTATTATTACCGTCTGCCTTTTATTTTATGATAAAGTTTGAATAAAAAAAACTGCCCGCTAACCTCAAGGCAGACACTTCTGGCACGTACTAAGTATCGATGTAGATTTTTCAAATTGTTAAGAAACAAATCAACTCGAAATGATTTATTATCGTCTGCCAAAGATGGATTATGTTTTTTTAACTTAATCAATGCTAAAAAAATTATAGGCAGACACTTTGCTATGATATATAATTAAATCTATATTTTTAAGAGGAGGTCGTATAGTTCTGTCCTTGTCTAATCTAAATTTTCGTTATTATGGCTAAATTAAATATTTTTATACAAAAGTAAGGGCAGAGCCCAATAGATTTAAGGATGAGCAGACGATTCTATTCTATGAAAAAATATAAAATTTTCATTAGTTTTCAAGTGAAGTCTGAAACGGAAAAAGAGTTAAATTTGATTGAAGTGTTCAACTCTTTTTCCGTTTCAGACTTCACTCGAAAACTAATGAAAATTTTATATTTTTTCATAGAATAGAATCGTCTATTCATCCTTAAATCTATTGGGCTCTGCCCTTACTTTTGTATAAAAATATTTAGTTTACTAATTATAACGAAAATTCAGATTAGACAAGGACAGAACTATACGGCCGCCTCTTAAATATGTTAACGTTCTAAGGTTATCACAAACAATTTATTACCACTTGAAACTTATTTTAAAATAATAATTATAATACGGCTTTATTAATTGTCAAATTGGCAGACAAATAAATTATGTTTATAATTGCAATAAGCATTAAGAGCAGGTCGTATATATCTGTCCTTTTCTAATCAAAGAATTGATATTTTTAAAAAGCCTAAAAATTTCAGCAAAAAATAAAGAGAAAACCGTATTTTCTATTATAATATGACAATATTTTCTGTTATAAGAAAGAATTGATTTTCTTCCAGCTTTTTCTCAATTTTTCATTAAAATCATTAGTTTTTGCAAAAAATTAATTTTTGATTAGAAAAGGACAGAGATATGTGACCTCCTCTTGATGAAATTGTTAAACATTATTTAAAAATTTTTTTATTCTTTACCGTCTGCCATTTATTTGATCATCAAATTAAATGAATAATTATCCATCTTTATATTTAGCAGAAATTCTCATCATTTTATAATATAAATAAAAATGTTTTCTCTATCCCTTAGGCGAAACCACGCGGTTCCGCCGAGCCTTTACACTAGAAAAAGTAACACTTTTAGCTACAGTTGAAACGACTCACGCGCCTCCTGTCGGCGCCTTCCGTGCCTCACGTTAAAATATCTCTTGAAGAGAAACATAGATTCGACCTAACCAAAACTGTTGCTAAAAGCCGTAGGCTCGTGTTTATGATTGTATTCTGTCTTTGTCTCTCTCATAACAAAAAAAAAGACAGACGATATGTACGATGCGTTTATAAATTAAAACGAATTGTATTCTAATAAAATATGATTCTAAACTTTAAAATCTTATATTATAAATAGATTAGTGTTATAAAAAGTGTACACACTGTGTCTCGGCTGACGCCTCGACCGTCATAACACGTACCTGCGGAAGTTTCATTTTATCTCCTTGTAAGAAAATCTACTATTTATTTCGCAAAAAATTTGATATAATCATTAATGATTCATTACGATCTGAAATTTATTTTTTCAGTTAATTATATAAATAATTAGCTATTATTATATTAGACAGATGTTTTCCACGTGTAGTAAGAGATAAAAAAAAATATTGCCTGAAAATTTTGTTTATAACTATATTACTGATTAATTACAAAATGCAATTTACTTTATGAGTATAATTACAAATGAACAATTTATATCTGAACATTCTACATTATTAAGATAGATATTTTAAATATTCGTTGATTATTTTCAAATAATACAAAACATTAATATAAAAAAATGTGTACATACTTATTTTTAATATTCACTTTACGATTTTTGAATTATAATAAAGTGAACGATATATTTTAAAGTTATTTTTATATTTTTCTTACATATATTTTTCATGTCAAACTTTGTAAAATATTGTAACACAATGTAATATATTATTAATTATAAAAGTTGAATAAAATATTATTATTTAATTTTATAACAATTTTAAATAAATATACATTAATGACTTTGTAGTTTTATGATCTTAATATACAATACCGATCAATAATCCGATAGCACTATGTAAAAAAAAGAGTAATGAAAAAATTATCATATTTTGAAAAAAAGTGTCGCAGGAAATTCCAAAAAACAAGATTTTAAAGTACTCCTCAAAAGCTATCAAAATCGATTAATAAAATTATTTTCCAAGTTTTTATCGTGTTAAAAAAGTAACTTAAAAATAAACAATATTAGTTAATTTTTTAAATTTTAGATTCGCTTAGACAGTTTTTCGAGTATGATATAAAAAATCTGAAAAAATAATAATTTAAAATACTCTAAAAAAGATTAGATTTGCATTTTTTTTTAAATTTCTACAATTATTTTCCGTAAAGTTATAAAACTTTAAAGCTGTGGATTTTTGCTGTTTTTTGCAGAAAATTGGTCATTTCAATGGGGTGTTATCGAATTATTGAGCGGTACTGTATACTTAATATTAAATTAAAATTTCACTCTTAAAATAATAAACAGAACAAACATTAATAATTTTTATAAGAAACCTTTCACAAGACAATCTTTTTTTTGGCATTATTACACATTGAAAACATCTGCCAAGTATTAAAATGAATAATTATCAACGCGATATGTTGATAAAGAAAACGACAGACGGTAATAAATGATTAATAGTCATCAAAAAATTTCACAGAGTAATTTTTTTTTTTTTCATTATAACACGTTGAAAATGTCTGCCAAATGTGAAAATAGATAGCAGTTAATGTCATTTTAAAAATAAAGTTAATAGCAGACGGTAATAGATAAGTCACCCTCACATTTTTTTCATTATACTTTTATTGGCGTCTGCCAGTGACATATATTATAAAGAAATGTCTGCCTTTAATTTTTTTCGTTTTATGTTGACCACAAAAAACTTGACTTTTAAATGGCAGACGGTAATAAATTATTTATGATTACCTTAAAACGTTAACATATTTAAAAATATACATTTAATTTTATATCATAGCAAAATGTCTGCCAATAATTTTTTTAGCATTGATTAAGCTAAAAGAACGTAATCCTTCTTTGGCAGACGGTAATAAATCATTTTGAGTTGATTTATTTCTTAACAATTTGAAAAATCTACATCGATACTTAGTACGCGCCAGAAGTGTCTGCCTTGAGGTTAGCAGGCGGCTTTTTTATTCAAACATTATCATAAAATAATAGGCAGACGGTAATAATAAGTTTTCTAAAGCAAGTTTTTTAGACATTTCCAAAATTCGATATTAGTGCCATGTACACGAGAGGAGATAATAAAAACACTGATTATCAGTTACTTTTACCTCAAAAATAATAAAAATCCGGAAGGCAGACGATAATAAATCATTTTCTAATTTTGGTCGCTATCATCTAGTCTAATATGAGCTCTCATGTGAGATCTCATATGCGATCTCATATACGATCTCATATGAGATGTCACATGAGATTCCATAAGTTTTTGGCATGCAAACTCATATGAGATCTCACATGAGAGCTCATATAATATTTTCAGTAGAGTAGTAGCTAAATGAATAGATGGGGATTTATTTGCATTTTTTCAAATACAAAAAGATGTGTAACACGTATCAAATAAATATAGTATGTATATTTCATACAAAAAAAATCACAGTCATAATACATAATGTAAAATATAGTAATAATACTGTAGTAGTAAGTCAGAAATTAAAAGCTGTATCACAAAATATTTACAATTCATGCAGTAAACATAAATAAAAAAAATTGTCTCGATACTTACTCAAGGCTTCTTTTTTATTGTTAGCTGGCGTTGATTAATATAATTATTTCAGCTTCTTATCTCCTGTAGGAGATCTCCTCTTGACTCTGCTAGGTGGTGAATCATAACCTTCATATGGGAAATCACACTTTAGAACTTATAAGCGGGATATTAGATCCGAAGGCAAGAGATTGACTATCGATATTTTGATACCAAGCTCGACTCGTTTATATTAAAAAAATTAAGTGTATTAATGTGGAATACATACCAAAAAAATTCATGGTCCACATAAAATTATTAATTTAAAAAAGAATACCTATACAATGCACCTGTTGATTGTAGCAGCTGTATTTGTAAGAAGTGCTATACAATTTAAGAATTACTATTGTCAATATCAAACAAAACACAACTTGATACTCAACAAAACGTAGCATGTACATCAACTAAAAACTTGTCTGAGATTCAAGGATCTTCTACCACTCCTTCTTCTTCACATCAATCCTTCGATTCTATAGTTGAATACAAATCGAATACGAATCCAGATCCAGTTTATGTCGAACTGCCATTTCCGAGATGTGCTATATCTCATACTATGTGTTTTTAATCGACTTCAAAAAGGAGGAGGTTCTCAATTCGATTGAATTTTTTTTTTCCTTTTTTTTATGTCTGTTACCTCATAACTCCGTCATTTCTAAACCGATTCGAAAAAACTTTTTTTATCTGATAGAGGATGTCTGCAGAAAGGTCCCATACGTGTCCTATAATTATTAAGCCAATATTCGGTTTGTATGAGCAAATTATCAAATTAAGAAAAACCGTGTGTTTCGTTTTCTCATTTACCTCCCTTATACTTCGCCTGCTATACTCTCTCTCTCTCTCTCTCTCTCTCTCTTTGTAAGTATAACGAAATTCTCTTCTCAGTCCTCCTTGTTTTTAAGACTTTGGTTGCTGCATTTTCTGCCTACAGGTGTTTTGTTTCTGTGTGTCTGCAGGCGAAAATTGCAGAGGTTCTTCGTAGATATAAATTATATTCTGTAGAAGTTCTTTTGCGATGATTATTAAACATTCTTGGTGACCAAGTGTGCGATTTGAAGGTTAGGTACAACTAACTTTTGAGGTTATATTCTGGTTGAGCAGCGCTCCAAGCGGCCTTTATCAAACTAACAACAACTTCTTGGACAATCTGCATAATCGAGTGTAGCTACTACTGTTAAAGTCCGGCTCTTTTGTCGTTTTTTTTTCTGTTTTGCGTCAATACTGTGTGTACAAACCATCGAGGTGAGTTCTTTGGTGTGTATTGTCTCTTATTGCGCTCATTGATTATGGTAAATTGTTCTAAATGTGAATTGTCAGTATTGCGAACAGATACATCATTGCTCTGTAGTAATTCCAACTCAATCTACCACTCAAGGTGTTGTGATAAATCCTAGCATATTAGTGATAATATTCCAATTTGTTATAACAAGGTGAGAATTAGTAGTAAAAAATTGTTGGATAAGGAGCTTCGTGCCTTTACTACAGAGAATATTGTTTCGACCTCCTCGCGGTCAGCAGAATCTGTATCTTCCGGACAACGCACACAAAAGAGGGGCGTGGTCTCACCGCTTCACCCACTTGAGCCGTCACCGAGGCGGCGCTGCCGTTCCGAGTCGAGCTCCTCCCTCTCTTCGCTTGATAGTACTACTTTGGGTGCTGAGCCACGTTTGATTACCACCTCCAGTCCTTCTTATTTGGTCTCTGTTATTCCTCCTTTTTCACTTAATAAGCCGTCTTCTTTACTTAGTGGGTCCGTTAAGATGGCTTCGCTGGAATGGCTGGAACAGTTCAAAGCCGACAATGATAAGAAATTTGATGAGCAAAAGGCAATGACTGATAAGTTACTTTTGTTGACGTCCCAATTGATTGAGTCTAACTCTAAATTAGTCGAGTCTAATATTAAGATTGAGAAAGAGGTTGGCGCACTAAGAACTGATCTTGGCGAGATGAAGCTGTCTTTTTCTGAATTAAAAAAGCATTATGATGCCCTTTCAGACCGGCTTTTGTTGCAGTATTGCACCATGTTTTTGCTTGACACTAGAGACTGGTTGCCAAGTATTGCCATGGAAACAGATCAGTCTGAGACTACTAATCAGACTGCTTCACGAGCAATTGTGGGCAGATTCTCGTCGGATGCAGTACGCGACTAATTAGTAAAACCTTAATAAGACTACGTGATTCTTCTGTCCACAAATTATTTGGTGTTGGTGGTAACCAGTAGGGTTTTCGCCCAACCAATTTGACCCAAACCGGTGTTCATCCTGTTGTCGAAAGCGATTACTGCTTTTAAAGAACTGAACTATATTCGTCCAATAGTCAGAAATTTAACAGTTTGTATGCGCCCGTCCAAGAGCGCAGAGCTCATACCTATCACCTCTGAAGCTCAACTTGTCTCTTTAAAGCCAAATAAGGTAAAAGAATGAGGTATTCATGGCTTTCATGCATACAACACAGCCTCTCCATGTAATACTATTTCTATCATTAATTCAATTAACGATTGTCCTAACTCTTGTTATTCTTCCTTTTTGGTTCTGCTTCAAATAAAAATTGTTCTTCTTCACTCATTAATGATATTTTCAAAAATTTAGTGATCTCACATGCTAATGTAAATCGTCTTAAAACCCATTTTTCAACTATCGAAGACTATATCACTTCCAACAAGCCAGACATCTTTGCAATCACTGAGACATTCTTAAGTGAACTGGACGACTCCTCTGTAATATCTATTGATAATTATAACTTCTTTAGGCTTGATAGGTTGGGAAAGAGTGGCGGTGGAGTTGGTTTTTACACGCGGGACATTTTAAGAATAAACATTTTGTCTCAGTCTGATCCAGTCTTTAATAACACAGCAGAGTTCATTATTGCTGAGATTTCACTTGGCGCAGAAAAACTAATTTTTGCTGTAGTTTATCTCCGACCCAAAGCAATTTTTCCAGACGAATTTTTTAACGTTTTATCTACCTTTCTTCCTACTTTTAAAAATGTTGTTCTCATTGGCGATTTCAATATCAATTTACTTACTAGTAATTTTTCTGCTGAATCTCTTCGTGCACTGATTGAGTCTTATGCTCTATATGTGGTTCGATCAGGTCCTACCCATCATACTCTTACTTCTGAATATTCGACCCACACATGGATAGACCTTTTTGTCATTAATGATAAAAGTTCTCTAATTTCTTATGAGAAATCATCAGCACCTTTTATAGCGGGTCACGACCTTATAACGATCACTTTTGGTTCATCTAGACCTGTCAGTGCTTTACTAAGAAACTTTACTACAGAAATTTAGCATCAATTGATACCACCTCTTTAAATAACTGTATTAAAAACCGACTTTCTCAAGTTTCGCATGGAAGCCTTGATTCTTCTGGTTCATCTAATAAACATATCAATAATTTGTCTTCTGTCCTCGTGTCGTCTTTCAATTTATGTTCACCTTTAAAATGTCGAAATTTAGATATAAAGAAAAAACCATGGTTTAATTCGGAAATACGCACCAAAATGAGAGAACGTGATAGAGCCTATAAATCAGCTGTTCGTTCTGGCTCTACAATGGCTATAGCGCGCTATAGAAAACTTAGAGGTAATGTCTCGAATGCATTGGATTCAACGAAGAATAAATACATTTCTGACCGTATCTCTCTTTCACAAAATTCATCCAGTTGTTGGACTACTCTTCATAAAATCGATCTTGCAAATAGGATTTTGCCTTCACCGCTCCAATACTTCTTTTTGAGGGTCTTATTAAATCATCACACGTCCGTGTCATCCTCAACTCCTGCGCTAACGGATAATGATATCAACAGGGTGCTCGATATTCCATTACGTGCTGACTTTCCAATCTTCGAGTTTAATACTGTAGATAGTTCGCTAGTTACGTCTTTTATTAATCTTGCCTCATCGAAAGCAGTTGGACCTGATGAGCTTTCAACTGACATGCTACGTATCACTTCCAACGCCATTGTGCCGCAATTAACCTCTATTGTTAACTTGTCTTTGACATCTGGTGTTTTTCCAAATAATTGGAAGAGGGCCTTTCTCTTGCCATTGGCAAATTCAAATAAACTTGACACACCTTCACAAACTCGCCCAATTGCTGAGCTTTGCGAGACTTCCAAGGTTTTAGAAAAGGTGGTACACTCTCAACTTAATGCCTTTATCGAGTCAAATGCTATCCTTGATTGCATGCAAACTGGATTTAGGAGGGCAAATAGTACTCAAACAGCACTTTTGAAGCTGCTTGATGATGCTCGTTTGGCAATTGACAAACGAATGGTTACTGTTGTTTGATTTTCTAAGGCTTTTGATACAGTGCCTCATCTGCGTCTTCTTCGTAAGTTGCGTTCTTGTAACTGCTCCGATACTGTCATACGTTGGTTTGCTTCTTATTTACGTAATAGGCTATATTCTGTACCGGATTTGGATAATCAGGTGGGCGAATGGACTTCTTGTACAGCTAGTGTGCCCCAGAAAAGTGTTTTGGGTCCCTTGTTGTTCTCTATTCACATAAACGATCTTCCCATAACCTTAACGAATGCTAGTCATATTTTATTCGCAGATGACCTTCAATTATACCATTCGTTCTTACCTGCGAACTTGGAAAGGGAGATTGATTTTGTAAACCTTGAGGTTGCTGCGGTAGTAAAGTGGGCCAAAGACAATGAGCTCACCTTAAATCCTGCAAAAATGCAGGCTATTTTCCTGGGTAGTGAGCAGTATATATCGAGGATTGATCTTCAATCTTTTCCTTCCATAAAAGTCAATGGTCCGCCAATTTCTTATGCTGGCGTTGTTAAAACCTTGGGGGTTTGGATCAGCAGTACGCGTAATTGGAACAGACAGGTTGCTTCGGTGGTCGGTCGAGTTTTTGGTACTCTTCAGTCACTAAAATTCCATAGGCATGCCTTGTTCAGACAGGTCAGGAAAAAGTTAATTGAGGCCTTGATTTTTCCTATCTTTGATTATTGTTGTGTGGTTTATGATGATCTGCCACAATCACTTAATATTAGGCTCCATCGTGCTCTCAATGTTTGCGTTAGGTTTGTCTTTGGTAGCATTGGGTGGCGTGAAAGGGTAACTCCTTATCGCCTTGAACTGGGCTGGTTGTCGGTTAAAGATAGGAGACTTTACTTTAAAATTACATTGGCTTTAAAAATATTTTTCACTGGTACATATCAGTCACAGCAAGCGATATATTTAGCAGAAATTCTTGATGACAATGATGAAATTTATGTTGACTATTTGAAGCAAACCTCGGAAATAATTAAATTACGTGTAAAATCTAGGCACGTATCTAAAAAGTTCTATAATTGTTACATCGATTATAAACCAAACTCAATCGGACGAGGTGGAATCAAGCGATATTACTGTGAATCTGCAAACGGTATGCGAACAATTGGATGCTGTTCTCATATAGCTGCTATAATTTATTATTTATCAAATGCGCGATATCAAAGCAAAATCATTAGACCTGCGCAAAAATTAGCAGAATTATTTTCACAGATAAATACCAAACCTGTTATAAATGAAGACAGTGATGATTGATCATTTTAAATTATTGTACCAATAGAATATTAAAAAAACATTTTTACTCATTATATAGATGAATGATAAAAATACAGATATTTTATTTAAAATTATTTTAGTTTTATCCTACTATTTTTTTTTTAATTTAAATATAAAACATGAACATTTAGAACCATTATTAACAAATTCCGTAGACGGTAATCAGGAAGAAGATTCAGAAAATGAAGCTTCAAATTCCTCTTATTCTGAAAAAAACTATAAAAAATTATGGTAACAATTTAGTGTACCTTTTTATTTTTACTATCGTGTAATGTATTGATATATTTTTTTGACAATATAATTTATAATTCAGTCAGTAAAAAAAAAAGAATTAACCAATTGCAGACAGAAAAACTGTGGAAAATATCCACAGTCATTCTGTCTGTAAAAATCGGTTTTATGCGTTTTTGGTTTCCTTCCACCATTCTTACAAATCCAAAGAAAATTCGAAGTTACAAAGAAGTGATTTTTCTCAACATAATCTATATTTTATATGATAAAAAGATTGAAATGAATCAATTCTAGTTTGCTAGTCATAAAATCTGAGACCAAAAACAAGAAAAATAGTTTCAAGAATAAACTTTTGCATTTTTGGACCTCTTTTACCACATTTAAAGATACGAAAAACATTAATGACTGCAATTAAGTGATTTTTCTTAACATAACTTGTAATTTAGTAAATAAAAAGATAAATAAGAATTAATTCTAGTTCGCTAGTAACGAAATCTGAGGCTGGAAATGCGGTAAATAGCCTCGAAAATCGGTTTTTTGCGCTCTTAGACCCCTTCCACCACTTTTATTAATCTGTAAAAATTCATGATGATAGTTTTTGGATTAAAAAAAAAAAATATTTTTTTTTCAGCGAGATGTTCTTTTATATTTTTTTAATTCAATTTTAAAATTTTAAAACGTATATAAAAATTTTAATTGAGCACCAAAATATTGTCTACTATTTTTAACTTGTAGAGCATAAAAAAACCTTCAATTAAAAAAAAAAAGAAGTCTGTACGATCAATTTAGATTAGTTATTAAGGAAAAACGATTATTCACATTCCAGCGCCCCCTGGTGAGCCACTTCAATATTTAGAGCTAAAAATTTGCAAGTCTTCATTATTTTCAATACCGAACATAACCCCATATTTATTTTTTCAAAATAGTCAAGTGCAATTTTGACTATCTTAATATACCCTTATTATATACCCTTTATTTGAAAACTTACCTTAATTTATCTTAGATGCGAAATTACAGTTATCGATTGTTAAACTTATCATCAAGCGGTCAAATAAGTTTATTTAAAATTTAGATTATCTAAAATAATAACTTTGAAAAATAATCAAAATTTTTTTCTAATCGTAAAAATAAAAGTAATTTTATATTGAAATTTATTTTAAAATAAATAAACATTGTTTGTATTTTAAGGTTTGATACGATTTTATTCTAAAAAAAATTTTAATTGAGTTGAATGAAAATTGAGATAGATGAAAAATAATATCCTAACTTGGTAAAAGTGTAACTAATTTAATGTATAAATAATACCGTGAAACATTTTATCATTATTTTATATACCAAAAAATCAAAGTATACATTTTTAAATTTCACAACACTATTGGATGATTCTGTTATTTTAATCATTCTCATTGGAGAGGATTTTAAAAATATTCTACGCGACTGTAACGTCTCTAGCCTTTTATCGTGTAACGCGATCAGCCATTTAAATACTTGTTATAAAGTATATATATATATAAGCTTGATGAGATAAGTAAACAAATAGAAATCAAAATATATTTATTCTTATTAAAATACATTAATGGTTTGAAAAAATTGAAATCATTCAAATTTTAATGAAATTACCAACTTATGGAAAACATTTATCATTGATATTATTTAATATAATTTAGTGGTCGTGCCTTAAATGCAAAAGCATAAGCATTTTGCTTAAAATAAATCCATAGAGGGGGTCGGCGCGCGAAGCGCAGCCCCCTAGTTCAATATTTCGAGTTGTAATTAAATTTTTTTAAAATTCAAAAATAGGTTTATTTGTTAAAATAAATTCATTGCTTTAAAAGGTACCCCTCATTAAGATAGTCGCTAATGCCTTAACTCTGAAAATGATTCCCTCCTTAACTACTGTATTTTTAATATTAAAAAAATGTTTTCGTTTTATTTGAAATTTATAAAATTTAAACTTGCAGCCCTCTGTGGAAAAGAATAAGAAATATTTTAAAGGAAAAAATTTTTTTTCAGTGTACTTGGTATTGTCTAATTAGAATGAAAAAAATTCGCATGATTTTTTAATTAATTCACGACATTCATGAATTTTTTAAGATGCTTTTATCAATTAAAAGCAAAAAAAATAATTCAAAAAACCTATTTTTTTGAGATACGTAAAAGAGGATAAGGGAGGAGGGTAAAATATGACAAAAACTTTTTTTAATATTAGAAATACAGTAGTTAAGCTATCAGGCCTAAGTTAAAGTCTGAATAAAAATAAAATTTTAATGGAATGATAAATTTTTTTTTCTTTCAATATTAATAGATGAAATTTTCTTTTATATTAAATATATTTTAAATATAAGACTTTGATTTATGAATAATTTCAAAAGATCTCATTCGATGGTTAAAATCTTTTTTATTCTGACGATGACTTGATTTTTTCTATTTTTATAGTTGCCGCAGGATTTCTCAGCGAATTTTCAACAAATTCACTTCCAAATTTTCAGAGATCTTCAACTTATATATCTTCACAAGTTTATCGGATAGATATGCTGGAATTTTAAAGACATGCTCAAGTAAGTTTGGATTAAATCCTTTATATCAGGAAGAAAACAAATGATTTCCACACATTTAAATGAGAAATAGAGTTGGCTGACAACCAACCTAGGAGTTTCACAGGGTTTGGTATTGGGGCCTCTGTTGTTTTGTCTTTATATTGACGTACGTGACGCTTTCGACTCTGGTTGCGTTCTTAGCACTTACTCCACGCAGACGACCTGCAAATTTACACGCAGGTACCTCGCGAGAATGTGGAAGAGGGTATTTATATTTTACAGAGGGCGGCCAAAGCGGTGTCGGAGTGAGCTACTGGTGTCTCTCTCACTTTGAATTCTAATAAAACTAACAAGTAACCCTACCCAACGGTCACTCTCGGATTTTAATGAAACTTGGCAGAGCGGTAGAATATTGAAAAATATTAGACACGTATTTTTTTATATCGGCCCTAACTCATTTTTAGGGGTAAAAACCACCCCTATCAACCCCCAAGCAGGCTAACTCACCTAACCCTGGGTAGAGCGAGATTAATCGTCTGCTTTTCTATAAGATAATGAAAACTCCAACCACAGATAGGCATACCCGCCTAAATCCTAATATACTTCATCCCCGCAAAATCTTACAACCACTATAAACCACCCCTATCAACCCCCAAGCAGGCTAACCCACCTAACCCTGGGTAGAGCGAGATTAATCGTCTGTTTCAAATTTATAAATACCGAGCTCACATATTCCAAACCCCCGCACTCTAACTTACAAATCCTAAACTTATAAACTTCAAGCCTATAGTCTTAAAAACTTACAATTTTGAAATGTACAATTTAAAAAACGCATAATCCAAAAATTGGAAATTTTAAGATCATCAAAACTGTTTACCTTAAATAAAAAATAGAATTTCCAAAAGTACAAATTCAAAGAAAATTACCTCATAAATCTTAAATCTACATTGCAGATTCCTATCGTATTTTTTTTGCATTATTTGTTTTTTGATAAAAAGAATTTACTTTTAGTGTTCTCTTGAAATGATTATGTTAATATGTTCGAAAATCTCCTATAATGGCTTAAACTTTAAATTTTTTTGAAAATTATATTTTTGTTGAATAATTTCTTTCTGTTTACTATTTCAGCTGAGGTGTTATTAACACAACCATAAAAGTTATTTAATTTTTTTTTATAATATAGGCCAGTAACACTGAAAGGTTATAAGTCATACAATAGTTTAATAAATCATAAATTGAAATTTATAATCGTTTATGTTTAATTAATTTACATTATTTTTCATAGAATTCAAAATTCTGAAAAAAGTTTATAAGTTGAACATAAAACAATAAGTTAGATTGTATTATTTGAGCGTTCCTATAACTAATTTATGTCATTCTATAATGTTAAAAATATAAAATGACTATGAATCCAAAAAATATAATTAAACTAGTAACTTTTGCATTTAATGATCCAATGTACAATTATGAAACAACAATTACTGATTCAGAAACACACTTTGCATCACAATTGATAGATTTAATTAAAGATGCTATAAATAACGATATTTATATCAAGACTTATGACACATTATCTTTCCATGATGAAAGTGCAATTGCTGAAGAAGTTGTAAATGTAGAAGATGACATTGGTAATGAATTTGACGAGTCATTACAAAAGGATGTCGAATTACATGAAAATATTGATATAGAATATAAAAAAGCTGCAGTTAATTTTTGGCGATCAACAAAAAAAAAGCGTAAAAGTATTGATTCAGTCAAATATCGGTACAAAAAAGTTACCTCTGTAAGACAATTATATAAATGGGAAGATCAAATTATTAAAAACGGTGCAAGAGTAGATAAGCTACGTTTTATTTCTAAATTTGTATTTGAAGAATTAAAAAATGCCTTTGACAAATGCCTACCTGTTCACGACGTAGATATAAAAAGATGGGCCTTGAAAGCTGCAAAGGAAGTAGAGCTATCTCCGAAACAATTTAATGCTTCCTCTAAATGGATCCACAATTTAAAAAAAAAATAATATTGTTTCAAGAAAAATAAATAAATTTATCACACAGGCACAAATTTTGGGCAAACAAGAATTATTTCATGAGGCATCTACCTTTGTTAATCAGGTTACATCAGTAATTTCTTGTTTAGGGCCAGACAATGTTTACAATACAGATCAGTCTGGATTCAATCGTGAATCTCATGCTGGGAGAACTTTGTCATTTGTAGGTACATCAAAAGTCGAGTGTATTGCTCAATCTCTGAGGTGACGAGACTCATAATAATCCAGCACTTCGAACATGAGGGGCGAAAGGACTCATCGTAATTATTTTATAAAAAACTATAGCTATCAAAGCTGCCTTTCCCAGTGTTAGGTACTTTAGCCTGCTTGTAATTTGGTAGGGGTGGTTTATAGGGGTTGTAAGATTTTGCGGGGATGAAGTATATTAGCATTTAGGCGGGTATGCCTATCTGTGGTTGGGGTTTTCATTATCTTATAGAAAAGCAGATAATTAATCTCACTCTACCCAGGGTTAGGTGGGTTAGCCTGCTTGGGGGTTGATAGGGGTGGTTTTTACCCCTAAAAATGAGTTAGGGCCGATATAAAATAATAGGTGTCTAATATTTTTCAATATTCTACCGCTCTGCCAAGTTTCATTAAAATCCGAGAGTGACCGTTGGGTAGGGTTACTTGTAAGACAATAGTCTTTGGCAATAATCGTTTTATAAATTCTTTTTATGCTGGAAGGCCACGGACGATCGATCTTGAGGTAGGCATTACTATACCCTTCTCTGACTCCGTGATGAGTCTTGGTGTTGTGCTTGACCCTAAACTTTCTTGGAAACCGCACATTGATATGATTACAAAAAAGTTTGATAGAGTTTTATATGCCCTGCAGTTTTCCCGTCAGTATACCACGGAGACTGCGTAATCAGCTCGCAACTGCCCTGCTGTTCCCACATCTTGATTATTGTTCAGTGGTTTGGCTCGATTTTTTTCAGGAGTTGAGAATACAAATACAGAGATTATAAAATTCATGTGTGAGATACGTGATGGATTTGAGAATGGGTGATCATTTCTCTCCTTATAGAACCTCAGCGGGTTGGCTGCGCACTGATTCTAGGAGACAGTATTTTTCGGCTGTACTTATGTACAAAATCGTGCGCATGAATACTCCAGAGCATCTAGTGAGTCTCTTCACTAGATGTGGCTACTAGGGGAGAGGCAAAGGATCTGGTGGTGCCCTTTATGCGCACTAAAACTGGAAGGAATTCCTTCCAAGTTCAAGATGTGCATTTTTGGAATTCCATACCTGCTGAAATTAAGTATCTTCCATCTCTTAACAGATTTAAGACGGCAGTGAAGGAGTACTTACTTGACCTTGAATAATGGATACTCTCTTTATGTTAATTTATTATGTGTAGTCCCGTATATAGCTTTAAAGTATGTTTGTATTTATAGTATGGTTAATGAGCACATGGTTGAAAGTGAATGTGTTACTTTTTACTTTTTGATTGACTCGTCTGATTTTTATTATATTTTATTTTAATTTTGATTGTTTCGACTGATAGATATTAATTCGACAGATTTGTTTATTTTTATTTTATTAATGTTTATGTGTGTATTTTATTATTGTAATGATCTGTGATATCACTCAGAAAAGTAACTTACTTATGTAGTATTATTAGTTTTAGGAAATCGACTGTGGCATCATGAGTGCTATATTCATACGTAATGTTACAGTATTATCTTATTTTTGTATTTTATTATCTATTATATATTATTTTTTATTACACACTTTTTTATAAACTGTTACAAATAAATATATATATCTATCTATCTAAGTAAATGATGAACTAAATTATCTACATAAAATTTTAAAAAATACCAATTTTCTCTAATATTTTCAACATTCTCCAAACCAAACTTTTTTAATTCTTTTAATTCAGAAAACTGGAACTATAGACTTTTGAAGATATATAATTTGAAGATCTCTGGAAATTTGGAAGTGAATTTGTTGAAATTGGGCTGAGAAATCCTGTGACAACTACAAAAATAGAAAAATTAAAGTCATCGACGAAAGAGAAGGATTTAACTATCAAATGAAATCTTTTGAAATTATTTATGGACTAAAGGCTTATATTTAATATACACTTATGATAAAAAAAACTTGCATCAATTAATATTATAACAAAAAAAATTTATGATTACATTTAAATTTGATTTCTTTCAGGCTTCACCTCAGGCCTGATACCTTAACTTTCGGAGTTAAGGCATTTTCGACTATCTTGATGGGGATACCCTTTGGTTGAATGTTTGTAAGTTAAAATTATGACTGTTTAAGGGGGAGGGGGGTAAAGTTTAAAACCTTTTTTTTTTCAATTTTTTTTTTATTTGATATTCTGAATCTATACCACCTCAGAAATATTGTGTTAAATTTTGAGATCAATCCGAGCAAAATTGACGGAGTTGTAGCAGTTTGAACGAACCTTGATCCAACTCAGTTCTACGCACATTTTAGCTACCTGTGCCGAGCGGTAAGCGGCAACTGTTTGGGTCTCTATTGTATTGTACATATCCCCTCCCTTTTGTTTAGGTATACAAAATATGTAACGTACTTTCTGTATCTTTGATGAATAGTATATATTTCAATTAAAAATTGTACGTTTAGAAGAGCAGTCGTGTGCGTTGTTTGATTTTAGCTCCGATTTCATAACTCTTGCTCAGTATAGTTTCTAAATAATCTCAAAGAAACATCGGGATTGACAGTATCAGGCGACGGAACGTGGAAAAAACGAGGATTTTTCTCGCTTTATGGTATATCGTCCTTGATTGGCTACTGGACGGGCAAAGTTCTCGACATATTTGTGAAAAGTTCATATTGTCATAATTGTGAAACTTGGAATAACAAACTAGACACTGCAGAATACGAAGAATGGAGCAAAGAGCACGTAGAAAAAGGAGAATTTCTTTCAAATCACAGTGGCCCGGCAGGTGAAATTGCTGCGTATGTAGCAGCATGTGTATTTAATGAAAGGCAGCTCTGCTTGTCTCACATTCATGCCAGAAATAGGCATTACTTCAGGACCAAGCGCTCATCAATGAGCGAACGCAACAGACAATTTGCGGATCAACAGAGCGGACGAGTAAGCTGCACTTGAGACTAAGGAAGGCAGAATGCAGCGTAGACAGGATCAAAAAGAAGCCTTAGATCTCTTGGATGATAGTAATATACTATATGAACCTGGCATTGATGATTCTGTATAGGTATTTTATTAGAAAATCCAATTTTTTTTACGTTATTTTCATTTTTTTCGTGTACGAAACTTTAAATTGGTTTCCCCAAACATGTCATTTTTGAAGTCGGTGACCAGTGTCCCAAAAAAACTACTCTACCGATCGTTTTGAAATTTTGTACATATACTCTACACATATGAAGCTTTCAGGTGACGCTTTGTCTTTTTTTTTTTCTTTTCAATTTTACAATAATAAATAAGTCGTTTTTTTGCAAAAATCGACCTTTTACCTTAAAAATGATGCAAAACATGAAAAAATTTATAAAATTAGAAAAACGAAGCGTCATTTGAGAGAGGAAGGTATCAACTAACCAAAACTATTTACTTTTTAGATGATCGAGCGATGAGCATTCACGGTCACCGGAAAAAAAATATTTTTTGAAGCATCGGCGAAAAACTACTATAACTCCGTTGTTTCTTCATATTTTTGCACCAAAATTTTTTTACAAACTTTTTAAATATTGTATAATGACATACTAAATTTTCAAATAAATCGATAATAGCAAAGTGCTCTAAAAAAATTATTGAAAATTTGCCTTTTCTTGAACAAACAAACTCTACCCCCCCCCCCCCCTTAAACAAATAAATTGTTTATGACAATTAATCAGGTTATTTTTAAATATTCCGACCTCGAATTCGTATTTAAGAGGCAAAAATACTTAAAGAAAACTTGTTTGGTGGTACCGCATTCAATTAGCTACCTGAACCTGTATTGTGGCTAGACTAGATATGGTATTTCAAATATTTTGATTTTTAAAAAGATATAAAAAATAAAGATTTTTAAACACTAATTTTTTTTTTTATAAGTTTTGGGTTTTTTCTTGTTGAAAAAGTTATTTTTTTTGTCCTCAGGCCGAAAAATGAATTTTGGTGTCCTGTATACGGAGCACAAAATAGTGTATTCTTGTCCTAGGCCGCGAAATAAAAATGTGTGTATTTAATGTATTATTTTAATGAAAGTTCGTAGAAAAACGACGTACCTGATTCTTGGAATTGAATCGAATGAACTGCTCGCTTTCCTTAATATTGCTATCCTTTTCTTACATATACTATACTGGGTATGTGTTAACGCATAACGTAGACTCAATATATGTATATTATAAAAGAAAAGGAGAGAGCGAGAGAAAGACATAGTTACAAGTTTCACGTGTTAAAACTTTTTTTTTTTTAAATAATATTTTTTAATTATAATTTTTATAGTTTAGCTTTGTTTTATATTTTGTTGTAATTTTGTTTAATTTTAATGTTATATTTTAACAATCATTAGTGGTTTTTATAATCGAATTTTTTTATCGTATTTTAAGAATCATTAGTTATTTATTATTTATAATTGAATTTTTTTATTAAATTCTTTTATATTTTAAGAATTATCAATAATTATTTTTTTATAGGCGGGGGGAGAAGACTCTGTCCCAGCTTTCGCTTAACGGCCTTCAGGCAAAAAAATAGTATATGCAGTCATGCCCACAAACGTATCATTCTTGCTCGTGCAGCTAGAGCGGCCTCGCTACGCTCGGCCCCTCAGCATACACTCACCAAGAATAATACTTTTTACGGCCTTGACGCATAATATACTATTTTTTCTGTACTTGATAATTTTGTGAAAGAATAAGCAGCAATTAAAGTTGCATAGCATTTTTTGTACCTATTTTTATTTTTCATACGCAGGTTAAATATAGTTAAGTCAATTAAGGGATTTTAAGGGCATGATGAAGCTCTCGTGCTTCTAATAATATTTTCATTTTAGGTTTATGAGCAAACTGCGCTTAATCGTCTTTTTCGCTACAGTAAGAAAATTCGTAAGATTAAACTTTATTGCGGATAACTCTAAAAATCTACCAAAATACTATGCATAAAATGTTATATACAAACTTTCAGTGCATAGTGTTTTAAGCTTAGATTTGTCGAGCTTGATATCTAATTTTCATTCCAAGTTTATAAAAAAATAACAAGTCCAAATGATTTTTTTTTTTTTACTAGATTGTATTAGTGTAGCTGTCCTGTGGACAAGTGATTATATTTGCTTAAATATACACGGTTAGAAATATTAACAGACAAAATCTACTAAAAACAGTTACAGTATTCCAATTGTATTCCAACAGTACTCCAATTGTAACAGCTCATTTAGAAGATGATATAGATCCTGAATTTAGATGTACTGGAAGCCACTATCATTTCCTTTAACAGTGTGTGTTCCAAAATTATATCATCATTTTCCATTTGACAGATACTTTTTATAGAAAGTTAAGCTGAGTAAAATAATGAATATTTAATTATTCTTTTTTATTGATGAAACAACTCTTTAAAATAAGTAAATTTTCATAAAAAAATAATTATTTAAGCTTACAATAACTTAAAGTCTTATTTGCCTTTCGAAAGTAATTGTAATTATTATAATAACGAGTGATGTTTAATTAATAATTAAGCTTCTAATTGATAAATAACATTCTACTATAAGATTTTTAAACTTATTTCAATAGTTTTTAAGTATTAAAACCAGATGCTTATGTTTAATATACGACAGCTTATTTTCAATAAGAAAAATGAATAATACATGAAAATTTATATTTCAAACTGCCATAACTCCTTATTGGTGGCTCTGACTTACACAATCAAAAATTTATGTTAAAGTTTATAAAAAATAGAAGAAAATAAGCCCTCGAAAGCCAATTTCTTGAGTAGCGAACAATAAATATTTTCATGCTATACATATAAGAACCAATCAGAAAACTGTAAAATTCAGGTCTGTAAAAAATCATGCTAACTCTTCTCTTTATTTAAAACAAGAAGTGTTCTTACGGATTTTTCTCTAAAACATCAGGATTTTCAGAAAAAAATGATAAAATCCTTGAAATTTTTTTACTTTTTTTGGATGACAAAAAGAATAATTTCTCGGAGTTTCAGCGATTTTTATATTTTTGCTTTCTCAGTTGGTGTAAAATGTCCCATATATATATATATATAGCTTAAATTCAGCTAATATCAACGATGTAATTAGGGGCATATTTCTGACGGCGACAGCGGCGATATATTTATAATAGTATAGAGAGAATATAAATAAATAGATCTAAAAGTTAGCTAAAATTTAGCTCAAATAAAACCAAAATTTACCTAAAATTTGCTTAAAATAAATTTTAAGTTAGCTAACTTTTAGCTAATATCTATCTAAATTTCATATAAATTTAGCTAATTTAAATATTAAATTCAGCTAACTTTTGAGCTAATGTAGCTAACTTTTATGTGATTTTATCTGGCTTCAGCTAACTTTTACTTAACTTTTGGCTGATTTTTATCTAATTTCTAACTAACTTTTAGCTAAATTTTAGCTGCTTCTACCAAATATATCAGATTACAGCCCCAAGGGGTAGAAGCCGACAGCGGCGAAATATTTTTAATATATATTGTCACGGTATTTTACCGTGTTTGAATATCGCGCGAGCAGTAGATAATATACGACGCGCGCGTGGTCATACAAGCCGTCAGAGTTACGCGAAGAACTACGTAACTTACTGACCATCAAGAGAAGAACGCTGAGTCGACCATGAGGCGCGTGAGACCTTTTCCGGCTGCCGGTGAGAGCTCATTGCAATAGGTGCAAATAGTCGATAACTTTTATTAGTGCATTGATTCCGTGTCAAGACTCGTGCTTCTATACGAACCGTGAGACACGCGCATTATTAAACCCAAGGTGTTATCCTAATTTTTGAATATAGCTGCCTTTATTCGTCCAGGGACGACTTCTCGAGAGCGCGCTTTGACTAGCTCCAGCGACCAGGATTGCTGCAGCGTTATAACCGTTGGCCATCGAGCGATCGATCAGTGTAGAATCTCCGGTATAAGAAAAGCTTCTCGACGTTATTGTAAGTGATTGTAAGTTTCATAAAGTAAGGTTTCTTTCCTCGTAGAAACTTTACGTTATAAAGTGCGTGCGTGATATTACTAGAGTTTTAGTGTAACTTAGTTCGCGTCGCGTCCTCCCCTATTGCTAGCTCTTTCTAGAGAATATCTTTATTGTGAATTCAAATATTGTCATATTAGTTAATTATTTCTCTTACTTTATCATTTACGTTTCAATTCTTGATTTTGTATTTTTCTTCATTACTCTTAATAAATTTATGTTAAATGTTAAGTCTTGATTCTATCTATTGCATGTGAATATTATATATAAAGCCTATACCTGTTGCTTTCCCCGATGCCTCCGCGGTCCTTATTTTTATTATAGTCAATTATATATATTTTATATAAAGTATTAAATAGGTTTAACTAGGAGAGTTAAACCTCATAAAAATAAGGAGAACTGTGCTAGCGGCATCGCGCCTCCCGATCAGGTAAGAGAGAGAGAGAGATAGAGAGACGCGCAGCGACAAGCTGATAGAGAAATATCTCGTCGCACATCAATCTAAGATACTAGCTAGCTTTATCGGAGTTTGTAGCTTAATTTAACATATTTAATATAACTTTTAGCAACTCCGTATTTTAGTAAAATTCACAAGCTTAGCTAAAGTTAAATTGAATTAAAATCTAATTTCTTTTGTAACGTGTAATAAATAACCGTTACAATATATATATATATATATATATATATATATATATATATATATATGAGAGATTTCACGCCAACTGGAAGGGAAAAATAATTAAATTTATCAATATATTGCTTTAAAAAAAAATAATACCTTTTAATCAATCAATTATTCAAATTTAATTTTTAGAAGTCGGCGCCCAAATTTAAATCAATTAATTATTCAAATTTGTTTAATTTATTAAAATTTTGCTATCAACTTCTAAAAATTAAATTTGAATAATTGATTGATTGAACGGTATTCTTTTTTTCTTTTTATAGCAATATATTTATAAATTTCGGTTTTAAAATCAGTTTTTTTTTTTTTTTTTTTTTCAAATTAGCATTTTTTCACAAAAATTTTTATTAGTGTATTTTTTTAAGTCGGTTTTTTATAAAAAAATTTTTATTTTCTACTTTTTAGTAAATCTTTTTACTGAAAGAGTATATAGGACACGTTCTCGTTCATATGAAAAAAAGTTTCATCCAAATCGACCAATCCCTTTTAGAGGAGAGAATAAATGAATTTTTTTTTTTGCACAAATGAAGTAATTTGGTCGAGTCATTTTTTTTTTATGTGATTCAGCTCGTACTAATCGAGTATCGGCCCAATAATTATAGGACACGTATGGGATCTTTCTGGATTCATCCTCTATCAGATAAAAAAAGTTTTCAGTCGATCCATTTAAGAGCTATGCGAAAATAAACATAAAAAAACATGCAGGTCAAATTCGATAACCTCTTCCTTTTTGAAGTGGGTTAATAGTACCTTATGCACTAAGTAATTTGCGCACGCGGTGCATATACTATTTTATAGCACTCGGGGCGTAAAATGGTCATTTTATGCTGCTTTGCGGGTATAAAATGCAATTTCTCGCACTGTGCGAGAAATTTCATTTTATGCCCGCAAAGCAGTGCATAAAATGACCATTTTACGCCCCGAGTGTTATAAAAATTTTTAAGGATGTAGACTAAAAGAATCAAGAGCTATAAATCCTTGAAATTTGGAAATTTTTTAAAATTTTAGGTAATTCCAAGTTTATAATTTTTTCTCTGAAAATCTTGGTATTTTAAAGAGAAGTTCATAAGAACACTTTTTGTTGTAAATCAAGTGGAGAATTAGCATGATTTTATACAGACCTAAATTGAAGGCCCGGATGCAATAAGGGCATTTACGCTCGGAGCACGCAAAACTGAAGTCACTTGGTAGTATAAATTTCATTTTCTTCAAATAAATTTTAAAAAATTTGACGTTGTAAAACTCATCATGCCGCATCTTTTTTATATTAACAGTTTTTTTATAAAATTTTTATTTTTCAAGAAAAAAATTAAAAACAAGAAAATTTTTTACATTAAATTTCAAAACTTTTTTAAACTTAAATCGTTGTAATTCGAGTTAATATTAACCGATTACGCTGAAATTTATATTTTCTAAATATCATAGCGAAACTTATGATAATTATAAAAAATGTTAATTCTCAAATTGTTAGTCGCAATTGTTTATTATTTAATACAAATTACAAATTGTGTGTTTATAATGTACTCGAGAAAAAAGTATCGAGGGAACTTTCAAGTACAAGAAACTTGTAGCGAGAAAGTTTTTGGTTTTTGTATAAAGAAGATTTGTGGAAAGTTTCAAATCGATTGATAAATAATTAAAAAAGATATAACAACATTTACAAGTAGCGCGCATGCGGTCGAGCGCTGCAGTTTTCTTATAAGTTAGATTCTCAGTGAATATTACGTCAACTGAATGACTCTTGGTAATATTATTTGGAAAAAGCAATAATACAAATATAACAATATGATATTTATTAAAAGTAAATAAACATATAAATAAACAAACAAATAAATAAATAAACAAAAATCTGTAATGTAATTATTTAATAATTAAATAATTACATTACAGATTTTTGTTTAATACTGATTTTTTGATTGTTTCAAAGGATTTCTTTTTTATTTTGTCTGTTAAACCTTTTTTTCTTTCGCATTAGTAATATGAGTTTTCTAAAAACACAAAATGTAATATTTTTAAATAATATAATGTTGGGATTTATATTTATAGAAGTAAACATATATGCGTGTGTACGTTCACTCTTCTTCTATATAAACATTATTATCAATTTTGTTCGTATATATATATATACGATTTAGACAAGTGCTATGGTCTTAACATATAGGAATATTTTGCTACCAGTCTTCTTTTGTTTAACGTTTAGACTTGTGAAATTGTACACCATGGGGAATAATGGAATCAAAAAACGGTCAAATAAGAACAAGAAATGATACATCGTTTTTTTCCGACCATTTTTTGATTTCATTATGAGTATAAAATAATTTTCATTTCTCGTGATGAACAATTTTACAAGTCTAATCGTTATACAAAAGAAGTCTGGTAGCCAAATATTCCTAAAAGTGAACGTACATACGCATATATGTTTACTTTTATAAATATAAATCCCAACATTATATTGTTTAAAAATATTACATTTTGTGTTTTTAGAAAACTCATATTACTAATGCGAAAGAAAAAAAGGTTTAACAGACAAAATAAAAAAGAAATCCTTTGAAACAATCAAAAAATCAGTATTAAACAAAAATCTGTAATGTAATTATTTAATTATTAAATAATTACATTACAGATTTTTGTTCATTTATTTATTTGTTTGTTTATTTATATGTTTATTTACTTTTAATAAATATCATATTGTTATATTTGTATTATTGCTTTTTCCAAATAATATTACCAAGAGTCATTCAGTTGACGTAATATTCACTGAGAATCTAACTTATAAGAAATCTGCAACGCTCGACCGCATGCGCGCTACTTGTAAATGTTGTTATATCTTTTTCAATTATTTATCAATCGATTTGAAACTTTCCACAAATCTTCTTTATACAAAAACCAAAAACTTTCTCGCTACAAGTTTCTTGTACTTGAAAGTTCCCTCGATACTTTTTTCTCGAGTACATTATAAACGCACAATTTGTAATTTGTATTAATTAATAAACAATTGCGACTAACAATTTGAGAATTAACATTTTTTATAATTATCATAAGTTTCGCTATGATATTTAGAAAATATAAATTTCAGCGTAATCGGTTAATATTAACTCGAATTACAACGATTTAAGTTTAAAAAAGTATTGAAATTTAATGTAAAAAATTTTCTTGTTTTTAATTTTTTTCTTGAAAAATAAAGATTTTATAAAAAAACTGTTAATATAAAAAAGATGCGGCATGATGAGTTTTACAACGTCAAATTTTTTGAAATTTATTTGAAGAAAATGAAATTTTTACTACCAAGTGACTTCAGTTTTGCATGCTCCGAGCGTAAATGCCCTTATTGCATCCAGGCCTTCAATTTTGAAATTTTTTGATTGGTTTTTATATGTATTACATGGTAATTACTCATTTTTCGACAGTTTAGAAATTTGTTTTTCGAAGGCATATTTTCTTTTATTCGACATGAACTTTGGAATTAATCTTGGATCTTAGTGATCAGAGCCATAAATAAGGAGTTATGAAAGTTCAAAATATATATTTTTAATTTAAAATCAAGACAGTAAGCAAATAATATTAATACAATCTTTGTTTCCTTATAAAATTACATATTAACAATTTATTACCTGGATTTTACTCTTTCAAGTAGTTTTGACTCCTTTTGATTTCTACGTAGCTATTGTATGTCTTTTTTTTAATACAGTGATTATTTGGTTATATTTGAACAAAGCTAATTCCGATTAAAGAAACTTTGTATTTCCTTTAGAAACAAACTTGTCTGTCAAAAATGACATGAAATTTTATGCGGTAAAGTAAAATGATTCAAGGTATCGCAGTAATTATGTTGTAAAATACATCAAATTTAAGGGGTTATTACCAGCTTATATCCCCTCAAAAAAGGCTTTTTTTATAATTTTTTAATAAAATTTTTAGGATTAATGGTATGCAAATGATATATCACTATATTAAAGAAACTCTTGAAGTAAAAATAGATTTTTTTATTAACGTTTTTTTACAAAATGGTGGCTGTATAGTAGTTACTGTAGAGTACTATTTCAAAAAGGCCTTTTGCGGCCGGCAGTAGAAGTCTACAACAAAAAGAAAAAAGTGTTTATTACCTGCATGAGTATCGCTACTGAAGTACACATGATTATATTTTTATAATTTTTTTTTTCGTGAAATGGCGATTGTTCTAACAAAAAGTCGTTTTTTTGAAAGAAAAAACACAATCATTCTACCATCATCTTTTCAGTGTATGAAATAAAATTTGATTTAGTGTGCTAATATTATTTGGTATTTTGATCAACTGATTTCATTAAATGTAATGGCACAAGTTATTACAGTTGATCAGAACTTTGTTTCGACAACTTATTGCAAGGTGGAAATCAGATTATTTTACATATAAGATTACAAATGACATTCATATCAATGATATGATTGTACATCAAATTAATTTTGATTTATATTCTACTAGTATAAGTATTTAGAAGAAAATGTTTGTATAAATAGCTACAAGAATAATCAAATAATTATTTGAGTTTGTGATGACTCGAAGTCTTATCTGCCAACGAAAATATTTGTAATTATAATAGTAAAAAGTGTTCGTTTACTTCATAATTAAGCTTCTAATTAATAAATAATATATTGAAATAAGTTCAAATTATTGAATAATAATATTGAAATAAGTTCAAATAATTGAATAATAATTTGAACTTATTTCAATAGTTTTTAAGTATTAAATTAAAAATAAAGATGATTAAATAAATAAATTGATTCAATAATAATAAAGATGTGTATTTTTAGTATGTGGCAGGCTATTTTTAATAAGAAAAATGAATCATACTTAAAAATATATATTTTAAATTTTCATAGCTCCTTATTTATGGCTCTGATCACTAAGATCCAAGATTAATATCAAAGTTCATATGAAGTGGAAGAAAATAAGTTCTTAAAAAATCATTTCTAAATTGTCGAACAATGAGTGATTCCAATTATCATGTAATGCATATAAGAATCAATCAGAAAACTTTCAAATTCAGGTGTGTAAAAATTCATGCTAACTCTCCACCTCATTCACAACAAAAAGTGTTCTTATAAATTTCTCTTCAAAACATCAGGATTTTCAGAAAAAAAAATGAAAAAGTTGGGACTTTTCCAAAGATTTTAAAAAATTTCCAAATTTCAAGTTTCTATAACTCTTGATCCTTTCAATCTAGATCCTTGAAAATTTTTCCACATAATTTGGGTATATATACATAAATATATATATATATATATATATATATATATATATATATATATATATATATATATATATATATAAGTACTTACACACATACAAAAACACCAACACATGCACATATATACACATTTTTTATCATATGGAAAAATAAAATTTTGAAAATTTTTCGTGATTTTGCATAATTTTTTGCAGATCTGCTATTTTTATGCAATATTTGGAGTTCGAGGGAAACGGATATTGATATAAAATATAGCGATCTATAAGAATCACTTTCTACAAAAAATTTGTATCTTGACCGACTTCGATTCCGTAAACGCTTGGAGAAAGAACCGCTACGACTTAACATGTACCGTAGTACTTAAGAGCGCGCTTCGCTGAGTTTCGTTGCACAGCATTTGATAGAAGATGCGTTCTTCATATCATCTCATCGCTAACGCTAAATTAAATATTTCTTCTTTTATTATAGTTTCTGCTATATTTTCCTTTCGCCTCGTTGATGAATTTCACTACTAAGTCTCGCAGAGTGTCTTCATTCTTGCCATACTTCTGGATCTACCTTGTGTATTAGACCCATTTCTTCAAATTTTCTTCTAAGGCTTTTTATTAGACGGGGATGCCTACCATAGTTAAGAAAAACTAGTGATACCTTAGTTAATGCTTGGGCAATAGTGTTTACTGCATAGTGAAATGCATGTATGTATTGGTCTCAATCTCTATGGTCTTGTTTTAAAAAGGTGACAATAATAACCTTCAGTGGTCTGTTACTTCTCTCAACTGGATTAGCCTGTGGATGGTATGGCGGTGTTGTAATATGTTTGACTCGATATTCTTCTAATACCTTGCCTAAGAACTTATCGAATCCCTTGCTATTATCTGTTAGAAAATAATCAGGAGTCTCCCATCTACATAGAATAAGTTCTTCAATTGCTGCTACCACTGCTCTATCATCTGTAATCCGTATAGGTCTTAATTCAATCCACCTAGAATAGATCTTGAAACACTATCACATACTTGAATTGTTTCTTGCTTGGAGAAAATTCGATTAAATCAGCTGCCACCACTGTCCATGGTTTATCTACTACTCACTTTTCTATTAATCCTTGGGGACCCTGTTGTGATATTTTATATTTCTGACATTCTACACAACTATTTATGGAGTGAGTAACATTACAGTACAAACATCGTCAATAATATTCTCTTACTATCCTATCGTATGTTTTCTCCATTCCCAGATGTCCAGTGGAAGGTTCGCAATGAACATCTTTCAACACTCTTTCACGTTGCTCTACGGGTACAACTAAACTCCAACTTTCTTTTCTATTGGTTATAGGATCAAGTACACTGAAAAAGTTTTCGTACGAAAACACTATGATGAAAACCAAAAAGTGTTTTGGCACGAACGTATTAATGCTCTAGTTTACGAATGTTTGTAGTTATTCAGCACGAAGATCGTAGTGCATGATCTGTAGAAAACGGTACAAGTAAAACCCCCTGATGCTCGTAGTTAAGGGCTATGAATTTCGTAGAATATATGATTGATACTAATATTCTACGAAATTCATAGCCCTTAACTTCGAGCGTCAGAGGGTTTTACTTGTACCGTTTTCTACAGCTCATGCACTACGATCTTCGTGCTGAATAACTATGAACATTCGTAAACTAGAGCATTAATAGGTTCGTGTCAAAACACTTTTTGGTTTTCATCATAGTGTTTTCGTACGAAAAGTTTTTCAGTGTAGGGGGTCTCTTCTATAAATTATCTCAAAATCCCATTGTTGAATTTCTAATGCCCATCTTGCTAATCTTCCAGTTAGATCTTTCATTTTCATCAACCACTTTAAAGCACTATGATCTGTAATGACCCGGAATGTATATCTTTAGAGATATCGTCTTAATTTCTTCATAGCCCATATCAATGCAAGACACTCCTTCTCAGTGGTGCTGAGGTGCAGTTAGAACTCGGCTCATATGTACTGTAGGATGTTCGTCGTCGTTATGTTCCTGGGTAAGCACAGCTCCTACTGCGAAGTTGCTAGCATCACACAGAATAGTAAAAAGCTTTGAGAGATCAGGTCTCGCTAATGCTGAAGCCATAGTTAATGCCTTCTTTAATTATTAAAATGCATCTTCTTGTTGTTCTGTCTATTTCCATTCTTTGGATTTCTTCAAAAGTTTAACAAGGGTACCTTTTTCTCAGTGTTTCCTTCAATAAACCTAGAGTACCATCCAACCATACCTAAGAATCTACATAGTTCTTTAAGGGGAATCCTCATACCAACATAGAGTTCTACCTTATCTACATTTAAATTATGAATTTTAATAAAAATGTAACTATTCATGATTGAAATTCGTAGGAGAGGCACATTCTTAACATGCCAAAGAATTTATTGCAACGTTGAAAGACAATATAAGGGTAAAAATAAAGGCGAAAACTGCTTAATACGATTAACGTTTCAATGTAGTTAAGAATAATCGTATTATGCAGTTTTTGTCTTCATTTTCACTTTTATTCTGTTTTTTAACGTTGCAATAAATTCTTTAGAATGTTAAGAATGTGCCTCTTCTATGAATTTTAGTAAAAAATAGTTAAATTTTTATTAAAACGCATAATTTAAATGTAGATAAGGTAGATCTCTGTGCCGGTATGAGGACACCCCTTAACGTTTTTTGGGGCTGGTTAGTTCATCATTGGTGTAACTTTATCAGGATCCGGTCTAAGTCTTTCGCTATCTATTAGAAATCTTAAGTATTTTACTCTTGTGCAACAAAATTCGCATTTTTCTATATTTACAGTTAATCCAGCTTCAGCTATCTTCTTTAATACTTCTTCTCGCCATTTAAGATGCTTCTCAAAAGTCTTGATCGCAATTATTATATCATCCAAATATCCAAATACATGTGGATCATATTCTGGGCCAAATAGAGAATCGATTAATCTTTGAAAAGTCATTGGTGAATTAATTAAACCAAATGGGAGTTGACGGAATTGCCACAGTCCAGAGCCTGGTACGCTAAACACCGTATATTTCTTACTTGATTCTTCCACCGTAACCTAAAAATAGGCTGATTTCAAATCCATCTTAGATAAATAATGAGCTCCTCTTAATTTATCCAGAATAGTATTCATATTTGGTAGAGAACACGCATCTTTCTTCGTTACTTTATGTAGATCCTTTAGTCAACACAAAAACGATAATTTCCATCAGGTACCATTACAGGTGCACTATTATCGTCGCTTGCTGATGGTTTAATAATTCCTTCTGCCAACATCTTCTTCACTTCATCTTGAGCAATCACTAATATGATTGGAGACATCCTACGTGACCTATGTTTAATAGGTTCTTTGTTGGTTACCTTTATATGATGTTTTATTAAAGTCGTTAGTCCAAGAGAAGTTGAATTGGCTGGAAGATATTTTTCTGTTAGCTTTCCCACCTTCTTCTTTTCTTCATTTGTAATCTCTGCTATTCCAGCACATTCTGCGTGAATCACCGTATTTTCATAATCGTTTTTAGTAAAAGTTCGCTGTTCTCATTCTTTTGCTCTTCCTGAACGAGCATCGCAATCGAATTTTTGTCAGAAAACCAATCTCAGCACCATGTCTTCATCCAAGTTATCAATAGCTTTCACAGGTAATAAATCCACTACGCCATCCATCCAGACTATGTTGAAGTACTCCTACAACCTTGGAGATTTTCTCTGTTGCAGTTTTAATCAAAGTGTTTTCTTTCAATCCATATTGGAATCATTTGTAAACGCGAGGACCAACCAATGATATCATTGTTCCTAGGTCAAACAATGTCTTAAATGGTTTTTGAGCCAGAATGATTCGAAAAAAATTTGTATTTTCTGTAGCCATATCCGCTATTTTCTTTTTCACTTATTCTATTGGCGATGAAAAATTGGATGTGCTGAGCACAGCCTCGCCCTCCTTGTTTTGTAGATTCATCGACAAATTTTGCCAAGTTGTTCAACTTCGTTGAATCGTCAATAATTTCAGCAAAACCACGATCACTTATAGGATTAACCGGTTTTTCTACAATATCTGCATCGGTGGTAGGTATTTTCGTTGCCTCTATTACTTCATTTTTCAAATCTTCTACTATTTCTTCTATTTTATGTTTAAAATCCTGATTCATTTCAGCTTCTTCTTCATCTGAGATAGATGACCAGCCATCACTATAAGGATGAGGGTCTAAGTTAACCTTAGATCTATGATCAATGATGTGAAACACCCTCAAAGTAGTATTTAAAATGTTGATTTTTAAAGAGTTGTCCTTTACAAAATCTGACTTCAAATTCATGATCAGCGACCTCAAAAACCTTTCGGATAGTATATATAATATCTATCAACACTTTCAAAGATTTATCATAAAATTTTAATAATGTTTTATTCAAATGGTACTCCCCGTTAAAATAATCCAAAATGCCTCAAATTCGAAAATTATTCTCGCTTTAATTACTGTATTTCAAATATTAAAAAAAAAGTTTCTATCATATTTTAAACCCCCCCCCCTGCCCCTTCCGCCCTCACCATACCTTAAGAAAATCGTTTTTTTGCATTTTATTTTTTTTCTCGGATTCTAGTAGATCTACCCTTCTGAAAAAAATCATGGAGGTCGAAAATTAATTTACAAATCGTAAGAATTTTTTTGAATGATGATTATTTGATACCGAGACACCTAAAAGATATTTTTTTCTTTAAAATCTTTCTTATTTTTGTCCAGAGGGGGCTGCAGGGCTAAATTTCATAAATTTCATGTATTTTATTCAAAGACACTTCCCTGAATTTTTTCAGAATATTTCCATTGGTGCCACATCTCTAAAAATGTAAAAAATTGTTTTTTTTTAGCAATTTTTGACATTTAGAGTATTTTAGCCAAAAACAAATATATTTATAAGAGCAAAATTTAAAAAACAAGAATATTCTGATTAGTATTCAATGTTATAAAATGCAAAAGATCAGGAAGTGTGGTAGCGCTCCATACGGCGGGATTACGAAGCGCTACAGTGAACCTTATTTACTTTTATTTTATCAGTGACCCCTACTAAAAAATTTCAAGTGAGATCTCATCTAAGATCTTTAGTAATTCAGGTTATATTTTCAATTTACAATCTATAAAAATTGACATAATTTATTATTACAATAAATTGTCCCAATATGATATATTTTTGAAAACAGAATCTTAAAATGAAGCAAATATCCATTGTTTAAATTCTGTAACATTAAGAGATATTAAACAAAAAATTATTTTCTCATGTTTTTATAATTATCTCTGACAAAATTAGATATTAGAATAAAAAATATCTCTTTCTCATGCTCCCGCAGAAAGTTCATGTCTTCCTCCTTAATTTCGTGATTAAAAGTATGTTTTTGCTTCCTGGTTATATAATCTTTCTTGTTAGAAAGGCCCGAATTTATAGTCGTTGCTCAAACTCGAGCATTGAATATGTTACATTCTCAACCTCGTTTTGTCCTTGTCTCTCTCATGATAAAATCTCATTCCGTCTTTGTCTGAACATGGAGCATGTTCGATGCTTGAGTTTAAGTAACGACTATTCGCTCCAAAAGTTAACATAGTGGGGTATGAAAGTCGACTGCCCTTCTCATGGTGGCGACATGTCGAAAAAAAAGAACGCTTTATATGTTAGGTAAATGAAAAGATTTTAAAATAATGCCATATAACGGCTGTTGCTGTGTAATTAATTGTAAAAACACATTGAGAAATAGTAAAGTGAAGTTCTTTTCTTTTCCCAAATCAAAAAGTAAGTAGTATCAAATAATTGAATTAATCAATGCAGTTGAAAGTATAAAGTGAATTAACCTCACTTTTACTTATTCATAAGTGTATATATGAATCTAATCATGTTTTATAAAAACCTATTCACTCGAACGATAACATAACCCCATCACCTTATGATTATTTCAATATAAATTGATTTAAGAACGTTAATAGCAATTATGGCAAATAAAAAGAAACAAATAGTGAAATTCTTCATGATCTTCTTCACTATTTGACATCGATCATTTATTATTTCAAACAAAATATTAAAATATGATACAGTCTGCACTTTAGTAGCAGTCTATAGTAAAATCTCCTCATAAGTGAAATCTCGTTACATAAATAGCAGAACATATGAATGTTATGTGGATTATGAGCCTAATACTAATGGCCTAAATGGTATTAAGAGATATTGTTGTAATTACGTAAATGGCAATAGAACGATAAACGGTTGTTCTCATGTATCTGCTTTAATATATGACTTGTCATATGGACGGTATCTTTCCAAAATTCCTCAGCCTGCGAAACACCTAACAAGTATATTTGATAATACAGTCGTAGTAGTCATTAATGAACATAGTGACGAAGATTCTTGAAAGAAACAATTATATATTAACTCTCAATATTTTTTGTGATTTTCATTAGAAAATAGGCGAAAAGCTAAAAAAAAAGAATAATAATAAACGAGTATCATTAAACAACCTATCCAAATGTGGGTTTAAGACGAAATACTCTCTGTTCAGAACTTTTATATCCCAGATTGCATAAATAAAGATTATTACCGTTACTCATATGTATTTTCAATGCTAATTATTTTTGGAAATTCCCGAAAAATGTCAAAAATTGCTAAAAAAAAACAGTTTTTTGCATCTTTAGAGATGTGGCATCAATGGGAATATTCTGAAAAAATTCAGGGAAGTGTCTTTCAATAAAATACATGAAATTTATGATATTCAGTCCTGCAGCCCCCTCTGGATAGAAAAGAAAAAAATATTTTTTTAGGTGTCTTAGTATCAAATAATCATCATTCAAAAAAATTCTTACGATTTATAAATTAATTTTCGACCTCCATGATTTTTTTTCAGAAGGGTAGACCAACTAGGATTCGAGAAAAAAAAATGCAAAAGAACGATTTTTTTTTTAGATATGGGGAGGGCGGAGGGGGCAGGGGGGTTCAAAACATGGTAAAAACTCTTTTTTTAATATTAGAAATACATTAATTAAAGCGAGGATGATTTTCGAATTTGAAGCATTTTCGACCATCTAGGGTACCTTTTAGACTGAATTTCGACTTTTTATATATTACGTTCCGAGGCACGGAACAGGCTCATTCCATGCGCGTGATGGTTTGCTTCTCGAGGCGAAGCCGAGCGAAGCAAAACACGCGCATATGATGAGCCTGTTTCGTGCCGAGGAACGTATACGATTTTCCTTCATGCCCGGCCGGAACTTTGCCACCCCAAAAAGTGATAAAACTCCATTTTTAATAAAAAAAAAATTCGTCAAAAGCAAAGAGTCATCTGTTGCGTTATTTCGTTGTAGCGCGCATGCGCAAGCAATTACAGTATACAGTTGAGTTTGGTAGAGAAAGAGAGAGAGAAAAAACCGAACATAGCAGCACACATAACAGTTAACATAAGATACACAATAAATATATAAATGATAATTCAAATTTAAAAATCGTGAGAAATAATGAAATGTGTTTATAATACTTTTATATTACTATATTTTGTGTATGAAAACCTTTTAAAGAGCAAAAGAAAAAATTGCGAGTTAAAACAATTGTGTATGTTAGTAAAGATATAGTTCATTTTAATAAATATAAATGTATTAATATCAAGTGCACAAAAACAAAACGTGTAAAGCAAAACGTGTAAAAACGTGAATTTAATTATTTTCTTTGTACAAAAACAATCATGAAGTGTTTAAAAGAGTGTCGTGAATTAAAAGAAACGTGTATGAAAAAGAATATCTATTTTAAACGAAAGTTATAATTCGTTATAATTTAAACTATTATATGTATATTAGTGTATTAATATCGAGTGTGTTTGTTTATTTAATAACTACAAGTATGATGTATGCATTTATCTATTTAATGCTGAGGTTAGACATTCGCGTATATATAGATATAGTTTAAGTATACAGCAGACAGCGAAGCGACCGAGAAGACGTATAGTTCTTAGCTGCGCAGTGCGTCCTGCGCACGTATGTAACGGAATAACACGAATGTATTCGGCCGGTTCCCTGCCGCATGAGGAGCACTTTTAGGCAAAGTTTCGGCACGGGTATGAAGGAAAATTTTTTTCATCTTTTCAGCACTGTACAAAGGGTTATAATTGCGTGAAAAAATATTAATAATATGATTTTCGATGTATTTTTTCTGTAGAATTCGATTTTAAAGTCAAATTAATCGTATCTTTCTTCCTTTTTTTCAGCTTTGAAAAACCAGTAAAAAAGTGAAAAAACGGTGTGGCAGTCTTTGGGACTGGCCGATAGAAGTGAAACTTCTTTACGAAATTATAGAACTCATAAATGTTTATTTAAGTTCTATCACTATTCCATTTAATTTTAAAATAATTTCAAAACTAAATTAAAATAATTTAATTAATTTAAGGGATTCATTTTTTTTTAATTTTAAATGAGATAGTGTATGAAATTTTTGCTGATAATATTTATTTTACAAAAATACAATATTTTAATGTTTTTCGCAATCATCAAAATTATTATCATTCGTTGCAAGAATAATGTTTGAAATGATTGGCTTGTGATAGTTAGAATAAGAAACGTTTGGTTGCGCGTGCACGTTAAAACAATGTAGAAAAGAGAGGGGTTTACCATAAAACATTATAGAGAAAGAAAGAAAAAGAGAGGAAACGCGCGCAATTGCTTTCTTTATTTATTCAGATTCAGATATTTGTATTACATATATAGTATGCATGCATACATATACTATATCTATGCGTTTGATATCAAGTCAGTCTCGCGAATTTTTCTTTATAAGTATTTAGTACCTTAATTTGCCGTCAAGGCGCAGACGCTCCTCTTATATATACATATATATATATATATACACACATATATATATATATATACATATATATATATATATATATATATATATATATATATATATATATATATATATACACACACATATATATATATATACACACACTTTCGTTTCATTAGTTCCGTTGCATGTACCATCACGAAATCAATTTACTCCCGTATAATTTTTTTTATACGTATCTTATGGAAGATGTATACCATCGGTAAAGAAGTTTCACTTCAAAAAATGATGTTTTTCTAGGAAAAACTTTAATTTATTCTAAACTTATTATTTAGAGAAACAACTCGAAGCATCGTCAGTTTAAAAATTATTTCATATATCTTTATCTAAGAGACTTATAAGTATAAAATTTCAACTAATAGTTGGTTTCTACTGATAAATTAATGAAAAATACTTGTTAAACTCATAGCTACAATATTTGAATTTTCAGAAACAAAAGTTTTAACTAAAATAAGTTTTTAAAGAAAAACAAGTAACTTTTCACTCACAAGGAGAGTGTTTCACCTTCGGGTCACCGTTTTTGCTCAAATTTTAGGAATGTTTTCTGGATGCAGAAATATGAAGAAAGCCAAAATTTTAGAGGCCAACGCTCAATATTTCCCTAGTTACAGGCTATCAAAGAAAATCACTAAAAAAGTTACTAGATTTTCAAACGCATATAGTTTCTCAGAATCATTAGCTAGAAGCTTAAACCTTTTTTTAAATGAAAGCTGAGCTCAAATCCTTTCGAAATGGTAGTTATAGCACATCGAAATATTATTTTTTTCTAAAGTTATAGCATAATAAAGATTGAACCTAATTTTAGCTTTTATTATTAATTAATGTTTTAAACAAAAAATTCAGGTCCAATCTTTATTATGCTCTAACTTTGGGAAAAAATAATATTTTGAGATACTATAGGTGCTATTTCGAAAGGATTTGAGCTCAGCTTTCATTTAAAAAAAGGTTTAAGCTTCTAGCTAATAATGCTGAGAAACTATAAGCGTTTGAAAATCTTGTAACTTTTTTAGTGATTTTCTTGAATGGCCTGTAACTAGGGAAATATTGAGCGTTGGCCTCTAAAATTTTGGCTTTCTTTATATTTCTGCATCTAGAAAACATTCCAAAAATTTGAATAAAAACGGTGAACCGAAGGTGAAACACTCTCCTTGTCAGTTATATTTTGTTATGATAAATTTAATATTGAAATTAAATTATATAAAAAATACTTCACAAACATAGTTTAAGTTTCTTATAGTTGTTGAAAAGTTTCAAAACTTATTATATGAAAAAAAAAACGCTGCCAAGTGCTTTGGCGCAATGCTTTCCTATAGAGCTTATTGAGTTAGAGTAATTTGATTTAAAATGCTAACATATTATGAGTGTTTTCAAGAATTAACAGCAATTCGAATTTTTCTGTCCTTTTCTGATAAAAAAATTGATATTTTTACAAAAAATTATAATTTTAGAAAAAAATAAAGTGAAAGACGAATCTTGTATTATAAAAAAAAAATTTTTTCTTCAATGAGAGAAAGTTGATTTTATCGCTTATTTTTCAAGGAAACCTTGAGAAACTTAAAACATACAGGTTAATGTAAATAATTTTGTTTTTCAAAGTTTTCTTGCAAACGAACCAATAAACTTAATTCTTTTTCATCGAAGAAAATTTTGTTTTTTTGTGATACAAAATGCGGCTTTCTCTTTATTTTTAGTTAAAATTATTAATTTTTGCAAAAAATTGTTTCTTTGATAAGATAAGGATAGAGATATGTGACCTATTCTTAAATGTAAATTTCAGAAACAGGAAAAATTCTCATAATTCAATTTCTATAAAAGGAGAATTCATATATATTTTAGCGATCAAATTTTGAATTATAAAAAATGGAAAAATATTAATTGAATAGATAATTAAAAAAAAATATCAGTATTTTATACTCTCATTTTTAGTTCTTTTTACAGTATTTATTTGTACTTGAGGCGGTTTATTTTACCATCCAGTACGAACTTTATATTTTTTTTTATTAATTATCAAGCATATTTTATAATACGTTAGGCGTAAAATAAGAAGTTTAAGTTACTAAATCAAAAGATATACTGAATTTATAGGTTAAAATAATTTCTAGATACTTAAAATGCCTAATTTTTGGCTAAAAATAAAAATTTAGAACAATATATTTCTATCAGCATTTTTGGTCTACATATTGCTTTACATAATAGTATTTCCGACATGCCTAAAGTAACCTACTTCTCCTTTTTCAATTTCTAGTGAAGAATATAAGAATATTATTAAGAAGTAAGATGCATATTTTTGACGTATTTTTTTTCGTGGAATTTGATGACGCAATCAGATTTATCGAAATTAGTTTAAATAAGGAGGTAGTAGCAAAGAACAATTAAAAATAATTTAAAAAGTGGTTTTTTCGACTTTTGCAAGTGGTTCGCCTCTCCGAAAGTTCAATATTTCGAAATTTTTTACCAATCATCTTTCTGACACCTATAAATAGCGAATTTTTAGAGCAATATTAAGATTTATAGAATTTTTTAGGTTAGTTTATGAAAAGTTAGTTAGAAAATTCTTTTTTTATTCATATTTGTACATAAGTGTTTTTAAATGAACGCAGTGTCGGTGCATGAAAGGTGCAGGGAGGTAAATTCATTAATGGCAAGATGAAAAGTTAAAAAAAAAGATAAATAAAATAAAGCAGTTTAAATTATTTTATAATATATTTTCAAATCATTTAAACTGATTATATTTTCTTCATCTAGTAATTTTAAAATAAATACCCTGGTAGAAATGTTCCCGATTTTTTCCCCATCGGATGATCAATTTTTTAATATTTGCCCATTCGTTACTCTATCGGTTCACCAACATTACCGCTTATGGCGTCACGATTTTCACCATTCATTCACCAACCAATATGCAAAATTGAAAATAATACTCTGCAATTGTAACACATGCATATACATTACACGCGCACATACATATAAAATAATTAGTTTATTATAATTTTAGAATAAAATTGGGTAATAATTGATAAATTGGCTATTTTAGTTGGTGAAATTTCTACCAGGGTATAGAAGAGAAATTTTGATATTTTCGTGTAATTTTAAATTCATCAAGTCGGTGTTTCCAAAAAAAAGTATTACATTTTTAATGTCTATTTATTACAGAATAGTTATTTATGTTTATTTTCAGTTTTTATGAGAGAGATTCGTTATTTTTTTATTCATACTCAAAAAATCTTCGAATGAATCTTTCACTCAAAGTTCGAGCAAATGTTAAATAATTTGACTTACAATCCTTTTGAGTGATTTTATCATGCTTGAGTCAAATTATTGAGTGCAAATTTTTCACTAGTTAGCTTGTGATGGATTATTTTACTCAAAGCTGAAGTACTTATTCGAATTCGAGTGAATCAAAAATATGATGATACACCTTTGGTACGAGTAAGATTCGAGTCATAATGTCCGAGTATCAAAGATAAAGTGCTAATTATTTTTTTTTTTAAATCTACATAAGATTATTTGAACTATGAAAATTGCTTGTTGTTTAATTGAAGTATTAATTTTTTCTAATAAAACAAATTATTGAAAAAAAATTAGAAGTTAGGTAGACAAGGTAGACAATTTTCATTTTCACTCAAGCTTTGAGTATTTGGATTACTCGAACTTACAAGGAGAATGTCAGGTTATTGAGATACAGATTTCGCTCGAATTTTGGTAGATGATTTTGGATGTAAAAATATAAAAAAAGCCAAGGTATTAGGCTCTAATGCTAAATATTTCCCCAGTTACAAGCAATTAAAGAAAATTACTATGAAAGTTACTAAATTTTCAAACGTTTACAGTTCTTCAACATCAATAGCTAGAAGTTTACACCTTTTTTTAAATAAAAGCTACGTTCAAATTCTTTTGAAATAGTAGTTACAGCATTTGGGAATGGATTTGTGCTCAGCCTTCATTTATATAAAGCTTTAAGTTTCTAGCTATTAATGCTGAAGAACTATAAGCGTTTGAAAATCTAGTAATTTTTATAGTGATATTCTTTGATTGCCTGTAACTAGGAAAATATTGAGCGTTGGAGTTTCGTACCTTGACTTTTCTTATATTTTTATATCCAGAATAACCTACCAGAATTTGAGTAAAATCTGCGTTCCAATACCCTGACACTCCTTATTAGTATTATGATTCACTAGAAACATAGAAGGTGAATTCGAGTTGTCACTAGAATTTACCTTCGATATTGTACAAATATTTTATATACTAAAGTGCTTCATTCGTCGTCGTCGCCCTTCTCATATTTACAGTATGATATCGTTTTTTACAATAGAACAAATCTACTAATTTTCTATATATTTAAGTGCTTCAATTGTTTTATTCATCTTTTTATATCTACAGAATATTTTTTTTACAATAGAACAAATCTACTAATCTTTTATATATTAAAGTGCTTTATTTGTTGTCGTCGTTGTTCTTTTTATATCTAAAAGATATCTTTTTTATAGCAGAACAAATCTACTAAAGGAGATGATGATTATGTTGACAAATGATACTGATTATGATGATAATTATGCCCATCTTTATAATGATTATGATGATGGTTATCATTAAGAATACTTACATGATCATAATTATGATAATATTAATAATGATGATTATGATTGTGATGATTTTCATTATGATGACAATGATTATGATGATTATAATTATGATTATAATGGCTATGGTCATAATGATTACAATTATGATTATTCTGATTACGATGATTATGATTCTAATGATTATAATTATTATGATTATGATTCCGATGATTAGAATTAAGATGATTATGATTCCGATTATTATGATTATAATGATTATGATAATTATAATGATAATTATAACTGTAGAGTTACCATGATATATATATCTATCTATACATAGTCGTAAGACCAAGATTCAACCGACCCCCCACCCCCTCAGACCCCCTTCAATGTAGCCCTCCCTCAAATTACGTTTTAATTCTTGTTTTAAATAGCTATTTTGATTAATTACGTTGTTTTAAAAAACTAAGGCCCCCCCTCAGCTCCCCTCGCCCCCTCACTCTGATATTATGTTTTAATAATAAATAAAATATTATTATTATTAATGATATTCTATTATTATTATTAAAATTATAACTAATTGATAATACAAAGCTTCATTTGCTGCATTTCATGTACACTCTGACATTGTATTTCAATAATAAAAAAAAATTATCATTATTAATATTTAATTAATATAATTAGAATTACAACTAATTGATAGTATAAAGTTTTTTTTCTGCATTTCCTTTACTCAGATAAATATATATATGTATATATGTGTATTGTTTACTTAATAAGATGACAAAAATAAGTCCTGGGACGAAGCTGGTTCCTAAAAATAAATTATTTTGAACTCAACAACTGAATAAAATCCGGTCTTAACAAACGGCATTCCTTGTGGAGAAACAAAATGCATTCTATATTATAAAATGAATCCTTAATTCATATCAAAATATAAATATTTCTAATATAAATTTTGTACTACAGTACATATAGTAGCAGTAGATTTATAATGTTAATATGAAATTTAATTGATTATCTTTCATAAATAACTCTTAAAAATATTTACTATTAATACAACAATCAATAACATCAGTGATAAAGAGATTAAAAAAGAAAAGATATATTCAATCCGCAATGTTAAAAAATTAGATAAAATCAAATAGCATAGATAAAATGGCTACTAGACGAGAAATAATGCAAATACAAGATGAACCAAAGAACATTAGAAGATTAGCAGCGTTCAAAGCGGAATTACAAGCCGACAGGAGTTTGCAAATTCTTAAACATTAGAAGACTTCACATGATGCACTGATTTCCCTAGCTACTAGTGTAACTAAAATTCAAAAACACCTGACGAAGCTCTTGAGGTTGCTGAGATTTTAGAAAAATATTTAAGTACATCTTATAATGGCCGCCCTCAGAAAAGAATGATACAGCAGATAGATGAAATGAGGAGAACGCTTAAATTTGCAACCAAGAATGACTCAGAGCTATTTAAGAGCATGACGAAGCTGCCCGCCTTCTAATAATATTTCCAATCCTAACTTATGAATAAACGATGCGTTTAATCGAGTTTTTTTACTATAAAGAAAAAATTTGTAAGATTAAACTCTAGTGCGGACAACTCAAGAAATCCACCAAAATACTATACATAATAAGTTATAATAAAAACTTTCAATGTATCGTATTTTAAGGTTAGGTTTGTCGAGTTTAATATCTAATTTCCAATCAAAGCTCATAAAAAAATAACAAGTCCAAATGATTTTTTATTTTAACAAAAATTATTGTACTAATATAGCTTTAGTGCGGACAAGTCATTATATTTGTTTAATTTATGAATTTAAAAAGATATTGATAAAATAAAAAAAGCAAAACTCAATTGCTGCAGCTCCGACATGCCGTTAATCGTAATATTCCTTATTATTACAATCATAACGATACTTTTATCCCGCATACTACAATCAAAGGAGGTCGTATCATTGCCAAGGTAGCTTTAAAGATACCTACTACCAAAAAATCAGTCAATGGAGAAGCTTATTTACCCAGAGTTATTGTAGGTTTTCTTTACATGGAGAGAAATGTATGATTAAATATTAGCACATACTTAATGAAAAAATTACTATACTGTATACCAACGGAGAGACAAATTCGATATGTGTTAAATTTTAGTATAAGTATATAGTAAAATTTCAAAGCACCAAATTTTACTATACTATATATCAAATTTTTCTATACCTCTTAGCAAATTTTACTATACTGCATATTAGATTTTATAAATAACATTTATTAAATTTTATAGATATGAATTTTTTTTTAAATTATAAAAATATTATTTTCAATGGCTCGTTGACGTTCTGAGAATTTTGCTTGTGTTTTCAAATTCAGTTAAGGAAGAATTATTTTTTTGTTTGTGTGTTATTGTTATAGAAAGTCACTTTTCGCAAATTATGAAACGCTCTTTTCGAAAGCTCTATATACTATACATTTATCCTGTATTACACACATTAACAACAAGTTGATCGCACACACACGGTACACCTAACGCATATTCTACCTAGCGTGTATTATCACGAACGCGAAATTATTTAAATGCCTTTGTTTCAAATTCTCTTATATACCAATCAAGTACTTCTCTTACCGTTCGCAGGTTGAAAAAACGAGTCGCCACCTAGTGATTAAGCGCGGCAACAGCAGTCTCATTGTATCATTCTCTGTATTCATAATTTTTACAATACTGAATAGCAATTTTTGTGAGCGCGTATATCATAAACTCGTAGAAGTATAGTAAATTTTCATAAAAGTATGTTAAATTTCCTGCATATGTCGAGTTTGTCTCCTCATTAGTGAAAAATATAGTAATTTTTAATTATATATTTTTCTCCGTGTAACAACAGTAACAAATAAATATCTAAGCTTCTTTTAGCTACAATAAAAATAATCTGTAAACCTCTTTTAGTTACAAAGAAAAATAAATATGTATGTTTCCTTTAGCGATAATAAAAAATAAATATCTAAACTCCTTTTCAAAATTCAATTCGAAATTCAATCTTTTTATTACGAAAATTGTATATGATTTCGTTCAGTCGCATCGAGTTTTAATTGATCCAATATAAACTAATTTATTAATTATTCGATTGCGATAAATTACAAATCATTATCCATTATTAAAATCTTATAAAAATATTTTATTGTTTAAATTAAAAAATGATCATTATGATTTAATTTAAAGAAAATGAAAGAAATTTAATGAATCACAGATTCTAATAATAAATATTGATTAATAATTCTAATTAAAGTAAGTCATTTAAAGTAATCATTATAACTTCATTTGAATGTTTGTGATGGATAACTAACCCGAGCGACCATGTGCGAGCGAGGTATTTTCGCTTGTTAAATATTGATGCAATATTGACTATTTATTCATTTAAACAGTAATTTAATGGTAAAATGTTTGAATACGAGGAAATTATCATACAAATATAGTTTTTAATATAAAAAAATAAATAAAAATAAATAGTATTATTATTGACATTCATGAAAAAATTCGAAAAGAAACATAGTTGAGATATACACTGCCGCCGAGATACTTTTGCCCCCCTTCGTCTAAAATCGACTTACCTAAAAAGTTTTAGAACTCTGGAAAAAATGGTCGTAGCCTAAAAATTCCAACGGGATTCGAAAGATTGTTCAAAATTCTTTCAAAAACTATTGGTTTGATATAAAAAAAAACCATTTTTTTCGTATCTCTTATCCTTGTTTAAAAAGAAATTTTTTTTAACTTAGTTTTGACTTTGTAAAATAGTGTTCAATTTTAGTAGAAATCGTTACATTAATACAAAACCAAATAGATTTTAAAGCTCATATTTCGACGATGAAAATGCAATGTCGAACGTATAGATTCGACCTTTTAAACCAAAGTTATAAGATTTTATATTTAAAAATAAGGTTTTTTTCGATATATGAATATCTTTGACTTTAAGAAGAATAGAAAAATTTGTCAGAGAGAAAAAATTTTCCTTTTTGGTCAAGTAATAATAATATATAATAAAAAATGGATTTCGGAAAAAAGATTTTTTTTTCCTTTTTTACCCACGTTGTTCAATATTTTAAAGATATCAAAATTTCATTACATTCCAACAAAAAAAAATTTTTTTCGAAATCAATTGTTTATTATATATTATTATTATTTGACCAAAAAGGAACATTTTTTCTCTCTGACAAATTTTTCTATTCCTCTTAAATTCAGAGATATTCATATATCGAAAAAACCTTATTTTTAACCGACTTCAAAAAGGAGGAAGTTCTCAATTCGACTAAATTTTTTTTTTTTTTTTTTTTTTTATGTCCGTTACCTCATAACTCCGTCATTTCTTAACCGATTCGAAAAAACTTTTTCTTATCTGATAGAGAATGTCTGCAGGAAGGTCCCATACGTGTCCTATAATTATTGGGCCAATATTCGGTTTGTATGACCCAATTATCAAATTAAGAAAACTGGGAGTTTTGTTTCCTCTCTCTCTCTCTCTCTCTCTAAGTGAGTATAGAAACATCTTCTCTCTGTAGCTCTTGTTTTATCTAGACTTTGTACTCTGCATTCATTGCCTGCGGGCGTTTTGTTTCAGGAAACTGCAAGCGCACTTTGCAGAGCACAGACTGATCTAATTATCAATATTGTTGTTGAGCTCTGCAAAATACAATCAAGCTATAAACTTTGGCCGTGCTCATTTTGAGGTTAGAGAATATCTACAATTTGGAGGTTAGTTTCTTCAAGTCTCACTTCTGGTGGCATTTTCAGATATACAAGCCCAGGAAACTTTATCATATGATTGGCAATTTCTACCTTGTCGACTGTTGATCTACTCTCTTTTACTATATGTAAGTACTATCTATTTGTAAGATTACTTAGAGTACAGACTGGGAGGTGACTCTCTTGTAGTGTCGTGTCATATTGTTGCGTTCGTCGAGCATGGTAAGTTGTGCATTTTGCGAATCAACTATTCTTCGCACTGATACCTCGCGTCTATGCAAAAACTGTTCATCAATTTACCATCTTCACTGCTGTGATAAGGCGTGGTTTGGTCTTAATAATTCTTTTGCCTGTTGCACAAATCGTAAGATTGTCAGAAACAATTCTACGGGGAGTAGTCCACGCGCCTCATCCACTGACAGTATATTTCACGTCTCGTCGCAACCATTAAACTCATCAGAGTCCAATCAAGGCTCTCAAAAAAGAGGCGCAGTCTCCCCGCTCCATCAATTTGAGCCATCACTTAGGCGACGCTGTCGTTCAGAGTCAAGCTCCTCCCACTCCTCTACTGATAGTCATTCTGCGTTGGGCGGTCATTTGAAACTGGCCCCTCCCTCTCGTTCTCAGCTATTGGGCACAGACGATATTTCTTTACAAATTAGACCTCAGGCAATTTCTACATCTAATACCGCAAATATGTCTAATGAGGAATGGCTGGTGAATTTTAAGGCTGACAACGACAAAAAGTTTGCTCAACAGATGGAGAAGACTGATATGCTGCTTCAGATGACTTCTCAACTTGTCGGTGAAATGTCTTCTCTTCGAACTGATATTGGAGATTTGAAGCAAGCTCTCGTTGACATAGAGAAACGTCAAGACTTGCTGTCTGACCGCTTAGACCAGCATATAGCCTCTTGTGTAGGGTCTTCTTTATCTCCAACTTCTCTCCTACTTGACACCTATGAGGTTTTATTCACGGGCATACCATCGGCTGTCTCCAAAAGTGACAAGGACATTATAAATACTATTCTAAAAGCCATTGGTTTAGAGCAGGCCTGCTCGTCGTTGTTAGAAACTCGAGAGTGGCTCCCTGCAATTCCGATGGATGTCGACGAGGCGGGTCCAGCTCCAAAGTCTGATGTGCGTGCTGTTGTGGGTAGATTCTCGTCGGATGCCATCAGAGACATGATAATTGCTAAATCAAGCAACCTGCGTGATTTTCCTGTCTCCAAGCTTTTTGGAATCAGAGGCTCAAACAAAATCTTTGCACGACCTATATGGCCTAAGCCGGTGTTTGAGCTCTTGATTAAAGCTAATGCGGTTTATAAGGAGCTAAACTACCTACGACCTATAGTTCGAAACTTAACGGTTTGCATGCGCCCGTCAAAGGAAGCGGGTCTCATTCCTATATTAAATGAGGCACAATTGAATGATCTTGTGCCCAACAAAAATAAAAAATAGGGGCTACTTGGCTCTCGTGTGAACGACACTATTTCTTCTTCTTTTTAACCTCTCTCTCATCATCAAATCTTTTAAATAACAACCCGTCTAGCATACACAGTTTAACTTTAAATCCATTTTCACCTGTTATTTCTCAGCCAAAAAATGATGCTGAATTTTTTTCAAAATATTTTAATTTCTCATGTAAATGTAAACCGCCTTAAAACCCACTTTTCTCTCATTGAGCATTATGTTACCTCAAAGCAGACTGATATCTTTGCAGTTACGGAAACTTTTTTAACCGAGCGTGACGATTCATCACTTATCTCAATTGATCATTACAATTTCTATAGGTTAGATAGAGTTGGTAAAATCGGCGGCGGAGTTGGTTTTTATGCACGTGATTTTCTTAAAGTCTGTACACTGTTCCAATCTAATCCTGTATTCGATAATACCGCCGAGTATATAATTGCAGAAATCTCGCTAGGTGCAGAAAAACTGATTTTTGCGGTTGTGTATCTTAGACCGAAAGGTCTTTTTCCTGAGGATTTTTTCAACTCACTAGCTGAAATTCAGCCAACCTACAAAAACATTGTCATCACGGGTGATTTTAACATAAATCTTCTGGCTAGTAATTACAGTACCGACACTTTTCGCTCAACTATCGAATCACTTGCTCTTTATATAGTTCCTTCCGATCCTACGCACCATTCTCTCACAACTGATTACATATCTCACACTTGGATCGACCTTTTTATATTGAATGATGAAAACTCGTTGGTTTCTTATAGTAAATCAATTGCACCTTTCATAGCAGGTCATGATTTAATTTCTATTGTTTTTAAGGCGGCTATACCACAAGTTGCATCCAAGTTAATTCATTTTCGCAATTTTTCCAATATAAACCTTCAAACGTTAAATAACTCGATAGCTCTTTCTCTTTCTAACTTTTCACGCGAGAGCTGTGTTGATTCTCCAGGATCTTGTCTATCTTCTTTATCTGTTGATACTTTAGTTCATAATTTGTCTTCTGTTCTTGTGTCGTCTTTCGATAAATGTGCGCCTATCAAAACGCGAAAACTGGAATTAAAGAAAAAACCATGGGTCAATTCTGACATTAGATATAAAATGAGAGAACGAGATAAAGCATATAGGCGTGCTGTTCGCTCTGGTTCTACCCAAGATATTTCACGGTATAAAAGACTCAGAAGTGAAATCTCAAATGCGCTTGACACTGCAAAAAACAAACACATTGCAGATCGGTTGGCAGCGGGGGTAATTCTTCTAACCGCTGGAACACCTTGCATAAGATTGGTCTTGCCGTCAAAATACTTCCGTCACCGCTTCAATTTTTCTCCTCTAGAGTGCTTCTCACTCATTATACCTCTATCTCTTCACGGTCTTCAGCTATAACTTCTAATGAGATAGTAAGGGTGCTTGCAGTGCCACTGCGCACTGACTTACCTACCTTTGATTTTTCGCCTGTCGACTGTCCTCTTGTTGAGTCACTTGTTCATTTTGGCACTTCTAAAACATTTGGGCCTGATAGTATCACGGCGCATATGCTCAAATTGACGAGTGAATCTACTATTAGTCACTTAACATCAATTATTAATGTTTCTCTGTCTACTGGTGTTTTTCCGAGTGATTGGAAAAGAGCCTATCTCCTACCTTTGGCCAAGACTAATAAGATGGATTCTCCCTCGCAAACCCGACCTATTGCCAAGCTCTCTGAAGTTTCTAAGATTCTGGAAAGAGTAGTTCATTCTCAGTTTAGTTTCTTCATTGAATCTAATTCTTTGTTAGATAACTTGCAAACAGGCTTTAGAAAATCCAATAGTACTCAGACTGCTCTTCTGAAACTTATTGAGGACTCTCGTATGGCGATTGACAGGAGGATGGTCACTGCTCTACTGCTCTTTGATTTCTCCAAAGCTTTCGACACTGTTCCACACCTGCGCCTGCTCTATAAACTTCGTCGTTTCAACTGCTCCGACTCAGTAATACGATGGTTCGCATCGTACCTTAGCAAGAGAATCTACTCAATACCTGACCTTGAGGGTCGTGTGGGGAGTGGGTCACCTGTACAGCAGGCGTACCACAGGGCAGTGTCTTAGGACCGTTACTCTTCTCTATCTTTATAAACGACTTACCTCTTGTCTTAACAAGGTCAACACATATCTTGTTTGCCGATGATCTTCAAGTCTATCACTCATTTTTGCCGTCCAATCTACATAGTGAGATTGACTTTTTAAATCACGAGGTGGCAGCTGTTGTCAAATGGGCGAGAGAAAACGAGCTCACCCTAAATCCCTCAAAAATGCAAGCGATGTTCATTGGTAGTGAGCAATATATTTCGAGAATCGATCTGTCTTCATGCCCCTCTATCTATGTCGATAATAAAGTGGTGCCTTATACGAACACTATTAAGAACTTGGGGGTCTGGTTGACCAGTACTTTAAACTGGAGTAAGCAAGTGAATTCAGTTGTGGGACGTATTTTTGGTACACTTCAGTCTCTGAAATTCCACAGACACGCGCTTTCTAGACAAATCAGAAAGGATTTGGTGGAAGCTCTCATCTTTCCAATATTTGATTACTGCTGTGTAGTCTACGATGACCTGCCACAGATTCTAAATATCAAGCTTCATCGTGCCTTGAATGCTTGTGTTCGTTTTGTATTTGGTAACATAGGCTGGCAGGATAGAGTAACTCCGCATCGTCTTCAGCTGGGTTGGTTGTCAGTAAGTAACAGGCGGCTCTATTTTAAATCGGTACTGGCTCACACGATTATTTCATATCAAAAGCCAACTTACTTAGCTACAAAATTTATGCGTGTGAATATTGACGCGGTTGTTAGATCATCGAATAGACTGCAAATGAGACTACTTATCTGCCCTGTTGTGAGGACAGCAGCAATGCTTAATTCATTTGTTTACTCGGCTTCAAGTTTTATCAACAATAATTCTGAAATGATCACCAGCTTCGAAACGGGTCAAACTCAACTAATTAAGTCAAAATTGTTCAACAAATTCCTGCTCGACGAACGCACTGAATGGCTGGGTACATCTGGGAGTTGACGAATGTGCTTTGCCAGATTCTCTGGTAAAGTTCATTCTACTGCTAAATTTCCTATTAGCTGACTTCTATTGGTTGTCTCTTCGTAAATCGTGCAAGTTGATGAGTACAAGGTCAAATTTATAGTCATAAGCAAATGATTTTTACAATTAGGAACTACATTTTTGTTTATATTTTAGAGAAATCAATATACATTTTTCCTGTTATACTTACTCCTTAGTTTGTAACTCAATTTTTTTAACAACTTGTAATTATAATAAACATTTATGTATTACTTATGGGTCATACGGGGTTGAACCCCATGATCCGAATAAATTATGAATCAATCAATCAATCTCTCTCTCTCTCTCTCTCTCTCTCTCTCTCTCTCTCTCTCTCTCTCTCTCTCTCTCTCTCTCTCTCTCTCTCTCCTCTCTTACCTGAGCTTGAATATGTATACATGCACACATAACGACACTGTGCTGTTGAGCATTCTTTCTTTCCTGCTATATATTGCTTGGTGGTGTACTAATGCATGCGTTATGAATTAATAATGAAAGTTTAATGTAATTAGTGGGTCTACCTATATTTGCGTTTTTAGTTAGGGGATTCACTAGAAGATAGAAAATAAAAATTTTTCAACAAAAAACAAAACCGACTTAAAAAAAATGCACTAAAAAGTTACAAATAATTTTTGATCTTCAATAATTATACGCATACTACGCATCTAACTCAACACATGTGCAGCAAACATTTTATAGATTATCTAATCATTTGTAAACAGCACCAACAAATTATATTTTTTTTTTAATTCACAAAAAAATATTTTTGAAGTCGGCGTCAAGTTGTTGAATTGTTCTGCACAGATGTAGAATTTGACGCCGACTTCAAAAATATTTTTTTGTGAATTAAAAAAAAAATATAATTTGTTGGTGCTGTTTACAAATGATTAGATAATCTATAAAATGTTTGCTGCACATGTGTTGAGTTAGATGCGTAGTATGCGTATAATTATTGAAGATCAAAAATTATTTGTAACTTTTTAGTGCATTTTTTTTAAGTCGGTTTTGTTTTTTGTTAAAAAATTTTTTTTAAATATAAAATCTTATAACTCTGGTTTAAAAGGTCAAATCTAGACGTTCGACATTGCATTTTCATCGTCAAAATATGAGCTTTAAAATCTATTTGGTTTTGTATCAATGTAACGATTCCTACTAAAATTGAACACTATTTTACAAAGTCAAAACAAAGTTAAAAAAAATTTCTTTTTAAACAAGGATAAGAGATACGAAAAAAATGTTTTTTTTATATCAAACCAATAGTTTTTGAAAGAATTTTGAACAATCTTTCGAATTCCGTTGGAATTTTTAGGCTACGACCATTTTTTCCAGAGTTCTAAAACTTTTTAGATAAGTCGACTTTAGACGAAGGGGGCAAAAGTGTCTCGGCGGCAGTGTATATTTTTAATAATTAAGTAATTATAAATATTAATAATCAATGTTTATGATAAACTAATTTTTTTTTAATTTTAAAAAGTTAATAATTTTTGAGAAAAAAATTCATTAAGGAGTTTATTTAACGTAAAATTTGAATTATTTCATTACATTTGACTTTTGACCTTTTTGAAGCGTTTTTTATTTTCTGACTGTGAGTGAAGTGTCCTACATCTTTTATTTATAAAACTATATTAAATGTTTTCCTATCTTTCTTGTATATTTTTATTTCAAATAGATCGACAGTGTTTTTGAAACATTTTAAAATAATTTATTTGAATCAGGTACATTTAGTTCTGATATATTTAATTATCAACTTTTGTTTGCAGATGAACGAGATGCCATACAAAAGAAAACCTTCACAAAATGGGTGAACAAACATTTAAAAAAAGTAAGCATTCTTTTTATTCATGATGTCTTTAATGATAATTTACTACAAAAATAGTAATAATTAAGAAGGTTGTAGATTTTTTTATATGAAATAGTATTTCTTAATTAAGAAGATATAAAACGGGCACTATACCTGTACCCATGAATATTCACTATCTTTTCATTTTATCGCAAAATTTTTAAAAAAGAAATGCAGCTGCTTGTAGTATGTACCATCAAGATCATTTAGTTTGATTTTTAAATAAATTCAATTATTAGGTTTAAAGAATTTTAGATTTTGGTAACAAAATCAAAATATTTTAATATTGTTACTTGTCAAATTTCTCGGAACTCCGAGTGAAACCCCGAAGCCATGAACTTACCTGGTTTCACAAATTCATATTTATTTTAATTGAGCGCTAGTGAACCCTGTCCAGTTAGCCAGATAGAGCAACTTCAGAGGAAGTTAATACTCACTGAGAAAATTGCGGGTATGTAACTATACTAAAGATGAATACGCAGCATTTCCGCGCATGAGAGAGATTCTCGCTACGTTCTTAGACTCACTGCTTTCCTAAAATTTGAGGCGAGATAATTTTGGGAAAGCAGCGAGCTTAGAAACGTAGCGAGGATTGGGATCTGACATGGAGGCGTGGTCTTAGCTAAGATGGCATACCATAGCATACAATTTACATTGTCGCATATGGAGCACGTACCTGTTTTTGTTAAATATGAATATTTCTGTGCTATTGGGCAGATACTAATCCTAACAAACGTAATTTTATAGAAGGTCAACAAGTTTTCAGAGCAGGATATATAATAAAGTACGTTAAAAATAGCGAAAATATCGGTAATAAAATAACCTTTTCAGGCAAGACACACAAGAACATACAAGACGCATCAACGAATGCTTTCTGCTTGTATGCTACCATTCGTTCAGATTTTATCCACTAGAGTGTGTCTGTTCTATGTCAGATCCCAATAGCTTTAATTAAATGTTGTACTGGAGTTCACTCCAGTACAACATTTAATTAAAGCTATCTCATCCAGAGTAATCCAAAATTTTTATTATAATTTATGACTTGCAAGGAGAGAGCGCATTGCATTAGGGTCTTGGATTTTCTTCTAATTTAGAGATATTTGCTCTTTTATAAAATCATGAAAAAAGCCGCGTCCATTCGGTCTAACGCTCGATTTTTTCATAGTTATGAGCAGTTTTGTCTGTTTTGTCAAAAAAATTTGCATCTACTTTATAGTTGTACAGTTTTTGAACTACTTATTCTATAAGATTTTTACTAGTTGCATATTAAAATTGGAATTAAAATCTTGCGATTAAAACAAACGTGTACAAAAAACTCGATTTGTTTAAAAGTTATAATGGAATAAAAATAGCCCAAACATTCAGCTGAAAATATACATAGAAAATAAATGCTACATTTCAGTTTGAATTTCATCTCTTCATAACTTTTTGAACACGTTTTTTTTTTAATGGAAAGGTTTTAATCTCAACTTTAATATGCAGTTAGTGAAAACCTTATAGAATAAGTAGTTTGAACTGTAATAAGTAGGTTGAAACTGTACAACTATAAAGCAGATGCAATTTTTTTAACAAAACAGACAAAACTGCTTATAATTCAGAAAAAATCAAGCGTTGGACCAAATGGACGCGGCTTTTTTCATGATTTTATAAAAGAAAAAATATCCCAAAACTAGAAGAAAATCCGAGACCCAAATGCAATGCACTCTCCTTAATGGTGAAAAACTTAATAAAAGAAAAAGATATATGAAAGGAACAACTGAATTTATTATCATCATGCACAATTAAAAATAATACTATAATTCAATTTGATTTTTACTTGAATTAGAGTGAATTTAAACATATAGACATAAATCACCTAATAAATCAATTATTTTTAAGTAAATGCACAATTCTCATATGATAAAGAGGGACAAGGAAGAATGAAAGACTATATATATGAATCAGATTAAATGCAATAAAAAAATTCATTGTAAAAGAAAAGTTTGCCATTGAACGAATAAGTAAAGATAATGATAATTAATTTAGAGAATTTTTAATAACAAAAATTTCTTCAAGTAGCCAGCACCCGCAGAAATCAAGCTACGGGCAACTTTAGGCAGCGCAGTCAAGGAAACGATTTGTTCTCCGACTGTGCGGCACTACTACGTTTTAGTGAGACTATATACATATAAATATGAATATATATATATATATATATATATATATATATATATATTATATATATATATATATACTAGGGGTACCCCCTGCTCGCACTGCTCACAACCCCCAGTTGTGCTATAAATATAATTATATATTAAACATTTAAATCATTTTTAAATTTTTAAATCATTTTTTTTTAGTTTCGTTGATAATTTAGTATATTATTTGATATATCGTAATGATTTTGAGTTTTATAAGATTTATAGGATTATTTTGTTATAATTCCTTTTTTATATCTTTTTTCTCATTTTAAACATTTTATGAGATATATCAAAAATTCATACTAAAATTTATAAATTTATTATGATATTGTAAATGAAATTATTACATGATCATTATATCATATTTTATTTAAAATTTAGTTATTTATATAACAAATAAATAAATAAAATAATTTTAAATTATTTTATACTTACTTATATTACATTTACCTGTATAAAAGTTATTAATTTTTTTTTTTTTATTTATTGTTGTTAGTAGTTAAATTATTTATTTATTAAAATTTCGATTTATAAATTTTAAATAATCATAACTTTTAAATATTTTAGTTAATTTTTAAATATTTTATTTTTTTTTATTTTTAATAATATTGATAATGTTTAAAATTTTTTTTTTAATTTATTATTATATATTGAAATATTTATGATTTATTTTAATTTTTCATATTTTATTAATAATGTTAGCTAATCTTAATAAATATTTAGAATAAATTTCATGACTTTGATTAAAGTAATATTCTGCTATTGGTTCGCGTATATTTATTTTATATTTTATAATTTCATTCGCATAATATTTATAATACTCTGGTACTTCATTCCAATTTTTAAATTCAAATTGTTCATTATTTTCCTCTATATATGAATTAATAATGTTATTTAATTCAGAAATTATTGTATTGTTTATTGAACTATTATTATCTAGACTTTCTAAATAATATTCATATTCTTCTTAAAAATTTAAATGTTCTTCAATTTGATCATTTAAATTTTCCATCAAAATGGATTTCATTCAATCATTTGTTGATCATTAACATTGTCAATTTCAACATTATTAATTGGATTCCATTCCATTTTTTTTTATTTATATATTATTAAAAATTTTTAATGTTTATAATTAATATAAATATAACCTGAAAAAAAATAAAGTTTAATTAATAAAATAATTTATAAAAAATTTATTTAAATAACATTAAATTTTTGTTAAATTATAATAAAATTATTTTTTTAATATTTCTTTCCAAACTATGTTAGGTACAATATCTCTGTTTTTCGATTCATTTTGAATATATATTTTATTTACATTTTTACAACGTGAAAGAGTTATTTGTGCTTCTATGTTATATTTGAATAATTTAGTTATTGTTAATCGCGTTTCATTACATAATCCATTTTTATACTTAAATTTCGAATTAACATAATTATGGTATTTACTTTTAATTTCAGTTCCTGTGGAGGTAATCCTTCTCTTATGTTATTTAACATTTCTATTGAATAATTCAAATGAATATTATCATCCGTTTGATCTACACCTTTGTAAAACAAATATAAATAGTTATTAATCTTGAAAGTTATATAAATTTAAACATAAATATTAATATCAATTAATTTTAAAAGTTGTATAAATCAATACTATTAAAGGTTTATAATGTAAGATGGTGTGGAAATCTGAATCCTCAACACTATATGCTTATTTTTATTTAAAAAAAAAAATATAAAACTATATTATCCAGTATTTGATGGTTCTAAAAGGTTGTAAGGGGGATTGTAGGGGGGCAAGAGGGGGGTTAGTGGGGGTCTGTGGGGGGACGTGGGGGGTAATGATCGATAACATAAAATAACGTAAATTTACGTTATTTAATTAATAAAAATCATGTGGGGGGCTGTGGGGGGCGTGGGGGGGGGCGTGGGGGGATGTGGGGGCACCGACTGAATTTTTGGTTCATATAACTATATAATATAGGGAGATATATATATATATATATATATATATATATATATATATATATATATATATATATTTATGTTATAGTAGGTCGTATTCGGTAGTTCGGTAGAATACCCATGTAGCTAGCTAAATGGGTACTAGGGTCTTGTACCGCCCTGCTTGGAGCTTTGGTATATATATATATATATATATATATGCGCTAAAATGCCACTAATCAATGCTAACTAAGAAAAATCTCTATTGTTAAAAAAAAAAAAATTTTTCAGTGTGGTGAGCAAAATCCGATTTTTAATGCCTGTTTTGCGTGAGCGAAATACCACATTCTCTCCAAAAACTAGTGAAAATTGGATTCTGTTTACCTTTAATGGAAAAAATTCTATATTCCACTAGTGGCAAAATAGGTCCCCCACTCGTCTTTTTTGTCACCCTCACTACGCTCGAGTGACAAAACGACTCGTGAGGTAACGGCCTATTTTGTTCACTATTAGAGTAATGTACTACTTTATTACTTAAACTATCATCCTTTTATTTTTTTTTCTTTCGGCACACGAACCAGCAGAAACAAAAAAAAATGTTATCTCTACTCAGGAGAAAAAAAAAATTTCAATGTTAATTTGAAAAGAAAAAAAAGAAAAAATGCTGAAATCTTTATCAAAATTTGCTACAAATTAAGAAAAAATAATTTTTGTAACAAATGCTATAATTCTTTAAGGAATCAAAATAAACCACTGTATTCAACGGCATATTTTGTTGCTAATTTGTTGCTCAAAAATGATATATTGCAGAAGTCTTAAACATAGGCGTATAACCCAATTATAAATACGGCCCCAGGGCCAAATAATCAAAATTAAAAAAAAAAAAAAAAAAAAAAAAAAGGATTTCAAGATCAGTATAACCACATTATTTTGTTACTAATTTTTTGCATAAGAATTCATTTTGTTGTTCTGTTTGCGAGAAACATAGCCTTTGCTAGTTTATGTCTTAAGCAACCGCTATAATTTTTTAAGAAATTGAGATGAACCACATTTTTTCATAAATTCATCTTATCGTGCACTTAAAAATTATAGAAATTCTTGTTTCTTTGTTTCAAATTAGTTAGGTTCCGTTCGCCTAAATTATTCGTTCATCAACATCCGTAAAAATATAGAATAGTTGTTTCTCGTGACTTTAATACATCTGAATTTGTAGTTCAGTTTATTCTTATATTTGAATAATTAGCATTTGTCATGAAAAAATGTATTATATCCATTAGATAGAATACGAAAAAACAAAAGACCTGTATTTTTTTGTTCTTTAAAATATGATGAATTACAAAAGTTATAGCCGGTATAAGTTAGTACAATTTCAATATATATATATATATATATAGATAAAGCGCAATGATAAATGATGTCATAATTGCTATGGCAATCGTGACGTCACATATCTCTTTATAGAAAGAAAAAATACGTGTCCTTTATTCTTTCTTTTTCTAAATGACGGATACAATGGATTGAAAAAAAATTTTCATGCAACATCCCAATTTAAAATTTTTAAAACACCGTTTTGAGTTTGCAAGAGTATTTTTTGCTTAATGAATTCCGACATCTATATGATTTCATCTCTAAAGTCTCAGGATTTCACCTGGAACTTTATAACCATTTAAAGTAATAATCTAAATTTTAATGGTTTTGGAGTAATTAAAAAATATCTAAGGTCAATAATGAAAAATCGACTCTGACACATCGAAAGGAAATTTATCAAGCAACAATTCTGTCAAAAGTATTTTTGTCTACCTCGTTTGGTATAGTCTAGAGATTGAAGAGCCGCGGTGGCTCAGGGGCTAGAGCATCCGACTCTTACGCAGAGGGCCAGGGTTCGAATCCCGGTGAGGTCGGGATTTTTTCTCCATTTTTTAATTTAAATATTGAAAGTGGAGGATGTCCCGAGCTCACTGACACCGCGGCGGACCACCCCCGAGAGACTTTTTTCGGTTTTAATAAAAACCGACGAAAGTCACTCGAGGGCCGGTAAGGCAGAACGCGACTGTTCAACTATTATGGTTGAGCCGGACCGTTCTGCCGGGTAGGTGTTGAGCTCCCGATGCGCTAAAAAGGATGGGTTGAGCGATGCTCCCCGCCTAAGTAGGCCTGCACGATCGAGCACCACCTACCGAGTTAGGGAAAATTAAGGTATGGTTTCGAACGCGAAAACACCGGAACACAAAGGTGGTCGAGGTGTCACTTACTAGGCCAAATAGGCTGTAGGTGGTTAAACCCCAAAGATAGATAGATAGTCTAGAGATTGATTTGAACACGATTTCGCCACTGTATGTCGGTAAGATCTAGGGGGTTGGAAGCGAAGGTATTCACATTTTGAAAACGGACGCCCTAATATATAAATTATTTAACATTTAATATCTGTCCACATATGTGGACATTAGTCAAAAGAGGTTAAAATCACAACTAGAAAGCCTCAAAGATCATATCACATATGATGCAAAAAATATTTTTTATCACTATAGAAAAAAAAATTTAATTTTGAAAAATTTACAAAACATTATGTTTTTAAAAAATAAGAATATTACTTTATCAGTTCCGATTTTACTTTACATTTTACTTATAAATTGTTAACAAATTTTATTTATGTACATTAATAAAATGTATATTTCTAAAAATTTATTTATTTTATAGTAATTTATAAAATTTTTAACAACGATATTTTCTTACCTTAATTTATAAAAGTTCCGCTTATCATACGATCGAAAGCTCTTAAGAATTATTTCATTGAATTTTCACTGAAGGTGGCATGAGTGGGATAAGATCATAGGTAATGTAGAATGCGACTTATTTTATTTCTAACCCTAGATCTGTCAACATTATTTAGCCTACGTTTTTAAAAACTGTATATCCCATATGTTACCCGTGTGTTCTTCTCGCATTTGATCCAATCCTAACCGTGCAATGTTGACATAACACGAAAACACATGAAATTTTTTATAGTTAATCATAAATGAATCTTTTTTTCAGTGGTTAACCCAAGTTAAAGAATAGCTCATTTCAATCTTAACAAAAAAACTAATGATTGATCAGCATTTTGTACGTATCTATATTTTTATTTGAAAATAATGAATAATTTTGCATTTAATTCCATGAGGTAACATGTCAAAGTTACGAATTTTTAATTTCATTTCACTTATTTTATGGTTGACCTTATTTGTTATTTATACTTTGTAAAGCTCTGAATTCCTATTTTAATTTGTATTAGTTTCAGATAATCCTATATTTTTAAGCGTAACCCGCTCATACCACCTTAATGACAGCTGGGGCAACAAAATCGTTTATGAGGTAGAAAGGGAACAACAAAATAAAATGTAGTTATATCAGTCTTAAAATAAATTTTTCAAATTTTGATATTTTGCTCCCAAGGTAGTATTGATGATTGGGACATACACCTATGCTTCAGACTTAAATAATTTATCAACTTTGACCAACAAAATATGCAGTTCAGAATAGTGATTTTTTTAGATTCCTTAAAGAATTATAGCAGTTGCCGTGCTAACTTAAAACTTAAGCTAGCATAGCACCAGTTTCTCGGAAACCACTGGAGCAACAAAATCGTCTTTAAGCCAGAAAGCGAGCAATACATTAGCTACAAAATAATATGTAATTATGTTAGTCTTACACTGACAGAAATGATTTCTAGTGGGGAAACGAATAGTCCACTTGATTAGGGTTTCTCCACGCATGATTCTACTAGACGCTAGTAGAATCATGCATTCCTACAAATGATGCCGTTCTTGTTGTTAAAATAAAAATCACTGCCCACTAGGAGAAATATCAGCCTGGAGACGAAATCTGACTGATTGTATTTTTATTTATACAACGCAAGATTATTATGCGACATTTCTTTACATCCTTCTTTAGTATTTTAAGATATATTACTAAATACATCAAATAGAAATTTGCTTGGATGTAGAAAAAATCCACTAGGGGATAGAAAATTAAAAGATAGAAAATTAGGCCATCAAGCATTTTTCTACTAGACACAAGAACACCCGAAAACAAGTAAATTTTATTCTTTCCCCAAGTGGAAATATATTAGCGAGAATAACAAGAATACTTTCTACTAGCGGCTACTGGATTACCTTAAGAAATCATTTCTATCAATGCAGGATTAGTTTTTTGAAAATTTGATATTTTGGCCATTGGACAGTTTCAGTAATTGGGCTATACACCTATATTTAAGATTTTCGCAATATAGCATCTTTGAGCAAGAAATTAGCAATAAAATATGCTGTTGAGAACAGTGGTTTATCTTGATTACTTAAAGATTTATAACAGTTGCTTTGCTGACTTTTGTCTTAAGCTAGCACAGCACCAGTTTCTTAGTAACAGCTAAAGCAACAAAATCGTTTCGGGGGAAACAAATCAGCGATAAATTATGGTATTTGCTTTGATACTGCCTTTTCACTTTGCTGTGCTAGCTTAATAGACGTATTTTATTAAGAGCAGGCCGGATTCGCTGTCCTTGTCTAATTGAGATTTTTGTTATTTACTGAAGTATTAATCGATATATCTGCAAATTGAAGGTTAAGCGCAATAGATATTCTTATTACAAATATTTATGCACAAGAAAAAAAAATCCATCGCTTTGTTTTTAAGAAAAGCAAGGAACGCGAAAATATTATAAACATAAACTTTTATTTCGGCGTTCCTTACTATTCTCATAAACAAAGCGGTAGAATTTTTTATTCTTGTGCATAGATATTTATAATAATAATATCAATTGCGCTCAACCTTTAATTTGAAGATACACCGATTAATACTTGAGTAAATAACAAAAAACTCAATTGTCACTCGGTCGGTATCAGATTCTACTCCGGCCTGGTCTTAAGGGAAGACACAAGTAAAACACAAAAAAATGAGGTTTTTTAGTTTTAACTTTTGATCCGTAGCACCTACAATGTTATCCATGCGTAATGTTATTCAAAATCATCTAAAGAATCTATAAAAAAATTTTCAGCTCGAAATATTAAAAACTGTGGGACTAGTTCCATTTTAACGACTGCTCGATTCAGTGATAAGTGAGGAAGCGTTAAATGGAACTAGTCCCACAGTTTTTAATATTTCGAGCTGAAAATTTTTTTATAGATTCTTTAGATGATTTTGAATAACATTACGCATGGATACCATTGTAGGTGCTACGGATCAAAAGTTAAAACTAAAAAACCTCATTTTTTTCGTGTTTTACTTGTGTCTCCCCTTAAGCAATTAAAACGAAATATAATATAGATATACGCTCGCAACAGATCGCCAATTGCGTGAAACAGATGCGACTCCGTGTGTTAATTTACAAGCCGCTACGAAGAGGAAACTATGCGTTTACTCACTTCGCGCACTAAAAAAACGCTGCCAAGTGTTTTGGCGCTATGCTTTCTCATAGAGCTCATTAAGTTTGAATAATTTTATTTAATTTTTTTAAATATTGTAACATAGTCTATAGAATCTATCTTTCAGTTACGAAGCAACGTAACATGAATAATAAACGCTACACAAATACACTGAGTACTTTACGTAAAAGAAAAAAAAGAAAAAAAGGAAAATCAAAATTATTTTCAAAATCTTTAAAATGCACTAAAATTGTAAACACGCTAAAAAAATAAGTTTTTAAAAGCTTGTTTTCTTCAGACATTAGCGAATTGCTTATATACAAATTTTGGAGCAAATCCATCAAGTAGCTTACGCAAAACAAAAGAAAAATAAAAAATGAAAATTTAAAAAAAAAATTTTAAAATGCTCTAAAATTAAAACTACGCTGAGAAAATCAGTTTTCAAAAGTTTTTCTTCTTTTGACAAGAATTTTCGAAGAATTTTCATGCAAATTTTAAAGCAATTTAGTTTGCATAAAATACAAAAAAATGAAAAATAAAAAAAATTTTTTTTTCATAAATGGCCCTGTAGAAAACTAAGCTAAGAAAAACAATTTTTAATAGCTCCCTCCTCCCCAGTTTGACAAAATAAATTGTATGCAAAACTGCAAGCCATAGAGTAGTTTTCAAGATTTGATTGGCGTAACGAACCCATACAGACACACACGCACACATACGCAGGGTTATGAATATACTTAATAAATAAAATTTTGTAATTAATTAAAAAAATCTAATTAATAACTAAAACTTAATTATCAATAAATAAAATCATGTGCTATTGTATTATTCCAAAAATTAATAAAAGTAAACGCTGCCAAGTGCTTTAGTGCAATGCTTTCTCATAGAGCTCATTGAGTTAGAGTAATTGGATTTTATTTTTTCAAATGTGATTTTAATGTATAAAACATAATTTCTATTAAAAAAAATTAAGAAAGAAAAGAAAGAGTGAAAGTAAGAGTGAAAGAATGATTAGGGAATAGAAAGATAAATAGATAGATAGATAATTCAATTTATTACTGTACATTATGTTGTACAAAAATTAATACAGTATAATAAGTAAAAAAATAACAAATAGTAAAAATAAAATAAAATAATAGAAAGCACACAACTGTAATTAAAATAAAAGTATAAAACAGAAAAACAAAATATAATAAAAAAAATAATAACCAAGGGTGCAAACTTGATAAGCCCATCCCAGCTACACCAACGGTAGAGGTCCATTCTCAAGGGAAAGGAAATATGAATATGAGGATGATTTCAAGTGTAAAAATGAGGATGAGGCTCTCAGTGTTGCAGGAAGATCATTCCAGAGACGCGAGGATGCTACCAGGAATGACCTTTGAAAGTATTCAGTGACAGCAACAGGTATGGTCAAAGGCCTCACATCACCCCTTAACGTCCTCACCAGCTGATTCCACAGGTACCTGGAATACAAGTAAGATAGTGAATGTGACGAGAACAACTTAAATAGGAATTTAGTAGTAAAATAACTTCTACGCCCCGCCGTGGATAACCAGCCCAGAGAGGATCTATAAGCAGAGATGTGCTCACGCCTACCTACACCATAGATATAACGAACACCAGAGTTGATGACTCTTTGCAGCCTAAGGTCAAGCTCAGCAGAAATATCAGAATAGACAAGACGGCAGTAATCCAGGAGCGGGAATAGCAGTGATTGTATGAGATGCTTACGTAAAGACAAATTAGTGCTCTTCCTAAAGAAATTAAGCCTGTAAAGTAAGGAATAGGAACTGTTACATACATTTGTGACGTGTTCCTTCCAGTTCAACTTACTGTCCAACCAGACACTCAAACTACGGACAGAAGACTCGAATTTAACAATATTCCCATTAATAGGAATGCCAGTTATTGCCAATGAGGGCAACATATTGATGTAGTAATAAGAGCCAATGATGATGGCTTTGGTTTTGACCACGTTCAGAGTCAAGTGATTACATGTGGCCCAATTACTAATCATAGAGGCATGATCAGACATGAGTGTTGTATAGTAATCAAGTTAAGCAATTGGGAAGTGCACGTATACTTGTAGACCATCAGCGTAGATCAAATATTGTACATTAGAATGAAAATTGGAGGCAACGTCATTAATATAAATTGAGAACAGGAGAGGCCCAAGGACGGAGCCCTGAGGAACATTAGTGTTAAGAGTAACATAGTCCGACTGATTACCGGCATTATCAACAACAGCCTGACGACGATCAGTCAGATAAGAAGCAACCCATCTAACCACAGAATGCGACACATCAAGAGACGACAATTTACGAAGTAAGGTGGTATGGCACACTGTGTCAAATGCCTTGCTGAAGTCAAACAACAAGAGCATAGTCACGTAGCGTCTATCCATGTTCAGTCTAATGTCGTCAGTCAACATCTCCCATAGTACGTGAAGAAGAAACTTTGTTGATGGTCATAATCAACGAAGCCTTCCAAAAAGTAGGAAAAGTACACTCAAGTAGAGAGTCCTTATAAATGTGGCATAATAAGGGCCCAATGACAGGAAAAGCTGTGGAGATGATAGATTGCGGAATCGCATCGCATCCTCTAGCTTTTGATTTAGAATGGCAGATAGCCATTTTGACATCCTCTAAAGTGACCTCTTTGAAGCTGAACAAAGGTTTGAATGAGCTGTCATCAGATAGTGAACTCAGATATTCAGAGACGGGTGGTATCAGAGGGTCAAACGCAACTCCACCAAAATACCGATTTAATTTATTGATAGAAAAAGAATGAGAAGAGTTAGCACCAGTGGAACAAAGACCGAGGTTCCTGAGCTCCTTCCAGATCTGTCGAGAATCAGTGATCACAGATAGTCTGTCGTAGAAGTAGAGTAGTTTTGCCGATTCAATGCATTCGTGAGTCTGATCACGAGCGGCTCTATAACACAGTAAATCGACACGCAGTCGTGAGCGTTTGTAGCATCTGTAAAGCCGATCTCTCTCACGAATCAAATGGTAATGCTCAGAAGTAAACCAAGGACGGCGACTCCTATCCTGCCGGACCCTCCTGACAGGCACATAACGTGCTATTGCCTCATTAAGATGAACATAGAGACAGTCAAGGCGAGCCGACAAAGAGGAGCCACCGTCACAGGTGGCACAGTTAAGTGAGCGAAAATAATTAAGAAGAGCATCACCATCGATCGAACCGTAGTCACGAAAGGTGAAATCATTAAGCGAGGGCTTAGAGAGAAACGACTTAACAGTAGCAGAAATGAAGTCATGTCCGTCGATGAAAGGAACGTCAGTCTTCCAATAGTCCAGTACTGTATCGTTGGCATCAACAAGGCATAAGTCGAGCCAAGTGTCAGATGAAGAGGTATGATGGGTTGGTCCAAATGGAATAGAAAAAAGTGAATTTTCCTTAATCAGGCTCTTAAGACACACGGAATCATCAGAGTCATTGCACAGATTAGTGTTAAAATCACCTAAGATGACTTTGGTGTTGTAATTATGGGTGTGAGCAGTTAAATCCGGAATAAAATCAGTATTAACCAGAAACAGTGCATGTGGAGGCCTATAAACAACGCCAACAAAGATAGGGGAGACCAAATCAGAAGAATTGACCTCACAAAAGAGATACTCCGGTAAGCCAGGTTTGCCATTCCAGTTACCAGTAGAAGTGCAAAGACAAGAAGAAGAAAGTGAACTGTGTATGAACAATACAACACCACCACCTCTGGTATTACCGTCACGTCTATAAAGTACGTACTCATCATTCAGTGAGTAAGCAGGGTTCGAAGACAGGAGATGGATCAGGATGGACGGTGAAATGATAAAGGATAGTAAACGGGTCGACACGTTTGCTTATGCTAGGGAGTACCTGGGCTTTATTGTTCTCAAAATACTCATATCTTACAACGACGTATAACAATATAATAGTAGAAAGTGGTAAATTAACCTAAATTATATAAATCAAATAACTAACCTAATATAATTGCGCGTGATACAATGAAATAAAGATTGAATTTATTGTAAGCCACTTGCAGGCATATGTGCCACTTGTCGGCGGCGAATCAAATGAAATTCAAATAGTTCAAACTAATTCATATTACTTTCTTTCAATCAAAAACAAACTTTATCTTTAATAATTGATCAAATTAGACTAAACGGCAGCTAACGACCTGGACGGTCTGCTGGCTTAATTCTGTAATCATATAATAAACAGGCAAAACATAATATTAATAAACTAATTACTATACTAGCAATAGGTGGACGGCACCCTTAATGCGGTCGAGTGGAATGCGGCTAAAGGCCTACAACTCTCTAATGCGTGATGGATGCACATGGGTAAAGAAGTCTTACCTTACTTTGTTCCAGCAACGGCAGTGAGTGGGAAGCACCCTTAAAGCTTACTTAAATATACACGGGTAACGTGGCGACGATGGGTGGGCGGCATCCTTAAACAACTTAGTACTTCGGCTATAATGGGTGGGAAGCACCCTTAACATTAAGAGGCTGCCGTATCATTCTGTCCTTGTCTAATCTAAATTTTCGTTATTATTAATAAATTAAATATTTTCATAGAAAAGTAAGACAACCGCCCAATAGAGCAAAAGACAAGCAAACGATTCTTTTCTATGAAAAAATATGAAATTTTGATTATTTTTCGAGTGAAGTCTGAAACGAAAAAACAGTCAAATCAACTCAATCAAATTCGATTGTTTTTCCGTTTCAGACTTCACTCGAAAAATAATCAAAATTTCATATTTTTTCATAGAAAAGAATCGTTTGCTTGTCTTTTGCTCTATTGGGCGGTTGTCTTACTTTTCTATGAAAATATTTTATTTATTTATAATAACGAAAATTTAGATTAGACAAGGACAGAATGATACGGCCTCCTCTTAATATGAATTTATCTTAATCAAAATGTCTTATCTGCAGGTTAGCGCGATCGGCGCGGTAGCTCGACGGTACGTGCTATGACAGTTCGGTGTAAAACACCCTTAATATCAATATGAATTTATATTGAATTAATCTAATTATTATTTACAAGGCGGCCGGTACGGCAGCTCAGTGGTACAAGCTATATGATGTGAAACATCCCTAATATTAATACAAATTTATATTTAAACTGATCTAGTTATTATTTATAAAGCGGCCGGTACAGCAGTTCCACGGCACGTGCTATGATAGTATGGTGTGAAGCACCCTTAATACTAATACGAATTTATATTAAACTTATATAATTAATATTTTCAACGCGGTCGGTATGGCGATACAGCGGTACAGTGGTACAGCGGTACGGAGGTGCACGTACAGTTTTCTCTGTGTTACATTTTATCTAAGTGCAGGAGCGCCTCTCACTAAGATTAACTGTAGCTCGTCGAATCTTTGATCAAACGGGTGAGCCCGCTTGATCTCCAATGAGAGCGAGAGAGAAAGTAAGTCTGGATTTACTTGCGGAGCGCCGCAAGCAAAGACAGCCTATCACTATTTGTCTCCCTTTCTTTTAGTCAAGGTGCTCATTTGGCTAAGAGTGAGAGGAGAGCATAGTCTGCACTGCTTCGATTCTTCGCTGAGCCTTGGCTCTTATATGCTCTGGAGCTCGCCGTTCCTATTGCGGGAGCAGCGTCACATAGTGGCTGAGCCTAATACTACTGTACTTGGTAGTAAACTTCGTTTAGGTAGAAGCTTTGAATGCGCGATATAATATAATCGTCGCAATATATATATATATATATATATATATATATATATATATATATATATATATATATATCGCCCATTCTCTGCCAAATCGAAGGACGAAAAATTTTTTTTTTGCTGAAAATTGGTAAAATCGTTCTTTTCCATATTATGGACCACTCAGAATTTTTATAGATCTCTTTAGTACATATTTTCAGAGCTATAAAGCTTCAAAGTTGGGCTGAAACCATATTTTGACATTTTCAACTAATTTTAGGCTTAAATTACTCAGTCGAGTTGCGTTTTAACAATATATTACTGAGAAACTTTTTTGTTCAAAATAGTCTAAATTTTGAGAAAAAAGTAATTCATAAGTGCTAATGTAGCCATCCGCTAAGCTAAAGTCATTTAAAACATTGAAATACCACTTTTCAAGGTTTCAAACCATGATCCCACGTCCAAAAAACTCATCGAAGCAGGAAATATATATAAATATGGCCTAAAAATTTCAGAGTTGACATCCTTGGCGATCCCTTGGAAAAAATAAAAATACAATTGAAAATAATGAAAAATGTGATTTTTAGATGAATTTCTTAAGTTTTAAACTTGAAATTATTTCAAAATAATTTGCAAAATGATACCACGCAAGTTGTATTAAAATTAGTTAATTTACTTTTTTTTTATAGAATTGATCACTTAATTTCAGAATTATCAAAATCTGTGTTACTGTGAAGTGGGATAAAAGTTGAAAATAAATAAATTGACTTTATGTGTCTATTTATGAAATCATCGTATCAATCATAAGTTAAAAAAATCTTATAATTGTTTAAGAAAGTGCATTCCCATGTTTTTAGTAAACATTTGCAATTAAAGTGAAAATAATTTTGAAGATTGTTATGGATGAACGTAGAAGTGATAAATATATTTTATGAGGATTTCGACTTGTACAACCTCAAAAAATATGATATATCAATACATCTAAAACTGACATGAGTTTAATCGTATAACACTGACAATGAGAATGAATTAATTTAATATTAATATATACCAATGTCCGTGACATGCTGATCTTAATTATTTGTTCAAATGGCTTCTAAGTTTTTATACATGATTAGATTCAATTATTGCTGTCACATCATTGGATAAATTCAAATTAAAATGAAAATCAATTCTCATGAAATGAAAACATTATTTACTAATGTGAATATAATAAGCTACTTTAAAAAGATACAGCAAGAATTAGAATCAATCATTATCTAAAACTTAACTTAAGGGGATGTAAAATACCGACATTACAGTTTTCTAAATTTTTCAAAATGTCCCTATATTACTGTCTTCTATTTTAATTAATAAAAAACATCATGTAGAGATATTTCGGAAAATTTTTTTATAAAGATTAAAAATACGAGAAACTGCAATGTCGGTAACTATGTATTAAACATATACCCTATTACATCACCTTAAGAATATAAATCAATAGGTACTTTAATTTTAACAAGACTCGAGAAATAAAATTCAAGTCAGTGTTTATCATGCGCTAAGTTTATAAAAGAATATAATCATTGCCCGTGTCTCACTGCATATACATATAGCGAGTTTAAGGTGTGTGAGTGTGTGGAACGAGTGACCAGGGGGTGTAGCGGCGCAGATGCGAAAGAGCAGCACTGTAGCGAATGGAGCCGTTGAGGTCTTGCTCTCTGACTTGTATCAGAATAATCGATTAAAAATCTCTGACATCGTCATACAATATTCAATACTGGTATTTCTATCATTACATTAAAGAACCTACCTACCCCCGGATACAACAAGTTGGCGACGAGGATCAAGAATTACGGTAGAATTAAAATAAAAAAAAGTCAATTGAAACAGGTAGTGTACATACATATAATAGGAGTCACGTGTTTTTAAATTCAACAAATCTACAGGAAATTGTGAGGGAAATTACTAATGCATTTTACTCAAAAATTACAATAAGAAAAAAAAGTACAAAAAAGCTTGCTGCCGTTACAAGAGAAGCATTCAAGAAAATAAGTTATATTTAATACAATGCAACGTGAAAATTTACTACATAGCCTCAAATCGCACACATTTCAATTACACTTACAAGAAAATACATTGCAACCCGAAAATATACTACAAGAGTTTTTACATGTGCTATTACAATTGCACCTACAAGAAAATACAAGTAAACCGTTACAACTTGCACATGAATGACGGAAAATACAATTAAAGTCGAATTATACAAAAGTGAAAGTGGTGTAAATAACGCAAATAGTGCTGCGTCCACAGAAAATACAACTGTAAGCACAGCAACCACTAATTCAAGTACGGCAAGTACAACAATGGCTACTCCAAGGTTACACGTAGAATCTTTTGTCCCTGGCATTACGAAATGGGAACTTTGGCTTCAACGTTTAGAAGGAGCATTTAGCATCATGAAAATTACAGATGCTACGGATAAATCCAGGTATTTATTACATTACATTGGAGATGCCGCATACAATGCATTATGTGACAATGTAGGCACGACATCAGTTTACACTATGGAATATGCTGATGTAACAAAAAAGTTAAAAGAACTCTATGCCCCAGTTGCACTCGAAATAGCTGAAAACTATAAATTCAACTGCAGAAAGCAACTTGCTGGCGAATCGATACAAGAATTTACCACTGCTTTAAAATTGCTCAGTACTGATTGTGGATTTGGTAATTACAAGAAAAAAGCAATACGAAATCAATTTGTATACGGTTTAAGCAGCAAAAGAATTCAATCAAGATTACTTGAAACAAAAGACTTAACCTACGATGCTGCTCTACAAACAGCTGTTTCTATGGAACTGTGCGAGAAAGAAACAAACCAAATGCGAAATAATACTGAAGCAATCGCAGTAAACTATTTAAATAACAAAAAGGTAAAAAAGTTAAATGGCAAGAATACGTATAATAAAAATACAAACTCTGAGCACAAGTCTACACAAAAAATTAAATCTTATACACATTGCTATCACTGTGGCAAGCGTGATCATAAAGCAGACAAATGCAACTTAGCAAAGACTATAACTTGCAATGGTTGCGGAAAAAAGGTCATTTACAACGTGTCTGCATGGCTAAACCAGACACGTTACACTAAATCGAAGAAGACGAGCTTTACTACGATAATTACGAGCAACCGGAGGAACTTTACAGTCTGGAGGTGAAGGATAAAACTACAGAAGTTTATAATTTGGAATAAGCCGATGATCGAAGGAAATCCCTAGAGTAATTGAACGTAAACGGAGTTCCCATTATATTTGAAGTTGATTCCGGAGCTGCTACTACACTTATCAACTATGATATGGCTAAACAACTGATTCCAAAACTACAACTCCATGAATCTTCTCTACAGCTGGTCACCTTCTGTGGGACGACGATAAAGGTAATAGGTTTCTGCCCAGTCTCGGTTTTATACGAAAATGAATATTTTAAATTAAACTTGTACTTCACAAATAAAAAACGTATACCTTTATGTGGTCGAGAATGGATAAAGCCCTTTATTACAAAAAAAGGTGCAGATGCCCTATTTGGTTTGTCATATTCAACATTACAAAATTCAAACTTATTATTACAACTTGATACGGAAAAAAATTGTAATAAAGATAAATTTACTAAAAACATGTTACATAAATATTCGAATGTGATACGCAAAAATCTTTCCCCAATTACAGGGTTAAACGCTACGCTGACGCTGAAATCGGATGCTAGACCAGTTTTTCCTAAAGCTCGAGGTGTGCCATTTCGCCTAATTCCACTTGTAGACAAGGAATTAGATTTTCTTGAAAAGGAGGGAGTGTTGAAACGGGTCAATACCTTACTTTACGCAATTCCGATCGTTCCTGTACTTAAAACGGATGGCACCGTCCGAATCTGCAGCGACTACAGCGTCACGGTAAACCCGCAACTCATGATTGATCAATGCCCGCTGCCGACTATCGATGAGCTTTTTTCTGATTTGGCTGATTATAAATATTTTGCGAAAATTAACTGTTCACAAGCGTATTTGCAATTACCAGTCGATAATGAATCTGCGAAAATTCTTACAATAAACACCCAACGTGGTTTGTACAACGTATGTCGACTAATGTTTGGAATTGCATGTGCGCTTGCAATTTGGCAGGAAAGAATGAATGCTCTATTTAATAGAATTGCCGGTGTACGCGTTTTTCAAGATGATTTAAGATTAGCTGCGAAAACATTAAATGAATTCATGAAACGAATTGAAATTGTTTTAAAAATTTTACATGAGCACAAGATTAAAATCGAACTTGAAAAATGTATTTTTTTAGTTCAAGTATCAATTATTGTGGCTTTGTCATCGACGCTAGGGGAACACATTAAGAACCAGAGAAATTTGACGACATTTTTAAGATGCTGTGACCTGCAAATATAAGTGAACTACGATCATTTATAGGCATGATTATGTATTATAATCGTTTCATTAAAAACGTCAGTAATATTTTACATCCATTATATAAATTACTTGAAAATGGCGTAAAATTTGTCTGGACAAAGGAACACCAAAATGCTTTTGAATGTGCGAAAGAAGCGTTTGTACAAGATGTTTGTTTAGCGCACTACGATCCCAAACTTAAATTAGCCCTTGCGACCGATGCCAGTCCTGTTGGCGTCGGAGATGTTTTATCTCACATTTACGATGATGGTACAGAAAGACCGATACAATTTGCTTCACAATCACTTAATAAAATACAACAAAAATATAGTCAAATTGATCGTGAAGCGTACGGTATTGTATTTGCTGTCAAGAAATTCTATCAATATCTTTATGGAAACAAATTTATTCTATATACGGACAACCGTTCACTTAAACAAATTTTCAATCCTAATACTAATTTACCTGCATATAGTCATATGCGCATGAAGCATTACGCTATATTTTTAAGAGGATTCAACTATGAAATTAAATATAAAAGATCTGAACATAATAGTAATGCAGATTGTCTTTCTAGATTACCTATCAATATAAATAATAACGGTAACGTCGATGTTGTTGATATATTTCATTTAGAAACTTTAGACATTCTCTCCATTGATGTTTTTAATATATGACAGCAAATACAATCTGATACAAAAATAAAATCGATTATAGACGCAATTAAGGTGGATCATCCGCTAGCTATAGTTTGTTGTTCATAAAAATTAAAAGTTAAAAAAATTCTTCAGTATTTTGAAAACAATTAATTTATAGCAAGAAAAAAATCCCCGTAAATTTTCAAGTAGCCTTAACGATTAATTTTTTTATATGTGCTCACTCAAAGTTTGCGTGTTTTGTATCTTATAGTAGTAAAAAGATAAACTTTAAGTGAGCATAAATAATAAAATCAGTCGTTAAGGCTAGCTGAAAATTTACGGGGATTTTTTTCTTGGTATAAATTAATTATTTTCAAAATATTAAAGAATTCTTTTAACTTTTGATTTTTATGAACAACAAACTATAGCTAGCAGATGATCCACCTTAACTCTGGAAAAAAATAGATCCACGTGAATTCACAATTGAAAATAATCTGTTAATGCGAAATCACAGAGTAGTTGTACCAGAAAAACTAAGGGATGCAATCCTGCGAGAATTACACTTAGGTCATTTTGGCATAATCAAGATGAAAAGTCTTGCCAGAGGTCATTGCTGGTGATCGGCTATTAACACAGATATTTAAAAAATGGCAAATTAATGCCAAAACTGCTTATTAAAAAGAAATAACCCCGTTAAAGTTAGTACACATGTTTGGGAGCCAGCTACAAAACCTATGGAAAGAATTCATGTTGATTTTGCTGGACCATACTTAGGAACAACATTCTTTATACTGGTAGATGCCTTTTCTAAGTGGCCAGAAATTCACATTGTACCAAATATGCTAGTGACAACTGCTATAAATAAATGTATTGAAATCTTTGCTTAATTTGGATTACCTAAGGCTTTAGTGCGTGAAAACGGACGAACCTTTACCTCAGACGAGTTTAAACACTTTTTAAATACAAATGGAATTATCCATAAATTAACCGCTCCGTATCATCCGGCAACAAATGGTCAAGCCGAAAGATTCGTACAGACCCTCAAAAAAGCGCTAGGTAAAATAGACAGTAAAAAATATATAAAAAACAATGTACAAACTATTCTAGCTCAGTATAGGAATATGCCGCACAGTCGAACCAAGCAGTCACCTGCAGAACTTTTTATAGGTAGAAAAATAAGATGCAAATTAAACCTTCTTAAACCTACTGAAGACTCATTCAGAAATACATCTGTAAATGCAAATATTAAAGTAAGAAAATCAAACTTAAATGAAAAAGTCACTGTTAGAAATTATACGGGAATAATTCTGTGGAAAACCGGAAAAATTATTAAAAGGGTCTAGCCGGGTAAGATAGGTGAATTGGCCCCAGAAGCAGAGAGAAAAACTGATATAGCCATTATATTCTATATAAAAAAATATACCTCTATACAAATTTTCAGCCTTCTAAACCTAAACCTAACCTCAAAAACGCAATTTTTCATTTTTTGAGTCTCTTAGCTCTATCTCTGTCAATTTTTAAGCTAGAATACTCTTTTTTTTTAATTTAGGTTTTTTGAAGCCCTATAAATTAGTCCCCAATGATTTTTTTGTAGGTGCAAAATTCAAATTTCTAGAGACGTTTGAAAATTTTTTCTTGAGATATTTCGAAAACTAAGATAGACGACACTTTGGAAAAAATATATAATATTTATTTATGCACCAAAAGTATGTAAAAATTTTTTCAGATCTTTAAAAGTGGTGGAACAACGTCAAAAAGGAAAAAAACGGTTTTTTTGCGTATTTTTGCCTATACACGGCCTAGCCTTCGTATCTTACACTTCCGTTTGCAATATTTTTGAGTGAAATTTTATTTTTTGAGACACTCTGGGCTGTAATATATTGAGATTAACTCGGAATTTTCCAATTTTCACGTTAAGGCGCTCCCAGAGACCTTAAAAACCCATTATACTAATAAAAAAAAATGTCCCACCAGGTGAAACTCGTATCATAATCCATAAAACTATGCATATATTCTTCTACAGTATATCTAAATATATATAATTCAATACTATAAACAGGAATATACAGATATACTGAATGTATTGTTTTGGATTATCACTCAAACACCTAACGGGAGCAATCATCCTAATTTTTCCCAGTACGCCCGAACTCATGTGTACTGCATTCCTATTTACAGAAACAGATAGTAGATATAGGATGAATCAGCTGGTAGTTGCACAAATCTAGTTTAGAATAAGTTTTTTTTATTGAAATAATACTTATATCAGATATTATTTTATTGCTATCTTGTAAAGATACTTGTTATCTTTAAAGTGCACAACATGGTAATTTAGAGCGCCCTTCCAGGGTGTGGTCAGCAAAATGTTTACATCCATCGTGCCACCCAACAGTATTATAAAGTTAATACTTTATAATTTAAAAAATTAATTGATACTATCAATTTTATATACTTTAATTATTCAAATTATTTTTTGTTTTGGAATTAATGGAATTTCATCATTTTTATGCTATTTAAAAGATGGAAATTTCACCCTGTATGTAGAATTTCAGAAAGCATATATTATTATATCGAATCATGCATAATAAGTAGGTACGATGAAAATTAAGTACAACTTGAAACTTGAGTATCGTTACTTGAGTATCAGCTGTTACTTCATTTTTTTATATGAAATATAAAAGCACACAGATATGATGGTCGTCGGTAAAGATGTCATACTCAATTAAAGTAACAGCTTATACTCAAGTAACGATACTTAAATTCCAAGTGATACTCAATACTCAAGTCACGACTATTAATTCGAGCCTTAATCAGGGAGCTTCACTTTGTCTATACGATCTATGTCTGTCTTTATTGGCAGCTCCAGGCGTAACTATTGATGGATTCTACTTAGTACATAGGTCTTCTATTTTTAGTCTCCATGGTCCATAGCAACAACAGATAGTATGTTTTCTCTAGTATTCATGTTATATCTTGCATGTGTAATTCCAATTAGTGAATAAATTAGACTTGTCATAAGACTAATCAAACTAGAACAACTACAAATTAGACTTGATTATTGGCAATTTGTTGTCAAGTGATATTTGGTTACTTATTTCATAAGTTAATATTCTGTATATTTTATGTTTTGTAGGATTATAAATATTGAATTACACACTAAAAAAAATTAAAAAATAACCTTCATGTATACAATCTTAATTAAAATAATTTATATTATATTTGTGAATATGTTTGTTTGTATGTAATATGCATTTTAAACTATGAAAAAATGTATAAAAATTATATAGAAGTATCTGAAATATTTTTGTATGTTGATCTATCGGAAGACTTAAACGCAATTTTTGTTTAAAACTATCATTTGCATTGTAGCCTATATTATTTTGATACCATTTTTGGACTTTTGATTCATTTTTATAGTGCAAAGAAAAGCTAATGAACTAGATTGTAAATATTATAGTGAATTAAATTATTATAGAATTTCGTTTCTGTTAATTTTTATTAAAAAGTTGTTGTAAATATTACTTACTAAATGAGCATTTACCAGAAAAAAATCTTTATTCAAGCAGAATCTTTGAAATTTATTATGACAATGGTTACATTTTATCATATCTATTATATTTTATGAGAATGAGTTAGAGTCCAATACAAAACTCTATTGAGTTTTATACAAAAATTATGATGAGACCTATTATCTAGGTAGATATTGATATTCTTTGTTTGTTTTAATATGTATCTTTAATCTTATACGTGCTTCTTTACTTATGGAAGTATATTTCTTTGCATGACATTACAAAAGATCTGATAGTTGCAAAGACTTTTATTTTTTAATATCTAATGTATATTCAGATAAAAATAATTATAACTGATTTTCTTCTTAGTCAAGTATTGACATAAGAATTTTCACTTTTAATTTAATGATAGTTATGACTTACAATATTCAAATGTAAGTTTCTCATATATATAATTTGGTGAGAGGCAAGGTAGTTACAGTCATTACTATCTACATGTAAAGTAGATATAAAAAACTGCAACTTGTTACGAGTGTCAGATCTTCTTTAACATTGTACAAAAAAATATCCTCTCGTTAATGAAAAAAAACGCTGCCAAGTGCTTTGGCTGAATGCTTTCTCATAGAGCTCTTTGAGTTTCATTAATTTTTTTATATTTATTTAAATGTGATTTTAATATTAAAAAATTGTCTAACATTAATATTTACTCATATTGTACTTTATAAATTTCGAACATATATGGGCAAATCTTCAAAACTTTTTATGTATTAGTGGCGAGTCATTTTGTAGCTGTTACTGGGTTTCCGCATGATGCACAATATCTAAACTGAGTTCACACCTTCTGTGCAATCCTGTGACTCTATTTCTAATGGATTTAATCAGTGTGCCACCAACGGCGGCAAAATTACATAATTTTATGTATGTAAAAATTTACGTTTTATAGAAATATCTACTGTGCCGTTGATGGCACACTTACCAAATCCATCAGAAATAGAGTCACAGGATTGCTTGAAAGGTGTGAACTCAGTTTAGATAGTGTGCATCATGCGGCAAACCACTAGCAGTCGTGAAAGGACTTTTCAAAAGCATCACGAATAAATTAAAAGTTTTAAAGATTTGTCCATATGCTAGCTGTTTGCTTTTTTCAACATTTATAATTTATTTTAAATCATCAAGTAATAAAAAAAAATTTGTTCTATTGAAAAAATGATATAATGTAGTAATAAAAAGAATAATGACAACAAAATTTCTAATCTTTATAAAATGCAATCATATTTATATATAAATACAGTTCATGTTTATGGCTCCATAAGAAAAACTACTCTATGAATACCAATTTTCAATAGCTTCCCGCCTAGTTATACAAAAACATAGATGGTATACAAAATTTGAAGCAAATCCATCGAGTAATTTTCGAGATCTAACTGGTTAAATAAATAACATTTTCTTTTCAAAATTTTAAAAATGCTCTAAAATTAAAACTACGCTATGAAAATCAATTTTTGAAAATTTCCCTTTTTTTGGCAGTCGCAAATAATTTCCCTACAATTTTTAGAACAAATCTATCGAGTACTTTACGTAGAATAAAAAAAAATAAGAAAAGAAGAATCGAAATATTTTTTTAAATCTTTAAAATTCTCTAAAATTGTAACCACGCTAAGAAAATTAGTTTTCAAAAGCTTATTTTTTTCAGACAATAGCGAATTAATTGTATAAAAATTTTGGAGAAAATTTATGGTATGGTTAACGCGAAAAAGAAAATAAATGAAAAATAAAAATTTTTTTGAAAATTTTCAAAGTGCTCTAAAATTAAAACTGCGCTGAGAAAATTAGTTTTCCAAAGCTTGTTTTCTTCGGACAGTAGCGAATTAATTGCGTACAAATTTTGGAGCAAATCTATCAAATGGTTTTCGTAAAATAGAAAAAAAATAAAAATAAAAATTTTTAAAAAAAATTTTAAAATGCTCTAAAGTTAAAAGTGCGCTAAGAAAATTAGTTTACAAAATTTTTTATACTTTTGGCAGTCGAAATTAAGTTCCATACAAATTTTCGAACAAATTCTTCGAGTAGTTTACGTAAAATACAAAAAAAATGAAAAATCGAAATTTTTTAAAAATTCTTAAAACGATTCTAAAAAAAAACTACGCTAAGAAAACCAATTCTCAATAGCTTCCGCACCAGTTCATTAAAAAATTGAATTGTATGGAAAATTTGAAGTAAATCCATCGAGTAATTTTTAAGATTTTATTGGCTTAATAAATAGAAACATTTTTTTTTTTAATTTCAAAATGCTCTAAAATTAAAACGAAGCTAAGAAAATCAGTTTTTAAAAATTTATTTTATCCAGGCAATCACAAATAATTTCCGTTCAAATTTTGAAGCAAGTTCATCGAGTAGTAAACAAAAAAAAACAAAAAACGAAAAATCGAAATTTTTTTTTTTTTCAAGAAAACTTTAAAATGAAAACTACGCTAGAAGAACCAATTATCAATAGCTTCCCACCAAGTTAGTCACAAAAATAAATTCCATGCAAAATTAGAAGCAAATCCATCGAGTAGTTCTCGAGATACAGTTTACTAACTGAATTCATACATCCACACACACACACACACACACACACACACACACACACACACACACACACACACACACACACACACACACACACACACACACACACACACACACACACACACACACACACACACACACACACACACACACACACACACACACACACACACACACACACACACACACACACACACACACACACACACACACACACACACACACACACACACACACACACACACACACACACACACACACACACACACACACACACACACACACACACACACACACACACACACACACACACACACACACACACACACACACACACACACACACACACACACACACACACACACACACACACACACACACACACACACACACACACACACACACACACACACACACACACACACACACACACACACACACACACACACACACACACACACACACACACACACACACACACACACACACACACACACACACACACACACACACACACACACACACACACACACACACACACACACACACACACACACACACACACACACACACACACACACACACACACACACACACACACACACACACACACACACACACACACACACACACACACACACACACACACACACACACACACACACACACACACACACACACACACACACACACACACACACACACACACACACACACACACACACACACACACACACACACACACACACACACACACACACACACACACACACAGACATTTTCTGGAAACCACTTTTTTCGACTCACCGAGTTCAAATATGTACAAATTAATAAAAAAATAGAAAAAAAATTTTTTTATCGATACAATGCTTTCTCTATGAGAAAGCAAAAAATGTAAAAATATAAATAGATATTAAAATATTAAAGAATAATAATAGATCCACCTAGATAATTAGTTTTATTATTATTTTTTACAAACCCCTTTACAATGTTATACCTGTACCTAAATAAATTAAATATAAACTCAGAAAATCAATTTAACGTTTATTACCTTAGAGCAGTGGTCAATGGTCCACTGGTATAGCGAAGAAATCAAGTATTAGATTGTAAGTGTTGTATGAATATATCCAGATGACCAATTAGCGGAGCCTATAAAAAGCCTTAAAGTGTTTGGTTACAATGTCCTACAACTTTGTTGATAGTAATCTAATGGTCGAACAAAAGAAAATATATTCCAAAATATTATTTATAATCAAAATTAACTAAACTGAATTATATTATAAGTATACATATTTTAATGTACGTGTTTGTATGAATATATATGAGCATATCTCCACAACTTTTAATTTTTTTATAATGTTTTTGAAAAGTCATTTTACTGCTGTTACTGGGTAGCGAATAATGCACACTATTCAAACTAGGTTTACATCTTTTGTACAATCTTGTTCCTCTATTTTTTATGTATATGGTGAATGTGCCACCAATGCTCCAGTAGATATTTCTATAAAACGAAAATTTTTACATGGATAAAATTTCCGAACTTTTATCCATGTAAAAATTTACGTTTTATAGAAATATCTACTGGAGCATTGGTGGCACATTCACTATATACATAAAAAATAGAGGAACAAGATTGTACAAAAGGTGTGAACCTAGTTTGAATAGTGTGCATCATTCGCTACCCAGTGACAGCTGTAAAATGACATATCACCAAAAGATTAAAAGTTGTGGAGATATGATCATATATTATAACCAAAAAATTGTATTTCTTACATATTCTCAGATAACAATAAATGTAACTGATTTTATAAACTTTTTTAGATTGCGTAACAAAAAAGCATTTTCTTTGAATCAATACTTTTTTATTCGATAATCAAATGAGTTTAGTAATCAAAAATAGAATAATATAGATGGTTGATTATTTTTATTATAAGCAAGTTGAAGTTATAGATGAAAAATAAAGAAATCATTCAAATATTTGCAATACCTGAGATAAAAGATCCTTGCATGAGAAAAATTAATTTAATTATCAAATTACATTAATTTTTCTCTAGCAAAGATGTTTTATCTCTGGTATTGCAAATATTTAAATGATAGTTTTAATCATTAATTAATCTTAAAATTAGACATCCATTGCCTTGAAACAAGTGATCGAATAACTTTTTCAGCAAATAGGTGGTTAAAGCTCCTGCGAATCCTGTTTCTGTAAATAAAAATGCAGTACACATGAGTTCGGGCGTACTGGGAAGAATTAGGATGATTGCTCCCGTTAGGTGTTTGAGTGATAATCCAAAACAATACATTCAGTATATCTGTATATTCCTGTTTATAGTATTGAGTTATATATATTTAGATATACTGTAGAAGAATATATGCATAGTTTTATGGATTATGATACGAGTTTCACCTGGCGGGACATTTTTTTTTTATTAGTAATAATGGGTTTTTAAAGTCTCTGAGAGCGCCTTAACGTGAAAATTGGAAAATCCCGAGTTAATCTCGATATATTACAGCCCAGAGTATCTCAAAAAATAAAATTTTACTAAAAAATATTGCAAACGAAAGTGTAAGATAGGAGGGCTAGGCCGTGTATAGGCAAAAATACGCAAAAAAACCGTTTTTTTCCTTTTTGACGTTGTTCCACCACTTTTAAAGATCTGAAAAAATTTTTACATACTTTTGGTGCATAAATAAATATTATATATTTTTTCCAAAGTGTCGTCTATCTTAGTTTTTAAAATATCTCAAGAAAAAATTTTCAAACGTCTCTAGAAATTTGAATTTTGCACCTACAAAAAAATCATTGGAGACTAATTTATAGGGCTTCAAAAAACCTAAATTAAAAAAAAAAAAAGAGTATTCTAGCTTAAAAATTGACGGAGATAGAGCTAAGAGACTCGAAAAATTGCGTTTTTGAGGTTAGGTTTAGGTTTAGAAGGCTGAAAATTTGTATAGAGGTATATTTTTTTATATAGAATATAATGGCTATATCAGTTTTTTTCTCTGCTTCTGGGGCCAATTCACCCATCTTACCCGGCTAGACCCTTTTAGGAAAATTACATTATCAAATTCTTCTCGATGACGGCAGGGTTTGGTTGCGACATTTACACTTTAGAACCTACCTACCCACGGATACAACATTATTCATCTGTACTGTTATAAATAGAATGTTCACTCACCCTGAATCACACTATTCATAACTTGTAATTAAAAAAAAGTTATTACAAAGTATCAACCATTATTTCAAACGAATTTGTTAGGATATACATTCATACATGTTTTAAAGTACCCTGTTGAAAAAATTCATATGAATTTTTATATGAATTTTTAATATCAATTTTTCATATGAATTATTCATATATTCAATATGCATTTTTGTTTCATTTTTATACATTAAAAAATTCATATTAAAAATTTACATAAAAAATTCATATAAATAATTTATACGAAAAATACATATAAAAAATTTATATGAAAAATTCATATAAAATATTCAAATAATTAATAATTATGGTGATCATCTCATTATTTTTATATGGGAAAAGTATGAAAAAATTTAAAAATCTAACCTGCAATTTTTTATATGAATTTTTTGATGTATAAAAATGAATTACATTTTTAAATTTTTTCCAAGGGATCGTCCACTCTGAAATTTTTAGGCCATATTTATACATATATTACCTGCTTCAATAAGTTTTTTGGACATGGGATCATGGTTCAAAACCTTGAAAAGTGGTATTTTAATGTTTTAAAAGACTTTAGCTCAGCGGATGACTACATTAGCATTTATGAATTATTCCTTTTCTTAAAATTTAGAATATTTTGAACAAAAAAGTTTCTCAGTAATATATTGTTAAAACGCAACCCAACTGCGTAATTTAAGCCTAAAATTAGTCAAAAATGTCAAAATATGGTTTTAGCCCAACTTTGAAGCTTTGTAGCTCTAAAAATATGCACTAAAGAGATCTATAAAAATTCTGAGTGGTCCATAATATGGAAAAAAACCATTTTACCAATTTTTAGCGAAAAAAATTTTTCGTCTTTCGATTTGGCAGGGAATGGGCGATATATATATATATATATATATATATATATATATATATATATATATATATATATATTAGTTATATACGTAACTTGGGAATACGAAGGATGAATACAGGCGAGACAAGCACTTTAGTCAAGCCTGGATTCAGAATCCTTCGTACTCCCAAGTTACGTAGATAAGTTTATGTCGTTGGTAAGCCGTATGAGGAACTATAAAAATGATTTTTTAAAATTAATGATATATGTTTTATCAAAAAAAAAGTAAATAATGTCATTATTTACTTATTTATTTTACTTATTAGCTGTTTAACTTTGAAAATTTGTTTAAACAAAACATTCTGTACAGTTAAGATTTTATATGAATTTGTATGAACATTGACATATATAACGACATTCTTTTGTTTTCACTAACCTACGAATCGATGTCACTCGCGTCATATACGGTCATGCTGTGTGATATCTCGATCTGTCAATACTCCCTAAGGGAGTATTGACAGAGAGAATATCGTCGAGATATTAGCATGAACATATGCAATGCCTATACAAATTTAGCGTGGTCTATAGGTATTCCACCGAATACGGCCTACGACGACATAAATATATATATATATACCAGGGGGGGGGGTCGTTCCCCCCTGCTCGCGCTGCTTGCCAGCCCCCCATTTATAAATTCTAACATTTTGAAATTATATAATTACATCTTACTTCCTATATCATTTTAATTTTATTTCAATTGTTTATAACTACAGTTGAAGATTATTATTTAAGTTTTATAAGAATTACAGATTTCCACACCACCTAAAGAGGTACTGTTATTTAAACCTTATATTGAATAATTTTTAATATAAGTAAAAAAATGAACAATGTATGGTATTTAATGGCGTGTTGTTTTTTTTTTTTTTTTGTTTCATTTGAAAGGTCGAAGATTGAAGTTATTATATAAGAAATTGGTATATAAATAAATTCAAATAACATAATTAATAACTTTGTTATCATATATGTAATTAAATCATATAATTTTATTCTTTAGGAAATATATACACTATAGTTGTTAAAAACTTGAATCAAATAAAAATTATTTCAGATGAAACGATGGAAATAGAAGAAATAATTTTAGACACTAAAATATTTTTTGTCAACAATAATTTGAAAACATAAAGTTTATTGTATTCTCAAATTTTTTAATGAAAATGTTAATACTTTTTATATATTGTATTTATAATCACATCTTTTTATATAGAACTATTTTTTTTTAGATTGTGTTATATACAAGTTGTACATTTTTTTTATATATGTTTATCTTTATATTATTTAATTTTTATGATACTATATACACAAATTTTATATTTTGTTACACATAAATTGTACATATTTTATTAAAAATAATTTCAATTATTTAAAATATTTTTATTATTAGTATAAAAATTACTGACTTTTTAAGAATAGAAAATCATTGATATGACTCAATGCGTAAAAAATCTTTTATCTTTAATCAATCTCAAATAATAAATTTAAAATATTTATATTAATCATAATAATTTTTTTTTAAATTAAAACTGTGAAATATTCAAAGGTTTATGAGTAGTATTGAGCAGAAATGTATGCTGACAGGTACATCAATTTGTATGCAAAAAGTTACTAATAATTTTATGCTGAATAGTTACCAGATGTGGAGGGGCATGGTATAAAATTACAATGTTTTTGTCCAAAGTTATATAGAGGGGTATACGGAAGTGCATACGGAGGGGTATATAGAGGGGTACAAGGAGCTAAAATTTTACAAAATTTCAATGTTTTTGTAAAGAATTTTGCGGAGGGGAATATGGAGAGGTAGACAGAGTCATAGACGGAGGGGTATATGGAGAGGTATATGGAGCGGTCGCTAGCTGGATAAAAACATCGTAGATTATATTAATGGAGGGGTGGCGGAGGGGAATGCAGAGCAAAATTTACCAAAAAATAACGGAATTTCAACGTTATTTTACGAAGTGTTATATGGAGGGGTATACGGAGGGGTACACGGATCAAAATGTAAATGAGCATAAAAAATTCTCACGGAGCGGATATGAAGGAGAATGGAGTCCCATGGAGCGGCACGGAGTCCCATGGAGCGGAACGGAGTCACCTAGAGTCACTGATAACTTGAAAAATAACGTAAAAAAAAACATGAATTTCAGATGGTTTTAGGAGGGGATACGGAAGGGAATATGGATGGGGAGGGAGGGGGAGGAGCAACTTAAAAGGGCATGGAGGAGGATGGAGGGTGATACAGCGGAAACTCCGACGAATTCACTATATAATATAGGTAGATATATATATATTTATCATATTTGAGTATATTTATCAATTATTTAATGATTTATATAATTAATAACTTAATTTTAGTCATTAATTAGATTTTTGAAGCTTTTTCTTCCTATGTAAGGTTGGGCCGGGAAAGTTCCGCGTATGAATATTGACATGAAAGAAAAATTACATGACCTCCAATCTACTTCCAAGTTACTATTTTAGGAGTCTTATTGGGTGAAGATAAGATATTGAAGCTTAAGGTAAAATATTGTCAACTCCTTGTTCACTTTATTCTATTCATTAATACAAAATTGTTCAAATTGATTCTTTTCATTGATTATTGCTGACATCTGGTATTAATGATTCTGTATAAGTTGTCTTAATTTGATTAGATCGATAATTAGATTTCTTTATTTCATTATATTGGTTTTTTATTGGCATTTAAAATTAATTACATAGCCATTACACAAATGCTGATAATATGAATTACAACGATGATCTTAAAAAACTAAGGCTAATTTCTGTGTTATAATATAGCATAATACAGTATATTACATTACATTGTACAGTGTAATTATAAGTATATTACATTTGTTTAGAAACTGTAAAATATGAATTGTGTTTGAATTTAATGTTAAATCAAAGAAGATGAAGGTTTAAATTTGTAAATAAACGATAAATTAAATAAAGTGGTTTGTTCATATATCCAGATTAATTTTTGATAAGAATTTAGCTATAATTCGTATTGTGTTAGGGTTCATTTCAGAAAGAATAGTACTTATAGCATAAGGTCCATATAAAGGGCCTTTGCATAGATCCTCTAACATGGTTACTCTTTCACAATTATAGTTTTTACATTGCCAGATTATGTGATCTATTGCATCAGGGCTTTCTCCGCACTTGCAAGTGTCACTTTTTACAATTTTACACCTGTATAAGCTATTATTTAGAGACGTATGATCGCTTTTTATTCTGTTAAAGATTGTGATTATTTTTGTAGAAAATTCGAATTTTGAAAACCATGGTTTTTTAGACTTATTATAATATTTGTCGAAGTAGTTTTTTCCTTTGTCTTTACCTAATGAAAGTAAGTGTTTCTCATTTTCAAGGTAACATATGTTTTTAAATTTACAATGAAGATCTGTATAGGGAATCTCAGTATTTAATAGGGGGCCACTCTCACTACCTTTTTTAGCGGCTATATCAGCTTGTTCGTTCCCTTCTATTCCTACGTGGGAGAGGATCCATATCAAATCTACATTTTTCCCTAATTGTTTGCTGATGAATATTTTTTCTCTTAATTGGGTTACAAGGCGTGATTCACGCTTTGTGATAGTATTGTTTGACAGAGATTTTAATACGCTTTCGGAATCTGAAAACACATTAACGCTGCTATCATTGCTTTGATTAACAAGATCTACAGCTTTAATGAGGGCCAAACATTCGGCGGAAAAATAGAAGCCAAATCAGGGATTCTATGAGACTTATGATAGAAATTCTTTTTGCTCTAAATGCCAAAACCAACGCGAGATTGGCCTTTATCCGAGGTTTTTTAGCCATCAGTAAAGATGTTTATTTTATTTTGCTTGTTGAATAAATTACAAAATGCGTCGTTCGCATGTGCTTTATATACTGAGATTTTTTTCAAGATTTTTTTGCCAGAATCAAAATCTATTTTTGTTTTAAGAAGAGAACTTTCAAAGGGTATTGTGAATTTATAAAAGATGTTCAATTGAATAATCATGTCATTATGAAACCAAATGTTCTCATAGCATTCAGACAGTAGCGATTTTTTAAAATTATTTTCATATGCGAAGTTTTGAGCTAATTCTGAGATTGTATCGAGAATTTTAATAACAACATTATTTTTGTAGGACATGCATTTTAACAAGTATTTATAACCTAAGTATTTGAGTCTAAATTGCAAAAGGGGGATTTTAGTTTCAGCGTGTATAATATTAATCGGTGTACTTCTTCTGTAACCCATTGCGGTTCTAAGAGATTTTGAATTTTCTGGATCCTATTAAAATTTGTGAGTGAACAGGGGGATATTAAGAATCCACAATATTCTAATCTTGATCTGATTAATGATTTAAACAATAAAAAGAGGATATGAGGGTCGGCGCCCCACCAAGTTCTCCTAAGACTGGAGATGAGACGAATAGCAGGAAAACATTTAATAGTGAGGTAGTCAATGTGTGTGCGCCATGTGAGTTTCCTATCTAGAAACGAGCATACAAATCTAGCATGAGTAGAGGGTTTAATTTCTGTGTTTTCTATTTTTAAGTTGTACTTTTCCAAGGCTATATTTTTTTTATTAAAAATCGCAAGGTTACATTTTTTAGGCGCAAGCTCTAGTCCTTTAGCTTTGAGAAATTTTGCTAATTTATTTATTTCTATTTCTAAGTGGTTGATACCATTAGCGATATTGCCATCTTTAAGATAAATGGCGATATCGTCAGCAAACTGTAAAATACCTGTATGTTCATTGAGAATTGCGTCAATTTGGCTTGTGTAGATCGCATATAGTATTGGACTGAGGACGCTGCCTTGCGGTAGGTCTTTATTAGCGATTAAAATTTCTTGTCCATCAGAATCAACTAGTATTAGTTTACGTTCGTATATTAAATTTTTAATAAATTTAATAATTTTGCTTGGCAATTTTAAGCGTTTTAAATCATTTAATAATATGCCAGGTATGACATTGTTGAAAGCCCCCTTTATGTCGAGAAAGAGGGATAATAGGTTAAGGTTTTCGTAAAAACTTTGTTGTATCTGAGATGTGAGAATCGTGAGGTTGTCGGCACAGGACTTTCCTTTGCGAAAACCAAATTGCGATTTTGAAAAAAGATGATTGGTTTCTAACTACCAGATGGGTCTGACTTTATTAGTATTGCTTTTGGGAATAAAAGCTTTTAAATATTTGGTCCATTCGTCCGGAAAGATTCCTAAGTGATAAAAGTCGTTACATAAGTCAAGCAAAACCCTTTTGAGGTGTTCGGGTAAAAAGTTGAGAATTTCGTAATTGATTCTATCGATTCCCGGAGCAGATTTAAAATTAGCTGATTTTAATGTATATTCTAATTCTTCGAAGGAAAAGGCAGAGTCGAGAAATGCTGGGTCATAGTCCTCTGGCACAGTTTCCCTGTCCTCCGAAAGGAATTCTGATACGTTTTTTGGCTTACATAAATCTTGAAGGCATTTTTTGGCATTTTCTTTTAATTTTTTGTTTCCTTCTGTGCAATTGGGCCTCTTCATACTGTTTTTAAACATTTTTATTTTTTTTGTAACATCCGAGATTTTTGTGTTACGATTTAAACTTTCACAGTAGCTGATAAATGAGTTTTTTTTCTATTCTTTTAAGGTTTTGACGGTTTTGGCTTGAATTTTGTTGAAATTTATAAATGATTCGAGATTGCATCTATATTTTAGAGATTTTTGAGTAGCATTGCGAACACGTACAGCTCTAGAGCATTCGTCATTCCACCATACACATTTTGTTTTGGGTTTAGAATTAAATTTTTTAGTACTTTTATTTTTGATATTGTTGTTATCGAGATGAACATCAACATTTTCATTAACGAAATTCGAATTATTATCATCATTTGATTTTTTTTTATTATTTGGTATGCAATCTTGAATACTATTATCATCATTTGATTTTTTTTTATTATTTGGTATGCAATCTTGAATACTGTGGTCTAATAATTCAATAAAAATTTGGTACCTTACAAGTATATCACTATTAATAAAATCTAGGTTATTAAAAAATTTTTTAGATTCATTGAATTTTTCTGTTAATTTTTTCCAATCTACTTTTTTGAGGTTATATCTATAATCTATTCTTTCATTTTGAGTTGGAGTGATGTTGATGTCTATTTCGATAGAGAAATGGTCACTACCCCATGAATTTTCAAGAACTGACCAATTCGTACTTAAGGCAAGTTGAGGAGACACGAAAGATAAATCAATGTTAGAATAACTGCAAGATTGTCGAGTGATATTAATGTGAGTGGCTTCCTTTGTATTAAGTAAATAAAAATGCTCTATATCTGTGTTATCCGCGATAACTATACACTGAGAGAAAAATTTAGTTGGATTAAGTAAGGCTGAATTGAATCAATTAAATCCCTTAGGTGCGGGCCGCACATAAAATATTTTGTTACATTAATACAAATATTTGAATTGAGTCAAATAAATATTTTATTTTTTTAAATAAATATTTGATTCTACTAAACATCACAAATATTGGTTAAAAATAATATTTTGTATTTTCAAATAAATATTTGACTTACTAAATGTCGCGAAGATTGATTCAATAAAATTAATTCATTGTTTTTATAAAAAATTTTATCAATTAAAATGCCCATTTGTTTTTCTAATTAATTATTTCATTACATTAATATACATATTGGAATTAAATCAAATAATATTTTGTATTTTCAATTAAATATTTGACTTATTAAATGTCGCGAAGATTGATTCAATAAAATTAATTCATTGTTTTAATAAAAAAAATTATCAATTAAAATGTCCATTTGTTTTTCTAATTAATTATTTCATCATATTAATGCTATATTGAAATTAAATTAGTTCAATATTTAATATTTTCAAATGAAAGTTTAATTTATTGAATATTTTAAATTTAATAAAATTTTAAGATTTAATAAAATTAATTCATTGTCTTAACAAAAAATTGATTAATTATTCGGTTTCACAAATAAAATATTCCTTCAAAGTAAAGAAATATTTAATTAATTCGATTTATAGATATTTTAATCGAACAAATACTGTCTTTTTAACCAACAGTATTTGCTTTCAGTGATTTACATTTATTTATTAACATCAATGAATTGATGACTCATTAAAGGACAGGTGAATATGATTCCATTTATTTATATGGTAAAGAATAACAATTATTAACATACTAACATTAGTATGCTTTATACAGTGATCGCACACGCAGTAAATCTAACATAAATTTCGCTCGCATTACAATTTACGTATTATCTTGAATTTTTAACTTCCTTATATATCAACTTAGAAGCCCTCTTACCGCTTGCGAGATCGAAAATTAACGAAGCCACCAAGCGGTAGTATCATCAAACCATCGAACTAAATGATTTTGTTAAAACAATAAAGGTTTCTTTTAGTTCAAATATGTGTTATTTGAATTAAATAAATTATATAGATGAATCAAATAGTAGATTTACTTGATTTTAGCAAGTATATGATCAGATTTCTCTGTAATTTTTATTAACTTTAGTACATATTTTGCTAAGTTATTCACTTAGCAAGACACGTATTTAAAACATGAGTTTGTTTGAGTATAAAGGATGATAACTTATACAAAAAAATATTTTTCAAGAATATTAAATATTAATTTTAACATTATATTTCATTTGATTTAGTAAATATGTTATTAAATAATAACTGCTTGTTTCAATAAATATTTCATTAAGATAATCAAATAATTATTTAATCGATCTGATAAAGAAATTAATTAATACAACAAAATATTTAATTGGGACATAAATAATAAAATATTTAATTGTTAAAAATAATAATTAATTCAATTAATCACTGATTTCATAGACGCAATATAATTAAATAATAAAAGTAATAAAATGATTTTATAGAACAAAATAAATCAAATATTTGAATCAATTAAAAATTTAATTAATTTAATGCATCCAATCAATTATAATATAGCAATGAAATTATTTGAGTAAAAGACAATGAGATATTTCATAGAATCAATCATATATTTCATAAAGAGAAAAAACGCATTCATCAAAGCAACTAAATATTGAATTAAAATGATTAGGTATTTCATTGGCCAGTGAAATAATTTAATATAAGTCATACAATATTTATTTAAAACAATGAAATATCTTTTTGTTATTATTCAAAATTTATTGAAAGAATAAAACAATAATTTTGACATTATTAAATATTTCATTAATATAATTAAATATATTATTGAACAGTAAAGTAATTTAATAAAGGTGATATAATAATTAATTAAATCAATGTAATATATTCTTCTTTTAATCAAAATTTGATAAAAATAATAGAATAAATACGTTAGAATTAGTAAACATTTTATTAAGATAATTAAATATATTATTAAACATCAAAGTAATTTAGTAGAAGTATTATAATATTTAATTGAAATAGTAAAATATATTCTTATGTCAATCAAAACTTGATAGAATTAATAGAATAAATATATTCGGTTTAATAAATATTTCATTGAGATAATCAAATATATTATTGAACATTAAAGTAATTTTATGGAAGTGTTAATATAATATTTAATTGAATCAATGAAATATATTCTTGTTTCAATAATAACTTGATAGAAATAATAGAATACATATATTTGGTTTAATAAATATTTCTTTAAAAAAAATTTAATATCTGATTTTACGTTGCACCTTTCTTGACTTTAAAAAAATAATTTATTGGTTTTCTTTTTGTGAATTCATTGAAATCGGATTTGTTGATTTTAAGGAACCTATTTCTTTAAATTAATTGTAATTTTTATTGAAATGCTGATCAAATTTTATGTGTTATATACAACAAAATATTTTTTTTTATACAATCACATATATTATTAATTAAATGACAATGTTATTAACTTAGTGAAGCATTTATTTACAATATAAGCTTCTTTAACTTAATCGGATGACCGTTAATTCAAGCAAATATTATATTGATGATTGACCAATATTTTTTTATTGTTATAAAAGATTTTGTAAATTTAACAAACGATTTACTAAAATAAATATTTAATTACTGTAACAAAATATATAGATAATTTACAAACATATTCTATTGTTACAAATAAATATTTTATAAATTTTATCAGTTGCCTTAATGAAATTGATTTGATTAAATCAATTAAATAATTTAACCGAAACAATAAATTTTTCTTTATTTTAAAAAAATATTTATTTTTTTTAACTTAGGTATCAATTTTTTTTATCCCAACTAAATATTCCAGTGATTTAATAACCTTGCATATTACTTCAATCAAAATTAATTTTTATCAACAAAATATTTAATAACTAAATTTATTTCATTGACTCAACTAAATTTTTTTCTCAGTGTACCATTGGGACAGTTTCTATCACTACCCCATAATAAGTGGTGCGCGTTAAAGTCCCCAACGATTATATACGAGTTGTATTTCTGTATGATATTGGTTAATTGTGTCCATTCGTTTATACTTAGGTTGTTATTTGGAGTAGGGGGTCTGTAACATGCCACGATAACGGTTTCCTCCGAGTTAGTAGAAACGGTAAGTGCACCTATCTCTAAACTAGTTAAATTTTTATCTAAAACAGTTTTGTCATAAGTGAGGTTTAGCTTGTCTTTTACGAAAAAGGCTATGCCTCCTCCTTTCCCAGTTTCTCTATCAAATCTAATTGTGCTGAAACCTTTAAGTAAAAATCGATCACTTGGTTTAAGCCAGGTTTCAACAACGATAATAATATCGTAGTTTTCTGCATGTTTGTGTGGTTCTAATTTATTTTTTAAACTCCTAGAGTTCCATTGCAATATCTTTAAACCGTTTTCATTATTTTTATTTTCCATAATTTGAATAAATTCAATAGATCTGAAAAAAAATTTTTTTTTCTTTTTTTTTCCTTTGTGAAACAATGAGAAAGTGAAAAAAAAAATTAGAAAGTTGAATTAAAAAAGAAAATATTGAGATAAAAATTGAAAATTAAATTACAATAGAACTATACATTTATGTTTTTTTCCTAGGAGAAGAAGCATACGTCTTTGAACCTGTTGAGTTCATGTTAGAGCCCTGTTTTAATCTATCATGTACCCTGTTGGTAAGCTCTTGCAAGTGCGGTTGTTTAGGCGAAGGTTTATTTACATCATTCACTGTATTTTCTCGGTGTGTGATGTGTGAGATGGTTTTAACATTGATTTTTTTGTTGTTATTTACGTGTGATTGGTGTTTGGTGAGAGGGGATTGTGTTGCGTTGTGCTGTGGTTTTGAATTGTGTGTAATTTTTGCGTTGATAGTGTTTGAGAAGTTTTCTTTAATAATGTCGAGCTTCGAGCGTTCTTGTTTTTGGGGTACAGGAGCGTTGATTCTATTTTCAGCTTGGCTGGATGCTTCATTTTTTTTTTAAAATTTTTCTTGTATGGTTCCGTGGCTTGAGGATTAGAATTATTGGTAGTATTCTCATTCGATGTATGCGTTTGTTCTTGTGTTGGATTTATCACTTTATTTGTAAAAAAATTAGTAATTTTTGGTTGTTCAAGTGCTGGAAAGTTTTCTTTGGTTTTTAATGGAGGTCTTTTACCTATAACAAGCTTTTTGGCTTCATTGAATGTAATGTTATCGTATGCCATAACCTCATTAATTCTAGTGTATTGTTTATAGATAGGGCATATGCGCCTGGTGCTTTTATGTGGTCCTCCACAGTTCGCGCAGCTAAGTACAGCCAACGAAGATAGACGCTTATAGAAGCGTACTTCTGGGTTAACTTTGGGAGCCCAGCTTTTGGAGGACACTTTAACATTACGTGTATATCTATATATATGAAAATATCGGTATATATAGATATAGAAATACATGGCATTTTAGTAGCGCCACCACGCGGCTGGAGGACATAAGCTTTAGATTTTGAGCCTCTGTCCGCCCATTTAAAGTACGCTTCTATAAGCGTTTATCTTCGTTGGTACAACGCCTTCGCATTGCTGTATTCCTTCTGCATGTTCTTTGCCGCACATTATACATTTACCTTGGCTTTTACATGTTTTACTTGTATGACCATAGCGAAAGCATCGGTAGCACTGCATGGGCTTAGCTACATACGGTCGCACTTCACTTTTAACTCGAAAGATACAAATTTCTTTAAGGAGGGTTTGTCCAACGAATGTGATCATAATCGTTTCACATGGGATCCATTTGTCTTCTTTGTTTTCTTCGGTAGCTTCCATGTTCCTTCTATTTAGTCGCCTGATCTCATGAATTTCAACGCTAGATTCGCAATATTCAAGAATTTCTTGTTCAGTAATGTTGGTAGGAATGCCTCTGATGATTCCCTTCCGAAATCTTCTAAAGCCAGGAATAAAGGCTTTGAGGTTATTTTTGCTAGGTCTTAGTCCGTTATCAATCTATTAGCTTCAGCACGGTTTTCAAATAAAATTTCAGCCTTGAATTTTCCTCTTTTTTTAATGCTTATATTTTTTAAAAATAATTTTGCCGATATTGTAGGCGTTCATTTCTTGTTCGTCAATTTTAATCTTTTTTAACCAGACGCTGTACGGACCTTTAACTTTTTCCTTAAACATAACAATAGGGTTTTGTTCGTCCTTTTTTATGTCAGCTTTTACTGTTTGATTATTCACAGAGAAGTCGTTTCGGGAATATTACTCTTTGTATTTTCATAATTATTATCCCCGGGACTAGCTGGTTCTAGTGCTCGTTTTCTACATGTACTGGAAGGGGTCTCATAATCCATGTATGAGGCCTCCTGCAGACTCGCGTTATCCGCCATCTCTGTTTTAATCTTTAACCGTCCGCGTGAAAGCGGGGGCTAAGCCGTCACGCACCAATAAATGTGAGGTTAAGTTAACAATTCAGAAGTAAAATAAATGTCACTTTGTCTGGGCCACAAGGGCCTCAGATCCATACACTACACTTTATGCGATATGAGAGAGCCCAAGCGTGGCTCAATCCCAGCCGATCGATCTATCAATCAAAATCGTTTACTAAAATCAGAAAACCCAGATTTCTTTATTGATCTTTACACTAGTGCTGTTATCTCTTATTCGTTAACTGTACTTCATCTCAATTTTACTACTGTTATCAACTGATTAGATAATTGATACAATTTATGCTATTTCTCCACTTACTCATTTTCTTTCTTTCTATATCTCTTACATTTTCTCCATATTATGCTGTTTTTCCACTATTCTATTACTGATATGTTTGACATAGTTTTTCTTTATTTTGCTGTTAAAATCTAAGTCAGTTACTTTTATTGCCTTTATTACACTATATTTTCACTTTAACTCTTTGAAAATTTTTCGGCTGTAAGTTTCTTTTTCTTTTTTGCTAATTTGTGAATTTTTCATGCTGATATCTACTATTACGCTGTTTGTCCACTACTACCTCTGTAATATTTTTGTGTCATAAATTCTTCTTTTTTCACTTAGCTTTATTCACTCATATATATATATATATATATATATATATATATATATATATATATATTGGGGTATTCCACGTCAACCGACAGGGCAAAAAAATAGATTTGGCTAAAACTCTGAGAATCTGTTCACTTTACGATCCAAAATACACAAAAAATTTTTAGACCCCAAGGTCAAAGTGGCAACGAGCTATAGACCGTCAAAAATCCGAAATTTTTTAATTTTTTCAATATTCTTCGAGTTTCATGATTTTTTTTATTAAAAAAAGACTACAATTAGACAAGGACAGCGAACCTGCATGCTCTTAAAAGTGAGTTATACTGATTTTTTTTTCACTAAAACGAGCACAGCGCTTTATTGGTCACTGCCACTACTTCAATCAAAAATTTATTTGAAAGTTTATGAAAAAACAAAGAAAATAAGACATTATAAGTCAAAATCGGTTGTTGCTACGTTTGGGTAATTTCAATTAAAAAGTTATTTTTAAACGGACCAATTAGAAAGAAGCAATGTTGAGGTCTGGAAAAATTCATGTATAATCTACACACACTTTCCAACAAAAAATGTTGACTGGTATTTTTCTCTAGGACTTGTAGTTTTTGATTAAAAAAATCATAAAACTCGAAAAATATTGAAAAAATTCAAAAATTTCGAGTTTTTGACGGTCCATAGCTCGTCACCACTTTGACCTTGGAGTCTAAAATTTTTTTTGTGTATTTTTAATCATAAATGGAACATATTTTCAGTTTTAGCCAAATCTATATTTTTGCCCTGTCGGTTGACCGGTGGAATGCCCAATATATATATATCTCTCTCTATATTATAAAAAGATTTCGCCACCGTCGCTGCCGCTGCCGCTGTGTATAAGAATTCGATTTGTCCTTGGTTAGCTAGAATTCAGCTAGAATCTAGCTGAAATTAAGCTAAAAGTTATTAGCTAGAAGGTAGTTAAAAATTAGCTAAATTTATGCAAAATTTAGATGGAAATTAGCTAATATTTATATTAATTTTAAGCAATTTTAGGTAAATTTTGGTTTGATTTAGGCTGAATTTTAACTGAATTTTAGATCTGTTTATATTATATTCTCTCTATACTATTGAAAGTATATCGCCGCTGTCGTCGCTGTCATCGTCAGAAATGTGCCCCTCATTTTTGGGCCTACATTACAGCGTTGAATTTATCTCGATTTAAGCTTATAATTAGCTAGGAAATGACTAAATTAAGCTAAAGTTAAGCCTTGAAATAGCTGAAAATTAGCCAAATTTAGCTGAATTTAAGCTTGTAGTGAACTTAGTAATAGCTACTTTTAAGTTTTCTATATAACGATATATCATAACATATAAGTTTAAGATTAATAATAGATGAAAAATAGGTAATAATATCTTTTTTACAATTAGCTATTTATCCGTTAGTTTAATCATATAAATAATTATTTGGTTTATAATTTTATTTAAAGTATAGGTTTAAAAATATCATTTTGAAAAAGCTAAATTGAAGTTTAATAATCAATAAATAAATTTAAATTTTGTTAAATTAAAATCAAAATTAAACACTCAAATATAGTCTTTATAAATTTAATTTAATTTTCATTTAATTTTGTAAAAAAACACCGATTTCATTCTTAATCCAAAAATGTTTCCAATATCTATTTATTACTGCCTTCCGTTTTTACTAATAGAAAGCCTAATATAAAGAAATTCCGGAAAATTTTTCAATAAAGATTAAAAATTTGGAAAACTGCAATGTCGGTAGCTATGTATAAATCATATACCTTATTAAATCCCTTTAAATGATGTCTTCGGTTGTAAAAATTTTATGACATAATTTACATGTATTATTAAGTTTGTAACAATTAATATTAATATGTATATCTAGAGACAAAAAAAAATTAATCCTTTTTAAAATAAAACGTCAATGAAAAAAAATTTTTAAATAAAAAACACTAAAACATCGATAAAAAAAAGAGAAAAACTACGTTTGATTGATAGATCTATAGACTAATAGAATTATTTTTTAATTCATTATGTTACAGTCAACGTTGGTATTCTTTTTATTTAATAATTTACCTATAAAAACAATAGTTATTTTTTCTGCAAACACATTTTTAAAAATTTGTGTAGATATGTTACGTTGCAACGTAACTTTTATTTAAAAATTTTTTATTTCAAAATATGCAGTTATTAATCAATCAGATAATGTGACTTACAAGGAGAGCACCCCACCCCCGGGAAATGAATTCAGCTAAAACTGCAGGATATGATTTTTTTATGAAAAAAAATGAACCCGTGTTTTTTTCTTTTCATCGAATAGGCCCCCTAGACAAGGATATAGACATTTTTTCAAAAATATAATGAATAAAAGCCTTGATAAGAACTTAAATAACCAAAGTACTAAGACTCTTACAAAAAAATGCATAAAAAATAAAACGAAGCTCGAATTCTTTAATTTAAGCTTTGTTGTATTAAAAAAGCTTTTCTTCTTCGAAAGTTATTCTTAATTAAATATCACCACATATTTACTTAATATTTTTAGTATATAAAATATGATCAATTTTTCACGTTATTTCATTCAGAGCATGACGAAGCTGTCCGCCTTCTAATAATATTTCCAATCTTAACTTATGAATAAACGATGCGTTTAATCGAGTTTCTTTGCTACAAAGAAAAAATTTGTAAGATTAAACTCTAATGCGGACAACTCAAGAAATCCACCAAAATATAATACATACAAAGTTATAATAAAAACTTTCAATATGTCGTATTTTAAGGTTAGGTTTGTCGAGTTTGATATCTAATTTCCAATCAAAGCTCATAAAAAAATAACAAGTCCAAATGATTTTTTATTTTAACAAAAATTATTGTATAGATATAGCTTTAGTGCGGACAAGTCATTATATTTGTTTAATTTAAGAATTTAAAAAGATATTGATAAAATAAAAAAAGCAAAACTTGATTGCTGCAGCTCCGACATGCCGTTAAGAGTAGGTCGGAACAGTTTTAATTACCGACCAAAAAGTGAAAATGTTATTTTATCATAAATAAAATAATTATACTGTTTTTAAAAGATATTGTTATCAAGCGCAATTTTGTATACATACATGATTGTATAATTAATGTTTTTTCCATAAAATTCACCATATTTTAAACAAAAAGTAAGTAACCGTACTTAAAGTTTAATAAACAGCTGTAGTATAAAATTTTTAATTTTTTAAAATTTTCTTTCATTATTTTTGGCGAGCGCTATAGAGAAATAAATTTTGTAAATGTATTTAAAATTTTAATGCATTCCATTACGTATAGTAGGAGAAAATTAAACAACGGATTTTTTATTCTCGGTCGGTATTGCATCTGCTCCGGCCTGCTCTTAACATATTTCGCCTATAACTTTTGAACCACTAAAAATTTTTTAATGCATCAGAGCTTAAATGAAAGCATTAAATTCGTGCTTTATTTTATCTTCTATGCATTTTTTTGTGAGAGTCTTAGTTCTTTGGTTATTTAAGTTCTTATAAAGGCTCTTATTCACCATATTTTAAAAAAAATGTCTATATCCTTGTCTAGGGGGCCTATTCGACGAAAAGAAAAGACATATATTTATTTTTTTTCATCAAAAAATCATATCCTGCAGTTTCAGCCGAATCCGTTTCCCGGTGGGGTGCTCCCTTTGTTATTAAGCATATTGTAAAATAAAGTCATTTTTTATGAAACAAAAGAAAGAACTCCACACGTCTCAGGTTATTGCTGATCTTTTGGATGCAGCCAAACCTACCAAAGCCATTATTCCAGCCCTCATTAATGTCAATGATTATCTACCAGCGGTCCTTCATTAGCTCAAACTACGTGTACTGACTAAGGCACGTGACAAAAATTATGACTTCTTGACATTTGTACGAAATGGCAAAATCTACGTGCGTAAGAAGGAAACCGACACACCCTGCTTGATCTCGTCGGATGAGGACCTGGATTCTTTTTCATTAAAGCTTACTTTAACAACCGTTTTTAAAGCTGTGAATCAATAGAGTTCTCAGTGCGGATAAGTTCTCTCTTTATGCCTTCCAACGCATCTTCGTCACTGTCTCATACTAATACTCAGTCCTCATCTAACCTGTCATCTTCCATTCTTAATGATAAACACACTAATGAGAATGATATGCGTGTCTACTATTCCGATGCTAAATCTCTTAGAGCGCACATTGAGATGGTCAGACTTTTCTTGGCTTCTTGTTCTTTCTTCTACGAGATAGCCGTCACTGAAACTAAATTGGGTCAGGTGGTTGACGGCTCCTTGGTGGCACTTGATTATTATGTGCTTCACAGATAGGATCGTAATACTCAAAGTGGTCGTGTAGCTTTGTATATTCACAATTCTCTTACATCCTTATGCTAATATTCGTCATCTCGAAATCGGACTGGCAAACCTGGTCTGCCTGAATACCTATTCTGCGAAGTTACTTCTAATTCCATTTCTTCTATTTTTGTGGGTATAGCTTACAGACCACCTCACGCACCTTTTCTTGTGCACAATGACTTCGTGCCTGATCTGACCACCTATTTGCATAACTGTAGTACTAAGGTTCTAATGGGCGATTTTAATGCCGATCAGTTATCCGATCCTGATGATACCTTGTTTTTGTAATCTTAAATCTCTGATAACTCTTTATTTTCTGTTCCTTATCGCCCAACTCACCATTCTGTTACATCTGATACCTGGCCTGACCTTTGCCTCGTCGGTGCTAATGACATTTTGACTATACACTGGAAGACTGACGTTCCTTTCATTGACGTACATGACCTAATGACTGTTAAGTCTTCTCTCTTGTGCCCTATTCTAAGTAACTTCACCCTTTGTGATTTCAAGTCTGCCAATGAAACTGTTAATTTATCTTATTTATGTTCTATCGAATGTCCCTTGTGTGGTGGTTTTCTGCCCTTGACTAAGCGGCTTCAATGCCTCTATTCTTATCTGAATGAAGCGATTGATCGTTTTGTGCCGGTCAGGACAGTACGCCAGAGCGAAAGTCACTGTCCGTGGGTCACCCCAGACTACAACACTAAATGTTCATTTTAGTGGGGTATCATTTGACCCTCTCGCACCTTCAGTAAATGATTATCTTAGTATCCTATCTGATATCAACGATTGCAGACCTTTTTATTACGTCAAAGAGGTTACAACTGAGGAAATCGTACTAGCGATTCGTAATTCTATCTCTCAAGCTAGAGGGTTTGATGGTATTTCACAATCCTTTATTCTTGCTGCCTCTCCTGCAATGAGGCATACCGTTTACAATATATTTAATGACTCTCTTAAATTTTCTGTTATTCCAACTTTAAACAACATGCGACTACTTTCGCTTCTTTCTTTTTTGTCCAAGGTTCTTGAGCGCCCAGTACACCAACAACTTTATGACTATCTTAATAGTCGACAACTGCTTGACCCTCTCCAGACCGGTTTTAGGATGCTACACAGTACTCAGACTGCCTTACTGAAACTAACTGATGACATCCGACAGGGTATGGGTATGCATTGGGTCATTTTGCTTCTTCTGTTTGATTTCAGCAAGGCATTTGACTCAGTTTGTCATGTGACACTCCTTAGGAAACTGATCAATCTTGATTGTTCTGTCAATTTGGTCAGATGGTTTGCCTCCTATTTAATGAATAGGCCGCAAGCTATTTTGGGTCCTGGTGACGCTAGATCTGCTTTTTGCGATCTGAATAAGGAGGTCCCCCAAGGTTCAGTCCTTGGTTCCCTTCTTTTTTCTCTACACATTAATGATATTGCCAATGACTTGACACAGGAGTTTCTTGCATTATCTATGCTGATGATCTTCAGATCCACGTGAGCTTTCCCCTTTCTGAGTTGGATCGATTTTCTGAGTTGATAGGTAGGTAGGCTGAGAGAATTTATGAGTGGGCTAATACTAATAATTTGCGCCTCAATGTTGGCAAAACTAAAACAATACTCCTTGGTTCTTGTTTTTATATTAATAAGTTATCTGAAATCCAATCTACTGGTGCGCCTTTCAATGGTATTGTAATTCCTTTTGAGACTTCTGTTCGTAGTCTAGGAGTTTGGCTAGATTCTAAACTAAATTAGAAATCGCACGCTCTTACATCTGCAGAAAGGCAAATTCCTTACTTTATCGATTCAACTATTTCCGTAAGAGTACAAATTTCAGGCTACGTAAACATCTTATTTAAGCCCTCCTATGTCCTGAAATCGACAATTGCTGCCTTGTGTATTCTGATCTTCTCTGTGAACTGGGCCTTAAACTCCAGAGGGTCGTCAATTCTGGCATCTGTTACGTCTATGGTGTAAGAAGGCATGATCGCATCTCTCCTAACAGGTTATCCCTTGGCTAGTTCTCAACTGGTGGTAGAAGAAATTTTTTTATAGCCTCTCTTTCATACACTGTTTTTTGTAATCCAACTCCATCTTATATTTTTTATAGGTACATCAATCTCAAAGAGGTGATGTGAGGCCGCTGATCATCCCTCATTCTTCAACAGAATATTACTACAAGTCCTTTGTCGTTTCCTCATCTCGCCTCCGGAACAGCTTGCCAACCTCCATAAAAGCATCATCATCAATTATTTCATTTAAATCATCATCATTCACTTACTTCTTTTCCTTGAAGAGAGAACAAACTCAACCGTAAAGAGCCATGTTTGTAAGGCCTTCTGTACTATATTTACTTGTAATTTTTTTCTTAAATCAAAACTGTGTTTATTTTTTGTATTTATATTACTTTATATTTTATGTACAACAGAATGTACAAATAAAAAACCATTATCTATCTATCTATCTATTTTTTCGTTGCCCCACTCTGTTTAATACACTAAAGTAGATGCGTATTGAATATACTACAATCAATGCTTGTATGTATATTCTTTGCTATATTTATCTCTTTCTCTTATTTTCTCTCATAACTCCACTTTGTTAATAAATGTGTGCGTACATTTAGTTGTGCGTGTACTACTATTATTACTAAGTACCGCACACTTTGTTTACAATCGTAATCACGCGTACCTGATTATGTTTTTTTTTATAATTATATTACTATTTTTTTAAATTAATAATAAATCAAGTTAAAAATAATCAATTCCAATAATTTTAATTAATAACAAATTAAGTGAAAAATAACTAATATCCATAAAAATAAAAGTTATAATTTTTGCAAGATTTAAATTTTCTACTTTCTGTGTATATAGTGAAAGCATAGCTTCTGTCAGCCAGTCCCATGACTGTTACTCCGGTTTTTTTTAAATTGATAAATAAATCTTAGTTATTAATTAAATTTTTTTCAATCGATTACCAAATTTTAGTTATTGATTAGATTTTTTTAATTGATAACTAAAAAAATTTAGAAAACGTTATTAATTAAATTTTTCTTAATCGATGATTACCAAGTTAATTATTAATTAAACGGTGATTAGATTAAAAATTTAGTCAACTATTCAGAACTCTGCACACACGTACATACAGAAATTTTCTGGAAACCACTTTTTTCGACTCACTGAGTCCAAATATGTACAAATTAATGAAAAAATAGAAAACAAATGTTTTTATCGATACAATACTTTTTCTATGAAAAAGCAAAAAAAAGAGAAGCTGAAAAGGACGACAAGTTCTACCAAGAGCTAGAAGGGAACAAGAAAAAAAAATGCCATACACGCGGTCGCCGAACATACAGAAACCAACGACGCAAAGTCGTTATGAAAAAAACGCTGTTGCTCTACTGAGAACCTTACCTAATGCCAGAGACAGAAGGAATGAAAGGGAATGACCGTCCTTCTTATATGCTCACAATCCTTCTACAGACCTAAGCTTAATTGCTAGAGTCGCTGATATCTGTGTTAGATACGTTGACTCTATGTTATACATTTCATTATGCTTTGCATGTGCGCGCGTGAACGCTAGGCGACTTAGGGTTTGACTTATATTGACTTTCGTGGTTCTCTTTCCGTCGTGCATCAGATCAAATACTTTCTTCTGTCGCATAGATTTAATATAACGTTCTGTAATATGCAGCAAACTTTCATGTTACAAACTATAAAAAAACGTGATAATATTAGTTTTTTGTTGAGATTCAGGGTTAATCTTTTCTGTTTATCTTTTTCACTATTCTTTTCATTAAACATTTTGAAATTTTTCAAATTTGTGACTCATAAAACAAATATTACATAACGAAAATATATCGTCCACCTGTAGCTAAAATCAATTGATTGCGTAGTTCCCTTTTCATGCTTTAAATGTTTGTTTACATTCTGACAACAGTTTGTACATTAAGTGACCAGTCTTTTTTCCGAAATCCACAGTTCACTTTTAACACATAAGTTTATTTTAGGCTAATAAAAACTTCAGCAAAATAAATGTCTTTGTATTGGACACTGTTAGATTTATAAATTTACGAGTACGGATGATTAATTATGCACTATAGATTTTAGTTCAAAATTCATAGAATTTCTATTTAAAATCCTCTAATTCCAGTAGCTTTGTTATATTTTACATGTCAGATATATTTTATATAGTAATTATACAAAATATTCTAATTGAAATTATTTAATTTACAGTTTTTTTACGCGACAGCAGTAAGGAGATTATTTTTTTTTTCAATTATTAAAAATTTTGCATTTTTTAGTTTGCTTATATCTTATTACCATTTGAGAATTGTTCTGAAAACTTTTGGGTTTTATTTTCTTATATTTTTCTTATATTTAAAAAATTTTAAATGCTGGAAAAAATAAATTTTTTTGTGAATTTTATGAAGGTAATTCATTTATACAAGTCATTTATGTTATTTATATGAGTTATTGATACTATCACAGCTTTATTTATTGAACTTTGAATATGGAAAAGAAAAGGACAAATAAACACAACAACGTTAGGTATACAAAACTTACTATTGAGTCAGGATTTTTTAATGTTCATAAAAGAATCAAGTTCGAATTCTTGATTTACTAAAAGAGAAAAAAATAAGTAAGTGGACGATTAAGCTTGCAACAAACGACTTTTAAAGGAATAGGAAAAGAACAAGAAAACAGCTGATGATTCTAATCCAAAATTAAGAAGCAAAATAAAATTATGATAGAGCTTGATAGTCAGAGGGTAAAATCTTTATTTTTACACAGTTCAATGGGCACTTCAATATTTTTATTATTTCTTCTATTATTTCATGTATGTATATTGTATATGTTTGTATGTATATAGTATTTAGAGAGCGCAGTGGCGTTTAAAGAGCACGGGGAGGTTTAGAGAGCGCGGTGGCGTTTAGAAAGCGCAGTGGTGTAACGGCTAGAGCTCTTGTCTTCAACGCGGTGGGCATGGGTTCGAATCTTGGCTAGGTACCTCTGACTTTAATTCACAGATTCTTTAGATGATTATGGACTAAGTTGTAGGCACTATACAGTGTGTCCCATAACTATAAAACCACCTAAGATTTGGATGAAATTTTTATCGAAATATCAAAAAGAATTGCGATATCGTTTTAAAAACTATGGAATATTTTTAAAAATCACTTTTAAAAGAAAAAAAATATCGTCTGAAGGCTCATTAGAAAACTTAAAACTTTTTATTTTGTTATAATTACAAAATTAATACAATATTACATTTTTTATCCGTTTCATAACTATAAAACCATATTGGGAAAACAGCGCAATTATATTTGTTAAACATAAAATTAATACCTTGATATGATATAATATTTCTAGTACTGCGTGCGCTAAATCCGCTTAAAGCGCTCCCTGTTCCGTGTCCTATGTTGCATTTTCTGGCAGGGTATAGTTGACAATATTTGTAAATTTCGTACACGTATTTCACGTTGGTAAAGCATATAAGTGTGGCGGCGCGCATGCACGTATACAGACTAATGGCATGAGAGATACTATGAACGATGAATCAGTTACCTTACATTCGGCTTATTCTTGTATATATATATATATATGTGTGTGTGTTTCTAAATAGCTAGCAAGTTTTTCAGTTTGTGTATATTGTATTAATAATTACTTGATACAATTTCACGTTATAAGTATATTTTTGAAATTGTTTTAGTTTCTTTTTTTTCAATTTATCATTTGGGGAATGCCTAGTTTTACTGATATATAGATTTCGTTTTTTTATTTGAATTATCATTCGTGGAGTGCGTAGCTTTTGTTTAGTATTGCTTTTTAAGGGTATAGATTTCGTGTGGCGGATTTACCACACACGTACTAGAAAATAGTGTTCGATACGCGTTTCCTATGTGTCATTTCCCGGCACGGTGTAAGCGCTCTCGATACGCTCGAGCGCTTAACCTCGCCATGCCAGAAAATGACTCATAGGACCCTTGTATCGAAAAATACTATTTTGTTAATAATTTTAGTATTTAAATTTATTTTGTTAATATTCAATTGGCCCTCCATGGTTATGTATAACCAGGAAAATTCTATTGGACATACTGCCAATTAAATTTTTTATAATTTCTTTTTCGATTTCACTCCAAGCTTCTAAAATTGCCTCTTTTAATTCATTAATTGTATTGTACTGCTTATTTTCAGCATACACTCTACGTACAAGAATAACCCATAAATTTTCCATCGGCTTTAAGTCTGGAGAGCAAGCTGGCCATAGTAAAACTAAAATGTCATTATTAACAAACCACTGTTTTGTAACTTTACTTGCATGAATTGATGCATTATCTTGTTGAAACATTAAATTTTCTGTTTCCTTTTGATCTAAATAAGGTAGTAATCGATTTTGCAGTACGTCAATGTATTCTGTTGCATTTATTTTACAAGATGGAAAAGCTAAACGTAGAAGCCCATTTTTATAAAAAGCTCCCCAAACCATCAAGCTTCCGCCTCCAAAATTTCTGCGTGAAAAATACTAAGGTTCCTTTCTCAAATCTCTCCAATAAGAGTGATTGCCATATGGGCCGTCTAAATTAAAATTGTTTTCATCTGAGAAAATAACCTTGAAATATAATTAAATTAATTAAACTTCAATTCATAATTCACAATATTGTTACGATATTAGTACAATATTTACTCATTTACTTACTTTATTCCAATCAGTGTTTATGTTAAATTTTGCAAATTCAAGCCGAGCCTCTTCATGGCGTTACAATAGCTTTGGAGCTTTTTCAACTTTTGTCTTACGAGATGTTTTGACTTTTTAATTACTCTATGAATCGTATTGCGTGAAATTTCCAATTGCAATTCTTCTTTAATTTTTCGTAAGCTTTTTGTAGAATTACTCGCTGTTTTTATTATTTGTCGCTCAATCCGTGCAGTTACCTATTTCTTTGGTCCCCCTTTTTTATTTTTACCATAAAAAGCAGTATTTTTAAGAAAATTTGAAACACCATTGTATGATCTTTCAAGTTTTCGAGCGATTTCTAGAATACTTATATTACTTTCACGATACGCTAAGATTTTTACTTTTTCTTGTTCAGATAAGCATTTACCTCAATTATAATACCTATAACCTCATTATAATATAATACAATTATAACCTCATTATAATAAATTTCTTTTAAATATAATAATGAAATGTGTAAATGCGATAATAAAAATATCCAACAATGAAAATTGAATTTTAAACCGTTGAACGTTAAAACATATTTTGTGACAGTCAAAAACTCCATTCTAGTTGATAGTGGTAGCATCAGAGCGGGAAATTAAAAAATTTCCAAAATAAAAATATTTAAAAAAATACTTTTCATGATTTTATAATTAATAATACATTCAAAGAAAGAAAGTTACTATAACAGAATTAATTTATTGCACTTATTTATAATTTATAAATATTGCATGATTTTTAAATTATTTAAAAAATTATAAATAAGAGCAATGAATTTAATTTGTTACAGTAACTTTCTTTCTTTGAATTTATTATTAATTATAAAATCATAAAAAGTATTTTTTTTAATACTTTTATTTTGGAAATTTTTTAATTTCCCGCTCTGACGCTACCACTATCGGCATCGCTGATTCTATGATGAAATTTTCCAACTGGTTTTATAGTTATAGAACAAAATAAAAAATGTTATTTATGTTGATTGTGTAATTGTTACAATAAAGAAAGTTTTAAAGTTTTAAATAAATTTTCAAATGATATTTTTTCTCTTTTGAGATTAGTTTTTAAAAATATTCCATAGTTTTTAAAACGATATCGCAATTCTTTTTGACATTCCGATAAAAGTTTCATCCGAATCTTAGATGGTTTTATAGTTATGGGACGCACTGTGGATAAAAAATTAAAAATAAAAAACGTCATTTTTTTTTGTTGAAAAACACAGTTTTAGTTGTGTTTACCCTTAATGGAAAAATGAAAAGATAAAAAGAAAATGAATAAGATAGAGTAATTTAAATTAATTAATTCTAACAGGATATAAACCATTTGAACTGATTATATTTTCTTTATTTAATAATTTTAAATCAAATCAAATGAAAAAGAAAAATTTTGATATCTTCGTGAAACCTTAAATTCATCTTTATTCTGTGCGTTGAAGAATTTTAAAGCTGATGTTTGAAAAAAAGTATTATTGTTTTAGTGTCTATTCATTTTAGAATAGTTATTTGAACTTGTTTATAATTCTTATGTGTAAGATTGGCTATTTTTCCATTGATGAATCAAATATTTATATAGTATTAAGTATTTATTTAGACAATCATTAAATAGTAAAATTTTAAAATACTACTCACATAGCATGCATCACATAGCAAGATTCAGAAAGCTTCCCAGCGAAAGATTTAAGAAATATTCTAGAGTAAGTTTCCAGCAAGCTTCCTACAAACTTCATACAACTTTCAGTAAGGTAACATTGGAATATTCCACGGAAGCTCCCTGGAAACTTCCCAAAAGCATACGCAGAATATTCAAAATATAGAAAATTAAATATTCCACGAAATCTTGCATGAATCTTGCAGCAAGATTGCATGGAATGTTACAGGAATATTCTTGCTAAGATTAAGATTAATTTTGAGGAAATCTTCCAATGATTTTTTATATAATATTACATATAAGTTAATAAATATAAATAAATACATCAAAAATAGTTTTATATTAAAAATATGTTAACAAATTATAATAAATTTAGCTGATATGTAAAAAAATATTAAAATCATTGCTTCAGATATTATAGATTTTATGTATAAAATAAAATAAAATATTCCAGTGAATCTTCCTGTAAGCTTTTATATAAGATTATAATAAATAACTTAAAAAGATTTCTGGAAGGTCACTTTATATCTCTCACAGAATCTTTCAAGTAAGCTTCCTTGAAGCACAATGGAAGTTTTAGTAATATTACAGTGGAATCTTCCTCGGAAGTCTCGTGGAAAGTTCCCGAAAGTTTAAGTGGAATATTCAAAATATAGAAAATTAAATATTCCATAAAAACTTTTATGAAGCTTTGAGCAAGAGTGCAACAAACGTTACAGAAATATTCCTGCAAAGATTACGAGTAACCTTAAGGGAATCCACGGTGGTGTTGAACGTTGCCAATAATGAAAATAGGAAAACCCGGAAACTGAGGGTACTAATCGGTCCTTTAAGTATTCAAAATAACGAAAAAGTCTAATAAAAATGATCCTTATAACCGTTTTTTTTCGTGCCATTGAAAAAAATAAAAATAAATTTTCATCAAATAATTTTAATAGTTGTATTTATTAATTTTTTTCGAAGTGACGAACTCATAGTACTCAGAGTATTGGAAAAATATTCAAGGACTCTGGAGTTGATAAATTATTATTGATTGTTATAACTGAATTTTCTAAAAAGAATCATGGAAATTTATCTGTTTTATTGGATTTTTTACAATTAAAAGAATTTCAAGGATCCATTTCAGCTATTCAAAATTAACAAACATTTTAGTTGTTCTAATGTCACATAGCAGCAGCTATCCATGCACATGGTGTCCAAAGGAGATCTTGATTCTGTAGACAAACTTAGAACAATCGGAAGTTATGTTGTAATTTATAAAGCTTTGATAGAAAGTTATGTCAAGAAAAAAATGGTAAAAACTTTAATAATTGCTCACATTTACCCATAATTTTATCCAATCGGGATCAATTGATAATCCATTTAATTGCACCACACGAATTGCATTCATTGATTAAAACTGCTGACTATTTGTTCGAAAATGTGCAAAAAATTTTTGAAAACATTGTTGAGTTGTGGGTCAAAAAATGAATTTCTTTATAGAAATTCAGGATTTCCCGGTAAACTTTACTTACTAGGAGAGAGTCACAACTCCGGATCACAGATTTTGGTCAAACTTAGGGATAAGTTTTCAGATGACAAAATATAGAAAAAGCTAAATTTATAGTCATGAGCGCTCAATATTTCCCTAATTACAGGCAATTAAAGGAAATCACTAAAAAAAGTTACTAGATTTTTAAACACATATAGTTCCTTAGCATTGATAGCTAGAAGCTTTTTGAAATTAAAGCTGAGTTTAAATCCTTTCAAAACAGTAGTTATAGCATATCAAAATATTATTTTTTCTGAAAGTTATAGGGTAATAAAGATTGGACCTAATTTCAGCTTTTATTATTAATTAATGTTTTAAAAAGAACATTCAGGTCCAATCTTTATTACGCTATAACTTTGAGAAAAAATAATATTTTTATATGCTATAACTACTACTTTGAAAGGATTTAAGCTTAGCTTTATTTTAAAAAAGTTTTAAGCTTCTAGCTATCAATGCTAAAGAACTATATGCGTTTGAAAATCTAGTAACTGTTCTAGTGATTTTCTTTAATTGCCTGTAACTAGGGAAATATTGAGCGTTCATGACTATAACTTTAACTTTTTCCATATTTTGTCATCTGAAAACTTATCCCGAAGTTTAAGCAAAATCCGTGATATGGAGATGTGACACTCCCCTAGTTAGTTGAATTGATATTTCGCAACAAATTCGTAAAACGATGAATAACTTTTCTTTTATGAAATAAGTTAAATATTTAAAAAATTTTTAAAATGTCATTGATTCTTGCTTTTATATCGATTTCAAAGCTAATTATAGTAATAGCACTTTTCCGAATCAGCTATGCTGATTTAGGTATATTTGTTACTCCGCAAGTTCACACGGTTTCTTAGCACATCAAAGATTTTTGCAAAAACCATGATACACGATTAGGTTTCTACTCCAAACAAGCTATTGTATCAGTTCATGTTGATTTTTAAAAAATTTCAAAAAAGTACAAAGTTAAAAAATCAAATGAAAGATATTCTAAAAATTTACCGAGAGCGATATATAAATATAATAGCCGATATCTTTAAAAGATTATTTTAAATAAATTTGAAGTTAAATTTTGGAAATATTGTTGAAATTTGTTAGGTACTTTGTTGTAACAGAGTTAACAACAAAAAAAGATAGATGCTTAAAGAATTAATATATTCTGATATGTTGAATTGTAATCAATACAATTTCTTGGTGAATATTTAATTAATAACTAAATTATTTTAATAATGTTGCTTGTTTATGTTTACATGTTAATATATCAAAATTTGTTGTTACTTGTGGAAAAATTTTGTTTTTTATTGGACCTAAAAAAACGGCTAAGAGGATAATTTTCGTTAGTATTTTTTAGTCATTTTGAATTCTTAAAAGATCGATTAGTGCCCCCATTTTTCGAGTATTCCCATTTTCTTTCTTGGCATCGTTTAACACTACCGTGAATCTTCCAATGATTTTTCATATCGACGATGGCTACGAAAACAAACACCGATGAAAAGACTCACGAAAAAAAACATATCGAAATTGTGCCATAATAAAAACACATGTCCAAAAGTGCGGCGAAAAAAACACCTACTTAAAAATTTTCACCGTGTTTTCAAAGGGTGTTTTTTTTCCCGCATTTTTGAAGATGTGTTTTTTTTCGCCGCTCTTTTAGAGATGTGTTTTTCTTCGCCGCACATTTGGAGATGTTTTTCAATTACTCAGCTGTGATTGTTTTCACAGCCATCGTCGATATAATGTTACATGTAAGTTAATAAATGTAAATAAATACATTAGGAATAGTTTTATATTAAAAATATATTAACAAATTATAATAAATTTAGTTAATGTGTAAAAAAATATCAAAACCATTGCTTCAGATATTATAGATTTTATTTATGAAATTTACTTAAGAGCATGACGAAGCTGCCCGCTTAGTTGAAAACAGAAAAATTATTTAGTGATTAACAAATTGAAAAAATATATGCATATATACATATGTATATATAATCAAAAATATATGTATTTATAACCAAAGTTCAAAATGTTTCTTTAAAGTCTTAAAACATATTTTCTAACCCGCTCGGCACAGAGTAACACTTTTCTGACTGCTGAAGCGGGCGGGAAAGTGTTTCTTTGCTTCTGTCAGGTTAAAAATAGTATATGCACCACGGGCGCAACGGAAATTTATATCCCTCGTATAAATTTGGTACCTCGTATAAATTGGCTTTAATGTGCGGATGGATAGTTTGATTAATGGGATAATGGGTTAATGCATTGATGGGTGGTTGGTTTAGTGGGTTGATAAGTCGATGAGATGATGTATCAATAGGTTGATGAGTCAATGGGTTAATGCAATGATGGGTAGTTGTTCTATTGGGTCGATAAGTTAATGCATGGATGGGTAATTGCTTTCATAGGTCGATGTGTCGATGGGTCAATGTAATGAGGAGTCGATGGGTTGATGGGTCGACGAGTTTAAACAATAATGGGTAGTTGGATTAACTGATCAATGCTATAATGGGTTTATGAGATAATGTGTCGATTAATTCATGAAATGATGGGCAGTTGATTTAATGGATCCATAGATAGATCGGTTAATAAGATAAGTAGTTGCTTAAATATGTTAATGGGTCTATAGGATAAGGAGTCAGTAGAATGATGGATAGTTAGTTAAATGGATCAACGGATGATAGATCTATACGATGATGAAATGATAAGTGGATAAGATTCATCCACTTAATAAACCAACTTACTAAACCACTAATACGTCGATCGATCAGCTCATTGACCCATTGACCCATCAATTCATTAATCCATCATTCCACTAATCCATCGTCCCATAAACCTATTAATCCATAAAACCATTATTAATACATCAACCCCTTAACCTATAGATTCATCAATCCATTAATCCATCGGACTATCAATCCATTAACCCATCAAACCATTAATCCATTAACCCATCAATCCATCTATGTATTAATACATCGCACTAATGACCCATCGATGCTTTGATCCATCAACTCATCGGCCTAACAACCCATCAATCCATTAACCAATAGACCCACTGACCCATTAATTTATCAATCCATTAACCCATCAACTCATCAATCCATTAATCGATTAACCCATCTACCCAATAACCCTTCAGCTTATCAATCCATTAATTCATCACTCCATCGACCTATTAATCCATTAATCTATCAACCTATTTACTCATTGACCCATAATATATTAAGCCATCAACCCATCGACCCATAAATCTATTAATTTATTAACCCATGGACTCATCAATTCATTGATCCATCGACCTATCAATCTATTAATCTTTCAATCCATTAATGCATCAACCCATTAACCAATGAACCAAACGATCTATCGACTTATCAACCCAACGTTATCCATCTGTTTGTTTACATTTCTTACTAGATCTTTCTGTAAGGGAAGCGATTTTTATTTTAAGAACAAGAATGGCGTAGTTTTTAAGAATGTATAATTCCATTAACGTGTAGTAGATCCTCTTTGCGTGGAAAAACCCTAATCAAGTGGACTATTCGTTCCCTCGCTAGATATCATTTCTGTCATAGCATTAGCTAGCTCTGAGGAAGAAACTCTGATCAAATACGACATATAATAACATAAATATAAATATATATTATAAAAGATTTTCGCCGTTGCCGCTGTCAGGCTCTCAAAATGTACCCTCCTCGACTATTCCACAATTCCCCCTAAACCCCCCCCTCAACTTTATATCTTTCTATACTATAAAGTATTCTTGCTCCTTTAGGGCTGCAACCCTATATACATATTGATTACATAAATATATTTAATATATTTATGTTCTCAAAATGATATACATAAATAAATTTGATGGTTATATAAATTTCATGTATTAATAATCCCCCAAAAAATCTTTTAAAAGGTATAAGTTCGGCAAGTTAATTTTTTTCCCTAAATATTTTTTATTATACCTTTAAAAAAAACTTTTAAAACTAAAAATTTATATTATTACAAAACAGGATTTTTTCATGGTAAAATAGATAATTATCATCGTTATTATTATAACATTAATATTATAATATATATATAAAGAAAAATTAAAAAATTATTGATAATACAACTGTACCTTAGAAAGTTCTAAAATCAATGATATTTGGTCAAGATTTTATTGCTTTTAATATCTAAAGTATATAAAACTACGCCGTAGAAAGTTCTGAAATCAATTTTGGTCAAGCTTTTAATGCTTAACTATTTTATCTACAACTTTCGTAAATAATTTCTTCAATATTTTATAATTATAATTGATTAACAGAATAATCATTTATTTCTATAAAAATAAACAAGTGTAATTATAATAGAACGGAAGATGGCATTTAATTTAAACATTTATCCAAAACGAAGTATAAGAGGCAGTGATGTTATAGCTATGAAGACGCTTACCAGCCCCATTCCCCAAATGTTGAAGGTGTTTTTTTATTTTAGTAAAAAAATTTTGAGTAAACATTGTTTTAAAAAATAGTTATACCATAGATGTTTGTTAGCATGCAGCTTTAATATTTCCGATTGCTCTAATTCATGAATAGTTATTTTATCAGAGCTCTGAATTTCTCTATCCTTTTATAGTTGAAGAATAAAGTTTTTTGGAAAAAGTAGTTCTTATAGATGGAAATGAAGACTTGTTTATAATCTATATAATAATAAAATCAACATTTTCTCTAACGGGGATGAATTAATTTTATTGGTTCGTTTTCAAGAAAAATTTGACAAACTTACGAAATTAGAACCCTGAGCATATAACTCAATGCTGAAGTCCTCTTACCACTTTCGAAATTGCAACAAATCATTTTTAAATATTATTTGGGATTCATTAATTTCATTAAAAATATAACTTCATACAATGCATATTTTAATAATTTAAAATTTATTGTTTGATTATAATTTATCCATTAGATATTCCAATATTATGGTATAATTTTTTCAAGTTAGCATTATTTATCAATTGTAATCCTTCAAACTCATAAAATTATTTTGTTATCAAAATTGTCCACATCATTCAGAATGTTTTATTTTAACCTTTAGAGGGCCGGGATGACGCCTGGAGGCGTCATATCCCGATCTGCCAAAGACTTGGCCTTAGGTCAATCTTTTGTGCATGGCCCAAACTCACTTTTTCATAGAAGAACGGAGCTTTTGAAATTTCTCAAATCTCAGCACCCTAAAGGTTAAATTACATTTTTTCTATAATCTATTGAAGAATGGGCCTGGCAAGTATGTTTATAGCTATAACATCACTGCCTCTTATACACGGAAAACATTTCGCACGTACAGCGACGGTGACTAGGTTGTGCGGCACGATGCCGGCACTAGATTTTAGGTGTCAAGATGGCGTGGCAGTCAAAGCTATAGCAACGCACGCTTAACATATGTGACTCTGCCTTGTTTTACACAGTAGCGCCCCTCGTGCACCTCGAGGCAAGCGTTGACATTCTACAGAGATAGCCACTGTAACGAAGTAGCATCGGCCGAAAAATACGGTGCCGATGCAGCAGACGCACGATGTCTTACAAGCACACTTCCTTAACGTGCCAAATGTTTTCCGTGTACTTCGTTTTACATAAATGTTTAAATTGGATGCTATCTTCCGTTATATTATAATTACACTCGTTTATTTTCATGCAATTTAATCATTATTCTGTTAATCAATTATAATTATAAAATATTTAAGAAATTAGTAGATGAAATAGTTAAGCATTAAAAGCTTGACCAAAATTAATTTCAGAACTTTTTATGGCATAGTTTGTAACAGGTGGTAAATTGAACTAAATAATATATACTAGTAACTTTTTGTTACAAGTATCTCACCTGTTATGATGTGATCAGCTGATCACTTGCACTAGCCACTCAGAACCTCGTACCTCAATTACAATACAAAATATAATAAACTGTACAATTGCTTTTGTTAATACAAAAGCGTGCAAATTGCCAGTTATATATGAAATAAATTAAAGGTGTAATATATAAGATTAGGTACTCGGTCGTGGTAGTACTTTACTACACCAGACAAAATAAATATCAACAAAGCTTCATTTAAAAGAAAAATAAATGATCGAGTTTATTAAAAGTAAGAGAAATAAAACAAAGGTAAAAGATAAAGATTAAATTTATCGCTCAAGTCGAGTTTATAAAATCCAATTAATAGATTAATAATTAAACTAATAACTGCGCTGCAAAAATACAAATAATTACTAAACGCAAACGCATACGAGGTTGCAACCAACGTACTTATAAGACTTGGCAGAGCCGGTCTGTGGCACAGTCGGTAGGAGCGTTGGATTCGTATTCTTGGGGAACCGAGATCGAATCCTGCTCTCGGCTGTTTTTCAAACGAGCACCTCTGTCACATGTGCTTTGTACACAGTACACACTTAAGAGCTCCGTCGCTAAGGGATGAAAAAGTGCAGTTGTAAAAATCAACTGACCTTGCGTCCCAGTGGATCGGGGTTTGATTCCCTAGGAAAAATTAGAAAAAATAATTTTCGAAGTTTTTCCGAGGGAATAAACCCGAAAAACACAAAAACATACAAAAAAGTCCCAATGGGCAAAATACAAAAAAATATAAAAAAGTCCCACTGGGCAAAAACTAAAAATCAAAATAATAAAATTACCAGATGATGGCCTATCATATAGACAATGAAAAGTCTGGAAAAGGCCAATAAAAAGAGAGAAGAAGAAGATAAGACTTGGCGATCATGCGTAATCAACTATAAAGAGAAGATAAGGAAAAGTTGACTCGCTGTCTCTCTCTTATGCACTGCTATAATATACCGCGTTGTTATGTAGGTGGTTCCGCTAAAATCAAACAAAAAATTTTGTGTCAAATATTGTGTGCAGCGATCCGCCTACACACGCAAGTATTGGAAATTACTAATACACACACTTACACAACACTGTCAAACGCGTAGATATACAAATCTTATCAATCAAAAGATAAAAACTTTTTATTAAAAAGAGCGTGTCAAAAAAGCTAGCAAGGCTTACAATGGCGGTACGGATAAAGATGAGATAGAAAGAGTGGGCTATTTTCCTCTCTCTTTCTATCGTTCTTACCTACGCACGTCTCGTTTGCATAGACCTCACGTAAGCCGGCACAAGGCGCTTCACACATGGTTATCCTAGTCCATCGTGTGCTGCCCTCGCCTATCAGCTGACACAGCATACATGACGAGTATAGTATCGATATTCGTTACAAGTTGTACATACTTTAAATATTAAAAGCAATAAAAACTTGACCAAATATCATTGATTTTAGAACTTTCTAAGGTGTAGTTTCATTATCAATAATTTTTTATTTTTTCTTTATATATAATATAGTATTAATGTTCTAATAATAATAATGATAATTATCTATTTTATCATGAAAAAATCCTGTTTTATAATAATATTAATTTTTATTTTTAAAAGTTTTATGAAACGCATAGTAAAAAATATTCAGGGAAAAAAATTAACTTGCTGAACTTATACCTTTTTAAAGATTTTTCGGGGGAAGATTTCACAACTTTCACAGAGTCTAGAATTCATCTAGCTTTCATATATTAAGTTTATATTCATCATTATTTGTAATAACATTTATGTTCTGGAGGTTAATATAAATAATTTGTGATATACAGAGCGGTGTCTTGCTATCATGTGATTTTTTTCCAAATAATTTTTGTGTTCTGGAGACTATTAAAGGTTAATATTAAACATTAGATGTTTTCTCAAATATGTTATAGTCAAAACTACGTTTGTGCAAAATAAACTAATAAATTTTTAGTTCGAATTATTAAAAGTAGTAATTTTGATGTTTCACTTATAGAAAAATTGACAAAATAATCTGCATTTGTTAAGTTATTATAAACATAAGTTTTGCTTTGCATCACATTTTATTTTCAATTAAAAACTTTATTTATTTATTATTTTTATTAATAGTAAATTCTGAGATGAGAAAAGAAAAAATTTAAGATTTTATTAGGATAATTTGTTTAGAGAAATTTGGAATTTGGATTTGGAAAAAGAACAGAAGTTAAAAATAGTATATTATGCTACGTGGGGTAAAAATGTGGCATTCTAGGCCGGCATGGATTTAGCATGTTGGCCTTCATTGTCGCATTTTTATCCCAAGTGGCATTTACGATTTTTTCTCATATCAGGTTTAAAACACTTACAACTTAGACTTGTTGATAATTCATAATTAATGACAAACCAGCGCGAATAATCATCTGCTACTCTTGGCCGATATGTTTCCTCTTTGTCTGCTACTCTTTCACTGATAATAATTTATTAAATAAACCATCAATATATCATTATAATACACTCTTATCATACTCTTATTATAACACATTATAGATTATAATTCATAAAAATAAAACAAAAACAATTCTAAAAAATAAAAAATTAAATTACGCAATTAATCTGATCACACATTCTAATTTTTTATAACAAAAAATATAAACTTTTCTATGATACATATGAAAGAGTCGATGTTTGTAACCAATGAACAGAACAGAATAGACTATAATACATATAAAAGAAAGAGAGAGAGAGAGAGAGAAAGAAAGTAAATTTTTGTAGTCGATGAATTGAAAAGAATAGGTTATACATGAAAGAAAGAGAGAGAGCGAGAGAGTTGATGCTTATAACCGGTAAAAAGAAAAGGATAAACGTATACTTCTTACTCTTAAAATGCACGAGAGACTCGAGAACAAAAAAATAAGTCGGAGCGTGTGTATGCCAGACTACTGCACACGACGCGTTTACACTGGCTTGAGAGCACAAATTTTTACTGCTTGCGTTCGACCATTAATGACGTGTTTTTAGCCGGGGTATGAGAAAAAATTTATTTATTAACTATTTGCATATTGAAGTACGATAAGGCACATGTGTTCTACTTTACGGTCGATGTATATTATTCTAATTTAAATAAAAGTAAGACTTCATGCTATGCTTATCCCTTTCATGTAATTTAAACAAGAAACGTCAATCACTCAAAAGACAATTGGTTACAACCACTAAAAGAAGGCTAAATATATCTTTATAAAAACCGAATTCGATCTCCCTTCTTTAATAAATAGCTAACAATAACCAATATAAAATTTTTGAAAAAAATTAATAATATATAGAAGCACTATAACATTAAAATTAATTTTTTTGGCACCTTCCTAAGACTACCTACTATCATAATAGACTGTTCGAAGCTCTTGCCAGAGGTAATAGGGCTCCCGTCTGGACCTCAAGGGGACTTGAATGGATTCACTCCAGATGAGCACTTTGCGGGGGCGTCAGTCTCGCCACACAATGATAATGAAGAATATAAGAGAATTCTTTCTCAATGTAATGAAAGTGGCTTTGCATTCAAGCCAATTAATGTTGATAATGTAGTCCTTGCAATTTCGCCTTTTTCATCACAGGCTTGTGGAGAGGATGGCATCCTGCAAAGCGTGATACTCATAGCTTTACCGTTTATCGGAGGACATCTTGTGACTCTATTCAATTCCTCTTTTGCACGGGGGGTCTTCTCTTGTCTTTGAAAGCATGCACGCATTGTGCCGTTAAAGAAGTGTCCTGCACCTGCGTTGCCTAAAGATTTTAGGCCCATAGTAATCTTATGTTTTCTTTCAAAGATCCTTGAGAAGATTGCCCATCACCAATTCCAAGAGTACATTACAACACATAAAATACTTGACCCTATGCAGACTGGCTTTCGAAAGCATAACTCATCGCAGATTGTCGTATTTAAACTTATAGACGACATAAGATCGGCCCTAGATAAGAAACTTGTCACGATACTTCGTCTATTTGACTTCAATAAAGCATTCGACACGATCTCGTACTCCAAACTACTTGCAAGGCTTAGATCGATGGGGTTTTCCAGGGCTGCACTCGAGTGAATTAGCTCATATTTATCAAGTAGGAAACAAATGGTTTCTACGCATATAAAAGAGGAATCGAATTGGCAAACAACCAATTTAGGAGTTCCACAGAATTCAGTGCTGGGATCCCTGTTGTTTTGCGTTTACATTAATAACATACGTGACACGCTCGACTCTGGTTGCGTCGGGCACCTACTATATGCGGATGATCTGCAAATCTATACGCAGGTCTCTTGCAAGGATGTGAATGAAGGTATTGGTATTCTACAAAGAGTGGCCAGGGTGGTGTCGGAGTGGACTGTTGATGCTTTTCTCACATTAAATGCAAGCCAAACTAAAGCGATCGTTTTTGGCAATAATCGATTTATTAATGACTTTTATGCTGGTGAGCCAAGGACGATTGAGCTTGAAGGTGGTGTCGGCATATCTTTCTCTGATACCTTTGCGAGCCTTGGTGTTGTGCTTGGCTCTAAGCTATCATGGGAGCCACACATTAATATGTTGACTAAAAAATTAAATAGGACTATGTACGGATTACGGTTTTTTCACCGGTATACCACTGAGGCTCTGCGCAAACAACTCGTAACCGCCCTGCTGTTTCCACCTCTAGATTATTGCTCAGTAGTTCCGCACGATGCTTCACAGGAGTTAAGGAGATGATTACAAAGACTACAAAATTCTTGTGTGAGATATGTTTAAGCACAATTGATATTAAGATTAAGAAACATACTATAGTAACCTCCTCAACACAAATTTTCTTGATAATATACAAAAGTATGTGTCATAGCTGCTGCGTAATCTGGGGTTATAGATACACTTAGAAAAAAATTAAAATGTTGCGTCGATGATTTATCTGCCTGAACTTCTAGCCTAATTAAAACAAAATTTATTATACAATATTATAACATAAATATTTATTAAAATATTATTATTACTTTTATAATATTTGTATATTATTAACCTCCAATACAATTATTCATTTCAGTTTCTGATTGCTTAAAAGCTTCCATCAGCTTTTCGTTTTAGCTTTAGGCATGTTCTTGTCATGGCATTGAAATTCGGTATAAAACAAAAAGTTTAATGCTTTCTGAAAATAAATATTTTTTAAATACTGTATTATTTATCTTGTTTTTCATCGAAATTTTTAAAAATAACTATTTAATAAAATTACAGTAAAAATTAATCATTTAAAGAACATTTTTCATTGTTTATTTATTATTAAAATTCAATTAAGATTTAGTTTTTCTAATAAACGTTCAAAGAGTAAAATATAAAAAATTGTTATGCTAAATAACTAGAATAAAAATAAAAGGTTAAAATGTATCAAGAAGACTATAAAAAAATTAAAATCATCATACTTGTGAGTTCATACCTTAGCTCTTATTTTTCTTGTTCATCTTTGGAAATAGTTTGTTCATTTCTTGTTTTATTCCACATTTTAAATTATTTTCCCTGCCTAAAAAATATTCGTAATTCTTTAGTAATTCTTCCGAAAAAATTCCAGCAAACTGATGAAAGAGATCCTTATTGACTTGGTTCTTAAGCACTTCAAGTGCTTCAAGATTATTTTTATAAAGATGCTGTCTTATGACTTGTTTATAATTTCTATTTATAATATAGTTAATCTAAGCAAATTACCCTTGCCTCCATAATTAGCAATGATGTTTCCATGGCTAAAAAAATTTTGAATTATTTTTGAAGTTTCATATATACTTAATTAATTACTTTGACTTTAAGTTACATTATCAACTTTAACTTTTAGCCTATTTTTATAATATTTTGAATATATTATTAACCTCCAATCCAATGCATACAACTCCTCAACTCAAATGTAAACATCATATGTATATGTATATGGGACATTTCACACCAACTGGAAGAGCAAAAAAATAGTAGTTGCTGAAACTCCAAGAATATATTCTTTTTGTTACCCAAAATATGTAAAAAAAATTTCAAGGGCTTAGATTCGAAGGATCAAGAGCTATAAATCCTTAAAATTTGGAAATTTTTCAAAATTTTTGGAAAAGTTCCAAATTTATTATTTTTTTTCTGAAAATTCTGATGTTTTAGAGGAAAACTCATAACAATACTTCTTGTTGTAAATGAAGAGGAGAGTTAGCACGATTTTTTACAGACCTGAATTTTGAAGTTTTCTATTGGTTCTTATATGTATTACATAGTAATTGAAATTACTCATTGTTCGCCACTTCAGAAATTGCTTTTCGAGGGCTTATTTTCTTCCATTTTACATAAACTTTGAAATAAATTTATGATTATGTGAGTCAGAGCCATCAATAAGGAGTTATGACAGTTTAAAATATATACTTTTATGTATGATTTATTTTTCATATTGAAAATAAATTATACATGAACATGTATATTTTAAACTGTCATAACTCCTTATTGATGGCTCTGACTTACATAATCATAAATTTATTTCATAGTTATTTCAAACAATGAGTAATTTCAATTACTATGTAATACACATAAGAACCAATAGAGAACTTCAAAATTCAGGTCTGTAAAAGATCGTGTCAACTCTCCTCTTCATTTACAACAAGAAGTACCCTTATGAATTCCTCTCTAAAGCATCAGGATTTTCAGAAAAAAAATGATAAATTTGGGACTTTTCCAAAAATTTTGAAAAATTTCCAAATTTTAAGGATCTATAGCTCTTAATCCTTCCAATCTCAACCCTTGATATTTTTTTTACATTTTTTGGGTAACAATGGATATATATATATATTAAGATAGCACTTATTTCCCAAACTTGATGATTCGTACCGGACGCCCCCCAAAACGTTAAGTTATCATAAAAAACTAAGATTTAAGCTGTGAGAGCCCCCAAATTAAGCGATTAACCCGTGCCGAAATGCAAATTACGATTTTTTTATAAAAAAATCTCAAAACACGACTTATCGACAGATCATAAATGGTATACATATTTTTAGACGCATTAACCTCAGAAAATTACTTTGTTTGAACTATTTTATAAGTTTAGATGGTTATCAGACCTTAAAAAAATGTTTAAATAATTTTTTTGGAACTTTTACGTACAGAATATCTAAAAAATAGTCATTTCCATCATTTATTCAAATCTAGCACTAGTTTACCCACCCTGAATCCTTATTCTATTCGGACCATGTGAAAATAAACCCCGCAAGCTTTAATTTTTATTTTTGTAACTCTGTATGGATACAAAATTGACGGAGATATAGCAATTTGAAATTTTTTAATAAACTGAAGGTATTAAATCCGCGAGTCGGTCTCAGATTTATTTTATAATAATAGCTTCAATTTCTGGGCAGATCTCAGACAGCCATAAAATTTTTTCAGAGCTTTAATTCAAGGTCTAAAAAATCATCTCTTGTCAGTGTCATTGTTGCAAAATTAGATGTAATATTCTCTGAAGTAGTGGGAATCAATGTAATTGCAAAAAATTATTATTTATTCAAATATTGAAATCAAGTTCGTTTCAGAGTAAGTCTTTATAATTCAAGGCTTATGGTGTATTGTGGAATGTAATTCAGTTTTGCTGAAGTTGTTTCATTACAAAAGAATAAATTTATTAATTTTTAATGAATTATCTTTGATATTTATAATGGATAAGAATTTTATTTATTTTTTATTCAAATCCTGTATAGGAGACTAGGATGCTCTTGAACGTTTTTTTTATTTTCTTTTTTTTACACTTTTTAAGTTTCAATTTGCACAAAAATTAAACTTAAAATAAAAATAAAAAAGTTAATATGTCGAAAAGTGCCCTTTGATACTTTTGTGTTTTGGTTAGGGTTTTGTCGAATAGCGGAATTCTATGGGTATGTACGTTTAAAAACACTTCACGTTGAGAATTTTTCCATGAAAATTGTGATGACGATTACTACAATCGCGGAACAACCTAAATGTCTACAAAAAATTATGAGACATGTAACGGGGAGTATATTTTGATAAATAAAATTAAATATATTCGTGGGTCTCTCGTGTAGTTCTCTAAGTACACGTGAACTTACCGTTAAATTCAAAATTGACTATAATCTATAGTATAGCTGAGAGAGCGTGGTGGCGGGAAAGCGCGGTGGCGTAATGAATAGAGCTCTTGCCTTCAACGCGGAGGGCATGGATTCGAATCCTGGCCAGGTACCTCTAACTTTTTTTTCGAAAGAAAATCAGTGTATGTGCCATTTATATCGCGACTTAAAAATCCGACCTCATTGGGTATCGGTTGATTGTTGGTCACGAAAAGTGGCTGACCATCCATCAGTAGTCAAAGTTTTCGCTATGGTGGGTCTGACAATCTAGCCTGATGTAATGTGTTAAGAGGAGGTCACGTATTTCTGTCTTTTTCTAATCAAAGAATTGAGTTTTTTACAGAAACTAATAACTTTAACAAAAAATGAAGAGAAAGCCGCATCTCATATCAAAAAAAAGCAATATTTTCTTTGATAAGAAAGAATTAATTTTATTGCTTCGTTCTCAAGAAAACCTTGAAAAACTAAAATCATAGAGGTTAGGGTGGGCAATTTGGTTTTTCAAGGTTTTCTTGAGAACGAAGCAATAAAATTAATTTTTTCTTATCAAAGAAAATATTTCTTTTTTTGATACAAGATGCGGCTTTTTCTTCATTTTTTGCTAAAGTTATTAGTTTTTGTAAAAAAATCATTTCTTTGATTAGAAAAGGACAGAGATAGGTGACCTCCTCTTAAACGGGTACCGGGCTGGGACTCCCTTGACTTCACCATATAAAAAACGTTAATCATATAGAGGACAATATCCTTTATATATTAATCTATTTTTTTTAAATTAAAAAAAAATAGTATAGCTGAGCTTGCACCGTTGATCAACTATAGTACTTTACTATGCTACAAAGTAAAAATCAATTATTATAAATTTTCTTAACAGAACTTCTCTTAGAAGTTCTGTAGCCCGACGCCTGGTATGACGGAACCCACGGCGTATACCAGTAGACTCACTAAAGATGATTGCACTCATCAAAGTAAAAGATTTTATATGTTCGAAATAATAATAGTACATTATTAAATGGGTGTGTAAGGGCTTTATTTACGAAACGAGGAGTTTATAAGTTTGTAACGAGTTTCGTAAAAAAGCTTTTACACATCCGTTTCATAATATATTTTCTCACTTGAGAGCCGAAAAAGAGAAAAGAAGTTGCGATTTTGAGGTTAGAATGCGAAAAAATTAAATTAGGTTCAATTTTCTATGAAATTAATTGCAAAATATTATTTGATTTAAACCTTACTACAATTTATTCGATTAAGGCGACTTCGGATTTTAGGTTAGCTTTTATTTTTGAGTTTCCAAATCACTCTTTTAATATGTGAAATTTATCAGATTTTTTAATTTTCCACCATTTATTGTAATCCATAGAGTCGTGAAAAACTTAATCCAAAAAATTTTAAAAACTGAAAGAGTAATTTGTAAACTACGAAATAAAATTCAACCCAACTTCTGTAGTCGCCTTAAGCAAATGAAAAATACAGTAGAAAAAGAAAATGAGCTATAAAACTAATACAAATGATTTGAATATTAACTGTTACACGAACGCGCGCCCAAGCCAACCTACAATTATCACACACGTACGCGGACGAAAATCTCGTTTGCTCGAATCAAGCATGTTATGGTTTGTGCATAGCGACACACAGACCATCCGGCATCAATAAAAAACAATTAAAATATTCGACGATAGTCTGCAGACTTACTTTTCTTTTTCCGTCGGCGAATTTCTCCTTTTTACAACAGTTATGAATTCGACAGCGGCACCGGTAACGCGCGGTGCAGCTTGGCATCCCTATTCAACGTAAAAATGTCTCGACCGCGTAAACGTTAAAGTACTGCTTTAAATAGGTGATATAACCTATCCACTGTGTTGTTTTACACTGCACTATAATTCTTGTTACGATGGTGCACCATCGATAAAAAACAAGAATTATTGATTATAATTCGCGCAGCTAAACAAACAAAAATCGGCTAGAAAGCAAAGTCGCAAGAGCACGAGTACAATGGCGGCAAAAATCTAACGACGCGCACGCTTTGTCGTATCTAGCTAAAGTCTATCCGTCATGGGATCAAGCGCCTCGCGCGCGCTTCTTCGCTCCTCGAGAAAAACGAGTCCTCAGCTCCCTTCGACTCCCGCTGCTCTCTTATACATGCAAAGTAAGCGTAGAAACTTACTAGCATACTGTGCGACATACAACGAGGACAAAGACAGAAGTATACGCGTATATCGCTGTCCTCGTTATAGACATTACGAAAAATTATCAGACTCCGTTATAATTTTTAGTCATTTTTACGATAACGTCTCATATTTTTCATAGAAATCTAGAATGTCCCTCGATTGTAGTGATCGTCACCGAAATTTTTATGGAAAAATTCTCTTTGTGTAACCAAAACACTAAAGTTCGAGATCTGTTATTAGTGGAGGTTGCGACTCTAGCGGAACGCACCTTCGGGATTCCGAAATGTGACTCAAGAAATAATATCTCTTTATTTGGCACTATGAACGGGGTCATGTTTACTTCCAAAAATACTTAAAGGAAATTATATCATTTATCTATCATATTTATGATATTAATAATTAAAATGTAATTATTAATACATGTATCACTTACACGTACCTCGCGCAAATAATTTAGCTGATACATACGACCCCACATTCAATTAATAATAACATTAATACTTCTGGTTGGATGCTGGAGCTTCAACATGCTTACCAAGATAGACTATTGTAGATCGTAGAGACACCCTGAAAATTCTTTTGTAATTTAGTGTGAAAAAAATATTATATTGTTTCAATTGAAGTAACTAAGTATTTATAGCCTAAAAGAAAATTACAGAAGTAACATACTTATTTAAAAAATGCAAGTTATTTTTAAATTATTGTTACTGTAATTTATAATAATATAAATTGAATTTAAAGTTAAAATGTTGCTTACCGTCATATGTTGTATACGTTTATAAAAATTTAATAATGATTTTTTTCTTTAATTTATTATAATATTTCTATAATTCTTTCAATAGCTATAAAATATGGAAGAAACTGCAAGATAAATACCTGATGATTTCGCAGATAATGCTGTATCAGATATTCCTAGAGATAGATTACCTACCAAGTTACAAGTTTTACAACTACTTTTTTACCAAACTCGAGTTTCAAAACTTGGAATCAATAATAGTATACTTTCAGTATTTAAGGTTGTGTCAAATATTTGGAAACAATCAAAGCTTAAGACACAGCATCCGTGCACATGTACAAAAAAAAAAAAATTTTAAAGTATCTCAGTCTCCTTTACAGGATTTGTATATGAAATATGAATGAAATTTTTATTTGTTATAAATATGAAAGTAAATTCTTTAAGAATTCATAAATTAATTCTTTTGTAATAATACGCCATTAGCCTTGAATTGTAAAGACTTACTCTGAAACGGACTTAATTTAAATATTTGAATAAATAATAATTTTATTGCAATTACGTTGATTCCGACTACTTCAGAGAATATTACATCTAATTTTGCAACAATCACACTGTCAAGAGATAATTTTTTAGATCTTAGATTAAAGCTCTGAAAAACTCTTTAAGACTGTCTAAGATCCGCCCAGAAATTAAAGCTATTATCATGAAGTAAATCTGAGACCGACTCACGGATTTAATACCTTAAGTTTATAAAAAACTTCAAATTGCTATATCTCCGTCAATTTTGTATTCATACAGAGTTACAAAAATAAAAATTAAAGCTTGCGGGGTTTATTTTCACGTGGTCCGAATAGAATAAGGATTCAGGGTGGATACACTAGTGCTAGATTTGAATAAATGATGAAAATGACTATTTTTTAGATATTCTGTACGTAAAAGTTCCGAAAAAATTATTTAAACATTTTTTTAAGGTCTGATAACCATCTAAACTTATTATAAAATAGTTCAAACAATTTTCTGAGGTTAATGCGTCTAAAAATATGTATACCATTTATGATCTGTCGATAAGTCGTGTTTTGAGATTTTTTGATAAAAAAATCGTAATTTGCATTTCGGCACGGGTTAATCGCTTAATTTGGGGGCTCTCACAGCTTAAATCTTAGTTTTTCATGATAACTTATGGTTCTGAGGGGGGTCTGGTACGAATCATTAAGTTTGGGAAATAAGTGCCACCCTAATATATATACGTCTCAAAAATCACATGGTGGACACCGCGTATTTTGCTTGTGTGGATAGAAGAATAGTATACGAAAAAAAAAAAAATTCTAGAGCTAATGCGTCACACCGTCACACATCTCGTATCTCAAGGAGCATGTCAAAGAAAATAAGATAATGGCAGGCTAACCTGGATATGATGATAAAAATATCAATAATATAAATATTTGGTGCTATTTTTCTCTTTTAATGAATGAGCACTCATTTTTCATACATTTTATATTGAGATAATATGTACATATAAATAAAATACATATTTTTTAAGAGTTTGAATCTTAATTTCAAAATATGTAACTCAAAGTAAAAGGGTCACGTCGCAACCGAGCTTCATAAAGTTGCCTTTTGTGATGGAAAAATATTTTTTTTTTTTATTTTTCAATTTTGATTTACTTAACTCCTATCAAGTGTGTAATAATTTAGAACCTCACTATGATTTCGGAAACTATCTACTTCGAAAGGATACTATCTCTTTCTTATAATTTAAAAAAATTGAATTTTATTAATCTTTTTTTCAAGGGATATTGTGCATATAAGAGTTTACACTATTTTCATTAAGAATTATCAAATTAATCAATAATCAAATTATAAAAATATGCTTTAGTTACTGTTGTTTTTATCTTAATTAATAAGGTTTAGTATATCAAATTGATTGTTTATAATATTTAAATAGTGTTATTCTTCGAGAAAAAAGATACATTACCAAGAAAAAGAAGTAAGTATAATAATCATTTCTATAAATTTGTTTTCCTTTATATAAGTAAATAATAATTATGAATAAATAATTAAATAAATCAAATTTAATATTATGCACGGCTGAATATCAATTAACTAAATATATTTGTGCATATGAATGTATTATATGCGTATGACCATAAGTGTGCAATTCATAGATTTTATCCATGCTTTTACAGGATGTGACACAACGTCTTGTTTTTTAAACAAGGTAAATATAAAATAATGGAAACACTACTCAATAATGTAGTTCTCTAACAAAAGACCCAAAATTTTTATGATTCCACTGTGAATCGTAATGTTCTAGCAACAAGTGCTTATGAATTAGTTAGTAGAATGTACGGTAGCAAAAAAGAGAAAAAAAGTCTTCATGAGCAGCGTCTTTTGAGCTTTGAAGAATCAGCTCTAAAAGCTTCGTTAAAACTAGAATATTTGCCGCTAACTGAAGGTGCCACGAGACAACATGCTTACTGAACACACAACTGCTACAGTGGCTTGGATACAAAAAAGAACATACAGCCTGGGGTTGGAAAGAAAGAGAAAATCTGCTTTACCCCGTACATACGTTGGAGCTACTCATTCCAGAGAAAATAGTCAATAAAATCAAGCGCGAGTGTGAGAAAGGATGTAGAAAAAAAAAACATGCAGCTGCAGGAAGCAAGGATTGTGATGTTTAAAATTATGTTTGGCATGCTACGGTGAAAGTTGCACTAATATAAAAGAAAATATCATAGAAGATATAATAAATATCATCATTAATGATGACAATGACAGCAATTTCATTCTACTATAGGATGTATTGAGATCTCTAAATGATTATGATAATGAAGATTTGAAAGAAGACGATTAAGAAGAAAATGAAGGCCAAGAAAAAGAAATTAATTTTGATCTTTCTGTTGAGGCATCAAAAAGCAAGAAAAAATTATAAATTTTTAAATATAAAATAAAAATTCTGCAAAACAAAGAATATTATTTTCTATTTAATAAAAAAAATAACAAATATATATTCCTGACTTATTACTTATTCATTCATAATTATTAGTATTTACTTATATAAAGGAAAACAAATTTATAGAAATAATTATTATACTTACTTCTTTTTCTAGATGATGTATCTTTTTTCTCGAAGAATAACACTATTTGAATATCACTATTTTTTGTTCAATTTTTTATACTATATCTTATGATTTAATAAAAAACAACAGTAACTAAATCATATTTTTATAATCTGATAATTGATTAATTTGATAATTCCTAATGAAAAAAGTGCAAACTCTGTTCTGCACAATATCCCTTAAGAGCAGATCGTATATCTCTATCCTTTTCTAACCAAAAAATTAATTTTCCTGCAAAACTTAATAATGGTAACAAAAAATAAAAAGAAAGCCTCATCTCGTATAATAAAAAGCAATATTTTTTTTTACAAGGAAAAATTATTTTTATCGCTTCGTTTTTAAGAAAACTTTGAAAAACTGAATTGTCTATCATAACCTCTATTTTTTAATTTTTTCAAGGTTTTCTTCAAAACGAAACTATAAAAATAATTCTTACATTACAGGAAAGAGACTGGGAAATTTAAAACATAATAGTTCCGAAATCATATTACAGAAAAATATTTTTTCATCGCATAAATTATTTAGTTAATGAGCATAAAAGACCCTAAAATTATTTCTAAAGTGATTTCTGGACAGGAAAAAATTTCAGCAAAAATTGATTAAAAGTTGCAAAAAAATTTTTATTGTTTATTTACATTTGTTGAATAAATTTTTGGGGGGCAATGACTATGCCAAATGTTGATATTTTCGAAAGCTACCCCAATAACAAAAATGAAAATTTCATGTTGATTAGTTCGCGAGATACATAAAATTTTTCCTCATAGAAAATTTTGAATCTTTAGATACAGTTTTGTTGTCACGTGGCACTCTACCTTTACCGATTCTAACTCCCATCTTTATGATGATTTGAAAATTTAATTTAACAATACAATTTAACAATCAACGTGCTGTAATATTTTTTATTAGATATTGAAACTACTAACGTGATTTTTTGTTTTTGTTGCGTTTCTAAATTTGCTTAAATAAATTCATGGCAATTTTATTTAAACAAAAATTATCTCGGCTCCTAGAGCATTTAAAGAGTTCTTTAGCCTCTCAAAATTTGAGGGAAAATACTACCTTTTCAACAAACCTACTCTCATTTATCTACAACAAATCGTTAAGCTGCAAATTAAAAGTTAATTAGCAAAAAACGATTTTTTTACATCACAATTTTGATTAATTAAATTTTTTTAAAATTGGTTAGCTACCAATTAAACAGTAAAGTAGAGACGTTGAATTTTTAAAATCACTTTGATGTACCCTCGTACGATGCCCCACGTCTTGGTTATAATCACGCCAATATAGCCTATTTCTAATAAACAATATCAATTATGCAAAAACTATTGAATATTTTTATTTTAAATTTTTTACTGTAAATTTACCACCATCAGAGCTTGACTATCATCAATTATCAAACCCCTAATAATTTTTTTAAAGGAGTAATAAACAATCGCTAAAATGCCCATTTTTGGTGATTTTTTGCGGTTTGCAAATAAACCAATTAAGATAATCAAATTCTACAATAGGGGTTTTGTAGACCTTTTTTATAGTTAATAAAAATATGATACCTCAAGAGGTGGCCGTATAGTTCTGACCTTGTCTAATCTAAATTTTCGTTATTATTAGCAACGAAGATAGACGCTTATAGAAGCGTACTTCTGGGTTAACTTTGGGGGCCCAGCTTTTGGAGGACACTTTAACATTACGTGTATATCTATATATATGAAAACATCGGTATATCTAGATATAGAAATACACGGTATTTTAGTAGAGCCACCACGCGGCTGGAGGACATAAGCTTTAGATTTTGAGCCCCTGTCCGCCCATTTAAAGTACGCTTCTATAAGCGTCTATCTTCGTTGTTATTAGTAAATTAAATATTTTTATACAAAAGTAAAGGCAGAGCCTAATAGATTTGAGGACGGGCAATCGATTTTATTCTATAAAAAAATATAAAATTTCCATTAGTTTTCGGGTAAAATATGAAACGGAAACACAGTTGAACTTATCAAATTCGACTGTTTTTTCCGTTTCAGACTTCACCCGAAAACTATTGAAAATTATATATTTTTTTATAGAAGAGAATCGTTTGCTCGTCCTTAAATCTATTAGGCTCTGCCTTTACTTTTGTATAAAAATATTTAATTTATTAATAATAACTAAAATTTAGATAAGACAAGGACATAACTATACGGCCGCCTCTTAATAGGATTTCGGCATTCACCGTATTAATGTCCCTGATAACCTTCCCTACCAAAATCAATTCGAAAACCCTGGGTTACAATTTTTTTGAGAAAAAATCTTATTTGACCAGTCTATATACCTATCTAGCTCGTATGCACAAATCTTGGCAATTAGATTTTAATTTTCAAGACAGCAAGAAGAGCACCCCACCTCTGGGAAACAGATTTTGTTGAAACGGTAGGATGTGATTTTTTCATGAAAAAATAAATTTTTTTTTCTTTTTATCGAATAGGCCCCCTAGACAAGGATATAGACATTTTTTCAAAAATATAGTAAAAAAAGTGTCTTTGTAAAAATTTAAATAACCAAAGAACTAGAACTCTTACAAAAAATATATAAAAGATAAAACGAAGTAAAAATTAAATGCTTTAATTTAAGCTTTGATGCAACAAAAAAATTGCAATGGTTTAATTTAATTTTAATTAAAGTTACAAGTAATTAAAATATGCTAATGAAATAGAGTAAAGAATGGAGCAAGTGTTATATCCTAAAAAAAATTAACAAATATGTAGTAATTTTCAATCAGGCATAACTTTTGAACCACTGCAGCTTTTTTATTGTAACAAAGCTGCAATTAAAGCATTTAATTCTTACTTTATTTTATATGTAAGAGTCTTAGTTCTTTGGTTATTCAATTTCTTATAAAGGCTCTCTTGTTTAGGGGGCTTATTGAACAAAAAACACACGGGTTCACTTTTTTTCATCAAATAATCATATCTTGCAGTTTTAGCTACGTTTACCGGAGGTGGGCTACTCTTCTTGTTAGTTTTCTACATTCTGACTTTTTAGAAGTTTAATTTTTACTAATTAAATTCCTGAACAGTTTAGCATCCTAATTATTCATCGAGAATGAGAAAGTGAAATTGATATTTAAATTTATCACTTTAGTAAACTTTGTAAAATTAAAGTTTACTTTCAACTTTTAGAAATTCAAGTGTCAATTTCTTTTTAGGATTTAATCGATCAATTAAATCAATTGAATCTCATAGATAAATTGGGCGAGTTTCTGGATACTCACGTATGGTGATCAATGTTTTATAAATCTGACCTTATTCGGTTAGCTTTTCTCGCTTGCCCACCAATCTTGCCTGTGACGTGACTTAACAGAAAGAGAAAGAGTGCAAACATACAACAGCTCAATGATTGTGTTACGCAGTTTTGCGATCGTAGTACAAGCATAAATATATATAGATGTGTACTTAAAAATGGACATTGATTCATCTATTTGTACGCCAACACAATTTTGAAAACACATAAGGTAAATGGCCGTATTGTGGGAAAAGTCTAAGCGTAACGCTTAGTCAAATATGCTATATAAACCTTTAAAATCCATTAAAACGTAACATTTTTTTTTTTGATCAAGGCATAATTTTATATTTCAATAATTAAACATTGATTTGAATATAAAAATGGGACTAAAAAAATTTTGTAAAATATAAATGACCGTATTAATGAGACATAAAAAAATAACGCGGCCTAGTTGTCCCACCCAACGTGTCCCGGTTTATGAGACATACAAAAATTTATGTAATTTGAAGAACTCAAAAAGAAATACTTATTAGGTTTAGAAAAAATGACCAATAAAATAAATAATAATAATGGTATATAATATAAATGATAAAATATAATAAATGAGAATGAAAAAACGCTGCCAAGTGCTTTGGCGCAATGCTTTCTCATAGAGCACATTGAGTTAGAGTAATTTGATTTTATTTTTTTAAATACGATTTTAATATAAATGTCCCTATCCTCTGTATTGAAGGCTGTCTTAATACCTACGAAAACTATATGAATTTTACTCTTTCTTAATTTTGCCATTTGCATAATGTGATTTTATGATGCTCTAAAATTAAAAATGCGTTTATAAAATTAATTTTCCCAAGCTTGTCTTCTTAACACTATAACCAATAACTTGCATACAAATTTTGGAACATTTTCATCGAATAGTTTACAAAAAATACCAAATAATTGAAAAATAAACATTGTTTTAAAATTTTCAAAACGCTTTAACGTTACAACTACGCTAAGAAAACCAGTTTTCAAAAGTTTATTTTATTTAGGCAATCGTAAATAATTTCCATACATAATTTTAAGCTACTTCATCGAGTAGTTTACATAAAATACCAAAAAATAAGTGAAATTCTATTCAAAATTTACAAAATGCTCTATAATTAAAACTGCATTAAGAAAATAAGTTTTTCCAAGCTTGCTTTAATTAGGCAATAACAAATAATTTGTATGAAAATTTTTGAGCAAATTTATCGAATGGCTTTTGTGTAATAGAAAAAAAATTAAATATGAACATTTTTTCCAAAATTTTCAAAATGCTCTAAAATTAAAACTGCGCTAAGAAAATTAGTTTTCCAAAGCTTGATTTATTCAGATAATAGTGAATAATTTGCATAAAAATTTTTGAGCAAGTTTATCGAGTGATTTTTGTGCAATAGAAAAGAAATTAAAAATAAAAATTTTTTTCAAAATTTTTGCTAAGAAAATTGAAGAAAATTAGTTTTCAAAAGTTCATTTTATTTTGACAATCATAAATAATTCCCATACATAATTTGAAGCTCTTTCGTCGAGTAGTTTACGTAAAATATAAAAAAAATTAGAAAAATTTTATTCAAAATTTTCAAAATGCTCTAAAATTAAAACTGCACTGAGAAAATAAGTTTTTCAAAGCTTGTTTTATTGAGGCCATTGCAAATGATTTCCTTAAAAATTTTCGAGCAAATCTATCGAATAGTTTTTGTGTAATAGAAAAAAAATGAAAAATAGAGATTTTTTCCAAAATTTTCAAAATGCTCTAAAATTAAAACTACGCTAAGAAAATAAGTGTTCCAAAGCTTGTTTTCTTTAGACAATAGCGAATAACTTGCATACAAATTTAGAAGCAAATCTATCAAATGGTTGTCGTAAAATAAAAAATAAATGAAAAAAAAAATTTTTTTTCAAAATTTTCAAAATGTTCTAAAATTAAAAGTGCGCTAAGAAAATCAGTTGATAAAAGTTCTTCTTCTTTTGGCAGTCGCAAATAATGTTCATACAAATTTTCAAGAAAATTCTTCGAGTAGTTTACGTAAAATATCAAAAAAATTAAAAATCAAAATTTTTTTAAAATTCTTAAAATGGCTCTAAAAAAAACTGAGCTAAGAAGATCAATTTCCAATAGCTTCCCCCCAGTTAGACAAAAAAATAAATTGCATGCAAAATTTGAAGCTAATCCATCGAGTAGTTCTCGAGATCTTATTGGCGTATTGAATACATACACACACACACACACACACACACACACACACACACACACACACACACACACACACACAGACATTTTCTGGAAACCACTTTTTTCGACTCCCTGAGTCTAAATATGTACAAATTAATGAAAAAATAGAAAAAAAATTTTTTTACCGATACAATGCTTTCTCTATGAGAAAGCAAAAAGAAGTGAAAAATATTTATATTTTAATTTATTTACTTACATTATGCATATACATTATTTAAATGGTTCAAACAATCAAAAAGAATAAATAGTTTATTTATAATAACGAGAAATGAAAATAAATTTTTTTTTATAATAACTATTATTGCTCTTTAATTTTTTTTAATACTCTTGATTTTTTCATTCAATTCTTTTTTAGCCTCTTCAATTTTCTTCTTTTTTTGCTGTAATTGTTTAAACAAATTTTTTCTTCTTCTTTTCTTTGTTGCCATTCTTTCTTTTTCATTTGGTTTTGCCACCATTCTTCGGAGCAAAGCTGAAGGAAGCTTTGGCTTGCCTGAAGCCTCTACTTTAATTATTTTACTTTTAGGTAAGTATTTTGTTGGGAGAGTGAACACTTCTGGAAATACTTTATTAGCGCCTATAAAAGACATTTTTATAATTATTACAAAAATTAAAAGTAGTTAAAAAACATTTTAAGAATGATCTTAAAATTTATCTTATATATCTTACTTTGATCCGCATATGTGTTAGTATTAATATTTTCCTGATTGGTAATCTCTAAAAAAATTCAAATTGAATATTGAATTTCTGAACATTATTTAAAAATGTAATAACATTTATATATTTTAACATTTTTAACAAACCTGCTAGGACTTTACGAACATTAGAACCATCAACTTCAGGTATTTCCTGCATTCTTAAAGTTTTGGTATTTTTAACTTCATCAACTGTTAAATTACTTGGAGCATTACTTGGCAAATTGTAATTCATTTCCTCTGCTACGTTATTTGAGAATATAAAATTAGCTTCAGTGCTATTATAAAAACTGTCAGTTACATCAACTATTTCTATTATTGAATCAGTATCAACTTCATTTATATCAAAGGCTTCTTGTGGTAGTGATTGATTGTTCGAACATATTAAAGATTCAGTACTTAGTGCTCCAGACACTGTTTGGTTGTTCGAATGCAATGTAAGTATGTTATTTGATTCTTCGGACACTGTTTGACTATTTGGATACATTTTAGGTATATTGTTGGATTGTTCGAACACTGTTTTATTGTTCGCATATATACTAAATACTTTATTTTGTTCATCATTTACAATACTAGAATCTTGAGAAATAGGTAAAATAGAATTGTCTTGTGTGACTATTTTATAATTAATATTAACTTTTACATTACTTTTGACTGTAGGCTTTCTGCTTAAATTATCTAAATTTATAAATAAAAATCATAAAGCTTTATTTAATTTTTATTTTCAATAAATCTAATTTTATTAATTATCTGATAAAATAAATGTAAAAAAATACTTTGTATGTATAGATTGTAGTGTAAAAATTACCTCATGGATAAATTATATAAATTGTAGAAATTAAAATTAAATATTAAAATATACCGCAGATATTTCCTTTCATTCGAGTCCAATAATCAAACAGAGCTTTTTTATCTACATCTCCAGTTCAAATACCAGAAGCATGCTCAGCTTTGAAATCTTCTAATAATTGAGCAGGCAAAGTCTTTTCAAAGTGGTTGAAAAACGTTTGGTGATTTCATTAAAGTTTTCTTTGTTTTCTTCAATACAGAGCAGTCAACATTATTAAAATTAAAGGGTTTTATACCTGATACTCTAAAAGCATTTTTAATTATTTGTGTTTCGTTCATTTGATCAAGTGTGTATTTTAAAACCTGTGGGAAATTTTCCTTAGTAATGTAATTCACATTTTTCTCGTTCCTCTATTTTGGGACACATTTCTTCCACTTTTCTTTCAAAGGATGAAAAAAGCCAATATCTAACGGCTGATAGATATGGGTTGCATTAGGATAAAGTGCTATGATTCCAATTTTTTTTTCACGACAAAATTTTACTAGTGCTGGATTCACGTGTGATATATGGTTATCTAAATAAACTGTAATAGGAAATTCTATGCCTTGAACTATGAGCCACGGATAAAACACATTTGTAAAATACTCATAAAATGATTCCGTCGTCATCCACCCATTATCTGATACACCAAGTCCCCAACCTTTTTCTGTATTTTCAATCAGTTTTTTAGGAAGCTTTTGTTTGTAGGCAAACATTAGCAATGGTGGAGCTCAAGTACCTTCTGCATTGTACAAAAACAAAACTGTAATACTTCCTTTGCTAGCATCACTGATTGTATAAGCCGAACGTGATCCTTTTTCTATAAATGCTCTCTCTACGTCTGGGCACAATTGCAAACTGGTTTCGTCGCAGTTAAAAATTCTGGTAGCTATAATAAAATTTGCTTTAAAAACACAAACGTTTGTTTTTAATAAAATTTATAACATCTAAATATTTAAGAAAAACATAAAAAATGAAGAAAAATTGACCGCAAATTTAAAAAATTAATTAATAATAAAAGTGGAAATTTTTCATTTTTTCACACCTTTGATAGTTCCGTGATTGCAGAGTTGCTATAAATATATTTAAATAAGTATTTTATATTTATTATGATGATGTAAATTATTTAAAATTATTGTTCATATGTATAGAATTACGAAAAATTTTTTTAACAATGATAAATGTTCTTTTTAATTTAAATTATAGCCATTTTCTAAACGTCTCATTATCCGGGACGTATGTCCCACTATACGGCCTTTTACCTTATCAAACTTTTTGTAAAATAGCTATTGAGTATCTTTTATACATTTACGATTTTCTTATTTATTTTAGAATTAATATTTTCAACTTTCATTTTTTTTGAAGATATGTGTATGGTAATTTTTAAAAAATTTACTTAAGGAAAAATTTTATGATATTATTAAATTATTAATAAAATTGAATGATATTCGCTACTCAAACATTTTAATCAAAATAACAATATACACTACCCTCCAGCCACATTTACCCACCCTACATGAAAATCGATAAAACTTTAAAGTTTTGTGGCTCAGTGAAAAATAGTCGTAATTAAAAAATTCTGACGGGGTTTTAAGAAGGGTTTAAAAACCTTTAGTTTAAGCCGAGTTGAGCAACAAAAAATTAAAAAATACATGCTTTATGCGTAAAAAACTAACTAAAAAATATTCAATTTTTTTGCCCCTATTCAAATGCCTGCCATTTTTGCGGAAATTATTGAATCATAGAAAAACAAAATGGAAGTAAAAGCCAAAGAAGTCACCTTTAAAATGAGCTATAGAAAGCTCATTTATGATCGATTTTACGGTAGTTATGGTCATTTTTTATGAAAAAAACGATTTTTTTAAATAACTATTATTTCAAAAAATACGCATGATATAAAAAAATTTTTAATAAAAAAGTTGTTTATTTTTGAGTCAAAAAAATAAATATTTAGGTTAAACTGAGAATCAGTAGAAAAAGATTTTATTTATTTTTGATCCCATTGAAAAAAAATCCATTTATTTTATATTTATATTTTAATGAATTTAAAAAAAAAAAATTTTTCCGGATTTCAGTTAAATATAAATATTTATATTTTTGACTCAAAAATAAACAATTTTTTCATTAAAAATTTTTTTATATCATGCGTATTTTTTGAGATAATAGCTATTAAAAAAATCGTTTTTTTTATAAAAAATGACTATAACTACCGTAAAATCGATCATTAATAAGCTTTTACTTCCATTTTGTTTTTCTATGATTCGATAATTTCCGCAAAAATGGCAGGCATTTGAATAAGGGCAAAAAAATTGAATATTTTTTAGTTAGTTTTTTACGAATAAGGCATGCATTTAATTAAAAAATTTCGACGGGGTTTTAAAAAGGGTTTAAAAACCTTTAATTTAAGCTAAGTTGAGCAAAAAAAAAATTAAAAAATGCATGCCTTATTCGTAAAAAACTAACTAAAAAATATTCAATTTTTTTGCCCCTATTCAAATGCCTGCCATTTTTGCGGAAATTATCGAATCATAGAAAAACAAAATGGAAGTAAAAGCTTATTAATGATCGATTTTACGGTAGTTATAGTCATTTTTTATAAAAAAAACGATTTTTTTAATAGCTATTATCTCAAAAAATACGCATGATATAAAAAAATTTTTAATGAAAAAATTGTTTATTTTTGAGTCAAAAATATAAATATTTATATTTAACTGAAATCCGGAAAAATTTTTTTTTTTTAAATTCATTAAAATATAAATATAAAATAAATGGATTTTTTTTCAATGGTATCAAAAATAAATAAAATCTTTTTCTACTGATTCTCAGTTTAACCTAAATATTTATTTTTTTGACTCAAAAATAAACAACTTTTTTATTAAAAATTTTTTTATATCATGCGTATTTTTTGAAATAATAGCTATTAAAAAAAATCGTTTTTTTCATAAAAAATGACCATAACTACCGTAAAATCGATTATAAATGAGCTTTCTATAGCTCATTTTAAAGGTGACTTCTTTGGCTTTTACTTCCATTTTGTTTTTCTATGATTCAATAATTTCCGCAAAAATGGCAGGCATTTGAATAGGGGCAAAAAAATTGAATATTTTTTAGTTAGTTTTTTACGCATAAAGCATGTATTTTTTAATTTTTTGTTGCTCAACTCGGCTTAAACTAAAGGTTTTTAAACCCTTCTTAAAACCCCGTCAGAATTTTTTAATTACGACTATTTTTCACTGAGCCACAAAACTTTAAAGTTTTATCGATTTTCATGTACGGTGGGCAAATGTGGCTGGAGGGTAGTGCATACTGTTAATTTCAGCAACAGCATTTTAAGGTCGCATTTACAGCACGGTGCTATTAATTCAACGATTAACCTTGGTAGAAATTGAAACGCTTTGTATTACCATTTTATGACCAGTAGAAATGGAAACGCTTTTTTAAAACATTTTATGGCCATTTCTTTAGCATTATTATTACTAATAACCTTGAATTTTTATATACACCATTTTTTATGGTCACATTTCTACCAGGGAATTAAAAAATTAATTAACCATTAGTTCAATCACAATCTGTTAATTCAACCGTACTCTTTTTAAATGGCAGTATTAACCTATGTTGCTTGTTTAACAGTACAAGTTTTGTTGAATCCATTGCATATGCAGTTGATCCTACTAAATTTTTTTCTCGATGTATAATTCTGTAAAAAGCCCTTGAATTAAAAATTTATTAAAAATTGATGATATTTTCACAAAACTATTTTTAAATAGTTTTTAAAATTTAATTTAGCATTTTAGAAAGAACAAAGAGACACTGCAAGATGTAAATGGATGATTAATAAATGATTTAATAAATTTTCTTTATCAAGGATTACAATTTTATGACGTGTGCACGCATGTTCATAATATACTATAATAAATATTTAATAAATATGTGCTTTCCGAAATGATTAATATATATCATTTTGCAATAATATTCTTCATACTTATAAAATAATGTACTAAATTCTTTTTCTATATATCTAATTTTTACATTGATATAAATTATAACTTTTCTTTTTAACTTTTTAACGCTTCTTTGCAGCACTGGAAGTACGTCAAGGTATGCATTACCATTTTTGGCCATTAATATCTATCTTCTTTAATCTATTTGTTCACTTGTTTACTTATTTAATCGCCATATCATAAAAATTATTTATATTCATAGTTCATTATAAATTTATAATATTTTGTAAAATTAGAATTAATACCAATATAAATTTAAATAAATTTTTTAACCTTTGTGAGTCCAGTCAAGTACCCCGGTCGTAACTAATCTACATTTTGTTGAATTATTTTTTCATGAAAACGTTTTAAAAACTTCTAAAATTCTCAAAAATAAGTAATTTTTTATTGAATCATGCATATTAAAATTCAAAAAATTTTGTAAACTCTACATTAGTTTTGGAAGTTTTATAAAATATTTTTTAAATAAAAAAATTATAGAAATCCCTCTTTCCTAATACCTATTATTCAACATATTTAATCTTTAAAATATTAAAAAATTTATAATACACTTCTCATTATGTATATTTTTCTAAAAGTAAAGGTTAAATAACAACATCACATATGTCACCATAAGTGCAAACGAATTCTCTAACATAACTAGAATTTAGCATCATGTTGCTCAGTAATTCTATGTTACTTAAGAAAATATCACAAGAGATTAAAATTTCAATATCTTGAGCGCAACTGTAGGTAGCTTGAAAAATCTTGTTGGAAATTAAAGTTTATGTAAAAATATTTAAAATAAGCGAGGTATGCAAAACCATCTTTTTTTTAAATTACTTTAAGATGCATCATTTTGATTTCTGATTAGATACAACTCCACTACACCAGGCATTCAAAATCAATGATACTTTTTAGAATCTAAAAGTAACAAAGTTGATTGACATGTATAGAGTCGGATGATTTTTTTCTGAATAATTGAAAAACAGTACTGGAATCTTTAACTCTTTCTCTTTAATTTAAAAAAAGAGCATCCTTCGATTTCCTCTCAATTTTTAAGCGTTTTGAAAAACAAGGTTTTCGGGATACAGTGGATTACCGCCAACTTTAGTGTTACCGAATAAGCACCACAAGAAAGTAACTGGATGGATTTAGCTTATCATGAGCATGTGCGTGTATATGTAGGTGTGCGTATGCGTTTGTGTATAATTTTAGTAATATGTTACCATCCCTGCATCGTTGTTTCTGGGTGACGCAAGAATAGTATTGTACACACATACAAGCACGCATACACATCTCAAAAACCTTGTTTTTGCAACAATAATTTCAAAACGCTCTAAAATTGAGAAGAAAAATCGTAGGAGACTTTGTTTTAAATTAGAAAGAGTTAAACTTTTCAGTATTGTTTTCCAATTATTCAGAAAAAAATCATCTTACTCACAAGAAGAGTGTCAGGGTATTGGGACGCCGATCCTGCTCAAATTTTGGGAAATGATTTTGTATGTAGAAATATGAAAAAAGCCAAGGTACTAGACTCTAACGCTCAATATTTCTCTAGTTACAGGCAAATAAAGAAAATCTCTATAAAAGTTGCTAGATTTTCAAACGTTTAGAATTCATTAGCATTGATAGCTAAAAGCCTGAACCTTTTTTTAAATGAAAGTTGAGCTCAAATCCTTTCGAATTATCACTTATAACATCCCGAAATATTATTTTTTTCTAAAGTTATAGAGGAATAAAAATTGAAACAAATTTTAGCATTTATTATTAATTAATTAAAATTAATGTTATGAAGACGAATTTCAGGTCCAATTTTTATCCCTCTATAACTTTAGAAAAAAATAATATTTCGGGATACATAGGTGATAATTCGAAAGGATTTGAGCTCAACTTTCATTTAAAAAAAGGTTCAGGCTTCTAGCTATCAATGCTAATGAATTACAAGCGTTTGAAAATCTAGTAACTTTTATAGTGATTTTTTTTATTTGCCTGTAACTAGAGAAATATTGAGTGATAGAGTCTAGTACCTTGGCTTTTTTCATATTTCTACATCTAGAATCATCTCCCAAAATTTGAGCAGGATCGGCGTCCCAATACCCTGCCACTCTCCTTGTCAGTACGCGTTATTAAACTTTGTTAATTTTAGATTTTAAAGAGTTCCCTTGATTTTTAATGTCTGGTGTAGTGGAATTGCATCTAATGTAAAATCAAATTAATACATGTTAAAGTAGAGATCTCAAGCTTTATTTTAAAAAAATCGTTTTGATACATCAATTTAAAGTTAAGTAATCATTCGTCAAATATGATCAATTTATGACGTCAATAATTTTATGCCATACTTTTTTCGCAAAGTGTATTATTCTACTGAAAAAATAAGCGCATACACGCATTCGTGTAAAAGTTATAAAATACCTACACGGAAAAAAATAAATACTCGTAGACACTGCAATTCGAACGAGTTGTGCACTATGCCACTTGACATCGATAGGTAGCGTTCATGCAGCTTCTTTCTAATTGTTACATCATTGTAGTTAATGTTATTAAAGCGCTAGACTAGTTTTTCACTTTCAATATCGATTTTTTTTGGCATATTTTGATAGTAAACTATTCCAAGAACAATTTCTCAAAGTTGTATAGTCGTGTTGTAAATCCTTTCGAAATGGCAGCGTTAACAGGCGGAGCTGACCCTCGACGCTTAACGACTGAGCGGCGTGCCGAGCAGATGTGTTCATTGTTGTGCTCCGAAGGCATCATAAACCAAATAGACGTTGTAAAGAGGGTTGGGTACCTACCTCAAATCATGCTGTCAAATATACACGCTACATCGGTGACGGAGACAGTGCTACGTTTAAAGGTATTTTAGATATGGATCCGTATGACACGCCCTTTGAGAAGTTAGAATGCTATCTACACTTTAAAAAAGAATGGGTACACGATGCCGAAATAAGAAAAAGAGAGTGAAAAGCTTAAGAGGAAGAAGTAAAAAAACAGTAAAATTAACTGATAAAATCATAAGTGAACTTCAAAAATATTATGGCTTGTCAATAATAAGGCATCAAGATAATGTAGATGGAACGTATAAGGAGATTTTAGCTACACATTTTCATATGGGCTTGATTGACAAGAGTCCACAACATCAAAACTGACCGGCCGGCGTGGATAGCTGGTAAAGATATCGCCGAGCGGAAGCTGAAGGAGTCGATATGAAGAAATTCAAACACGATTATTTGCCATTAGATTCAGAAGTTCTAAAAGTTTTGCATTCAATTCATACGGATCCATCGAAAATGGAGTTGCTAAACAGATGCAAAGGGAGTAACACGCAAAATAATAATGAAAACTGTAACGGCTTGCTATGACATTTTGCTCCAAAATGTCTACACAGCGGCCTGAAAACCATAAAATTGGCCAATTTTTTCGCGACGGGTATCTTCAATGATGGCATCTTAAAAATATTTAGAACAATGGGTATAATTGTTGGCCCCTGCGCAAAAGAATATACCGAGACTCGTGACGCGGCGCGTATGCAGCTAGCCAAAAAAAGGTGCGAGGAGACTTCAAAGGAGGCTCGGACAGCTCGTAGATAATCCGCATCTGAGCAAGAGGAAGGCGAATCATATGGCGCTAGAATAGTATAATAACTATAAGTATGGAAAAATTAATTTTATAACACAAAAATCAGTAATCAAAACTTTAAACGCGTTTTTCTCAAAACTGAATTTTCAAAAATGGCTACAGCTCTAGCTCAGAGAAAAATTAAGATATTGATTTAAAATTTTAAACGAATATTCATAACATGTTTTTACATACCATGAACTAGGATCTTTTGGTATTTAAACAATTGACATTTTCCCGGGCAAAAAATGAGCGTTTTTTTTTTAATAAAACTTTTTTTTCAAAACAGTGCAATTTTGTTAATTTTTAACATTTTTAAAATATTCTTGTTCATAGTACGGAGAAACTCATCTAGTTTGATGTCCAATTTTTTTTCAGATCCGAGCATCCTGAGGTTCTCTGCAGCTGCACCCGATTGACGACTTTATTTTTACACTGAAAAATAAATGGTAATGTAGCTGAACTACTGGTAGTCGAACCACGCACATTTAAGTTCGTATGCACGAAGTCTCGCTGCAAAAGAACAGTAGCGCCTCTGTGGCAAAAGAGCTTTACTTCATATCGGAGAGAGCTACATCTGACGCGAGTGGGAACTGAGAAGCCCCGTAAAAAGAACGGTTAGCTTCTTCTGTGGGGCATCACACTCACCACCAGAGAAAAGATTTGCATGCTTACTGTTTGGTAAAGCAGAAGTACTTCGTGGGACTGGTAGTTCACTACTTTCTTTTCAGTGTAGAGGACTTCACGTCGTAGCGTATAACTCGACTTAGAGTCGATATTTTTAGGTGAAACTTTTTTTGTTAACTCATTAAAAGTATCTCAATATATCCTCTAAACCTAAAAATATTTGTCTGTTTGGTTTTTTAGCCCTAGAAAATCACCTTATTTTCACACTCGAGAAACTAGTCTAGTCCCTTAAGTACGCCAAGCTGTGTATAGTATAACCATACACAGAGTGACTGTAAACACGCCTGCTTACGACAACGGTTAGAACAAAACCTATAACAAATATTACTATAAGATATGATAAGGTTAGCAACATCATTTAATAAATGAAACTATATCTTATTAGAAAAATTGCTATTTTACATAGTAAAAATTATACTATAGTAAAATTTGATACGAGAGAGTTAAAATATTTGATATATTATGTTAAAATTATTGCTATAAAAATAATAAATTTTACTATGCATATAATAAATTCTACTTTTTTAAATAATAATGTTGAATCAATGATTTGTAAATTAAATTTTAACCTCAAAATTTTCCACTAAATTGAAAGTACTACTATAATATATAAAGATGATACAAAACTTAATGCGCAACATGTTATGATAGCACAGTCGGTTGCGTTCAGGCTTTGCATTCTCAAGGTACCCGGTTCAACTCCGCTCTAGTTAAGATTTTTTTCGAAGTTAATTTATTTTAAAAAAATTAAATTATTAAATAATTAAATAACTAATTTCGGGTTTAAGAAATAATAAATAAGTTACATTTTTTTCTACGTATCTGTTTTCACAAATTTTACTAGATAACATAGTAATTCTTCTTATAACGCAGAAATATCCCACTCTTCCTATTCAATATAAGTCAAAATTTCTCAAATGGGCCACTAAAAATCGATCGGTCGATTTTCATAGATCCTTTTGGATATTTTAGAAGCTTTATATATAAAAACTAATATCCTGAAACGATTTTCAAAATTTTCAATTTTTCAAAAAGTTATTAAGAAATGAAATTTCTAAAACTTTTTTTTTTTAATTGCGGTATCTCGGTAAATAATTAGTGAATCCTAAAAATTTTCTTATCGTGTATTTAGAAATAATTCAAGAACATGATAATACATAATTTACGTGAAAAATGTAATGTGTTAATAAATAATTAATTTTGCAATAAACAAATGCAAATTCAACAAATTTCTCAGTGTCGTAGCTGAAATTTTTGTTTTACTTTTTTATTCCTTAACTAATTATCTAGACATCTGCACAATAAAATTTATATGCTAATTATTCATAAAAAAGTTATAAATATTTTAATATGTTACATAGTAGCTGTGGCAGACGCGCGGCGCCTACCGCTACGCCTGACGTTGAGCTTCCTAACAGACTTATATTATTTATAATTTTCCGATTAATAAGTCTTTAGAGAATAATTTATATATTATTTAATATTTATTTTAATTGTTTTATAATAAATTTATTCATTTTTTAAAATATTTCACTACTTTTATCATAGAAAATTAGTAATAATTTAATAAAATAATTTATGAATTTGTATTTTATGCAAAAAATCGATTTGGATTTGTTAGTTTAATATTAATAAACTGTGTAACAAAAATTCTTTAGAATGCAAGGTTTTTTCAAATTATTGCAAAAGTTCTGTGATAAAAATAAAGGAATGTATTAAGAAATAAGTATAAACAAATATCAAATAATATATAATAATCTAGGCGCCTAGAGGGTTTCGTATAAAGTTAAAGGTCCCATCAACAAGTAGGTGATTCATATGCATTTTGAGCCGCTGAATCCGAAGTAATATTAATATAACAGCTGAAGTAGAAAAAAATGCCCTAGATTAAAAATTGTAGGAATTGATAACTTAACAGAAGATTTTAGTGAAACTGATGGGGATATAAGAGTAAGAAACAAGCTTGGAGAAATTAACAAGCTCAGTGTTGTGCACAAATACCAAAATAAAAAAACAAACTTATGGTCAATCATAGCTGAAGTTAATGCCAGTGCTTATGATAAACTAATGACTAATAAAAAGGTTTTTGTTGGATATACGAGCTGTAGTGTCTACGATGATTTCAATATTAACATGTAATAAATGCTGTACTTATGGACATTCTAAAAAAAAGTGCCAATGGAAATTATGCTGCAGATTCTGTTCAGGAGAACATGATGAAGACAGTTGTAACAATAAAAATGATGTAAAGTGTATTAACTGCTCAAAATCAAATCAAAGGAACAAAACAAACTGGCCAACAAATCATGTAGCGGACAATAATGAGGCATGTAAATATTATAAACAATTACTGAAAAAAACTATCAAAAAATATGATTACCCGTATGATCCTACAACTAGAAATGGCAAAAATAAATAATATATCTGAAATGAGTAGAGAAATAATAAAAATTAAGGTTATGATTAAGATAGTCTCAATCGATAAAACAGTTGAGCCATTTTCCAACAAATATAAAGTACAGCGCATAGCGGCGACACTGGCTTTGGCTGCGGGAGATTGCAGCAACTCAAGAAAGAAAAAAAAAACAAGGTTATGCACAATGATGTGATAGAAGATGTACAAACGCAAGTATTACAACGAACGATCTCTTATGATGATCTTGGGTCTCTCAATAAAGATTTGAAATCCAATGATAGTATAATATTATATGTAAACATAAGAAGCTTAAATGCTAATTTCGATAAACTGCAGGTCTTTGTAGAGAGACTTAGGGTCAAGCCGTGTGTTATAGTGTGTGCAGAGACTTGGCTTTTGGACCACTATCAATATTATAGCTTGGGTGGATATAGTATGTATTATAATTATAGTAACTTGAATAGGTCGGATGGTGTGGTCGTGTATGTGAATAGGGATGTGAATCATACAAGTGAAATAATTGAAATTAACAAATTAAAAGTTTTAAATACATGCATTAAACTTAGTAATGGTAACTAATTGGAAATTTCATCCTTGTATAGATCACATGACCTAAAAAATACGGAATTTATTTTGGATCTTAAAAATTATCTAAATTATAAAAAGAATTTCAGGAATCACTTGATGATTGGAGATTACAATATTAATATATTGCAAAATAGTAATATAAATTTAGATTTTTTAAATAATTTTCTAGAGATGGGTTTTTTCCTGGTTTTGCGTGCACGACTAGGTCATGTGACCTGACTAGCGAAATTGGAACATGTATTGATAATATATTCATTAAAACTGAATCTATTGGTACCGAGACCTTCAAGTTAAAGATACCTTTAACTGACCATTTTCCACTGTTCGCTAAGATTAAAAGAAATTTAAAAAATATAGTTAAGAGAATAAAACTGTACATAAATATACTTATAATTACAAAAAACTATATAATGTTGTTGGAAATGTTGATTGGTCTCTGTATCAGTTGATGGAAGATCCAAATGTAGCGACAAAATTAATGATTAGTGAAATTCAAAACTGCATGGAAATATGTAAAAAGAAACAATCGATACATTGCAAGAAAAATCTTCCTAGGAAAGAATGGATGACTAATTCTATAGTAAAATCGTGTAATGAAAAGGAATTTCTTTACAAAGAAATGAAAAAAAATCCACATAATGAGGAACTGAAAGTAAAATACAAAAATTATGTCAAGTTGTTAGATAGAATAATAAAGAACACTAAAATAAATTATGATAAACATTTGGTACAACAAAATTGTAATAACTCTAGAAAGTTATGGTCAATAATAGACTCTAAGCTCGGTAATAGAAAAAAGGAAAATGGCTTTATACATGAAATCAAAAACATAGAAAATAAATTGATTACAGATCAAAAGGAAATTGCCAATATTATGAACACTCATTATTGTAATATAGGTGAGAGGATGAGTGAAAAGATTAAAGCACCAAATAATAAATCAATAAAACTACCAGCTATGAATGAAAAGACTATTTCCCTACAACCAACAAATAAATACGAAATACAAAAAATAATAGAAAATTTAAAGGATAGAAACGGAGGTGTAGATAAAGTCAGCTCTAAGATTATTAAGGTAGTGTCTCATCATATAAGTGATGCTTTGGCAAATATTTTTAATAACTGTATAGATAAATCTGTATGGCCATATGTCCTTAAAGCTGCCGAGGTTGTTCCTATATTTAAGTCTGGAAAAAAGCACGATATGAATAATTACAGGCCAATATCTCTGATATCAAACTTCGCTAAGATATTTGAAAAAATTATTTTCAACAAAATCTATGATTTTGTTTTTGAACATAAACTACTAAGTGCAAAACAATTTGGTTTTATCAGAAGTTATATTACAAAGAGGATATATGATAGACTTGATAAGAGTTCCCCTATTGCGATAACTTTTCTTGACCTTGCTAAAGCATTTGACACAGTTAATCACGAAATCCTGCTTGATAAATTGTACGCCTATGGCATAAGAGGAAAGACACATAATTTAATAAAGAATTATCTAAGTAATAGAAAGCAGAAAGTAAGGTTAGCGAAAGTGAAGAAACAGTAGTGAGTACTGGAGTTCCTCAAGGAACAATTTTGGGGCCCTTACTTTTTATAATTTATGTAAATGATCTTTTGATTGAAATGCCTGACGATAATATTATGTCTTATGCAGACGATACAGCAATAATCTCTACAGGTAAAACCTGAAAAGAAGTTGAATTAACAATGAACAAATACCTCAAGGAAGTGTCTGAGTGGCTTGCATTAAATAAACTGACTTTAAATATTAATAAAACTGTATATATTACTTTCGGAAATTACTGTGATAGCGTGCCAAATAATTTTGTATTGAGTATAAATGATGTAAAGTTGAAGAGAGTGGAAGGTTGCAAATATCTGGGTCTGTATTTTGATTGCAGATAAAAATGGAGTGACCATATTAATTATATAATTAAGAAAACTAGATATTTGATTTTTGTATTTTATAAGATTTCAAGGTTTCTAGTAAGTGAAATTCTAATCATGATATATTATGCTTTTTTTCACAGCATTATAAGCTATGATATAATTGCGTGGGAAGGTGCCTACAAAAATGATTTGAATTTGCTTCAAAAAGTTCAAAATAGATTGTTAAAACTAGTTTACAAAAATACTTTTGCACAAAAGAGGCCTTTGAATTTGCAACAGCTATTCTCTTTCGAATGTATTAAATATTATTATAATGGGATAAGGAATATTTGGCTAAACTCTGTTGGTAGAACAAGGTATAAAATTGTACCTCTGCCGAAGGTATGCAAGACTGTAAGTGATAAGAGTTGCTATATCAAAGCAATTAAAATATTTAACCAACTGCCAAATGATTTAAAAAACCTAGATATGAAGTATAAATCCTCTAGTCTTAAATTAAAAACATGGATATACGAAAATATATTCTAACACTAAATTAAAAATAAATACAGAGATATTTGTAATGCGTTAATACGGGGAGTGGGGGGGGTATGAGTGTTGTGAGTGAATGTTAAATGGCTGGAAGTTATAAAGTGTATATCACACTATGACTAACCAGCATTATTTTGTTTTTATTGTTATAATCCAGACCTGCGAACAGGGAATACTATTTTCCTCTGCAGGATTACGACGTTTTTTTGTATATTATAATGTACTCGAAATTGTCTGTAAATGTTATTGTAACTCTGGAATAAATAAATAAATAAATATAATAATCTAGGCGCCTAGAGGGTTTCGTATAAGGTTAGAGGTCCCATCAAGCAAGTAGGTGATTTATATACATTTTGAGCCGCTGAATCCAAATTTGCAACTTGCTTTTCGCGCAAGTGGTCGAGTAATTTGTTATAAACAAATTAATTGTTTAAATGGCTATAGTTTATAAACTACAATAGATGCAGTAATTTTCTCTGCGAAAACTTGTTCTTTAATAGAAAAACAAACAAAAATCGTTATTATTGCATGTCGATTCGATAATTAAAACCAGAGATATGGCAAATATATTGCAAAAAAACATAGAAACATAGCGCAAGCGCGGAAAGCCCTGGTAAAAAACCTTATAACTCGACTACTAATTAATATTTTTTGAAATTTAACATGTGTTTGAAAAATGTCAAAGTCTCAGCTTTAATGATAAATTGTTATATATTACTTTTAAATGTTGATAAATAAGCTAGAATGATTTGAAGCAGAAAAAATTTTCAATTTTCAGAATTTTGTTTGTTTATAACGAAATGATATAAGTTAGCGAACAAAATATTTCTATATTTTTTATATAAAATGATAGGAAATTTCATCTAGTTTAAGAATATGTCTGGCTTTTTAAATTTAAGTAAGTAGAACCTGAGATATCGCTAATTTAAGCTGTAGTGCCAACTCCTTGCAATACGACATATGTGTGCAATATGGCGATCGCTTTTCTTATTAAAAATTCTTTTATTATAAGGTAAGTAATTTCATTCTTTTGTAATAAAATTAATTCTAACTCTGTATTAGGAAATTAAATAAAAATTTAATAAAAAAGGATTCAGCTAAAAATAGATGATTCTAATAAATCGGAAAGTTAAAACAAATTTTTTGAATAAAATGGATTGTTCTTCTTTTTGCAATTGCAAAAAAAAAAATAAATGTAAAAATACTCTATAATTTGAGTAAATTGTTTACTATTATAGTAGAAAAATCAATGATTATTTAAAACCCTAAATCTACTTCATCTAAATGTATTATACATCATTAATATTATGACAAAGTATATAAAATAGAGTCAAAAGTAATTTTATTAGAAAAGAATGAGATTACTTACCTTATAATAAAAGAATTTTTAATAAGGAAAGCGATCGCTATATTGTACACATATGTCGTATTGCAAGGAGTTGCCGCTACAGCTTAAATTTGCGATACCTCAAGTTCTACTTACTTAAATTTAAAAAACCGGACAGATTCTTAAACTAGATGAAATTTCCTATCATTCTATATCAAAAATATAGAAATATTTTGTTCGCTTACCTATATTATTTCGTTACAAACAAACAAAATTCTGAAAAATTGAAAATTTTTTCTGCTTCAAATCATTCTAGCTTATTTATCAACATTTGAAAGTAATTTATAACAATTTATCATTAAAGCTGAGACTCTGACATTTTTCAAACACATATTGAACTTTGAAAAATATCAATTAGTGGTCAAGTTATAAGGTTTTTTACTAGGGCGTTCCGCGCTTGCGCTACGTCTCTATGTTTTTTTTTTGCAATATACACTCCCCTCCACGTGCTTTTGCGCACCCGGAGAAAAAATTGTAAGAGCTAAAACATTTTATTACTCAGCAGCTAAAAGTCGTAACTCAAAAAATCCAACGGCGTTCGAAAGAGCAGGTGAAAAGCTTTCGAAAATACTATTGTGAACTTTAAAAAACTTAAATTTAAGTCGTTTGGAAAAGTTAAAAAACAACTAAAAAAAAGCAAAAAAATTGGTCTTTTTTTAATTTGTTGCAGATTTATATCCAATAATCGTAGCTTAAAAAAACAAAGTGGGTTATTCAGCTTTAAAATGAGGGGTCAAGCATTTGTTTTTGTCATTTTTTACCAGAGCTACAGGATTTTTTGTTAAAAAACACGTTTTTTTTCAAATGCCAATATTTTGAAAAGTAGGCGAGATAGAAAAAAACTTTAGAGAAAAAAAGTTACATTTTTACGTACACTGAAAAGGGGTTAGAACAGTGGTTGTACTCTATGGCGGCGAGTGGCGCTAGTATCGATAGCGAACATTCATTGAAGTACGAGAGAGATGCTAGTGTTTTCTAGAGGATAATGAGTGCTCTCTGCGAGGTTTTGAGTGTTCTCCGCGATGTTTTTTGTTCGAAGAAATGAGCAGGTCTTCGCTCAGAGAATAATGAGTCTTCTCTAGAGACTACTAGTTCGCATTTCGACGCGTAGGCTGACTGTATTCTAAAAAAAATGACACCGATTGTACCGTAGAGTACAGTCACAGTTCGCTTCCCTTTTCAGTGTATAGAAAACAAACTTGCAGTTTAAAATAGAATTCAAATAAAAAAAATTTTTTCGACTTTCAAATCTACTAAAAAATTATAAAAAATTTATAAAAAAAAAGTCGAAAAAATTTTTTTTATTTGAATTCTATTTTAAACTGCAAGTTTGTTTTCTATACGTAAAAATGTAACTTTTTTTTCTCTAAAGTTTTTTTCTATCTCGCTTACTTTTCAAAATATTGGCATTTGAAAAAAAACGTGTTTTTTAACAAAAAATCCTGTAGCTCTGGTAAAAAATGACAAAAACAAATGCTTGACCCCTCATTTTAAAGCTGAATAAATACCCTTTTAAACCCAGTTTGTTTTTTTAAGCTACGATTATTGGATATAAATCTGCAGCGAATTAAAAAAAGACCAATTTTTTTGCTTTTTTTTAGTTGTTTTTTAACTTTTCCAAACGACTTAAATTTAAGTTTTTTAAAGTTCACAATAGTATTTTCGAAAGCTTTTCACCTGCTCTTTCGAACGCCGTTAGATTTTTTGAGTTACGACTTTTAGCTGCTGAGTAATAAAATGTTTTAGCTCTTATAATTTTTTCTCTGGGTGCGCAAAAGCATGTGGAGGGGAGTGTATTTGCCATATCTCTGGTTCTAATTATCGAATCGACATGCAACAATAACAATTTTTTTTGTTTTTCTATTAAAGAACAAGTTTTCGCAGAGAAAATTACTGCATCTATTGTAGTTCATAAACTATAGCCATTTAAACAATTAATCTGTTTATAACAAGTTACTCGACCTCTTGCGCGAAAAGCAAGTTGTAAATTCGGTTTCAGCGGCTCAAAATACATATAAATCACCTACTTGCTTGGTGGGACCTCGGACTTTATACGAAACCCTCTGGGTGCCTAAACTATAATTAATTTTTTACTATTTTAACCTTAAAATCGCAATTTCGTTGTTCTTCTATCACTCTCATGGCAAAAAATACGGTTCACAACTGGTATAAAAAGGCTTTTTATACCCGTTACAAAATATACTATTTCCCAACGTGGTTAGCAAAAACCGATTTTCGGCGCCTGTTTTGAGTGAGCAAAATACCATATTCCCTCACTCACAAGGAGAGTGCATTGCATTTAGGTCTTGGATTTTCTTCTAGCTTTGGGATCTTTTTTCTTACATAAAATCATGAAAAAAAGCCGCGTCCATTCTGTCCAACGCTCGATTTTTTCCGAGTTATGAGCAGTTTTGTCTGTTTTGTTCAAAAAATTGCATCTGCTTTATAATTTTACAGTTTTTGAACTACTTATTCTAGAAGGTTTTTACTGATTGCATCTTAAAGTTAAGATTAAAACCTTTCGATTAAACAAAAAAGGTGCTCAAGTTGTTATAAAGTTATGGGCGAATAAAAATAGCGCAAATATCTAGCTCAAAAAATGCATAGAAAATAAATGCAACATTTTAGTCAGAAATCCATTTCAATTTTTATCCCTTCATAAGTTTTAAACAACTTGAGCTTTTTGGACACGTTTTTATTTTAATCGAAAGGTTTTAATTTCAACTTTAATATGCAATCAGTAAAAACCTTCTAGAATAAGTAGTTCAAAAACTGTAAAATTATAAAGCAGATGCAATTTTTTGAACAAAACAGACAAAACTGCTCATAACTCGGAAAAAATCGAGCGTTGGACAGAATGGACGCGGCTTTTTTTCATGATTTTATGTAAGAAAAAAGATTTCAAAGCTAGAAAAAAATCCAAGACCTAAATGCAATGCACTCTCCTTGTCAGTGGAGAATGGGCACCAAAATCGGCACCAAAATGGGCACCAAAATCGGATTCCGCTCACCTTGTTGGAAAAAATTCCATACCCCACTCGTGGCAAAATAGGTCACTAACTCGTTTTTTTTTGTCATTCTCGCTATGCTCGAGTGACAAAACAACTCGTGAGGGAATGAACTATTCGGCTCACTAGTAGAGTAATGTACTATTCTGACGATTTATTAATCGGCGTAGAAAATTATAGATAATATAAGTGTGTCGGGAAGCTCAGTGTCAGGCGTAGCGGTAGGTGCCGCGCGTCTGCTACAGCCGCTATGTAACATATTAAAATATTTATAACCATTTTATGAATGAAGAGGACATAAATTTTATTGTGCAGATGTCTAGATAATCAATTAAAGAATAATAAAAATGTAAAAAAAAAAATTTCAGCTGCGGCACCGATAAGTTTGTTGAATTTGCATTTTTTTATTGCAAAATTATTTATTTATTAATAAATTATATATTATTATGTTCTTCAATTATTTTTAAACTTAAGATGAAAATTTCGTTAGGATTCGCCAATTATTTATCGAGATATCGCAATTTAAAAAATAAGGTTCTGGAAATTTCATTTGTTAATAACTTTCTAAAAAAATTGAAAATTTTGAAAATTGTTTTAGGATATTAATTTTTATATATAAAGCCTCCAAAATATCCAAAAGGATCTATAAAAATCGATCGGTCGATTTTTAGTGGCCCATTTGAGAAATTTTGACTCTTCATTACAATCTATAATTATCTAAAAATCTAATTTATGGAGTACATAATCTGAATAATTTATTTTGATTTTTCCAAAAATACGAAATGGCGGCTAAAACTTGTAAAAATAATGAAAAATCGACATAAAGTAGTTATAAATTTTCGCTACATACCTTTTTTCTCAAGTTATCATAAACTTGTGAATATTATGAAAAATTGATGCAAAATTGTGGTTTTAATATTGCACCTTGAATTTTCAAATAATATAAAAAAATTACTAAAGTAAAAATATAAGAACGTACCTATTATCGTAAAAAATGAAAAATTAATACAAATAAATCTGAGAAATTTGCAATTAGAACGTTTGAACAATCATAATTTAATCGATACTAAACTATTTGTTCCTTTATTACTTTCAAAACATTGACTGAAACTTCAGCTATAACTTTAATTCGTACGATAAATAACTTTTATGTTATCGTACCAGGTATTCGGTGTTGTATGTGCAAAGCTAGCTGAATGGGTATTGAGAACACATACATTTTAGTTTGTGGCGCAACTATATTCAGTTTACTATACTTCGCATTAAAAAGTATAGATGTGTCTATACGTCGCAGTGTGACGTATAGAGTCATCTATACGTCGCAGCATAAGGTAGGAATTAGCTATAGTAAGTTGGCATGTAGATAGTATGGAGCGATCGCCGAAGTCGTAAAAATGATAAATTTAAATTGGCGTGTTTTGTTTTGTCTTTTGAAATTTTGATATTTGATGAATTAAAACAAATATGTGATAAAAAAACAATTGATTAATCATAAAAAAATTGGTGTTAATAATGAAACAATAATAACACAGGTCAACACTTGATCTACGCTGAAACACCAGACACGATCTGGCATAACAAGGGTTTTTGAGGTCGCTGATTACGATAAGAAGGTCGATTAACCTCCATCACGTCAGGTTCAAGGCCATTTGAAGGTCAAATATGTTAAAATAATAGATATCAATTTTATGACTTAAGAATGAGAAAGAACGGAAAATTTTATGTTCAGATATGATTTTAGAAATATTTTTTCATGACCTTAAATGACCCTTAGAGGTCATCTCGAGGTCAAAAGCTCTAAGAGTCATATTTTTTTATCTGGCGTGATAAAACCTTCGAGCATATACTACTGGAGGAAGCCTCCCAGCTATTAACTGCGTTACAAGGCAAAGAAAGAAAAAGCCTCTATTTTGGTACGTGCTATCTCTCTCTCACTTTCTTAGTGGGGAACAGAAGCAGCCAATCAAATCAGGCTAGAGAGAGACAGTACGTACTAAAATAGAGGCTTTCTCTCTCTTTGCCTTGTAACGCTTGCTGCCATTCAGAGGCTTCCTCCAGTAATATATGCTCGAAGGATAAAACTCGTCAAGGTTACAAGATTTGGAGAAAATGCCTTCCATAAAACATATAGGTTTTATTCTGAGGCATCGATTAGTGATCTTGGTTTTGACCTTAGAGGTTATTTTCAAGGTTATTTAAAGGTCACATTCGATAATTCAATAGATATCAATTTTTTGACTTCGGAACCAGAAAGAGCGGAAAATTTCATGTTCAAATATGATTTTAGAAAAATTTTTTTATGACTAGATGACCCTTAGGAGTTATCTGAAGGTCAAAAACTCTAAAAGTCATATTTCTGTTCTGTAGTCATCTTTTCGATCTTCGTGGGGTATCTTACGGCTTTTGGTGTCATTGATTTCAAATACGAGGTTTGTTGACCTGTATCACGTCAGATTCAAGATTGTTTGAAGGTAAAGTATAGAAATAACCTTGGGAAAAATCGGAAACAGTCATTCAAAGTCATTTCAAGGTTAAGTTGAGCTTTTCTTTCGAGTTAAACCATGAAATACCATAAAAAAATTTGAAAAAATTCACACATACGTTTCTTTGGTTACCGAGTTCAAATACAAAGTTTGTCAACCTTTATTAACCGAGGTTCAAGGTCATTTGAAAGTCAAGTAGAGAGATAACCTTAAGAAAAATCTGAAAAAATTCACAGGAGGGTTGTGTTAGCGGCAGTCGATCCCATAGTTTCCTTGACCTTACAACGCATAGTGGGGCTTGAATATTTAGAACCATCCGCAAGTTCTAAACTTCTGAGACCCATGAACTATGAGCCATTCCAAAGCATGTACCTTGAAGTTCCTTAACCCTAAGTTTATGAACCCCGAACCCACGTACTTCAACCTTATGAATCCTTGATGCATAAACCCCGAACTCGTAAAACTTAAATCCAAAAACCTTAAACGCGTAGACCCTAAACCCTAAAATTAAAAGCCATATTAACCTTAAGCCCATGAAGCCCGAATCCATATAGCACAAACCTACAAACACTAAACCCATGAACATTAAACTCGTAGCCTCTGAACTCAGGAACTCTAAATCTGAAAACCTTTAAGTCATGAACCCAAATCTTATATACTCAAAACCCAGAATCTCTGAACCCATAAACCTTAAACCTAAAAACCCTAACCTCGTAAACTGTAAAATTATAAATCCCGTTACCATAAATCCAAGCCCATGAACTCTGAATCCATATACCCTAAATTGATAAACTCCGAACTCATAAACCATAAAATTTTCCTAAAATCGGTAAATATTTGTGATTTGCAGCTGGTTTTAAATAAAATTCTTGCTATATATGCAGTGTGTGACGCCTGTTAGTCATTCAAGGCTGTTAAAGTAGGAGGAGAATGTAGAAAACATGTTTATACTGTAGCGGTTACTTATTTATTAGGCCAAAGGAATAAGGGCGTTGTGTATCTGAACCTTCTCTACCGGGTGCTTTAGTGACGCTAGGGTCAAACCGAAGGAGGTGGAAAGGATGGACGGGGTAAAAATGGGAAAATGACCGGATCTACACTACACTTGATACTATTCAAAGTGCAAACAATGAAAGAATTAGTCAATGATTACTTGTGTAACGGAATCAAAGTAGCCATATTAATCATCCTCTCGATAACATTAACGTTTATTAGTAAATGATCTGCGAATCGCTTCCCTCTTATGTGTTTTATTCGCATCTCTTCTTAAGCTCCAGCAATAGTTTGCTAGCATATTCTTGCCCCAAATTCCTTGATACCTACTTTATAATTTTCTCAAATCCTAGTGCATTGTTTCCCTCTGTTCTTCACTAAAGTCCCCTAACTTTTCTGGGAAGTAATCGATATGAGAATCCAGAAAGTGAGGTTTCAGATTCATAAGACAACCAACTTCTTTAAGTTGGTCAACATTTCTGAAACGATTTGTTTATTATTTGGATCTTTGTGATTTCCCAAAAAAATTTTCATCACATCTCTAAAGCTTTGCCAAGCTACTTTCTCGTGATCTGTCGTTAATTTTTCCAATTCCTCGTTTTTTAACAAATCTCTTATTTAAGGTCCAGTAAAAACACCCTGTTTTATTTTCGCTTCTGAAAGAAATGAAAATATTTCAAAGATACACATGAAAGCATTGCTCTAATTTCTACTCATCGCTTTAACAAATTGCTTCGCGATGCTTAATTTTATGTGCAATGGTGGAAGAGGGACTTTATGTGGAGGTATCAAACTTAACGTCAAAACCTTTAACACCTGGAATTAATTGTGTTCTAAGAGGCCAAACTTTTTTAATGTTATGTTAATCTTGAGCTCGACTATTCCATTCGCAAAGAAAGCGTAGATAAGACGTGAATCCTTTTTGTAGTCCCAGAATAATAGTGCTTATTTTCAGGTCACCACAAATATCCCATTTATGTATATCATATTTTAGTTTCTGTAACAGATCTAAGTAATGGTACTCTTCTTTTATAACAACAGAATGAGCAACAGGTAATAGGAAATATACATTTTTATTGTAGAGTAAGATTACTTTCAAACTTCTTGTTGAGGAATCTATAAAAAGACGCCAAAGTTAAGGTCTATATTCAATGTTAAATTCCATATCCAAGCCTTCAATATTAGTACAGTAAACCAAATTACTCATTTTAGTGAAAAACATCCTGAATGATTTTTCTCTTGAACGATATTATGTTCTGTGCGTTCCTGGAGCTAAGCATTATTTTTCGTTCAATCTTGACGCTGAAAAATCAGAACTTTCTTTTGAAAGACAAAAATCTCGACAAAGATCATTTAACTCATCTTCATTAAAATTTTCTTCATTTTGATTGTCTTCAGTTTCAGAATGTGACGACATATTGTTCAATTAACTTTCATCATCTTTTGATGTGTTGAGTGATTGATCCAACATTTCCGCATCATCAATATGTAGTATGCTCTTCATTAGTCGAAACTTGAACTGGTTGATCATTTGTATCCATATTCATACTGTTGTCATCATTGAAAGTTGCATCAATAAATTTAGGAAAAGTTACAGACGCTACATGCAGATAAGTTATTGATAGCTTGTTCGTGCGGTTATATCCGAATAGGTTGGTTGGACATAAATAGCAATCAGATGTGTGATTCAATGGATTCCTCCATATCATTGGAGAACAAAATATCTGTTTGTTTATCCTGTTCAGAATATTGTGGCATTTACGACAAATAGTTTTTGGTGTATAAAAGATATTCAAAGAATCAGTCTCGATTCCAAAGCATTCTGTATATTTCTTTTTCAATGCTTCTGAAAATGTGAATTTATTTTTAGGAGTGTAATAAATTCACTGAAATTCAATGACAATTCCACTGAAACCGGTAATATTTTCACTGAAATCAGTTGACATTTTCATTGAAATCAGGTGACATTTCCACTAAAACTCGTTAACTTTTTCACTAAAATTCAGTGATTTTTTTTACTGAAATCCAAATAGTAAATATTCTACTATTTCATTCAGCTGAATTTCACTAAACTCATGTGAAGCGATTTTCACTCACTCTTTCAGTGGAAATTTCACTGAATTTTATTGGGATTTCACTGAATTATATTTAGAAAGTACATTTATTATTTTATATAGTTCCTCATACTTATTACAACGACATAAAATTATCTACGCCATTTGGGTAAGCAGGATAAATAAGGGGCAAGTTTGTTGCAAGAACAGTTGTTCGAATTTCATGCACTATAAATACAATTTTGATATTATTACTGAATGGCGTACATTTACTGTAGCAATTAGCAAATGTTTATGCGATGCTATAGCTGAAATATTTGAAACTGTTGCATTTCGAGCTAGCATTCAAGCAAAATCAATAGAAACAAACTTAACGTCAGATGCTCTTTTTGTGTAGGCGAAGAAACACTACAAAAGTGTACAATTTTTTTATTATGACAATAAAATGCATAAGAAAACGAAAAGGTTTTCTCAAGCACCCCAAGTAATTCGAATTCAAGATGTCCATACATTTTTTGTCATAGATAATAAACTAATAATCAAAAGGTAATCTTCTGAAATAAAAAGATTGAATATAATAAAATATCCTACACTGGAATATATGCTAAAAAGAATATCATAAACTAGTTTTAATATAGCAATTAGAATACAAAAAATTAATTAATTAAAAGCACAAAAACGTAAAAAAAAATTTTTTCAATTAAAAAAAAAGCAGAAAAAATAGAAATAAAAAAGAAAAAAAGGTAAGGTAGTGGAACCAATTATTGATCATTTAAGGAAAAGCTTGAAAAAAAATACAAATAATTTAATTTTTAATAAATAAAATTATATAAAACCTATTTTGTTAGAAAATATAGTACTTATTTATCGCGAAAATAATTAATTTTATTCATTTTATGCAATAAATATTTTTTAATTTCTATTTTATTTTAAGCATCGTAAGAACCAATTATTGATCAGCATTTTAGGTTAGGAACCAATTATTAATCAAGGGAAGAACCATTTATTGATAACATTAAATTCTGGAAACTAGGATGCATAAATTCATTTATTTTTTAAAATAACTTTATCTTATAAAGTTAAATCTTGTACAGATATTAAATTTTATATTAAATAATAATAATTGAAACTAAAATTGCAGCCTTAAACAACATATTTAAATATAATTTAAGTATGTATACATTCATGAATACAAGGAAAGCGATTCATTATTAAAATACTCAAAAATAGTGCATAGTTACTGCTTAAAACTATAAAATTTGTAATAAATTACATTTTTTTTAATCAGTCTACTTTTTCTTTTCTAATTATTTTTTTAGGCTTGATATTCTTTAATTTATCTCTAATTATTTTTTCTTCTGAAATCAAAGTTTTATTTTGTTTTACCAGTTGACTTTTACATGACAAATTTTCAACCATCTCTAAATCTAATTGTTTAGTCTGAGCTTCTAATAATGATCGTTTTTCTTCTGATGAGTTTTCAAACGTAAATATCCTTTACTTTTTATGTATAATGTTTTGCTAGCTTGTCTTACTTTAACTCCTCTCCTAACCTCATTTACAGTTTTTTCCATATCGGAATCATTGTTTTTCTTTGTACTGTTTTTTTCTAGAAAAAAACCAATGAAATAATAAATATAACTAATTTAACTTAATAAATATTTTATTTCTTTTAAAATAACTTGAAAAAATCATTAGAGATTCGATTATCAATAATAGGTTCCCTGTATAATTTAAGTAACCAATTGATAATCATTAAAATAAATAAGGCTTAGTTGTATAAATAAATTCGTACCTCTTTTAATTTTGCCATTTTAATGCTTTAATTTATGTATAAAGAATCCCTTTAATGAAAATATCACTCAAAAGCAAAGAAAAATGCATTAAGAAGGGGCCGAACTATCTGTCTTTGTCTAATAGCGTTTTTCATCATTTATGTAAGCACTATCCGGTATAACAAGAAAAAAATAGCAGCCCCCGCTAGATATTAGTATAATAAGTAAATTTTGTAATAACAACCAAATTTTTTCACTGCGTAGTTTTTGAATAATTAGAGACCTACCAAAAAAAGATAGGTTATATTCTAGATTGCTAGTAGGTCTCTAATTAGTCAAAAACTATGCGGTAAAAAATTTGGTTGTTATTACAAAATTTACTAATTATACTAATATCTAGCGGGGGCTGCTATTTTTTTCTTGTTATACCGGATAGTGTTTACATAAATGATGAAAAACGCTATTAGACAAAGACAGATAGTTCGGCCCCTTCTTAAGTCCACTCACTGTTCTTCCGCCATTGCTTAAGCTGTTGCCCGTGCAAACACATGAAACGTAACAGATGATTTTCATGAATTTTTTTTTCAAATTTGACAAACTGAGTGAGCATAAAAACTTTTGAAATAAGTTTATCAATGCTTTATTTATTAAATATAATTTCTTTTTAATAAAAAAAAATCTTAAAACTATTTTAAAATAAATTTTTTTACAAAATTATCATTATTTGGTCCCCGATCAGTGATTGGTTCCACTACCTTAATGCAGACTTTAAAAAAGACAGTCTTAAGAGGCGGCCGTATAATCCTGTTCTTATCTAATCTAAATTTTCGTTATTATTAATAAATTGAATATTTTCATACAAAAGTAAAGGCAGAGCCCAATAGATTTAAGGACGAGCAAACGATTCTATTCTATGAAAAAATATAAAATTTTCATTAGTTTTTGGGTGAAGACTGAAACGGAAAAACAGTTAAAATTAACTTATCAAATTCGACTGTTTTATATATAAAAAAGTATAATATTTCAACATCCTGTATTGATAAGGACGTATCTCAGGTATGCATCTAACAAACACGCATCTCAATTTTGCATTTAATAAAATCGTATTTCATCGTTAATCTAATAAAGACGTATCTCAGGCGAGTTAGAAAAAAGTGATGTAAACGTTAACTATACTCAAAATAATGTTAAAAAGAGTGGTTTAATATCATACAAAATATTCAAAATTTGGCTTTGATTAATATATAAATTAGTGTCATATGTTAGATAAATATTAATCAAAGCTTCGAAAGCTTTCGAAAAGTACCATATGACTACTTGAAATACTTTCGTTTACGAATATTTTAAGAATAGATTATATAAGTTGATTACATTTTTGTCTACGGCCTTGTTCCATTTGATATGGAACAGGTCATATATATATATATATATATATATTTATGTCCTCGTAAGCCGTATTCGTGTCAGTGTGTAAAGGGTATGCTAAATTTGTATTGGCATCGCATATGTCTCAGACACGCTCCTCGACTTTTTATAATTGAGACTCAATATGTCTCAGGAGAAATCAATATATCATCACCGATGCTATTATGTTTCGTTCAATATGTCAAAGAGCAATCACATTGAACGGAGGTCAACGAAATAAAATGATTCGCGCTTTGACAGCAGCTTTACTCATTACAAAATGTTAATCTCAGAAACATCAATATAACAGAAAAAATCAATAAAACTAAAATTGAATTTAAAAAATCTTAGAATAAACATTAATATTTTTAACTAATAAATTATAGTTCCTCATGCGACCTACTTCAAACATAAAATCATCTATGTCCTTTGGCCGTTTATATAAATCGAAGGACGAAAAATTTTTTTGCGCTAAAAATTAGTAAAATGGTTCTTTTCCATATTATGAACTACTCAGAATTTTTTTAGATTTTTTTAGTATATATTATTAGAGCTACAAAGCTTCTAAGTTGGGCTAAAACCATATTTTTGACATTTTTGACTAAGGCTTTAATAATAATATTTAATAAAAAATTTATTATTAAAAAACTTTTTTCTTCAAAATATTCTAAATTTTGAGAAAGTAGGTAATATATGTATGAATATGGCCTACAAATTTCAGAGTGGACATCCTGGGCAATCCCTTGGAAAAAATAAAAATGTAATTAAAAATAATGAAAAATGTGATGTAAATACTCATCGGTTGCCGATGTCCCTTGGCAAACATTCATAGAAATAATTGTATACTTCACAAATATTAAAATATATTAAAAAATATCTTCTGAAAGATTTAGAGTGAACCAAACCTTGAGATTTTTTTAACAAATCATGTGCCACCGTAGCATATGAAAAATATACTTAAATACTGAATTTTAAAAAATTTTTGTATATTTCATAGTTTAAGGTTATATAATACTGCTAATATTTCCAATAACACATGATGACAGATAACTATATGTAAAATTCTTTTATTATAAGATTCAGAATGGATTTTTTTATAAGAAAAAAATTGAATGTCATTGAATTTCTTGAATATTATGATTGGTAACTAAAATATTCTTTGTTTATTTGACTGAAAAGATTTGGAAAATTATTTTTGCTTTATTTCTTTCATAATTTGAACATAATCTATCTCAAGATACAATAACACTTTAAAGAATAATTAATTTAATTTTTAGTCAAGAAATAATTTTACATATTGAATATTGTTAACAGTCAGAGATAATAAGACATGATCCGCTTTGTACTGATAATTTATCACATTTGTTGTTGCATTTTTATAGTAAAACTAACTCAAATTTATAACTAACCAATATTTAAATTCAATTTTTTTATTCACTGAATACAAAATTTATATGCTCATACCTTTTTCCTAGATGTATCAGTTACAAGATACAAAACTAAAAATGCACTTCTACTTATATGTTAAAACTTTTTGTGTAAATTCATGAGAATATTGTTAAATATTATTTAATTTAAGTCCAATTGATTTCATCCACTAGGATATTGATTCACAAATTAACTTATACTGATCTTCGACGTACTGAGATACAAAAAGCCATGAGTTCAGTTATATATCATTACCCCGTTAAAAATAATCAGGTGATAAATCACCTGATTTTTTTCACCAGGGTGACTATAAGAAAAAGTAAATAGAATATTAATATATATCAATCTCTATTATATGTTGATTGTAATTATTTGTTTAAATTAATTATAAGTTTTCATACATAAATACATATAATTATTGCTGTCACATCATTAGATTCAATGACAAATTTTCAGAAAATTTAAGATACAATAACCAATTTTCATAGAATTATAACGTTTATTACTAATATAAATAAAATCAAATACATTTAAAAAAGACAACAAAAATTAGAATCAATCATTTTCTAAAACTGAACTTCATAATAACATCAGTAGATACTTTAATCTTAACAAAACTGATTAAATGAAATTCAATTCAGTGTGTGTTATACACTCAATCTATATAAGAATATTATCATTTACCTGTTATTCGCATCAATATTATAATATTCTGCACCTGCACTGATATAAAAAGAATGCTCGCTTGAAAGGTCTTAAATATACTTAAAAAATATGCATGTTTATAATTAAAATATAGATTATTAAATTCTTTATATACCGTGTATTTAAAAATTTAATACTAATATATGAAACTGTAAAAACATATATAAAAATTGATGAATTATTTTTATTTTAATGGAGTTAACAGAACAAGAAAATGATTTGCATTTCACATTGCCATCTATGATTAGATTTCATTTAATCAGTTTTGTTAAGATTAAAGTATCTACTGATGTTATTATGAAGTTCAGTTTTAGAAAATGATTGATTCTAATTTTTGTTGTCTTTTTTAAATGTATTTGATTTTATTTATATTAGTAATAAACATTATAATTCTATGAAAATTGGTTATTGTAATTTAAATTTTCTGAAAATTTGTCATTGAATCTAATGATGTGACAGCAATAATTATATGTATTTATGTATGAAAACTTATAATTAATTTAAACAAATAATTACAATCAACATATAATAGAGATTGATATATATTAATATTCTATTTACTTTTTCTTATAGTCACCCTGGTGAAAAAAATCAGGTGATTTATCACTTGATTATTTTTAACGGGGTAGTGATATATAACTGAACTCATGGCTTTTTGTATCTCAGTACGTTGAAGATCAGTATAAGTCAATTTGTGAATCAATATCCTAGTGGATGAAATCAGTTGGACTTAAATTAAATAATATTTAACAATATTCTCATGAATTTACACAAAAAGTTTTAACATATAAGTAGAAGTGCATTTTTAGGCACGACCGCTATACGGAAGTGCCTTATATTTTCGACATCGCGAAAAATGTAACTCTTTAAAATATGTTTTTTTATGATAAAAAACTTATTTTTATAGCAAAATAAGACTATTACGAGGCTTCCTTAAAATGTATGTATGGATGTATGTGTGTGAGAAATCAAGTTTATGAATTTTCTCGACGAGTTTTTATCCGATCTGAATTATTCAAACGTGAAATTGTTTCAAATAATAACACAAGTAAACGTTCCTATTTTGAAAAAAATCGTTGGAAGCGTTTTTGAATAGGCGCCTTTTAAATGGTCAAAAAAATGGATTTTTGGTAATAACTTGAAAAATACGATTTTTTTTCACAAAGTATATTTAATAAAAGTTATAGAATATAAAAAAAATTAATCTTTTTTATATTATACATTTTTCTCTAAAGTTAATATTTTTCAAATTGTTCATGAAAAATGTTGAAATTAAAGGCTTTTTAATGATAATTTGATAAATATTATTTAAAAAAATATATATATAATTTTAAAAAGATTCATCTTATTTTTTTCTATAAATTTTATTTAATATACTTTTTTTCAAAATTCGTTTTTTTCAAGTTATCACCAAAAAATCATTTTTTTAACCTCTAAAGGGATAACTGTTTTAAAACCGCTCGAACGATTTTTTTTTAAACTGCCAATATTTATTTGTATTATTGTTTTAAATCATCCTCCGCCGGAATGATTCAGATCAAATAAAAACTTAATACGAAACTTTACTTTTAAGCTACTGAACTATTTTTTTTCTTATAACTTTTGATAGATTATCCTATCCAAAACTTTAAAAAGTATACATTAATGAAAATATGTCTTTTTCACATAACATAAATTTTTTCGAAATCAATCTACTTAATTCACAAGAAAAATTAAAATAATTATAAATTTGTTTTTTCAAATAAATACAATAAACTCAAACCTCCTGTTGAAAGATGCGGTAAAAAATACAATGAAAAAAAGAAATAAGATTAACTTTTAAGGCTTTTGCGTTTGTAAATGATTTGTTTTAATATTTTTTAAATATCAAATAGCGAGTGCGAAGCGCGAGCGTTTTCGGTCGTGCCTTATATGCAAGAAGCGGAGCTTTTTGCATGCCTTGTATCGCTTCGCGATGCAAGGCCCGAGGGCATTTCAGAGCTGAGCGAAGCGAAGCTCTGAAAGAACCAAGGTGCGAGCCACAGCGGCCCAAAGGGCCGCTGTGGCGAGCTATTTAGTTTTGTATCTTGTAACTGATACATCTAGGAAAAAGGTATGAGCATATAAATTTTGTATTCAGTGTATAAGAAATTGAATTTAAATATTGGTTAGTTATAAATTTGAGTTACTTTTACTGTAAAAATGCAATAACAAATATGATGAATTATCAGTATAAAGCGGATCGTGTCTTATTATCTCTGACAGTTAAGGCGACTACGGAAGTTCGGTTCGATTTCATTTTGTAGTTTACAAATTACTCTTTCAGTTTCTAAAATTTTTTGGATTTTTTAATTTTCCACCATTTATTATAATCCGTAGAATGGTTGAAAATTAAAAAATCTGAAAATTTTTACATATTGAAAGAGTAATTTGTAAACTCAAAAATAAAACCTAACCTAAAATCCGAAGTCGCCTTAACATTATTCAATATGTAAAAGTATTTATTGACTAAAAATTAAATTAATTATTCTTTAAAGTGTTATTGTATCTTGAGATAGATTATGTTCAAATTATGAAAGAAATAAAGCAAAAATAATTTTCCAAATCTTTTCAGTCAAATAAACAAAGAATATTTTAGTTACCAATCATAATATTCAAGAAATTCAATGACATTCAATTTTTTTCTTATAAAAAAATCCATTCTGAATCTTATAATAAAAGAATTTTACATATAGTTATCTGTCACCATGTGTTATTGGAAATATTAGCAGTATTATATAACCTTAAACTATGAAATAAAAAAAAATTTTTTTAAATTCAGTATTTTAGTACATTTTTCATATGCTACGGTGGCACATGATATGTTAAAAAAATCTCAAGGTTTGGTTCATTCTAAATCTTTCAGAAGATCTTTTTTAATATATTTTAATATTTGTAAAGTATAGAACTATTTCTGTGAATGTTTGCCAAGGGACATCGGCAACCGATGAGTACAAGTTAACATTGAAATGAGTAAATGTAGCTAAAAATCACATTTTTACATTTTTATGATTTTTAATTACATTTTTATTTTTTCCAAGGGATTGCCCAGGATGTCCACTCTGAAATTTGTAGGCCATATTTATACATATATTACCTACATCGATGATTTTCTTGGATATGGGATCCTGGTTCGAAACCTTGAAAAGTGGTATTTCAATGCTTTAAATGACTTTAGCTCAGCGAATGACTACATTAGCACTTTTAAATTAATTTTTTCTCAAAATTTAGAATATTTTAAAGAAAAAAGTTTTTTAATAATAAATTTCTAATACGCAACCCAACTGACTAGGAGAGGCCCAGACCTCCGGATCACGGATTTTGCTCAAACTTCGGGATAAGTATCTAGGTGTCAAAATATGAAGAAAACCAGAATTTTGGACCCTAACGCTTAAAATTTCCCTAGTTATAGGTAATTAAAGAAAATCACTGAAAAAGTTACTAGATTTCCAAACGCTTATAGCTCTTTAGCATTAACAGTTGGAAGCTTAAAACCAAATTCGAATGAAAGCTGACCTCAAATCCTTTCGAAATAGTGCTTGTAGCATATCAAAATATTATTTTTTCACAACGTTACAGCGTTATAAGATTTTGACGTAAATAAAAATTTGCTATACTTATATTAAATTTTACTAGAACTATTGCAAAAATTACTACAGTTATACTAAATTTTGCTATTCAGAGTAGTAATTTTTACGATCCTGCAAGTTTGTCCCTCCTTTCCCATACAGTATACCAAAATTTAATAGGACATTTCTCTCCGTGCACAAGCTCGGAAAATGTAGTATATCAATATATCCATAACTAATAAGCATTTGGGTCTAAAAACTTTCATTTAGTATGAGAAAGAAAAAATCTGTGCGGTTTCACAAAAGCCATGCCTCTTCTGGTGGGATACAAAGAGCAATGAATTTAGTCATACATCACTGACAATAAGAATAAATTAAATTAATATTAATGTATACCAATGTCTATGATATGCTGATTTTAGTTATTTGTTTGAATCAAATTATTGCTCTTACATCATTGGATAAATTTAAATTAAAATGAAAATCAATTTTCATAAAATGAGAATATTATAATTTACTAATGTGAATATAATAAACTACACTAAAAAAATACAGCAAGAATTAGAATCAATCATTTTCTAAAACTGAATAATATAAATCAATAGGTGCTTTAATAGCAACGAATCTCAAGAAATAAAATTGAAGTCAGTGCCTGTAATCCGCTAAGTCTATGAAAGAATATGATCATTTACGTGTTATTCAAATTCATATTATTCATTTGTACTGTTATAAATAGAAATCTCGTTCACCCTGAATCACACTATTTATAACTTGTAATCGAGAAAAAGTTATTACGAAGTATCAATCATTATTTTAAACAAATCTGTCAAGATATACATTCATAGATGTTTTAAAGTATCAAGATCCGCAAAGCTTTAAACGTTCCCATATGGAAATAATTTCTGTGAATAACTATTAATAACTGTGTAAAAATGTGAAAAAATGTGAATAACTGTTAATAATTGTAATAAACTACCGCAATTGAGACATTAATAACAATAAATAACAGTTGATAACAGTTAATAATTGTTACGAATAGATAATAATAATGATTAACTGTAAATAATAATAATTTACTGTTATTTATAGTTATTTACAAATATTTATAATTTTTCACATTTATTCACATTTATTCACATTTATTAACAGTTATTAACACTTTTTCACACTTTCAAAAATTTTCACACGTATAATCGTTTTTTTTATATATGGGCGAAAAATTTTGTAAATGTGAAAAACTATTAATAACTGTTAATAAATGTGAAAAACTGTAAATATCTGTAAGAAAGTGTTAATAACTATAATTCACTGTAACTAATTGCAAATAAATATAAATAATTATAAATAAGTATAAATAATAATAAATTATTCACCAATTCTAAAATTTTGGAAAATATGAGTAACTGTTAATAAATGTGTATAAATGTGTATAAATGTAAATAACTATAAATAATTATTAATAATCATGACTTCCAGTTAATAATTGTTATTTAGCGTTCATAACTATTTTTAACTATAATTAATTGTTATTAACTGTTTTTTACTGTTATTAATTATTATTAATGTCTCAATTGCGGTAGTTTATTACAATTATTAACAGTTATTCACAATTTCTCACAAAAATTATTTTCATATGGGTTCACTTAGATTTGCTATCCTTACAATTTTACAGACATTATTAATCACATAATGAACAATACCTATTAATGATTTATATAATACTGAAAAAATATCAAAAGGTTTTGCCACTGTACATACTATTTGATTACTTAAATTAATTCATACTTTTCCATATGCAAAATTAAGAAAAAGCTTCAAACGATCCTATTATCTTCAACATATGATTATATTGCACTTAATAAATACTAAACAAACATCAATAACAGTTGTAAAAATATTGAAATAATTATTTGTGAATTAAAAATCAGACCATTAAAGCCCTTTCTGCACAATGCTACCCTACTAAAAAATCTCAAATAAGATTTCGAGTGAGATCATCGATTGGCGTTTATTTTTGAAAAATTCGGACTTGGAAGATTTTTTAAAAATAGTCTCCAATCTATGATTTCAAACATTTCTATATATTATTTTATAAGTTTTAAAAGCTTTTGATTTTTTTTCAGTTATGTAAATCATTAATAGGTATTGTTCATTATGTGATCAATAATGTCTGTAAAATTGTGAGGTTAGCAAATCTAAGTAAACGTTTAAAGCTTTGCGGATCTTGATGCTTTAAAACATCTATGAATGTATATCTTGACAGATTTGTTTAAAATAATGATTGATACTTCGTAATAACTTTTTCTCGATTACAAGTTATAAATTGTGTGATTCAGGGTGAACGAGATTTCTATTCTACCGTGTTAACTAAAAACTTACATAAGTGACATTTCGATGAAAAATAAATTTTTTCTATCAATAGATCCGATAAAAAAATAGCCTATTAAATGAATAAAAAAAAAGTTATTTCAAATTTTTCGCTAAAAAATGAAAAAATAAAGATTACTTAAGTATTGAAAAATTAAAAATTGGATCGAACAAAATTGATATTATTTCACTTTATCACTTTTATTTATTTTACATGTAAGTTTTTACTTAACACGGCAGTATTTATAATAGTACAAATGAATAATATGAATTTGAATAACACGTAAATGATCATATTCTTTCATAGACTTAGCGGATGATAGGCACTGACTTCAATTTTATTTCTTGAGATTTGTTGCAATTAAAGCACCTATTGATCTATATCATTAAGTTCAGTTTTAGAAAATGATTGATTCTAATTCTTGCTGTAATTTTTTAGTGTAGTTTATTATATTCACATTGGTAAATAATATTCTTATTTTATGAAAATTGATTTTCATTTTATTTTAAATTTATCCAATGTCGTAACAGCAATAATTTGAATTAAACAAATAACTAAAATCAGCATATCATAGACATTGGTATACATTAATATTAATTTAATTTATTATTAATTTAACTCATGTTTCTTTGTATCTCACTAGGAGAGGCATGGATTTTGATGAAACCACACAGATTTTTTGGATATATTGATATACTATATTTTTCGAGCTTGCAGAAGTCGAAATCCTCATAAAACATATTCATCACTCCTAAGGGCATCAATAAGAATCTTCAAAATTATGTTCACTTTAATTACAATAAATGTATACTAAAAACAGGGAAATGCATTTTTTTAAACAATTATAAGATTTTTCTAACTTATCATTGATACGTTGATCTGATAAATAGACTAGATTATTTATTTTAAACTTTTATCACACTTCACAATAACGAAACTTTTAATAATTCAAAAAAATAAGTCAAATAATTCGATTTTATAAAAAAAAAAGTGAATTAACAAATTTTAAAACAACTTTTGTAGTATCATTTTACAAATTGTTTTGAAATAATTTCAAGTTAGAAACTAAAAAAAATTTAACTAAAAATCTCATTTTTCATTATTTTTAATTACATTTTTATTTTTTCCAAGGGATCGATCAGGATGTTCACTCTGAAATTTGTAGGCCATATTTATACATATATTACCTACTTCGATGAAATTTCTGGATATGGGATCATGATTCGAAACCTTGAAAAGTGGTATTTCAATGTTTTAAATGACTTAAGCTCAGCAAATGGCTACATTAGCACTTATAAATTACGTTTTTTTTTCAAAATTTTAAATATTTTAAGCAAAAAAGTTTCTTAGTAATATATTCCTAAAACGCAACCCAACAGAGTAATTTAAGCTTAAAATCAGTGAAAAATGTCAAAAATATAATTTTAGTGAACAACTTTGAAGCTTTGTAGCTCTAAAAATATCTACTAAAGAAATTTCGTCCTTCGATTTGACAGAGAATGAGTGATATATATACACATATATGGGACATTTCACACCAACTGGAAGAGCAGAAGAATAAAAATTGCTGAAACTGTCAGAATATATATTTTTTTGCTAACCAAAATATATCAAAAAATTTTCAAGGATTTAGATTGGAAGGATCAAGAGCTATAGATCCTTGAAATTTGGAAATTTTTCCACATTTTTGGAAAAGTCCGAACTTTATCATTTTTTTTTCTGAAAATCCTTATGTTTTAGAGAGAAATTCATAAGAATACTTCTTGTTGTAAATGAAGAGGAGAGTTAGCATGATTTTTGACAGACCTAAATTTTGAAGTTTTCAATTGGTTCTTATATGTATTACATAATAATTGAAATTACTCATTGTTCGCCACTGCAGAACTTGCTTTTCGAGGGCTTATTTTCTTCCATTTTACATGAACTTTGAAATAAATTTTTGATTATGTAAGTCAGAGCCATCAATAAGAAGTTATGACAGTTTAAAATATATATTTTCATATTCAATATGAAAAATAAATCATACATGATTCATAATATGAAAAAAAAAATTTTACCAATCATTAGCGAAAAAAAATTAGTCGTCCTTCGATTCGACAGAGAATGAGTGATATATATATATATATATATATATATATATTTATGTCGTGGCAGGCCGTATACGGTGGAATACTTATAGACCACGCTAAATTTGTAAAGGCATTGCATACGTTCATGCTAATATCTCGACGATATTTTCTTTAAGAGAGTATTGACAGATCTATACACCCTAAGGGAGCATTGATAGATCGAGATATTGTTCAGCATGGCCGTATATGACGCGAGCGACATCGATCCGTAGGTTAGTGAAAACAAAAAAATATCGTTAGATATGTCAATTCATATAAAATCTTAACTTTAAAGAATGTTTTGTTTAAAAAAATTTTCAAAGATAAACAGTTAATGAGTAAAAAAAATAAGTAAATAATGATATTATTTACTTATTCTTAATAAAATACATTTTATTAATTTTGAAAAATCATTTTTACAGTTCCTCATACGGCCTACAACGACATAAACTTATCAACGTAACTTAGGAGTACGAAGGATTCTGAATCCAAGTTTCGCACGCCCTCGACCAACTGCTACTCAAGCGACAAACAGTTCAGTCTCGCCTGTATTCATCCTTCGTACTCCCAAGTTATGTATATAACTAATATATATATATATATATTATCAATCACAAGTAGGCCACTTAAGAGTCTAGAAAGCTTAAGCGTTACAATCCGTATATTGTGATGTTTTGATTATTTACATTATGAATCACGGTAAATAAGTGATTATATTAGATCGTGAAACAGTAAATTATTAGATCCGCTTTTTTATATAAAGCTTTTGAAGTATGTTATCGACGTTATAATTTATATTATACATACGTGTTATAATGATACGTTTTAATAAATATACAGTAAAATAACGAGAAAAGTATTCATACAGAATTAGTGAGTTCAAGTGACAGGGTTTAGGGAAATATTGTTAGTGTAAAAGAGAAAGACTACCCGCTTCGTATTTACTTTTAAGGTTCTAGTATATATGGATACTTTTCTCATAACCATACTTTATATTAGCAATATTGAAAATTATCTTTTTAAATTAAAAATTTACATTATTAACCTTTTTTTACGAATTCTGCAAGAAGAAACCTGAGTCCTGGACTTGGGTCCCTTTTTGCAGAAACAGATTTTAAAAATAGGGTTTTAACTATTTTCAATTTATATTATAATGTAGCATCATTTTCCATGTATTAGAAGATCCTGGGTCAAGATAGGCGAAATGCCCTCAATTTTTTTTCTTTCTATATAACATAAAAGCATTTGTTTAGGCACAAAATAAAGAGTAAGGGTGGTCTGAGAACCCAAATAATTTTTTCCCTAGTTAGAGACCCTAAAAATCTCGTTTCTCACGTTTTATTTGTTATCTCGCGTTGTAATTAGCAAAATGACTCGAAAAAATTCATGAATACCATAAGTCTCACTACTTTTAAGTATATCTTTTTGCGAAGTACTCAGAGGTCATCATAACCTCGAAAATCATTATTCAATATTTAAAATGAAATTTTGACTATGTAGATGAATAGAAACACAAATCTTTCTAATTTTATCTTAAAGAGCCGAAAAAAATACAATTATCATATATTTGTGTGGATTTTTTGTACGTTTTATTTTTTTTCCCAAATTCTAATGGAAAAAATCTAAAAAAATTTATAAATACGTATTTTGAGATTAATTTTCATTGGGATTTCTTCCTTTTAATTTAGAGCCCAACATAACCTATAAAAAATTACTTACTTTTCAAAATGCGATTTTAATCACTTAGGTGAGCTGGTACATAAAATTTAATTTGCTTGTATTGTAAAGCAGGAAACAATACAATTTCTACATATTCTTGAGATTTTTACATGACAACCGAAAGGAGTGTGATATTTTCAAGGGTCCGAATTTGCACTTACAGAGCTATAGCGTCATTTATATAAACCTGATTGCTTAATGTTTTTGGTAATCAGATTTTATATGCAACTGACTATTTGCTTCGAGGGTTGACTTGTTGGGGATAAAAAAATTGACGGTGCTTTGCATGGCGGCATGCAGTTTCAAATAGTGAGGATTTTTTTCAATAGAAAGTATAGGACGTTTTATTTAAACATGTGCTATCATGGTTCTTGTTGCACTGTCGATTGTAAAAATGCATAGAGAAACAGTAACGTTCATTCATATTTTTTACGTGCAAAATCCAAGTAAAATAAAATAGTATATTACGATACAGGCGACTTAAATCACCTATTATTACACGGCGAGGTTAGGGCCCGAGCGTTAGCGAGGGTCCTAAACGCCGTGTAATAATAGGTGAATTTAAGTCGCGAGTATCGTATACTATTTTATAGCTCGAGTGATTTAAATCCGCCGCACTACATCTATACTCTCAAAATTCAATAATAAACAAAGGCTATGCACTCCACGAATGATAATTCATTAAAAAAACGAATTCTATATACTAGCAAAACTAGGCATTCTACGAATGATAAATCGTAAAAAAGCGAAAACTGAGAGAAAAAAAATTTAAGCACTTCGCGAATAATAAATAGAAAAAAAACTAAAAATATTATATAAAACATGAAATAACATTATGTCAAACTGTTGAAATTAATTTTGTAATAATAAAAATCTAAATTTCCTTTCATATATGTATTAGGGCCGTAGGAGCGACAATTGGTAACTTATGTATTGTATTAGCAGTTGCGTTTAGGGGAATCACAGACGCGACGGAGTCTTAGAGCGTCGAAATGACTACCTCTTCGTTCCATATGTTACACTGATATTAACTTTGGTTTCATACGTATTTTACACGCTTATAATTGTTATTTATTTTGAAAAATATCGATATAAAAGAGTTGCAATAATCTACACTTTATTATTATCGATGAATAAACTTTTAAAAATAATCCAGATCTCAAAATATCGCTTATTATAAGTGCGTGTTTTAAGTGAATTCAGCATCATATTCATTATTGAACAGCGTAAAAATTTATCTTTTAACTCTCGGCTCAGCGGGATTTAAGCGCGGATTTAAATCACGCAGTGCTATAAAAAAAATTATAAACAGTATATATAATGTTTTTCATACTTTGCCTAAGTCACATTCAACAGAAAGCTACTTATCGCAACTTGAAAATTTCAAAAAGTTTTTTTTACAATATAATATTTTAGATAATTCCTTATTAGCACTGATAAAATTCATATACGATTCTTTCAAAAATGAATGCAAAACATTTTTCTTATCGTTTTAATCCGAAATTATAAAAAATATTTCATAAACTTACAATATTTATATAGTGCCCATGATGAGCAAGCGTCATTTTTGAGACAGATCCACATGAGTACTATGTGACCCTCAACCCTCAGAGCGAATATAGCTCTGTAAAAGTGCAAATTTGGACCCTTGAAAACATCACACTCCTTCCAGCTGTCATGTAAAAATCTCAAGAATATGTAGAAATTGTATTGTTTCCTGATTTATAAGACAAACCAATTAAATTTTATGTACCAGCTCACCTAAGTGATTAAAATCGCATTTTAAAAGGTAAATCATTTTTTATAGATTATGTCTGAATCAAAATGAAAAAATTCCAATGAAAATTAATCTCAAAATATATATTTATGAATTTTTTTAGATTTTTTTCATTGTTAGAACGTGAGAAAAAAATAAAATGTTTCATTTTCTTATTTCTTGACATGGCGCTACACTAGGAAAAATACAAAAATATGTTGAAATTCTGTATTATTCTATTCTTCGAGACGAAACATTAATATTTCATTTACTGGCTTCTCTGAATGATCAAAATTATGTTTTAAAGAACAAATAACTTTTCTTAGGTTATATTAACCTCCCATTTCTTTGGGAAAATAATTTCACTAAAATATAATTACGTAATATGTTGCTGAGAGTGGTTTGCGGTCATTAGAACGCAAGAACAAAAACTATCATTCTATATTTTAATGTTTACATTGGCAAAAAAACGGGTTTTCTCATTTTTCAACATGGCGTACCAGTACAAAAAAATCCATACATATATGATAATTGTATTTTTTCAGCTCTTTAAAATATAATAAGAAAGATTTGTGTTGCTATTCATCTACATAGTCCGAATTTCATTTTAAATATTGAATAATGGTTTTCGAGGTTATGGTGACCTCTGAGTACTTCGCAAAAAGGTATACTTAAAAGTAGTAAGATTTATGGTATTCATGAATTTGAGTCGTTTTGCTAATTACAACGCGAGATAACAAATAAAACGTGAGAAACGAGATTGTTAGGCTCCCTAACTAAAGAAAAAATTATTTGGGTCCTCAGACCACTCTTACTCTTCATTTTGTGCCTCAACAAATTCTTTTGTGTTATTTAGGGGAAAAAATTAAAAGAATTTCGCTTATCTATATAAAGAATTTTATTGTTCTTCGATTAGTCAATGTGATTAATTTATGTGGCTGGACTCACATGGTTAAAGTATTAGCACAGTTAAAGATAAAATTCTGTTGTTAATTAAAATGATTAATCATATCATTAAACTTATCATTGGATGATTTTAATATTTAATAAAAAATAATATAATCACTCATTACTAATAATTTTATTTGAATATGATTTAAACTTAGTTCTGATCTATTTGATATTACTATTAATTTTATCGAGAAATTATGTAATTTAAATATTTTATTTTGAATCAAATAGGATCTTCTAAGATCAAATTTTATTAATCGAGCCCCGAATCACACTACTCGCCGAGAGCTCAAAAGCGAGGAAAAGTATTTTTCGCAGAGCTGACTTGCAGAAAAATAAGAGTTTAAATTTTGACGATTGTATCTTATTTTATCGCACTATTGTTTTTTATAAATGAATAAAATTTTTAATCGTTTTTTTTCCAAACTAATGAAAAAAATGAAATTTTTATCGTAAAAAATTCTAGCTGTTTTCTTCACTTTAACCTGTCATATCTTCACTGAATATTAATATATCTTGCTTAACGGCAGGCCGGAGTAGAACCTGATACCGACCGAGTAACAATTGAGTTGTTTGTTAATTACTCAAGTATTAATCGGTGTATCTTTAAAATAAAGGTTGAGCGCAATAGATATTATTATTATGAACATCTATGCACAAGAAAAAAAAAATCTACCGATTTGTTTTCGAGAAAAGTAAGGAACGCCGAAGTAAAAGATTATGTTTATAATATTTTCGCGTTCCTTACTTTTCTCAAAAACAAAGCGATAGATTTTTTTTTTCTTGTGCATAAATATTTGTAATAATAATATCTATTGCACTTAACCTTCAATTTGCAGATACACCGATTAGTACTTGAGCAAATAACAAAAATGCCAATTAGACAAGGACAGCGAATCCGGCCTGCTCTTAAATTTTCATAAAATATTCTTAAAGGTATTTTCTAAATATTAGATCATTGAAAAAGTTTTCCTAAACATTGCAATGTCGTATATTAAATTTTCTTGGTATTATTTGAGAATTCTGAGATGTATTCGTTCAATTAAAAAAAGTGTTTTAAGGAAGGTTCGAATCGAAAAAACTTTCAGTAGAGAAAAATTTCGTTAAATCTTAAGGAAGTTTTTTCTGAATAATCCAGAGTTTAAAAAATTCAATAAAATGCTGTCATATTTGCGGCTGACAGCGGGAGTCGTATCGCTGGCAAATCATAGTTTATTCCTGATTATCATTTGTTTATGCAGCAAAAATAAATATGATTTAATCCAAGAATTTAAGAGTCTGTAAAAGGGGTTAAAAATATACTGTCTATTTTATATCGGTTAAAGAAAGTAATATAATAAATGCAGCCGAAAAAGAATAAGAACCTTTAAGACATACTTCGTTGAGAGCTTGCAGCGTATACACGTGTTTACAGTCTTTGTTTACTTTAGACCTTTGTAATTGTTATAACAATTTCAAGTGTTAATAATAAATTCTCTCACGAGTTTAAAATCTAAGTATCTATACCTAATAGTGATTTTATGAATATTTTTTATAATAATAAATATAAACATGTTATTTTCTCGAATGTCGCTCTAAACGTACCCAACCTTGTGTTTGAAAACATTTTGGGTCAATTAAATATAAATTGAAATGCTCCAGAATCCACCCTAAAAGCTAGCATCGAAAAAGAAGATTATGAACATGTCATTAGCTCGCGTAGACAAGTGTACATCAAGATTAAAGATATTGAAAAAATACTGGATGTTTTCAGATTAAATTATGATGACGTAAATTATTTTGTATATACAATTGCAGACACACTTAGATGCTTTACCTGCAAGATGGAAGGACATATCGCGCGTAATTGTATCAACAATATCAGCTCGAATAATATAATTGATTCCGAAATGAAAGAAACAAATATAAACGTGATTTTACGACTTTCGAAAACTCCAAAAATAAAAAAACACATTCCCAGATTAGTGCAACCAGCTCATAAAATTAAATGACAAATTTAGACGGTCTTACAGAATCATATGGAATTGAGTCTTATAAAAAAAACAAAACATCATAGGAAACAGAAAAAGTCTCATTAACTCCTACAACAACCAAGGAGAAATATAACAAAAATATAAGCTTAGAAGCAGACAATATGGATAAAAAATTAAAATACGTTAAAGATTTTTTTGATTCACCCAACTCACTTTTAAATTAAAATTTAAGTCATTAATTGAAAACGAACATAAAGTGTCTCAACGCATAAAGATAGTTCTACAATATAAAAAAGATATACTTTACAAAATTTACAAAATTTATTAAAAAGTAAATCTATCCTAATATTAAAAACAGAAGTATTAAAGTACGGTGCACCTCATTATTAAAAAATATCGCAAATCCTACTGTAGATATTACCCTCGAACGGACACCAATAAACTGTGAAGACGAAGATAACAATTCAACACCTGCTCACATATTATTATCTTAAAAATAACCAGGATTATTCAATGGAATATAAATAGTTTAAATAACAAATTTAAAATATTACAAGAACTTATTACAAGAAAAATGTAAAAATTCTATGTATCCAAGAAACTGATCTAAAGAACAATAATGACTCAATAAAATTGAAAAATTTTGCAACATTTAATAAAAATTGTACAGGATGTTTATCAGCCAGTGGAGGTATACATATATTAATCAACAACAAATTATTCAGTTAAGAAATACCTCTCAAAATTAACTTAGAAGCTGTTGCCGCAGCGGCTACCATAAAAGACAAAACTATAAAACTTTGTAGTATTTATTTAAGTAATAAATTTAAATTAAATTCAAAAGAAATGCAGAATCTGTTAAGCCAACTTCCTGCTCCATATTTAATAGTAGGCGACTTTAATAGTCACAATCCCCTATGGGGTTCTCACAAAAATGACTACAGAGGAGGAATTATTGAAAACATCATTGTTGATATTTTTTCGATTTATCGCTCTGCTGTAGTAATATCGCAACTAATTTTTAATGGGAAGTTCTCAATAATTTCTACGACAGTGATCACTTCCCCATAGACATTGATTACAAAACTACGAATTTGACACAACAAATGAACGCCCAAAATGGAAATTTCAAAATGGAAACGGGAACAATTATAGACAATTCATAAACATAAAATTAACCGATTTAGAGGACGGAATAGATATATCAGATAAAACTAAAATTTATATTGCCGACGACTTACTGCATAGTCTTATTAATCTAATACTAGACGCCTCAAACGATAGTATTCCAAAAACTTCTGCCATCTTGAATTGGAAAAATACCCCTTGGTGAAATAAAGAATGCGAAAATACAATAAAAAATGCAAAAAGAGCCCTAAATAAATTTAAGAAATTAAAAACACTTGAAAACAAAATAGAACATAAAAGACTAAAAGCGATTGAAAAACGAATCATAAAAGATAGTAAAAGAAATTCTTGGTTGGAATATTTAAAATCAATAAATTTTTAAACATCAAATAAAAATATCTGGAATGAGATTAAATCAATCAAAGGACGTAACTATTCATCTATTCACACGTTGAAAGAAAATAATACCATTGTTAACAGGAGGCCGAACTATCTGTCTTTGTCTAATAGCGTTTTTCATCATTTATATAACCACCATTCGTTGTAGCATGAAAAAAATAGTAGCCCCCGCTAGATATTAGTATAATAAGTAAATTTTGCAATAACAATCAAATTATTTTATTGCATAGTTTTTGAATGATATGAGACCTACCAAAAAAGATAGGTTATATTTAAGTTTGTTCGTAGGTCTCATATTATTGAAAAACTACGCAATGAAATAATTTGATTGTTATTACAAAATTTACTTATTATACTAATATCTAGCGGGGCTACTATTTTTTTTCATGCTACAACGGATGGTGTTTATATCGATGATGAAAAACTCTATTAAACAAAGACAGATGGTTCCACCTGCTCTTAATAATGCTGAAACTATAGCTGATGTCATGGCAACGAAATTTGTAGACAACTCCAGTAATAACAACTATAACGAGGAATTTTCAGATCATAAAATCAATACGGAACTCCATTCTAATATTAACATTATATGAACAAAATATGGTTCACAACTGGTATGAATAGGCTTTTTATACCCGTTATAAAATGTACTATTTCCCAATGCGGTGAGCAAAAACCGATTTTCGGCGCCTGTTTTGAGTGAGCTGCGATGCGAGAATTCCGGTAAAGTTAATAATTGCTTTTATTTGATTCAATGTATTAATCTACTCATGAGCCGATTCTCATATGCAAAAATCGGTGTATCAAAAGAATTAAGTTTAAGGGCGCCAGATACACCACCAACTAGCTAGTCGTCAGCACGAGTCTCAAGCGGCCTTGGATCGGGAGGTGGCTCGATTCGTGTAAAATCCTTGTCTGAAATGGGAGGGGGAAACACACAGAAAAAAAAACTTTTAACTTATTTCACTTAACTATATATAAAAAAAAACTTTATTTTAAGTTATAATCTGTTTTAATAAAGCTTGCTTAATTTCTGCCTATTCGCGCTCTCTCATATCCCATACACAAAGAAATTTATACTTAACTCAAAAAAAAAAGTGTTATATTAATCGTTATGCTAATCAAAAAAAATTTTCAATTCACTTGAAGTCTCTATTCATGTAAAGGTTTCAATAAAAAAATTCAATTATATATATTCTACGTAAATCACAAATTCGTAATCTAAAATGGCGGGCATCCGGTGGCCATTTAGTTCGCTTCACGTCTCTCTCTCTCTCTCTCTCTCGGCGCTCAATACGCGGCCACGTGTTACCAGAAACGAGAATTTGATTTTAATATTTCATCTACATACAAAGGAAAAAAAAATTTTATTTTATCACTATCTATCTTTATTCGCCCAACCGGCAATTTAAATACATTTCACCGGTCTAGATTTTATTTTTGGTAACACGTGCTCGCGTAACACACACACTCCGGCACTCACGGTCTAACTTAATTTTTAATCTTCTTAATACAAATCTTTATTTCAATTCTAGTACAAATTTCACACAAAAAAAAATTTTGTTTTAAACGCACGTTAAATTCAATAAATAAGAAATTTTCACTTATTTAATCAATCGGAAATTTATAACTACTTTTTCTCTTACGCTTAACAGAAATTTTTAAATTCATCTACCGCAATTTACGAGTTTTACACAAAGAAAGAAAATCTGTAACCACGCCACTTCGCGCACTACAAGAAAATTCCGCAAAAACCACTTCACTGACTCTACAAATCAATCGGCGAGGGCCGTTGATTTACAAGGAAATGAGCAAAATTTTCTGGGCGCAGCCCACTCACCGTTGCTGAATTTTTCAATCTCCCAGGTCGATACAGTCGACGATGATTGAGGTTGGAGCTGGCTGTGGAAGGCTGGTGCTGGCGACAATGGCGGCGGTCTCTCGATCTTTTCTCGTCCTCTCTCGTGGTCGCTACCGGCGACGTCAAAGGGGATTTTCTCCACCTTGTCTCTTGGACTCCTGGACATCTCCGATTATCTCTCTCCTTCGTCCTTAGCAGCACACGCCAAAGAGAATTCTTTTATAAATTTCAGCGACGACACGAAGAGAAAAAAAACTGTTTTTAAAGCAGCGATTTAAAAGCGTCCGATGTGGCACGAGGTCGACAGTCAAATGGAATCTTCCAAGTCTACTTCTTTCTTCTTCGTTCTTGTCATAATTGTGTGTCCTTCTCTAATTTCTTTTTCTCCAATCACTCTTCTACACGTCTTCTTTGATGATCCTTATTGGTCTTCTTTTACTTCCTTTTTAATACACACACACACATTTACGCTCAATTTGTGTGCACTTTAACTTAATTTTAATTCAACTAATTAACACGTTTACAAATCCATAATGCCTGTAAAATTCAAATTCTTAATTTAATTTTAGTTAAAAACCATTTTTCTTCTTTCTCTTCTTTAATAATGTATTTTCTTTATTTGCTGTCCTTTTCTATCTCCTTACGTGTAGATTGGTCGTCACCGGCTACATATAAAGGCTTACATATACACATACATATGTGTACGTATATGTATGGTACCGAGGCTCAGTTAAGAGAAAAGAATCGTGACGATCCCCTCTCTAATGCTCTCTATCCATCTTTCTTCATTGCCTTCTTTCTTTCTCTTCGCTTAATGCGCGAGAGATCGACGCGCCAGCACTTGAGATTCGTTCTCTTAACGTGCAGATCTCCCCATCTCTTTTACTCTTTACCGCTGTCTCACTCTTCTCTCTTCTAAGTCTTCTTCGTGGTTCGGTGACTCCTAGCGCACGCGCGGCCGCTTACATGTATTCGTGTGTCTGCTATCGCTTAACAGGCTACTATAGCAGCACCGGCGTTCATATACAGGGGCTCTCGATGTATAGGTAATGGCTGCCGCGCGCGTCTGCTACTCATGTGTCGTTGTCGTCGTCTCGTAATACCGGTAAACAAAAAAAATAATCTCGTTAATTAACTATTTTCTTTTTATTAATTTAACGTGCGCCCGGGTCGGTAGTTTCGTTGGTGGTGTTTCATAGTACTGAGTGGGGAAAGTGCAATAAAGAAATTATTTATTTATTTATAGTGACGTACCACGTCACAGAGCAAAATACATATTCCCTCACTCAGTGGAGAAATGTGGTGTTTTGCTCACTCGAAACTGGCACTGAAATAGGATTCCGCTCACCTTATTGGAAAAAATTCTATACCTTACTTGTGGCAAAATAAATCACCCACTCGTCTTTTTTGTCACTCTCGATACGTTCGAGTGACAAAACGACTCGTGAGGTAATGACCTGTTTTGCTCACTAGTAAAGTAATGTACTATTTTGACGATTTATTAATCGGCGTGGAAAATTATAAATAATATAAGTGTGTCGGGAAGCTCAGCGTCAGACGTAGCGGTAGGTGCCGCGCGTCTGCTACTATGTAACATATTAAAATATTTATAACATTCGCCGCTCGGCGCTGGTCACGAGCAGACGTGTTTACTTTTGCTCCGTAACTAGTAAATATATCACGGCATACGAGTGAAAATTTTAAGTATATGTGATTCGAAAAGTTAGTTAGGTGTTTATTATATCTTCGCCGCTGTGTCCAAGGCAGTATTTTTACTACAAGAGCCATAGTGCCGGGAAGACATGGCCAATAAAGCATTAAGTATCCCACCAAATTTAGAATTAGCGATTGAACTATATGCCAATGTAACTGCAACAAAGAATTGCCCAACCAAGGAAAAAGCTATTGTTATTGATATCATTGAAAGCTTGACTAATGATGATTATGTAGACGGTTTAGACGCGCTGATAAGTGTTAATCAAATAAGGTACATATCCAAAGTTTCAGGCAAAAGACTTTTAGTGTATTTAACCAGTAAAGATCCAATCAATGAAATTAAAGGCAAAACCATAAAAGTTAAAGAATTCACACTCAAAGTAAGGCCATACGTTAATAGCCACAAAAGATTGGTTATCTCTGACGTGCAGCCTATAATTCCAGATGAAATAATAATTAACATGCTGAAAAACAGAGACATCAATATAGTTTCGCAACCTAGCAACATCAAAGCAGGCCTTAAACAAACCCGGAAGATCTCACATTCTTTTACTACGCAGACAATTTTACATAAAGGAAAAAGACGAGAAGAAATCACCTGAAACGTTACAAATAAATTTCGATAATACAAATTATTGGACTACTGATTCGACTGTGTGCTTTCTATGTAAACAACCAGGCCATATAGCTAACTAGGAGAGGCCCAGGCCTCCAGATCACGGATTTTGCTCAAACTTTGGGATAAGTTTCTAGATGTCAAAATATAGAGAAACCCAGAATTTTAGACCCTAACGCTCAAAATTTCCCTAGTTATAGGCAATTAGAGAAAATCACTAGATTTTCAAACGCCTATAGTTCTTTAGCATTAACAACTAGAAACTTGTAATTGTTTTTAAATGAAAGCTGAGCTCATATCCTTTCGAAATAGCACCTACAGTATATCAAAATATTATTTTTTCCCATAGCTACAGTGTTATAAAAATTGTACTACATTTTAGCATTTATTATTAATTAATGTTTTTAAAAGGAAATTCACGTCAAAATCTTATAACGTTGTAACGTTGGGAAAAAATAATATTTTGATATGCTACAAGCACTATTTCGAAAAGATTTGAGGTCAGCTTTTATTCGAAAATGGTTGTAAGCTTCTAACTGTTAATGCTAAAGAGCTATAAGCGTTTGGAAATCTAGTAACTTTTTCAGTGATTTTCTTTAATTACTTGTAACTAGGGAAATTTTAAGCCTTAGGGTCCAAAATTCTGGTTTTCTTCATATTTTGGCACCTACAAACTTATCCCAAAGTTTGAGCAAAATCCATGATCCGGAGGTCTGGGCCTCTCCTAGTAAGTTATGTATGACTAATAACACATTGCTTTCGCAACTATCAAGCGAGTTAAGTGGAAACAATACATAATCACTGAATGATACACAACTCACACAGCCTCAAGCAGATAATACTATTAACCAAAAGAAAAGAGCTCTTTCAACGACTATAAGCAGTGTTTCTCAACCGGACAACTTTCAGATAATAGAACATCACGACACTGCTCTTGAAAGTAATGAGAAAGTCGATATACAAGCTATTATGCTTTTACATTATAGACTGATACTTTTGGACATTCTAAATGAAATGTTCGAAAGCGGTAGCTATTCACCAGATTGGAATAATATATACGTTATATTTATTGGCAAAGCAGATGGTGTAAGTTACCGTCCCATTAGTCTATCTCCATGCATCTGTAAAATCCTTGAAATTTTAATTAAAAACCGTTTACAATGGTGGTTGGAGAGCAATGATTCCTTACCAGACTGTCAGTCAGGGTTCCGCAAAGGACAATCATTTAACGACAATCTCGCACAATCAACTCTAAAAATCGAAAAAGGTCTTAAAAATAAACAGCATGTATTAGTATCTTTTTTAGATATTACAAGTGCCTTCGATAACGTAAATTGAGAGATCTTACTTCAAACGTTAGCATATAAGTAATGTCCAATAGAAATAATAAAATTTGTCAAATTCTTAAATTACGAAAGACATATTTACACAGAATTTACTGAAAATTCTCATGCTAATGTTTATAAAGAAGTTCCACAAGGTGATGCTCTCAGTCCATTACTTTTGAATTTGTATAAAGCTATTGTTAAAAAAAATTCACCTAAATCTGTTATGATTTCTCAATATGCTGATGACATAGCAATCATTATTAAAAAAAAATCTATAAAATCTTGTATAACTTTAATGCAAAAATCGCTAAATATCATCAAAAGAAATCTTTATAATATTGGACTCGAACTAGCTCCGCACAAAACTGTCCTCATACACTTCAACAACCAAGGTATAGATCCAGGCGAAACAATAATTGAAATCGATAACGTTAAAATTAAATCACAAAAAATTTTTTGCTGTTTAGGCATTACATTTGATTATCAATTAACCTTTAAGCAACATGTAGAAAATGTAAACAACAAATGTCTAAAAGCTTTAAACTTTATCAAATTTATTAGAGGCACTTGGTGGGGTGCTGATCCGAACACTCTTCTTTTAATATATAAATCATATATCAGATCACTGATAGACTATGCTAGTCTTATATATTTCCTTGGATTAAAAAATGAAATTTATAAGCTTGAAAAAATTCAGTTCACCGCAATCCGTCTATCTTTAGGCTACCGCATCAGCAGCCCAACAAATATACTACTGGCTGAATCTAAGCTTACCTATTTACAAGACAGAGTACATTATTTATGCATGAATTATTTATCTAAAATTCTCTCAAACTCCAACCTGCCAGTACACAAAACAATGAACAGCTTCGCGCAAATTTGAAAAAAAATAAAAGCATACTACTTGAATGTATTCAAGAAATAATGCACATGAAAAAAATACTGGAAATCAAAACACACTATGAACTCTATCGTACAAATTACGAAATTCTCACTCACAATATAAAAATAAACACTCAACTCGGATTGGCTCTAAGAAAAGTAAAAGACCTGAACTTAATTTTAAATAAATATATTGAAAAAAAAATGCAATGACTATATTTACTGATGTCAGTAAAAACGCTACAGACAATTCATTTGGAACCGCCTGTATAACATATAACTCAAATATAGTTAAGTAAAGAAGTTTAAACGGTCTTGGTTCCATATTTACTGCAGAAAATGTTGCGATAAATGATGCCCTTGATATAGCACTGAGTAATACAAGTAATAATGTAATCATTCTCACTGATTCTTTAAGTGTGTTACAGTGCATAAAATTTTAAAAAAATAATATCAAAACCAATTATTTTGTTTTAGAAATTAAAAGAAAAATGTTAGAATTTTTTAATAAAAGCACAAACAACAGCGAAATTGAATTAATATGGATACCAGCACATACAAGAATCAACTTACTAAAGAGGCTACAAAAGAATCACCAACCGCTACTATTCGTATTCCTTTCTCAAATCTACGACAAAAATTTAAAGCGAATGCGGTCTAAAATACTGAAAAAAAATCATTGAATTAGGTCTCACCAAAGGAATAGATTATTTCAAAAAATATTATACAAATAGCAAAAAAACCTTGGTTTCATAAGTACAATCTAAAAAGATCGAATATAGTCATGATAAATAGAAGCCGAGCTAACCATTATAACATTAATGCATCTCTGGCTCGCATCAATTTCATAGATTCTACAGATGTACATGTAACCCAGATACGCAAGATCTTGATCATATATTATGGCACTGTCCACTATATGAAACACAAAGAATTAATCTTATCGAGAGCTATATGAAACACAAAGAATTAAACTTATCAAAGCAAAAATATTCTACTGCCTAATAGTAAAAGTGCGTTATTAGGTAATATTTCACGGTCAACTTGTAAAATATTGTATGATTTTTTCCAACTTTGTAAGTTACAAATCTAAGCTATAACATCTGAGACAACACTGAACAAAACTTTCTCTGTATTTCATGAATGAATTTTTTGTAATGCTAAATAGCTTCTTTTGAAGTTGATAAAGCTTAAATAAAAAAAAAATATTTATAACCTTTTTATGAATAGAGAGCACATAAATTTTATTGTGCAGATGTTTAAATAATTAATCAAGGAATAAAAATTTCAGCTGCGACACCGAGAAGTTTGTTGAATTTGCATTTGTTTATTGCAAAATTAATTATTTATTGACAAATTACATTTTTTTACGTAAATTATATATTATTATATTCTTCAATTATTTCTAAATATACGATAAAAATTTCGTTAGAATTCACCAATTATTTACCGAGATATCGCAATTTAAAAAAAAAGGTTCTGGAAATTTCATTTGTTCATAACTTTTTGAAAAATGGAAAATTTTGAAAATCGTTTTAGGATATTAATTTTTATATATAAAGCTTCCAAAATATCCAAAAGTATCTATAAAAATCGACTGGTCGATTTTTAGTGGCCCATTTGAGAAATTCTGACTCATTATAGAAACTGGTCTTGTATTAAATGATTCGTGAAAAACAGCCAACACGTGATACTAGAGCGGATAAAGAAGAGTCGAATGAGGTTAAAATACTAATAAAGTTTAGTATCTAAGAAAAAGAATTTTTCGATATTTTTTTCGAACCAGCTTCTGTAAAAGTACTTAACGGTAGGCCGGAGTAGAACCTGATACCGACCGAGTAAAAATTGAGTTGTTTGTTATTTACTCAAGTTTTAATCGGTGTATCTTCAAATCAAAGGTCAAGCGCAATAGATATTATTATTATGAACATCTATGCACAAGAAAAAAAATATCTACCGGTTTGTTTTTGAGAAAAGTAAGTAACGCGAAAATATTATAAACATAAACTTTTACTTTGGCGTTACTTACTTTTCTCAAAAACAAACCGGTAGATATTTTTTTCTTGTGCATAGATGTTCATAATAATAATATCTATTGCGCTCGACCTTTAATTTAAAGATACACCGATTAAAACTTGAGTAAATAACAAAAATGCCAATTAGACAAGGACAGCGAATCCGGCCTGCTCTTAAGAAGAGAGTTCTAAACTAAAAATTAAAGAAAACCTCAAATGTAAAACAGGAACAAAATTCTATCCTATAAAAATGAGACTCTGAGAGGTAAGCCTTTAACAAAAAGCTTGTAATGCTGGATTTTAATTAAAAAAGATGTAGACACTAAAAAAAGATTCAAATTAATAGTCAATCCAAAACTATACTAAAAAAAATCTTTTAGGAAAATATTTACATAATACATAAATTTATTTATTAAATGTTATTTCTAAATATGTCACAAAAATATAAAAAGAAAATATTGATTGACGCATTGGCTGAGTGGTTCGGCGCGCGCTAGGCGATCTGCAAAGTTGAGCAGCATTGAGCATGGTTATTTATTAGATGGGTCATCGCGCCTTTTTCAATGGGAACCTGCTCAATCTGGACTTGCTTTGTGCGACGGTCGCTTGTGCGTGCTGGCCACATGAAAATGTGAACGGAAGGTGTGGCAAATACTGTATAGGTATCCTTGTACAAGGGTACCTAATACTGAATTTCGCTGTATATACTGACCTATTCTAGGGCCGTATTCTGTAAGCATGACGCTGTCGTTATACTAACTTTTAACACTACTGCACTTGTGCAAAAACCAATTTTCGTACTTAACAACGAGTAAAGTATCGTAAACATCTGTTTTTGAAGTAAATCTATTGAATTCAATTCAAAAACATGATTTTAGCTGAAAAATAAATAAATTTAACTAAATTTAATTTTAAAATTATCCAAAAATAGATAAATTAAGCTAAATTCAAGTTGAAACTAACTTAGGAATACGCTAAAATTAGCTAAATTTAAAGGAAAAGTTAGTGTTATAAATACATTTAGCTGAATTTGAGCTAAGAATAGCTTGAAAAATAGCTAAAAGGAGGTAAAATCAAGTTGATAATAGCTATGTTTAAGGTAACAAATAGCTGAAAAATTTATAAATTAAGCTAAATTAAAGCTAAAAATAGCTAAAAAATTTTCTGAATTCAACTGAATTTAAAGTAAAAGTTATCTAAAATATAAGAAGTATTTAGCTAAATTTCAGCTGAAAATAACGTAAAAAATAGCGACAGTAAAATGAATTTAAGTTAAAAAGTAGCTAAAATAAATTAAATTTTATCTAAAAACAGCTAAATAAGCTAAACTTCAGGTGAAAATATTATGAAATTTGCTGGAATTCAAAATAAAAGATAGCTGAATTTAAGCTAGAAATAGCTCAACAAATGGGTGGAAAAGGTAAATTTAACCTAAAAATAGCTAAGTTTAAGATACCAAACAGTTAAAAAATTGATATACTTGGCTAAATTACATTTTTAACTTACATTTAAAAGCTAAAAATGACTTAAAAATTGGCTAAAATTAACTGCAGTTAATAAATTAACTAAATTAGATAAATTGAAACCAAAAACTAACTATAAATTAGCTTAATTAGCTCAAACATATTCATAATTTAATATTGTTCCGCTGCCACCGCGGAAGTATCCGAAATTCACGTTAGAATAAATTAAACTTAAGAGGCGGCCGTATAGTTCTTACTTTTGTATAAAATTATTTAATTTATTAATAATATTGAAAATTTAAATTAGACAAGGACAGATCCACATAGCCGCCTCTTAAAGGATAGATATAAAATATAAAGTAAAATACTAAAATTAGCTAAAATATAATAAGTTGAACTGAATTTAGGCTAAGAATAGTTTATAAAATAATAAAATTAAACTATATTTGAACAAAAACAGACCAGATTAGAACTAAAATTAGCTAAATGTTGCTAAAATCAAAGTTGAAATAGATAGAAAAGGGATGAAATGAGTTCCAATAAAACTAAAATACAGGTGAATAATCACTAACTCAGTTATAAAGGAGAGGTTGACGAACAGTGCGAACAGACAAGAATCTTCCATAGTACATATATTATAACAATTAGAAATTCATTTATTTAAAAATACGCAATAAAATTCCTTGTAAGACACAATGGTCAAAATTCAAATTCCATTTTTTCCGAATATCAGCTCTACGGACAATACTTTTTCAGCGTTTAAGCATTTGGTGAGTTTTTAAATCCAAAAGCTCAATTATAATCATATATCGTCATCTCGCTAACTAAAGCAAGAACACGCTATCTTACTAAATTAGACAAACCCTGATATCTCATTAACCGATACAAAAACCCGCTCTCTCACTAACGAAGGCAAAAACTCGCTATTTTAGTGTTTAAGACATAAGAGATGCGCGCGATAGCGGCGTTTTGCCTTCGTTAGTGACATAACGGATTTTTGTCTTTGTTAGTGAGATAGCGGGGTTTTAGTTATGAGATGGCGGGTTATTGCTCCAAGCCGACGATATCAACATTTGTTTCACTGAAAAGCATGAAATTGAAATCCAAAAAATTCGTAATGTATACTAGTAATAATATAGCAGTAGTACTAGTAAAAAAATATATTACAATAATTGTACGTACATTAATTGCTTATTGTTTTTCGATTTATTATATACACACACGCATGTATACTGAAACTGCAAGAAAAAAATATATGCATATAAACAAATCTCAGAAACTTTTAAATTTACTGTGTTTGCCAAAATATTGAATTCAATTACTTATTTTTCCTGAATTTAAAACCTTGGATTTGTTAAATAGATGAAAATGTAGTATAAAAAATTAAATAATCAGTGTTATATGTCCTTTTTTATTGATAAGATGACAAAAAAGCGTAAAAAGTAGCAAAATTCTTAAATTTAAGGTGTTTTTTTTTTAAATTCTGTATTTTATCAGGCTATAACTTTTGGAGCATTGTTTCAAATAATTTGAAATTTTGTAAAAAAAAATAGATTTTAAAAAGCTCTTTCGAGATAATTCATAAATTTTAAGGTGCTTCTTATAAAAAAAAATAGTGGGAAATTGATTTATTGCCTCTACATTTTTACTGATAACAAATATTTTAAAATTTCATTTATTCATACTTGAAGCATCTTTTAAATCATAAAACAATTTTTTTTTGTCTTGAACTGCTTTGAGAAACGAAGAAATCTATTTGTTCAAAATAGATGTGCATGCTTTGATAGGTTAGCACTAGCGACACAATTAAAAAGAGAGGCTACGATACCTTAATTTCAAATCATTATTTTTTGCTAACATATTCTGAATTGGGGTTGAAAATTACTAAAAATGATTGCTTCTGACTAGGCATAATGTGAAAAATATATTTTTATTTCTCTAAATGAATCCGGCACATAGATATATGTATCATACATTTTTTATTTTGAACTCAATACATAAATAATTGAAAATTAACTATTTTCGTAGAAAAAATTCTATTGATTCTTTGGTACATTTTAAGCAAAAAAAAGGTATTATGTCATTTTTTTGTAGGATCTTTAGTTTTCAAGTAACAAAATTTCCAAGTTTGTTGTTTTAAAATTTCATGATTTTCTTACTCGAAAACTATAGGTTCTACATAAAAATTATTATGAACATTTTATGCTTGGAATAAGTCAAGGAATTGATAAGAAATTTTATCATCACAAAATAATCATCTTTTATTTATTGTTTACAAAAATTGTTAATATCAAACAGAGCTTGTAATAAGAAATAAAACAGAAATTTGTTTTTTTTAGACTTAGTGAGAACTTTTTATCCAAAATTATTAGAAAGTGCTCTAAAATTTAAAGATTTTCATTTTCATGACAGAAAATTTAAAAGTTTCTGAAATTCGCTCATACAGTGGCTTTAAAAAATTTGTATAAACATTATCCCTTTTGTTATCCTAAGTTAACCTGGTGATGGAATTTTTTTACAGACTTACACGTGCCTGCACGTGTGCGTAGTTGTCAACAACCAGCCATGCTGTTCTCCTCCTGTAAGTCAAACACCATTAATAAACTCTTGTTTGATCATTTGTTATTCTATGTATATAAGTATTATACGCTTACTATTTTTCCACCTCTTTTAGAACTTTTATAATCTGTTCATCTCCGTGCCTTTATTTCATTCGTTTTAAAATCCTACATTCCAAAAGGAAACAAAACTTTTCTTTATATTGATCTTATTAGATGTATTTTTAAATTTGATAAAATCTCTGGTAGAAAATTCAGAACTAAATATGCTCGGTTACTAATTATTGGCTGTATCTCGAGCTATACAGACGCGATAAATATCTAATAAGTACGCGATAATATTTCAAAGACTCCATAAAGTTGATAAAAAACATAACCCTAAAGAGAACTCATTAAAATCATAATATATTCGTTTGCGTTTTCTGAATGTATTTTCAAACATAAAATTCTACTTTTTCTTTGTTTTGAGTTTTTGGTTATAAATATTTTTCAATCAAATATGAATTTAATATATTTTATTAAAATTATTTTAGGGGCTAGAGCATCCGACTCTCACGCAGAGGGCCGGGGCTCGAATCCCGGTGAGGTCGGGATTTTTTTTTCCATTTTTTAATTTAAATATTGAAAGTGGAGGATATTCCGAGCTCACTGACACCGCGGTGGACCACCCCCGAGGAACTTTTTTCGGTTTTAGCAAAAACCGATGAAAGTCACTTGATGGCCGGTAAAGCAGCACGCGACTGCTCCACTACTATAGTTGAGCCGGACCGTTCTGCTGGGTAGGTGTTTGAGCTCCCGATGTGCTAAAAAGGATGAGTATGAGCGATGGTCCTCGCCTAAGTAGGCCTGCACGATCGAGCACACACCTACGGAAGTTAGGGAAATTGAGGTCTGGTTGAATTCATCGATAAGTCCTTTCACATCCATGCAATTCACCATATTAGAATCTTGTTTGAAATATTTTCTTAGGCGTTCCTCCCAGTTACGATACGCATTTACTTTAGTACCCTTTGTCAACATATTTCTTCTTTTAAATTCTGACACCATGAATCCTGATTGTTTTTTAGATGAACCACTCTTCTTAAACGAATCATCGAGACTTTTTTTATCCAATTTTTCAACATTATATTCTTTAATAATGGAAACACTCTTCATCATTATTTAAAGAAAGTTACTCTTCAGAAGTACTTAGATGCTTCTCATTTGATATGCTTTCTTTCGAGTCAATTTGATTCTCAATTTATTTGATTCGTCGAATTTAAACAGGCAAAGACTATATTTTGATTGCAGATTCGAATTCAGCGTCGAAAAATACATAAGTAATGATAGGTCTGGTCAAAAAAACAAATAACTTTTTTTGTGTAATTTATCTTTTTTTTCAAAAGTTTAGAGATATAAAGTAACCACAAACTTGAAACAAATCAAGAGTTGAAATACATGTTTTAAAATTAATTTACAGCGATGATTTTTTTCAAAAACATTCGATTGAAATACACGCGAATATATTAACGTCGAGCTTAAGTGCTACTTACGCCTGCTTCCCTTTCAAATAGCTCACATGTATTTTACAATATACAATGTATATTTATATGCACCAACTAACATAGACACTTAAACAAGCGAACTTCTTGAGTAAATAAAAGGAATAGACTTTAGGAGACACTTTAAAACGTGTCTATATCAATATATTAGGTATATACATATCATAGGCGAATAAAAGATAAATATCGTCAAGTCCAATGTTTGATGCTTAGGTAGTAGTCTGAACAATTAACAAGAACATATTTATTGGTCTTACGTTCAAGATACGTAGATGATTTTATATCAACGTAAAAGAAACTACGTCGATATTAATTTAATTTCTTTATCATGCTTCAAAATATGTTAATATCATGTTTTAATTTATCATTGCGATTTTTATTTTAAAATAGCGTCTTTAGAATTTTACCGCTTACAGCTGTTGAACTTCTCTGGGCTCAGCGTTGAACCTTGTAAATACATGCCATTTACATGTAGCATTACGAACTTTACCAAAAACGTTTATTTGTGGTCTCGCCGCTACTCCACAATCATATTGAAAGAAACTAAAGTAAATTTTTCTGTGAGTCGGGAGACTTCTAAGACGTACAATGCTCTATGTAGCCCAGTATAACAAATATATTTCTCATTAAGATCTAAATAACGACCAACTGAAACTAGCAGCGCGCTGACACACACGCGATATTTATATGATTGTACGCTTGGCGGAAAGGATATTTTTCCGAATGTGTACCTCAAATGGCAACGCTGCATATTTTACCATAGACTTAAGAAAACTTCAAATTATGCATTGAGTTTCGCATCATCACTATTTTGTTTTTTCATATAGGTTATTTATGCAAAATTCAAATGATAACAACTAAAATTTTATATAAGTGTAAATTATTTTAATTCTAAGAACAATCACTTTACCTTTGATTGCGCCTCGGTGCAATTAAAGATAACAACTATGGGAGAACCATCTCCCATAAAAAAGGATATACCAACGTTCGGAGTAAAAAAAACCAGAAAACAACAGTTATGCAGATGTGGCCCAAAAGTTTTTGTTTCCAGAAAGAAATCAGGGATTGATATTAATGTGCGTAGATGACCTTAATTTAACAGATACACCTGTGCGATAGGAGATATAGTTGGCCCAAAAAATGTTATTGCATCAACCAAGACATCAAATAATCGTATCTGCATATATTTAGGAACAAAAGAATTAGTCGACAAATTAACGGACAAATATGAACACATAACAATCAAAGGAAAACAAGTATTTATTAGACCACTGATAGGTAAATATAAACGCGTGATGTTCTCAAAAGTTTCACCAAACATTTCAAATTTTGTATTTGAGAACATTCTTGACAATCTAAAAATAAATCGAAATTCACTTGTCACACTACTGAAAGCAAGCATCGAAAAGGAGGGGTACGAACATGTAGTCAGCTCACGAAGACAAACTTATGTTAAAATAGACATCAAAAAGGTACCAGAGATTTTTAGATTGAACTACGACGATACAAGTTATTACATATATACAAGCACAAATACTCTTCGATGCTTTATATGTAAAATGAAAGGACACATCGCGCGTTACTGTGTAAACAAACCAAACCAAAACGACTCTGAGTCTCAAGAAACCAACAACACAAACACTAATAGTACTATAAATAATTCAAATAACACTGACAACTCATTAGAAAACCAAGAGACACAAATTATAGAAGAAAATACAGAAGAAATGGATGTCGATATAGAAAAAAAGATAATAAACGTACACACTCACAAATCAGTTCAACTGAAACACAAAATAGCCAGAATGAAGAATATATGCAAAACTTCCCCAGCTTACTAAAAGAAACAAAGGAGGATCAAACAATAAAACAAACAAAAAAAAAGGTAAAATAGAAACAGAAGATAAAAAAAAAGAAATGCAAAATTCAACAATCCCAAAAAATATAGAAAAAAACAAAACATTAGACAATACAAGCAACCAACAAATAGACATAACACCAATTGACGAGTTAGAAAAAAACTAATCAGCAAAAAAACTAATATTCCATTTTTCATGTATTTTTTTGTGAGAGTCTTAGTTGTTTGGATATTTAAGTTCTTATAAAGGCTCTTTTTACTATATTTTCGAAAAAATGTCTATATCCTTATTAGACGAAAAGAAAAAACACTGTTTCATTTTTTTTTCATCAAAAAATCATATCATTCAGTTTCAGCCGAATCCGTTTCCTGGAGGTGGGGACCTCTCCTTGTAATTGAGCGTTGAAAGCTTTGTGGATCTCGATACTTTAATCATGTATGAATGTATATCTTGACAGATTTGTTTAAAATAATGATTGATACTTTGACATAACATTTTCTCATTTACAAGTTATAAATAGTATGATTTAGGGTGAGCAAGCATTTTTTTTTTGTATTTAATGTTTAAGATCACATGCTCCAGAATTGGTTATTAGTGACCACATTTACATAGGCGCTTATTTGACAATAACACTACATCATTTCTCTCGAATGGTACAAACATTGATTTTAACTGTCGTTAATAACTGTAATTACATTGAAATTTGAAATTGAATAAGGGTATGTTAACTCTGCTCTGTTCATATTAAATTTACATATTTTGTTTTTTTTAAGTAGTCTAGTACATTTTCATTTGAACAATTCGATTTAAAAATTAGGTAAGGATCAGTAGGTATATCATTATTTATTCTTTCAGTGATGTGTTTGTTACAATCTATTAGTATGTGTCTGGCTGTAAGAATTGCATCACAGTGTTCGCATTTAGGTGGATTTGTTTTGGTGATAAGATGACAGTGTGTAAGGTTAGTGTGACCTATTTTTAGTCGTGTTAAAATCACTTGGTCTTTTCTATTGAAATTAAGGTTTATATTTGGTTCAAAAAATTCTTTTTTAATGTCCATTATTTTTAGTGTTTTATTTTCTAGGATAAGCTTTTTCTAGATTTCTTTGTAGTATACTGGAATCTTATCATTTCTTTTATCACTTATTTATTTTGCTGCTTCTTTAGCTGCTTCATCAACCTTGTTATTTTCACCTATATCCAGGTGAGAAGGAATCCAAATAATTTTAATTACTATCTCACTTGTTGTCTTATTAAATTCATGAAGATTTTTGTTGATATTTTTGATTATTGGATTTTAGGACCTCGTATTTTCCACGGTTTGTATTACGCTTTTAGAATCTGAAACCATCAAATATTTTTGTGGAGTTAAATTTTGCATTTTAATGTACTGTAATGCTTGGTCGATGGCGAAGGCTTCCGCTGAGAAAATAGAGTATTCATTTGGTAGTTTAAATAGAGTTGGTTTTTGATTTATACTTATTGCCCAGCCAGTTCCATTTTTGGATTTTGATCCATCTGTATATATAAATGTGAATTCCTTATATTTTTGTTGGATATCTTTAAAAATATTCTTAGTTATGCTAGGATTGTATTCTGTTTTTTTGCAATTGTACACATTGTTTATTATTTCTGGAGGAGAGTAATTCCAATATGGAAATTCATATTGCTTTCTTTCATACACTGTTGGTATTGTGGAATCTATTGAATTTTGATACGAGTCAATTCTAACACTGATTGGTTGAGATTTAATTGTGTCTATGCTTGACCATTTTTTGTTTTTGAAAATTAAATCGTGTACTGGATTTCTGGGCGTAGAAGCAATCGAAGTGGCATACGACAGGCTTTGTTGAATTCTTCTGATTTCCAGTGGTGGTGATTTGGCTTCGCTTAGAATTGATAACACTGGATTGGTTTTTAAGGCTCCCGTGGAGAGTCTGGCTCCTGCATTATGAATAGGATCCAATAATTTTAATACGCTAGGGGTGGCTGTATTGTAAATGATTGATCCATAGTCAATTTTTGACCTTATCAATGAAGTGTACGTTTTAGCTAATATTGCATATTCAGCTCCCCAATTTTTGAATGAAATGTATTTCAAGCTATTTAGTCTACTTATACAGTCGACTTTTAATTTTTTTATATGTTCGATCCATTTTAACTGTGAGTCAAAAACCACTCCAAGAATTTTGGTAGTTTTAACTATTTTTAATCTATCTTTTCCCATATTTAGGATGACTTCATAAAAATTTTCTTGAAATTTAGTAAAAATAATTCCTACTGTTTTATTAAGCGAAAATCTAAATCCAGTTACTCTTGAGAATTCCATCAATTCATTTAGTGACTTTTGAAGTAGTTGTTGGGTAGTTGTAATATTTTTACCCTCCACAAAAATAGTACAATCATCGGCGAATAAGGTGCATTTAACTGGTTTTTTTTATGCAGTTAGTTATTTTGTTTATAGCTAGTAGAAATAATGTGACGCTAATGGAAGATCCCTGTGGTACTCCATTGTCAATTTTAATTTTGTTGGAGTATTCACCGTTGACTCGAACACGTATAAATCTATCCAATAAGAAGTTAGAAATAAATTTAATCATATTACCTCCGATACCAAATGAGGCTATTATTTTATTTATTCTTTTTTTCCAAATCATATCATACGCTTTTTCGATGTCTAAACAAATCGCAGCCAAATGGTGTTTATTTACAAATGCTTGATGAATATTTGATTCTATTGTGACCAGACAATCGTTTGTGGATCTGTGTTGTCTGAATCCCTGTTGATATTCTAATAAAATATTATTTTTTTCTAAAAATCATCGCAATCTTTTGTTTATAATTTTTTCCATAACCTTGCTTGGACAACACACGAGAGTTATGGGTCTGTGCCCTTCAGTGCTGTGTTTATTTTTACCTGGTTTTGGTAGGGGGATAACTACTGCTTCCAACCAAATTTTATGTATATTAAGCTACGGAATCCACTTCATAGGGCCACATTCGGAATAGTACCATATTTTGTCGCTAATTTGTCGCTAATTTGTTGCTATATCCCGGATTTTGTCGCTCCAGCCGTTTTCGAGAAACAATGGCTACCGTAGCTTAATATTAAGCTACGGCATCCACTACAGTAACTCAGGAACGGCTAGGGTTAGCAACTCCATTCTGGTTGCATAATTTGTCGCTTTTTTGTCGCTCTAAGATAGAATAGTTCGTAAGTCCTAAAACCTGACCCAGAACCGGATATGGCCATTGGGACCGAGTGAAAATGGAAACTTATTTTCTTTGTGTATCTAAAAAGTCATGCAATGTTTGATAATTTGTTGCTGATTTGTCGCTGACATTTAATCCAACACTGGATTTTGTCGCTCCAGCCGTTTCCGAGAAACAATGGCTGCCGTAGCTTAATATTAAGCTACGGCATCCACTACAGTAACTCAGGAACGGCTAGGGTTAGCAACTCCATTCTGGTTGCATAATTTGTCGCTTTTTTGTCGCTCTAAGATAGAATAGTTCGTAAGTCCTAAAACCTGACCCAGACCCGGATATGGCCATTGGGACCGAGTGAAAATGGAAACTTATTTTCTTTGTGTATCTAAAAAGTCATGCAATGTTTGATAATTTGTTGCTGATTTGTCGCTGACATTTAATCCAACACTGGATTTTGTCGCTCCAGCCGTTTCCGAGAAACAATGGCTGCCGTAGCTTAATATTAAGCTACGGCATCCACTACAGTAACTCAGGAACGGCTAGGGTTAGCAACTCCATTCTGGTTGCATAATTTGTCGCTTTTTGTCGCTCTAAGATAGAATAGTTCGTAAGTCCCAAAACCTGACCCAGACCCGGATATGGCCATTGGGACCGAGTGAAAATGGAAACTTTTTTTCTTAATGTATCTAATAAGTCATGCGATGTTTCTAATACTAAAGTAGCTATAGAAAATTTGTCACCTTCAAGATCTTAACATCAGAGCAGAAAGAAAATTCTTTATGTGAAATGGATTTTAATTGGGATGCATTTGGGAATAAGTCGTTCTTGATAGTTAAAACCATTGAGACTGTGAGCGCAATTAAAAGATGTTTTTGATCTTACTGAGGCTTGAAGGATTTTGTTGCTCTAGTGATTCTTTGAACTAGACACTCTAAATATATTTTTTTTTTTGTTTTTGGATTCAGATACGTCTGGAAATTTGTCGCTCATGATATTTAAATAAATTTAAATAGTATTTATTAAAGCTACAAGTATTTTGTCGCTCTAAAAATATATGATTCCTAGTACGCTAAAATGATTTTTATGCAAATTTTTGTGATTGAAATGCATTTAGGAATTTGTCGCTCTTAAAATTTGAAAATATTAACACTTTAAACGCAATATAAAGATGATTCTGATACTACAGGAGCTTCGAGGATTTTGTCGCTCTGAAAATTTATGGTTGCTAGCACTATAAAATGATTTTTATACAAATTTTGTGATTTTCATGCATCTGGGAATTTGTCGCTCTTGAGATTGTTAACAATCAGAACTCTAATAACCATAAAAAGATATTTCTGATATCACAGAAGCTGCAAAGAATTTGTTGCTTCTTAATTCATAGCATCCAAGCACATAGGGAATACTTTTATGCAAGTTTTTTGAATTGGAATGAATTAGAGAGCTAGTCGCTTGTGACATTTGTAACTATTGAGACTTTGAATGCAATTTAAAGATGTTTGTCACCTTACTGAAGCTTTAAGGATTTTGTCGCTATAGTGATTCTTTAATTATCCTTGAAGCTCCTGTGGTATCAGAATCATTTTTATATTGCCTTTTAAGTATTAATTTTTTCAAATTTCAAGAGCGACAAATTCCTAGATGCATTTTAATAACAAAAATTTCCATAAAAATTATTTTAGCGTGCTAGGAACCATAGATTTTTAGAGCGACAAAATCCTTGAAGCTCCTGTAGTATCAGAATCATCTTTATATTGCGTTTGAAGTGTTAATATTTTCAAATTTTAAGAGCGACAAATTCCCAGATGCAAAAAAATCACAAAATTTGTATAGAAATCATTTTATAGTTCAAGCAACCATAAATTTTTAGAGCGACAAAATCCTTGAAGCTCCTATGGTATCAGAATCATTTTTATATTGCCTTTTAAGTATTAATTTTTTCAAATTTCAGGAGCGACAAATTCCTAGATGCATTTTTATAACAAAAATTTCCATAAAAATTATTTTAGCGTGCTAGGAACCATAGATTTTTAGTGCGACAAAATCCTCTTGTAGCTTCTGTTAAATTAAAATCATATTTTTATTGAATTGAAAGTTTAAATTTATTTAAATATCATGAGTGACAAATTCCAAAACGCATGTAAATTGAAGAACTGATATAAAAAAATATTTAGAGTTAGCTAATTAAATAATCACTAGAGCGACAAAATCCTTAAAGCTTCAGTAAGGTGACAATCATCTTTAAATTGCATTCAAAGTCTCAATAGTTACAAATGTCACAAGCGACTATCTCTCTAATTCATTTCAATTCAAAAAACTCGCATAAAAGTATTCCCTATGTGCTTGGATGCTATGAATTAAGAAGCAACAAATTCTTTGCAGCTTCTGTGATATCAGAAATATCTTTTTATGGTTATTAGAGTTCTGATTGTTAACAATCTCAAGAGCGACAAATTCCCAGATGCATGAAAATCACAAAATTTGTCTAAAAATCATTTTATAGTGCTAGCAACCATAAATTTTCAGAGTGACAAAATCCTCGAAGCTCCTGTAGTATCAGAATCATCTTTATATTGCGTTTAAAGTGTTAATTTTTTCAAATTTTAAGAGCGACAAATTCCTAAATGCATTTCAATCACAAAAATTTGCATAAAAATCATTTTAGCGTACTAGGAATCATATATTTTTAGAGCGACAAAATACTTGTAGCTTTAATAAATACTATTTAAATTCATTTAAATATCATGAGCGACAAATTTCCAGACGTATCTGAATCCAAAAACAAAAAAAAAAAATATATTTAGAGTGTCTAGTTTAAAGAATCACTAGAGCAACAAAATCCTTCAAGCCTCAGTAAGATCAAAAACATCTTTTAATTGCGCTCACAGTCTCAATGGTTTTAACTATCAAGAACGACTTATTCCCAAATGCATCCCAATTAAAATCCATTTCACATAAAGAATTTTCTTTCTGCTCTGATGTTAAGATCTTGAAGGTGACAAATTTTCTATAGCTACTTTAGTATTAGAAACATCGCATGACTTATTAGATACATTAAGAAAAAAAGTTTCCATTTTCACTCGGTCCCAATGGCCATATCCGGGTCTGGGTCAGGTTTTGGAACTTACGAACTATTCTATCTTAGAGCGACAAAAAAGCGACAAATTATGCAACCAGAATGGAGTTGCTAACCCTAGCCGTTCCTGAGTTACTGTAGTGGATGTCGTAGCTTAATATTAAGCTACGGCAGCTATTGTTTCTCGGAATCGGCTGGGACACCAAATCCAGTGTTGGATTAAATGTCAGCAACAAATCAGCAACAAATTATCAAACATCGCATGACTTTTTAGATACAGAAAGAAAATAAGTTTCCATTTTCACTCGGTCCCAATGGCCATATCCGGGTCTGGGTCAGGTTTTGGGACTTACGAACTATTCTATCTTAGAGCGACAAAAAAGCGACAAATTATGCAACCAGAATGGAGTTGCTAACCCTAACCGTTCCTGAGTTACTGTAGTGGATGCCGTAGCTTAATATTAAGCTACGGTAGCTATTGTTTCTCGGAAACGGCTGAAGCGATAAAATCCAGTGTTGGATTAAATGTCAGCGACAAATTAGCAACAAATTATCAAACATCGCATGACTTTTTTGATATACAAAGAAAAAAAGTTTCCATTTTCACTCGGGCCCAATGGCCATATCCGGGTCTGGGTCAGGTTTTGGGACTTACGAACTATTCTATCTTAGAGCGACAAAAAAGCGACAAATTATGCAACCAGAATGGAGTTGCTAACCCTAGCCGTTCCTGAGTTACTGTAGTGGATGCCGTAGCTTAATATTAAGCTACGGTAGCCATTGTTTCTCGGAAACGGCTGGAGCGACAAAATCCGGGATAGAGCAACAAATTAGCGACAAATTAGCGACAAAATATGGTACTGTTCCGAATGTGGCCCTATGAAGTGGATTCCGTAGCTTAATATACATCCAAATTTTGGGAAATGCATTTTTTATCCAGATAAAATTGTATAACTTAATGAGATACTTTAGGCCTACTTCTGGTAATTTTTTGATGAATATATATGGAATTTTATCTGGTCCTGGACTTGAGCTTTTACATTTTATGAGTACATTTGACAGTTCTTCGTAAGATATATCATCATTCAAACTGATTGCTTCAGATGTAATTTCTATATTATTCAAGTTGATTACTTTTCTTTCACTTTCTTGTTTGAGTTGCAGAAATCCCGGTTCGAAATTTGCGTTGCTAGAATTTGTGGCGAAAGTGTAAGCGAGAGTGTTGGCTATTTCTTTGCTATTAGTTTCTATAGAATCATTTGGCAACTTGATTGCGGTTATTTTGTTTTTCGTGTATTTGCCATTTATAGCTTTAATGTTTTGCCATATTTTATCGCAGGGTGTATTATTTGTCAGATCTGATACGAATTTTATCCAGGATTCTCTTTTATATTTTCTGATTATTTTCCTTGATGTTGTTCTTTTCAATTTGTAAATAATTAAGTTGTCATACGTAGGGTGCTTCTTATATCTGTTATAAGCATGATTAGTTTCTTGGATTGCAGTGCTGCATTCTTCATTTTACCATGGTACATATTTTTTTTCCATATCTTTTACGGTGGTTTGAATCGAATTTTTTGCTGCATCTATAATGCTCGATGTAAATTTTTCAATGAGTTCGTCAACTTCTGATTCTTCTGATATTGAGGGGTTTTTAAGTAAGTCTATATTATCCTCTATATGTTTTTGAAACTTCGTCCAATCCGCTTTTTTGATTTTCCACCTGCTCTCGTAAATTGGTACATTTTGTTGACAAGTTGTAAGTTTGATACTAATGGGAAAGTGATCACTGTTGTATAGTTGTTCACTAGCTGACCATTCAAGTTTATCTGTGATGTTAAAATGACAAAGAGAAACGTCTATAATACTAAAAGATGCATTACTAATATTGAAATGAGTTAGTGCAGTTGAGTTTAATAGAGATATATCCTCTTCCATCAATATTTTTTCGAAATGTTTTTATCTTGTGTCTGTTTTATCGGAGCCCCACAGAGTGCTATGGCTATTAAAATCTCCTAGTTATATATACGGTTTCGGCAATTGATTTATTATATTTATAATGTCTTGTTCCTCTAAAGAGTAGCTATTGGGTATATACATATTACATATGCAGATTTTAGTACTATCAAAATATACAGTTGCTGCTACTTCTTCGAGATTGGATTGTATTTTAATTTCTGAATAATATAAATTTTTGCTTATATATATGGCTACACCACCGCTGGATGATAAGCAGTTAATTCGATTTTTGCAAATTAAATCAAATTCTTTTAGTTTTGATATGATTCGTCTTTAAAATTTGTCTCTTGAATGCATATTACGTCCGGCTTTTGTTCATCTATTACTTTACAAAGGTATTCTTAATGATACTTTAGCCCATTAATGTTCCATTGAGCAATTCGATAATCCATTCTAATTATTTTATTTTTATTTAATTTTGTTCTGTTATTATTATGTTTAAAACTATTATAAATTTGATGATTCATCGCCTTTGAATCTGAGCTATCGTTGCTTTGGTTTTCTTTATTTCTGTTCAACCTTTTGATTAGTCTAGTGAACCTACCTTTCATACATTTATCATTGAGTAATGGGTAGAGTTCTTGTAATAACTTAATGATGTCATTTATGTCTTGACCATATTCTTCGATGATGTGACTAGGTTCTGCAACTCCTTGCACATTTTCTAAGAGACTTTTAAATTGTGTGTAATTAAGAATACTGTTTTGATTTTCTAGATACTCCTTAAGAGGTGTTATCATTTCTTTGATTGATTTTTTACTAACGTCTGTTTTCTTCTTTTTTTAGTTTGTTATTTATTCTGTTTGTAGGCTGAGGGTGCTTAAAGGCTGTTGTTGTGTTTGTAGCGGCTTTCGCGTCAGTCGTTGATGATGTTTCTGTTGAAAGTTCTGACCTTGTTCTTTTCAATGTATAATTAACGTTAACTTCATTATTTGTGTTTTCTTGACTGTTGTTAATAGTATTACTAAATTCCTCATTTATTTCAACTACTTTATTTGCTGTATTGTTTACATTATTCATTAAATCGCTAGATGTGTTTTGCGAAACCGTCTTATTTTCATTGTTTATAATTGTAGAGGAATTTTGGATCATATAATTATTTATCTGACTCTTTGTTAGTTTTGTTATTTTCTGTATTTCCAACCTGACAATATTTGGCAATGTGCCCCTCTTTTTTACAAATGAAACAGTTTAGAGTATCGTCAGATAGGTAAATCCAAAATTTTTCGTTGTCATGGATAATTTGTAATGATTCTGGAATTTCAGTTACATTATCAGGATGTATGAACATTTGGCGTCTAAAACTCAATACGTGTGCGTAACCTTCGGATAGACCTGCTCTTAGAAAGGTGATAGTTGAGCTTCTTTGAATATTTAGTTTGTTAATTGCTTCTTCGAGAACGCTGTAAGGTATTAAAAGACAAACATTAGACAATATTATACGCTTGTGTCTTGTTTGTAATAATTGTATTTCAAATGATTCACCACGTATCTTTATACTATTATGTTTACTAACTAAATCTTCTGCCATTTCCTTACTAGCCAAAAATATTCCTATTCTGTTATTCGACATTCTAGATGCGAATCTTACGTTAGCCGGTGTTACTATTGCTCCTATGGCGTATACGTATTCTTTTAACTGTATATCTTCTCTTGCGTTGATAGCAATTGCATGATCTCTACCTGGGAACTATTGACTTTGAACTGCATCTGCGTTACTGTTTTGTTGACTGATTTTAACTGTTGAGGTACTATTTGCTTGCATTGTAGAATGAGCCCCGTTTTCGGAAGTCATCTGAGATGTAAGATGAGCCCCGTTTTCGAAAGTCATCTGAGATGTAAGATGAGCCCCGTTTCCGGAAGTCATCTTAGACTCCTCGCTCATGAGCAGCACCCGAGTGGCGCTTGCACTGTATTCACTACCCAAGCTAATTGACACCAACTCGACTCTATATTCGCTTATACCAATTCCACTCGCGAACTTATGATTGTAAACAACAACACTCGACGACAGGAAACTGGTAAGCAAGTATTGTATTTATGACAGTACAGATGAATAATATAAATATGAATAACAGCTAAATGATCATATTCATTGATAGACTTAGCGGATGATAAACACTGACTTGAATTTTATTTCTCGAGATTTGTTGAAATTAAAGTACCTATTGATCTATATTCTTAAGTTCAGTTTTAGAAAATGATTGATTCTAATTCTTGCTGTATTTTTTAGTGTAGTTTATTCTATTCACATTGGTAAACAATATTCTCATTTTATGAAAATTGATTTTCATTTTAATTTGAATTCATCCAATGATGTGACAACAATAATTGAATTTAATCTGGTATAAAAACTGCGGAGCTGTTTGAACAAATAATTAAAATCAGCATATCATAGACATTAGTATATATTGATATTAAATCAATTCATTCCTATTTTCAGTAATGTATGACTAAACTCAAGTCTCTTTGTATCTCACTATAGGAGAGGCATACATTTTGATGAAATCGCACAGATTTTTTCTTATTCATACTATATGAAAGTTTTTAGACCTTCACGCTCAATAGTTTTGGGGATATTGATATACCATATTTTTTGAGCTTGTACAAGTCGAAATCCCCATAAAACATATTTGTCACTTCTAGATGCATCTATAATAATCTTCAAAATTATTTTCACTTAAATTACAATAAATGTATACTAAGAACATGGAAATGCACTTTCTCAAACAATTATAAGATTTTTCTAACTTATTTTTTGAAACGATGATCTGATAAATAGACATATAAAGTCCATTTATTTATTTTTCACTTTTATCCAACTTCATAGTAATACAGCTTTTGATAATTCTAAATATAAGTGATGAATTTACTAAAACAAAATTGAATTAATTAATTTTAATACAACTTAAGTAGTATCATTTCGCAAATTATTTTGAAATAATTTCAAGTTTAAAACTAAAAAATTTTAGCTAAAAATCACATTTTTATAATTTTTTTAACATAACATTTATAATATTCCGATACTTTATTCCAATTATTATATTCAAGTTTTTCGTTATTCTCGCCAATGCATGAATTGATAAAATTATTTAATCGAGAAATTTTTGTCATCTGTAATGGGAATAGAGGTTTTATGTTCCGGGATCGGAAAAAAAAACACTTTTTTATTAATAATAAATTGGTTAATATGTATTATAAATTATGTTAAGTATAGTAATTATTAATCTGTTTTGTTATAAATGGCTAAGCTTTGCTTTACATATGCGATTGTAAAAAGCTTGTCTTTGTGACTACACGGCGCTTGCTAGACTCTGTTCAGCAGACTGTCTGTGCTTGACCAGAGCCTCTCTTTCTCAGCTGATTTGCTGTATCGTATGTATGGTCGAGTACGCATTTACCGACGGATGGCGATACGCATACAAATGAAAGACGCAACATTTAGATATTATAGCACGCTTCCTTAAAGCGTCTTTTATTTCTTTTATTTTTTGTATTCAATTTCGCTTTTACATGCTTTTATAATTACTTAAATGAAATTAAATACTTTTCACTATTTGACAAATTTTTCTTTACATATAACTTTGGTTGATATATCTGCTATATTTTTATCAGTTTCAATTTTAACAATATCTATTACTTCATTTTCATAATTTTCATCAATATAATGATATTACACTTCAATGTGCTTTGAATTTTTTATTAGATTATCAAATTTACCTATGGCTATCGCACCAGAATTATCTTCATAAATTTTAATTAGCCTGTCTATGTTTAATTTAAACGCATCATTTAATAAATCTTTTATAAATAGAATTTCTGTCATTTTTTCAGACATAGCAATGTATCCGGCAAAAGTTGAATTTTTTGTTACAGTTTTCTGTTTATGAGTTTTCCAATAAACTACATTACCCAATACCGAGCCAAATACTCTAATGACAAATCCTGTTGTGGATTTCCTATCAATACGATCACCTACGTAATCTGAATTGTCCATACAATCTAATTTATTTTTCTTTACATTAATGAAATAAGTTAGTTTTAAATCTTTGGTTTTATATAAATATTTTAGCACTCTTAAAGCATATTTAAAATGTGTTTCATTGTAACAACTTTGGTACCTACTCAAATAATTTACAATGTATGATATGTCAGATCTTGTCTGTACTAATGTATAAAAGTTTCCTATTAGATTTCTATAACTTATTCTTTCGTCTATTTCAGTTGCTTGGTCAAGTTTTAAACTTGTTTCTATTGGAGTTTCATAAAGTTTAGCATTTTCTAAATGATATTTCACAGCCAATGATTCAATATATTTTTGTTGACTTAAGGGGATGTAAAATGGACACTACACCTGTACTCATAAATATTCACTATCTTTACATTTTATTGCAAAATTTTCAATAAAAAAATGCATTAAGTTGTAGTATGTACCATGAAGATTATTCAGTTAAATTTTTAAATGAATTCATTCATTAGTTATTGAGAATTTTGGGTTCCAAAATTATTTATTAAAATTTTTCAATTTTGTACAGGAATCCAAATATCTCAAAAGCTAATGAATGAATTTATTTGAAAACTTATCAAAATAATCATCATGGTACATACTACAAGCTAATGCATTTCTTTTCTGGAAATTCAGCAATAAAATAGAAAGGAAGCTAATATCTATAAGTACAGCTGTAGTGTCCGTTTTACATCTCCTTAAAGTCATTACCCCTGTTTCTTTATCATGATTTATATTAATTCCAATATATCCTGTACTTTTACCTAAATCTTTCATTACAAATCTTCGCATTAATTTAGTTTTTATTTCATTTATCTTATTTTTATCTTTACAGAAAATTAAAATATCATCAACAAATACCAACATATATAGGATCATTGCTTGTGTTATTAACATATAAACAATAGTCATGATTGCTTCTAACAAAATTTAATTTTTCAACATAGTTATTAAATGTTTCATATCACGCTCTGGATGGACTTTCTTTAAGACCATAGAGTGCCTTTTGAAGTTTACATACTTGGTTTTCTCCAGTTTCATAACCTTTTGGTTCATGAATATAAACTTCTGACTTTACTGTACCATTGAGAAATGCTGTCTCAACGTCTATTTGTTCTATATCTAAGTTATTACACAACAATAGCTTACAGAATTTTTAAAGTTTGCATTTTTCCTATTGGAAAGCATACATTTTCTAAATATTCCTTTTGCTAAAAGCCTTTTACTAATTATCTAGCTTTATATAAATCATCCCCTTTTCTTTTAAATATCCATTTAACATAAATTATTTTCTTATCTTTTGATTTATCTACAATAGTCCATGTTTTATTTTTATTTAAACTATTAATTTCAGAATCCATAGCTTTTTGTCATTCTTTACTTTCTGTGGAGTTTATCGCCTCCTCGAATGTATTTGGTACATTAGTGTTTACATAATTTACATAAATATAATGCGTTATTGGGTTACCATATCTTTCTATAGAACTTTCTTTCTCGTTGAAGTTCTTTCAAATTCTAAATTATCTTTTCGTTTTTCAAATCTTTTATTTACTTCGCCAGAATGATTTTATTATTAAAATTTGAATTTTCACTATCATGATTTTCATTTATCATTTATCTCATTAACTTTTTCATTTTCAGAATCGGTTTTACTTTGACTATTCTCATTTTCTAAATTTAATTCAATGTAATTTTCACGATTTGGTTCAGTACAAATTAATTATTAGTTTTGATTTGAAAAGTATTTCAAATAGAGTTTTATTTTCATGTATGTTGGCTATTGTACGGTTTTTTAGGTAAGAAACTGTCTTAATTACTTCTGGCCAATACCTTATAGGTATCTTGGCTTCTCTTACTAAACATCTGCTTATATCCATGGCTGATCTATTAAATCTTCCCACTACTCCATTTAATTCATGGACGTAGGGTGGACAAGGTAATAATTCAATGCCTTTATATTTGATAAATTTATAAATTTCTTGATTTAAATACTCTTTGCCATTATCGCATTGTAACTTTTTTACTTTTTTATCAAATTGATTTTCTACTAAATTAACATATTCTATAAAACATCCTGCTGTTTCAGCTATACTTTTAATACAATAAACTCTACTGCATTTACTATAATCATCTATGAATGTTAAAAAATATCTTTCTCCACTATAACCAGCTGTGCTGTGTGGACCATTTAAATCTGTATGAATTAATTCTAAAATTTCAGTAGATCTAGTTTTCTTATTTTCAAATGGTACGTTAGCCATTTTACTTTGAATACAACTCACACATTTCATATTACTGTTTTCTAATTTATCCAGTAAACCATTCAATAATTTTCCATTAACTGATTTATTCAAATATTGAAAGTTTACATGGCCTAATGCTCTGTGCCATTTTTCTTTGTTTGTTAATTTTGCCATATTTGCATAAACATTTTCATTATATTTATTTATAAAACTTTTCATTAAATATAAATTATTTATTTTCTCGGCTACAGCTACTAATACTTTATTTTTATTATAAATTTTTGCCGTTTGCTGTCTAGATACTATTGTGTTAATTACAGTTATTCTAGAAAAACTTGACAAATTTCTACTTAATTCTTTTATATAATAAACATTCTTAAGATCAACTTTCTTTTCATTATAATAAGTTTTGAAATACGTTATAACGTTACCTATTTTAGTAGCTTTTAAAATTTTTCCATCTGGCAATTTTACATTAACTGGTTTTTTTATTGCAATATATTTTTCAAAATAATTATCGTCGTTTACAATATGGTCAGTACAACCACTATCTAAAAGCCAGTTTATTTCGTTTTTATTTTTATAGTCAGAATTTTTTATTTCTTTCATCTCATTATGGTTTACCCTTGTTACCCATGTTTCTGCATTACGGTTGTCGTTACGTTGATTAGAAGATTCTTCTCTTTGCTGACTTGTTCTGTTCTGTCCAAAACCTCTTTGTGAAAGCCCTTTTGAATTGAATCGTGGAAATTCTCGTTGACTAGTGTTGTAGTAGGCTCCTCTACCTTGATTGGTATGCGTTCCTCTGTCTTGGTTGAATTGTGGTGCTCTCCAACAATCTTTCTTGTTGTAGCCTTCTTTTCCATAGTTAAAACATTGTCCTTTTGTGTTAATGTTGAAAGTGCTGACATTTCTTTTACTTTCACTTTCAGGTCTTGTCATATTTTTCTCTTGAATTTTGGACCTGACATATTCTACTGTCCTTTGCTCTTCTGGTATGACATCTATAAAGTCACCAATAAAGCTGTAACTGTGTGGCAGTGCTTTTATTATACATCTTATCCTTTCTTGTTCATTTAAAGTTCCACCAGCTGCTTTCAACTTATTACAGGCTTGTTCAAAATCTACAAAAAAGTCTTAAACTCTATCACAATTCTTTAATTTTACATCTTCTAATTTACTTCTACATATTATCAGTATATTTGTTGTCTTTAAATCTGCCTTTTTCCAAGTATCTTGATTATCTGCTGCAGTTAATTCTCTTGTTTCTTGCTCTTTACACTCTTTATATTCTAATATGTTTAATACTCTAAATTCCTAGCTAGAATAATTGCATCCATCAAAAAGGGGAATATAAACATCATCAATTTTCACTTGTTTGGCCATTTCTTTTTCTTCTAATTTTATATTTTTATCAATTTTTTTTACTGCACTTAATACCTTTTTTAATTCTTTGACGAAAATCTTTCTTAAGAGCAGGCCGGATTCGCTGTCCTTATCTAATTGGCATTTTTGTTATTTACTCAAGTATTAATCGGTGTATCTGCAAATTGAAGGTTAAGCGCAATAGATATTATTATTACAAATATTTATGCACAAGAAAAAAAAAATCTATCGCTTTGTTTTTGAGAAAAGTAAGGAACGCGAAAATATTATAAACATAATCTTTTACTTCGGCGTTCCTTACTTTTCTCAAAAACAAATCGGTAGATTTTTTTTTTCTTGTGCATAGATATTCATAATAATAATATCTATTGCGATCAACCTTTATTTTGAAGATACACCGATTAATACTTGAGTAAATAACAAACAACTTAATTGTTACTCGGTCGGTATCAGGTTCTACTCCGGCCTGCTGTTAAACGATTTCTTTCTTCTTTATTGAACACTATATTTTCAGCTTTTGCCTGTTTCAATAAACTTTCTTTAATTTTCTTATTAAATTCACTCTTTTAAACTTTTCTTATTAATTCACTCCTTTTAATTTTCTTAGTGGATTTCTCTCTTTCAATTGCGTATTGAATTCACTTTTTCAATTTTATTTTTCAATTTAACTTTTAAATTTCTTATTAACTGCACTTTTAATGCCTTATTTTTCTTATTTATTATTTTTTTCCATATTCTTATTCACTTATTTCCTTTTGTTCTTATTTTTCTAACACGTGCTCTGACTTAAACTCAAAAAAATTTAACCTTACTTTTGACGACCACGTGGCTTTAATTTGTATCCGTTTGCATTAAACGTATTTTCAGCTTAATTTTCTTCTGTTTTCTTTCTCTTGATTAATAATAATTTTTCCTTTTCTCTTTTGTATATATTTTTCACTTTTTTTCTGCCTTTTAATTATTTCTTTTCACTTTTATGATCAGCCACGTTTTCGCTTCACTAACCACGTTTTTTCTATTTTATCAACCACGTTTTTTTGTTTTTTTTTTTCAATCATGTTTTTTTTTTGTTTTTTTTTTTAGCCAAACTCTGCTACCATATTAGGAATAGAGGTTTTATGTTCCGGGATCGGAAAGAAAACACTTTTTTTATTAATATTAAATTGGTTGATATGTATTATAAATTATGCCAAGTACAGTAATTATTAATCTGTTTTGTTACAAATTGCTTAGCTTTGCTTTACATATACGATTGTAAAGAGCTTGTCTCTGTGGCTAAATGGATATTAAATAGAAGAGAAAAATATGACATAATTTATGGAAAAATATTTATAATGCAATTAAATAAACTGTAAGAATTCACATAGATTAATTATAATTAGTTTTACGTTTCATGATAGATAATATGATCAATTTCGTAAGCTTATATATGAAAGATATTAGGAAAAATTGCTGATGAATATTTTTTTTTTTTACATTGAAGTCACATTTAACAATTAATAATAAAATAAACACTAACTCAATGCGCTCTAGGAGAAAGCATTGCGTCAAAGCACTTGGCAGCGTTTTTTAATTTGAAAATATGAAATAGGGGCCAAAGATTTGAATACCTTATAGTCTCTTCAATAATAGTATTTCTTCTTTCATATTTTAATACTGGTAGAATTTGCCGAAATCCTCCACCTAAAATAATTAATTTTCCACCAAAAATTTTATTATTAAGACAAACATTTTTCAATGTTTTGTCTAGGATTTCTAAAGCTTTTTTAGAAATCATTGATGCTTCGTCCCATATAATTGCATTTGTTTCTTTTAATTTTTTTTTATCTGAATAAAATTTTAGATGTGGTAATCTGAAAGTTTTATGACTCGTTAATCTTTCAGGTAATAAAATTGAAGCTGTACCTGTCCAGGCAATCGATAAAAATTTTCTTTTAATACTTATATAATAAAATATTAATGTTTTGTATAAGAAAGTTTTTCCAGAACTTCCTGGTCCATTTATGAAAAAAGTTTTTTGTTTATTATTCATTATTTGTTTTTATTATTTAATATTATTATTAAATATTTTTTAACGTTTCATTAGGTATCTACCGCTTCCTTTGTTTACTTTCAAAATTTTTTTTCAAATATTTATCAAATATTTTTTTGACATACTCTCTTTCATATAAAAAATAATTTTCATACAAACCGAGCAATCCCTTTGAGAGTTATGCACGAATATAGTAATTTTTTTTCTTCGAAGAATTTTTTTTGTTTTTAAATAATTTGCTCGTATTAACTCAGTATTAGTTCAATACTTATAAGACACGTACGGGACCTTTCTGGAGACATCCTGTATCAGATAAAAAAAGGTTTTCTAAGATCGGTTCAGAAATGACGGAGTTCTAAGGTAAAAAACAAAAAAAAAATTCAATCGAATTGAGAACCTCCTCCTTTTTTGAAGTCGGTTGAAAATATAATAAATCTGATTTTTGTGTTTAATTAAATTCATTGCTAAAGCTGTTTCTTTATAAGTATTATAAGTTACATTTTCATGAGTTCATAAATCTTTATAAAATGTTGCACTGAACTGAACTGAAATGTTGCAATAAATTTTATCTACTCTTTTATAAATATAATCATAGATATATTTAATACTTTTTATTGATGCACAAAGTTCAGTATTAATATAAGCAGCAAAATACCTCTGACTTTTTCCCAGAAGAACATTAATTCATATATCATTTATATCATGACTCTTAAAAAATTCGACCTCTTTGGTTATCCGTTGATTGTTAGTTACAGATGTGATTGACCATCCATCAGTAGTCACAGTTTTCGGTATGGTGAGTCTAGCCTGTGATTATTGAACTAACACGGGGTCAAATTCTCTTTGATATTATCATATTAAAAAAGTAAACATACAGCGGACAATATCCTCATGTATTAACTTATTCTATTGAAAAAAAAAATGAACAATATATTTTAATGGGGGTACGTTGGGTAAGACTATAGGGGAATATATGGATGGTATATGGAGGGGATCATGGGTGGGATATGAGGGGAATATAAGTGGGATATGGCTGAGGAATGAAAAGGTGACAACTTTTTATAAAATATATGCATAAAATAACGTAAAGAGTATAGCCGAATAAGCATGTAAAAATGGCCTTACTCGGATTTCCCTGAAACTTTGCTTATTTTTTTGTCTTGTCAAAAAACTAAAATCCTGAAAGTTTCAGATCTTTATGGTCAAAATTGGCTTCATAACCTTAAAAAAATGTGTTTTTCGGTTTTTTTGCTATAATTAGGTGAATTCTTAATGGATCTTCAAAATTCGAAATCGAGGTAAAAGAGAACGATAAAACGCATATATTTAGTGACTATATAAAACCTTACAAGTCTCAAACATAACCTAAAAATAAATTTGAAAATTTCAAAATGGCCTGTACATTAACGGTATAAATGCATACTTATTTTTGACTCTTAGAAACTTTACTTTTCATAAAATCTATCATTCATATTTCTTGCAGATTTTTGTAGGAATGGTGGGAAGTACCTTAAATATCAAAAAACTGAAAATTTTATGGATTTATAGCATTTTAGAGGTTCTATTGCATTCTGATCATGAAAATAACACCAAATACACGTTCAGCGACCACAAAAATCTTCTGAATATCGATATTCAGTCGGATTTATATCATATGTATCCATAAAATACGAGGGTAAGCTTTAAAAAAATCGTTTTTTGACCAAAAAGACTCCTGTAATCTTTTTATTACCATCTTAAACTATAATTTCACCACGTCATCTTCAAAGTCAACTTAAAAATTTATTCTCTGACCAATAGCTTGTAAGATTTTCTTAAGTTTTTATTAATATAAAGTCAATAAAATGATATTATTTAAGTATAAATTGACTTAACGTACAATAATCTAAACTCAGAGAAGCTTATGTGTACCTTTATTCGGGTTCTACCGAGCAAAGGAATTTATAATTTAGTAAAGCCTAGTAAACAAACAGCGTAGAGAAAAGAATTTATAATACTTTGAATTCCTTTATTATTTCACGTGATATTTATAATGGCTTTAGTAGTCGCGAACAGAATATTATTTCACCAATAAAAGCACACACAATCTTTGTTGAGCTTCATACGTGAATATTCGTTTCGTGCAACTAACGTTGAATTTAAGAAACATAGGGGTACCCCTTGCTTCTATCTCTCTCTATTTCGAGACTTCGAATTTATATTAATAATCGCTGAACATTAATTACGCGTTATTTAATATTTGTGAAATATCTCTTCGTTTTACGACCCGGATTCCTTATCAAACACACAACAACCAAATAGAATTTCAATGATTTGTTTTTGACATAAGGTAATTTCTGTGTATTTTGGCCGTAGCCAGATATTTTTGTATTAACGGTAAGGTTGCTTAATGCCAAGATTAAGACATCAAACGAACCTCTGTTAACTTTAATTTATGAGGAAAAGTATCGTTTCTTTCATTCATCGAAATAACGAAACTTATGTCCCTTTCGCGCTAATGTAATTTAAAGAAAGAAAAAGATTTTAATTGGTTTAGATAAGGAATACCATCGATCTACGGATAAATATATGCTTAAATTACGTGGTGAAGCCACTTACAAATTTTATTTATCGTTTATTCTAACACAGGCACAACCACGTGTCTTAAATTTATAATATATTAAATTTTAATTTGCAATGTGTTTGTTTAAATTTAGTGTTGGATTTGTATGTGCTGAGCTAATCCGTATGTAGCCGGTACGCCATGACCGACTACTTCGGGATCACTTGCTCGTGTAGGAAGGAAATTAGGAAAAGGAAAAATGCTGGTTGATATACTAAGGCCTCTTGTTGCCTTTTAAGATTTGCCAAATTATTTAATCCCGTTCTTTACAGTATTAACTGTTCGAATTAAAAAATAAAGACAACTACATAACACAAGAACGTAACAATAATTTACAAAAATATGCACATTTAGGCAATCTGAAACTGAAAATAAATTAGTCTGCTATTTAGTTGATAACGAAAAAAATATTATCTTTATTAAACTTGAAACATGATTTAATTATTAAAAAAAATGGTTCATTTTTAAATTACTAATTTTTTATTCGCTTTCTATTTGTTATTCATTATTTTCTTTTGTAATTCAGTTAAATTCAGTTTTTAATTTTAAAAATAATTATTTAATAATAATTTCCGTGGCTCTTTCAAGACACTCCTGTCCTGCCCTTCTTAGGGAGAATCTAGATGACGGAACTTTTTAAGGGGTCGTGCTGTTCCGTGTCGTGCCGTATCCGTGCCGTTCTATGATGAAGTGTTTCATCTACACTATCTCTGCAGCAGCATTAAATGATTTAAAATAAAAAAATGAATAAATTTTTAAGGTTACTTTGAAGATGACGTAGTGAAATTATAGTTTAAGATGGTAATAAAAAGATTACAGGAGATTTTTTGGTGGATAAACGATTTTTTTAAAGCTTACTCTCGTATTATATGGATAAATATGATATAAATCCGACTGAATATCGACCTTTAGGAGATTTTTGTGGTCGCTGAACGTGCATTTGGTGTTATTTTCATGATCAGAATGCAATAGAACCTCTAAAATGCTATAAATCCATAAAATTTTCAGTTTTTTGATATTTAAGGTACTTCCCACCATTCCTACAAAAATCTGCAAGAAATATGAATGATAGATTTTATGAAAAGTAAAGTTTCTAAGAGTCAAAAATAAGTATGCATTTATACCGTTAATGTACAGGCCATTTTGAAATTTTCAAATTTATTTTTAGGTTATGTTTGAGACTTGTAAGGTTTTATATAGTCACTAAATATATGCGTTTTATCGTTCTCTTTTACCTCGATTTCGAATTTTGAAGATCCATTAAGAATTCACCTAATTATAGCAAAAAAACCGAAAAACACATTTTTTTAAGGTTATGAAGCCAATTTTGACCATAAAGATCTGAAACTTTCAGGATTTTAGTTTTTTGACAAGACAAAAAAATAAGCAAAGTTTCAGGGAAATCCGAGTAAGGCTATTTTTACATGCTTATTCGGCTATACTCTTTACGTTATTAAATAAACGGATAAAGTATGGCAGACGTCGGTGGTGAATGTGGGGTTTGCGTCTGTATTTTCTTTAATATAACTATATATTATAAGAAGATATATTGTAACGGTTTTTTACTTTCGTAACAAAAACGAATTGAATTTGATTAAATATTAATTCAACTATATGCGGAGTCACTGAAAACTATAAGAATTATTTAAATATTACACAGCGAACTCCGATTGTGCTAGCCAGTAAAATTACACAGCTCGACGGGAAAAAATCGCCGGTACCCGAGACGAAAATAGGTGTCCTCTATGTTTTTGGGGTCGCAGATCACGAATCTGCGTTCAGAATTGCCGTATCACATCAAAATTCTGAATAAATCGCAAAAATCGCGAAGAATTGTAAAAAATCATATTTGTATGTGCGAAAAAATTTGGAAAAATTTTTTATGTAATTTTGTGCACTGAATTCGAATCTGAAGTCAGTTTAGCCAGACATCCTTAAAATTTTGAGTAAATCGTAAAAAAAACATATTAAAGTCCCGAAAAATTGCAAAAAATCTTGAAACATAATGGGCAAATAGATAGGCGAGTAGGCGAACTGACAGACTGGCAAGCAGGCGGGGAGAAAGTTAGGTGGGTAAGCAGTAGGGTAGGTTGGCAAGCTGGCGAGAAAGAGGAAGGGCAGTCAGGTGAAAAGGCAGGCAAGTGGGCAGGCGGTTGGGTAGGCAGACAAACAGAAATACTGGACCAGGTAGGTAGGCAATAGGGCAGGCAGACGATCAACCTGCCTGTCTGCCCATCTATTCCTCTTCTCGACTACCTACCAGACTATCTTTCTGCCTGCTGCCTACCTGACTGCCTGTCTATCTGCCGTCTGCCTACCCGCTCGCCTTTTTCCTTGCCCGCCTGCTTGCTTCCCTACCAGGCTGCCGACCCGCTTGCTTGCCAGTCTGCCAGTCCGCCTGCCAGTCTTCCCACCCATTCCATCTCGCCTATCCTCTTGACTGCCTGTTCGTCTGGTCACCTGCTAGTCTGTCTATCTGCCTATCCACTCACCCGTCTGCTCACCTATCTGTCTGTATGCCTGCTTGTCCAAAGGGACCCACGCTAATTTAGCACCACATTTGTTAGAGGCAAGGGTACTCACGTTTTTCAGCACACTGACCGTGAGAGGCAAGGGGACTCACGCTAATCTACACCAGATTTTACAAGTATGTATTTGTGAAATGGATCTAGCTTTACCCATCCTAAACCATGTGGAGATACCATTTCTTTTAGGACCTACCCACCATTTTCGGGGGTGCTACGCTAGGTTATATAAGTATATATTTTTATTATTCTTTTTCGTAAAGTCGAGTTATCTTCTTTTTAAATGATTTTCTGACGGCTTTTCTTTTATGTTCATTTATAGTATCACGATCCAAGCACCAGCAGTAATCTGATATATATTCGTTCCATACTCCCTGGTAACGCTGTTCCATGGTTTTCATATCTTAGTGGAACCTCTTACCCAGTTCTTCGCTTACATTTCCAAGATTCTAGTGAAAAAAATCGAGATACGAATATAGGAAATGTAAATTCAAATTCATTAAAGCTCCAATTTTTTCATTATTCTTTACTAAATCTCCTACAATTTCTTTAAAGTTAGGATCTTTTACATTTCCTAGAAACTTTATAACTACTGCTCTAAAGCTTTCCCATGTAGCATTTTCTTTAGCAGACATGTGTTTTTGAAACTGTTGGGCTTTTAGTGAGGATCTGATCTGTGGCCCATTAAAAACACCTTCTTTCATTTTTGATCCCGAAAGTTTTGGAAATTTCACAGTAAGATATGTAAATGCATTACTTTCACGATTTTTGAGCGCTTTAACAAATTTTTTTATTAGTCTTAATTTTATGTGTAATGGTAGTAGTAAGATCATCGACGATTCAACTAAACTATCATGTCTTATATTTTTTTAATCAAGTACCAATGCTAATCGAGATAGCCAAACTGCTTGCCTTTAATGTTCGTCGCGAGCTCTGCTATCCCATTCATACAAAAAACAGGAAAATTTAGTAAAACCACTCTATTGACCTAAAAGTATTGTAATGATTTTTATATCACCACATAATTACTATTTGTGTTTCTCATACTCTAATTTTTGTAAAATAAACTTTAAGTTTTCATACTGTTCCTCTAAAACAATTAAATGTGTTATAGGAATAGTAGCATAAACATTACCGTTATGTAAGAGTACTGCTTTAAAAATTTTACAAGAAAAATTAAGAAACAGTCTCCAGTAAGCTGCTACGTAAGGAATGCTACTGTTAAAAGCATTTATCAATCCTTCAACGTTATTGCAGTAAACCAGAGTAGGTGAAGGCAGTTGAAAAAATTGCATCTGCTTTATAATTTTACAGTTTTCGAACTACTTATTCCAGAAGGTTTTTACTGATTGTATATTAAAGTTGAGATTAAAACCTTTCGATTAAAAAAAAAAACGTGTCCAAAAAGCTCAAGCTGTTAAAAACTTATGAAGGGATGAAAATTGAAATGAATTTCTGACTAAAATGTTGCATTTATTTTCTATGCATTTTTTAACTAAATATTTGCGCTATTTTTATTCGCCCATAACTTTTCAACAACTTGAGCTTTTTTTTTAATGGAAAGGTTTTAATCTCAACTTTAATATGCAATCAGTAAAAACCTTTTAGAATAAGTAGTTCGAAAACTGTAAATTTATAAAGCAGATAAAATTTTTTCAACAAAACAGACAAAACTGCTCATAACTCGGAAAAAATCGAGCGTTGGACCGAATGGACGCGGCTTTTTTCATGATTTTATGTAAGAAAAAAGATCTCAAAGCTAGAAGAAAATCCAAGACCCAAATGCAATGCACTCTCCTTGTAAGTCGATAGTAAAGCTGAGACGAAAGAGAGCCTTTCTCTCTGCTTGCCCGCTTATATAGGCGCTGGACTCCAGTCCCCTCTCTCTCTCTCGCAACTTTTACACGTGCTTAGCAAACATAGAGCCTAAGCGCGCTTCCCGATGTGTGATGTAAGTATATATGTATATGTGTTAACGTGAATGTATGTGCGCTGTCAGGAGTGTACATACATTGAGCGCTTATATTAAATGATTTATGCTTCTTTTAGATTTTACTAACGAATTATTATTTATTTTTATTATTTAATGCGTGCAATCATATTAATTCTATTGAATTTTCCAAATCCTTAAAAACTAATGCTTTTAGGGCATTATTGGGCCTTACTGGCACTGACCTAACCTCTTTCATATACCCTTTAAATTCGGACAAGAATGCAGTCTGATCTCTTACATCTGTATTCCTGTACTAGCACATATCTCCAGGTCCAGCTAGTGAAGTTCCATATAAGAACTCTGCTGGGCTGACATCCGTGTCTTTTCTTAAACGCATTCTCAACATTAGTAAAACAAAGAAGAGGACTTTGATCCAAACACGGTGTCACCACTCTACCATACCGTTAGCGGCTGGATGATATGCCGTGGTGCGCACCCTTTTGCAGCCTATGAGCTGTAACAATTCTGAAAACATGCCAGACTCGAATTGTTTGCCTTGATCTGTTGTTATGATGACGAGTGCACCAAAGCGTGACACCCACGCATCATAAGAAGCACGCGCGACAATGGGAGTCGATGCATCGTAAACGAGCACCGCCTCTGGCCACCTTGTATACCCATCTATCATCGTCACAAGATACTTGTACCCATCGCTAAGTGAAAACAGACCTACCAAGCAACATAAACGTGGGCGAACTTCGCATCAGGCTCATTAAATTTCATGAATAATAACTTGTTTTCCCTCGTAACCTTAGATCTTTGGCATTCCATGCATGCTTTGCACCAAGATGTTATTTGTCTGTTCATGTTCGGCCACACATACTGCTTTTTAATCATTTTCCTCGTTGATCGAGCAGATGGGTGCACTTTATTGTGAAAGAGTTCAAAGATGACTGCTCTCAGTGCCTTTGGTACATATGGCTTGAGCTTATCTTGCACGATTTCGCAAAAAAATGTCGTATTTTCCACATCATATTGTAATTTTACCAGTTTTAATTGATGCTGTGGGTTATTATGATCTCCTGTAGCTGCTGATCTTCTGCCTGCTTTTTAGCTATTTCATCTAGTAAGAATATTATCGGGATGTTATTGTCAACCTTCGATAAGGCATCTGCTACTACGTTACTTTCTCCTGGTACGCAGCAGATTGAAACGGCTCATATCAATTCTATTTAGAATTATTAAATTGAATATGAATGTTTTATAAATAAATGAACATTATTTAAGACATAGAATGATCTTCTGTAATAATAAATCTAAATTACGTTAAAGGTATAAGTAGGACTTCATAGTTACCTACTGAGGCCGATAACGAAGATAAGTCAAAATATATATATACAGAGATAGTAAAATGAATATAGAAATGGAATGTTCTATTTCTGTTAATAAAAAAGTATTATCAATATTTGATTATTAATAATAAAATATATTAGATGTAATTTTTTAAAATAATGGTTTATACATAAATAGAACATCCAATTTCTATAATATGTATAATTTAAAGTTTGAAGATAGGAATTAAAATATAAAAAATTAGCTTTTCTAGATGATAAATAATAAAATAGATTATTAAAAATAGTTTTTTGGAATGTAAAGGAAATAGAATGTTTCTTTTGCAAATATATTTATCTTAATTAAAGGTTTCTTTGGCAAATATATAAAATGCATTTTATCGAACATTCTATTTCCTAATGTATAATTCTTTAGTGAGAAATGGAACTTCATAGAAGGTTTATGAAATAATATAAAAGAGCGTGAATTCATCCAAGCTCTCTGATTCTTTCTTAGATGTTCGATCAGGTAACATCTAAGATGTATTCTATCGGATTCTTGATCCGACTCTCTACGTGGCAAAATGTAGAGACTAGCTTACTAAAAGATTCTCATTTCATTTAATTGTTTATTTAAATAAATTATTATATCTTTGTAATTTATTTAAAAAAGGATTGTTTATATTAAATAAATCTAATAATTTAAAATTAATAAAAGTTATTCTAAATTCATTAAACTAAATCTGTTTACTCTAATTTCAGATAAGAAAGGTAAAAATGCATCTTATCTTTAAAGTGCACATTATCGCACGTTCAATGGTAAAGCATCCAGCGAACGACGTCGATTATTGTACTTTCATAAGTTGCATTTATGATTGGGATATGATATCGCACTTCCAATAGTAAAGCATCTGGAGGAAGTCGTCGATTGTATCTCCTTACATAATTATTAAAATACCAATTATCGCATCTCTGACAGTAAAGCATTTGGAGGAGATCGTCGATTCTGGTGTTTTAATTCATCTTGCTGTATGGATTATGTGATTAATGCATGTCAAGAACTTATTAATGTAACTTTAATCTATATTTTGGTAATTTATTATTAAAATTACCTGGCGACCGTGCATCCAGCAAAACGCGCCCGTTACAAGATTTTTACATTGAATTCCGCAATATAAGCTACCTTTCTCGCTTGCAATGCTGTGCAACTATCCAAACCTTTGTTTAATGCGTGAATTAACGGTTTATGATTAGTATATACTTAAAATTCTCTACCTTTCAAATTGTAGTTGAAATACCTAATGACTTCATAAATCGCCATCAATTCGCGATTATGTGTGCTATACCTGGATTGTGCGGGGGTGAATTTTTTAGAAAAAAACGCTAATGGTTTTCATAAATCGCCTACTTTGTGTTCGCAAAATTTGGCGCATCGGTTACTAACCTAATTTCTGCACTTTTAGACGGAAAAGCAAGGGACGTTTATATTTGCTAATTCTTCTTTAATAGCCTCGAAGCCTTTTTCTGCAACTTCTCGCCGCCTAAAATTGTATATGGTACATCCGCAACGATGAATGTCCATTTAATCTTATTTGCAAACCCAAAGTCTAACTCTTTATATATAACGCCATATTTATCGATTTGCGTATTATTCGCGGTTACAATTTAACACGCGTTGCCTTTCTTTTATTATTTTTACTTTTTGGAACTAAAAATACTTCCGCACTCGTATCTACTAGAAATGATTCGTTAGCAGCTTTGTCAGTATCGTGGAGGTGTATGCTCTCTGTGTCTGACAAGTGTCGCCCCCTCTATTCGCCGGATTGGCAGTTTAAATAAGCTTTATCTTTACTGCAACTTCTGTTATTAGGCGTTTGTCGATTATCGTTTCTGCCACTATTTCTTCTTTCTATGCCTCGAGTAGGCGATTTTGATTTCTATCTCTCTTCTTTTTGTTTAGGTGGAACAGACTCATGCCTTCTACTAAAATTAATCCAATTGCATGGTTGTTTACATTTATATGCATTGATGCTGTGCGTGGTATCTGCAATATTGCTTTACCTTATTATTCTTGTGATTATTATATCGCGATCTCTCATCGTTTCTATACGCGTTCGACCTGTTTCCTACTAAACCGATCGTCTTCTTCACAATGGCTTTGGTGTGCGCGTTGATATCTGCAGTTAGCTTAACAGATAAGTTACTCATACACCATTCCGTGGTTAACCGCATTTATGCTAACTGCTTTACCGGCATTTTCCTCACGTGTATTTTTATATATTTTATCCGCGTTTTTCACCACACGTTATCTAGGTTGATTTCTCTAAGAAAGTGTGATTTTATTCGCAGTGAAAGGTTGTGTTTCCACGCCTTCAAAATAACCTCTTTCTTAATATTTCCCCCAGCCACGTCAATCATTCCTGTTAAGAATTCGAACGGTTTTTCTCCCTGCGCTCGGCATTTTCTAAAAAGTTTATTAAACCGTTCCTCTTGTGACTGTCCATATGAGTCCTTAAGATATTTTTTTAGACCGTCATATTTATTTCCCAGCTTGAAAGTTTTTATTAAATTTGATGTTTCACGAATTACGTCTTGATCTAAGTTATTTACTAACAACACGAAAGCCACGCTCTCTTCCGTGACGTTTTGTAACTTTGCCTGTGTTTCGAACAAATTGAACCAAGTTGCCGGGTCGTATTTCCAGAAACGAAAGTTAATCTGCCGAACTTGCATGGCATTTTTTTGGGAACACCACATTACCTTGTTGGTCACCTAATTTAACTTTATTTGGTTTATTTACATTTCATCATTGCGCGTTATTAAAAAGGAAGAACATGTTGGGTTCATTCCTTCTATCGCAAGCAACCGAGCTGGTTAGGGCTGTATTAGTCCCGTGGTGTTAAGCACGCTATTGGATAGAAAAGCCATTTTTTGTTTTTATGAAAGAGTGTAATTAGAGCGTGAGTGTGTAAAACATATTAGTATATGCTTTACACTATTCATAGTTTTTCATTAGCCTTAACGATACATATAACGTTCCTTTTTTTTTTACTGCCTTGCGCGCGCGCATGTGTGTTGGTGACCACGTGCGTGGCTTTTGATAGTGCGTTTATTTTTCTAGCTTTTGTTAAAGCTAATCGTCCTTTTAGCTTTCGTGTTTGCTTTATAACTACCCGTTGATTATTGTGCGTGTTTAGCTCTCTTTTCGTCACGTTTTTGCGAATAGTTAGAATATTTTACGGAGTCGTGTCCGTATTATGCGACTGGCGCCCTTTTGTGTATAGCTAGTGCTTAAGTATTCTTTTAATAAAACTTATGATTTCATTATATTTTAACTCATTTATCTTTTTTTTGTGTGTGCATTTCGTTAGTGTATTTAATTTTCCCCACTAGTGTATATATATATATATATATATATATATATATATGGCATTCTTTGTGAATCAGTACCCTCCCCCCTTCTCCAAAATCGTAGTGGACTAAAAAAATTGTATAACAGCTTAAAATCTTCCTTTTATCATCTAGTTTCAGATGCAGAGTGGCGTTTTCAAAAATTCAATATGGTGGCCAAAAGTTCGTAAAAATTTTTCAAAATTTCATGATAACTCGCTCAGTTTTGAATTTTTCGTTTTTTTCTCACTAAAAATAAATAGAGCACAAAATTTTACATAGAAATATGCTACTATAGTCAAGGTCAAACCACATTTTGAAGGTTATTTTTTGCAATCCTTATTTTGAATCGCTTGGCTATTATTTCGACTGAAAACGGATCTTGAATCAGTAAGCTCTCACATTCTTGAGATCGCTGCTTACGATCCTCATGTTCATACGATTTCGGCATGTTTCGGTTAAGGTCAAACGGTGGTTAAACACTTCGATTCGAATAATATAATTTTTTTTATTTCTGATTCTGAATGAACAGGAAATTCCACGTCGAGATAAGTTTGGATCTCATAAGGGAAAGTCCCTGTAAAGGTTATTTCAAGGTTATCCTGAGGTCGAATCCTTTTTTTGTTTTTCTCAACTGATATTTAGACTAAAAACGAGTCTCAGATTTTTTATGATATTAAACATCTAATGAATGGTATTGTTCTTTGTTAACCCTTTCAGAACGGAATTATTATTTCATCATGAAAAGTTCTGATAACCATTTAGCGATGATAAGTGTTCATTTATTAAGAGCAGGCCGGATTCGCTGTCCTTGTCTAATTGGCATTTTTGTTATTTACTCAAGTATTAATCGGTGTATCTGCAAATTGAAGGTTAAGCGCAATGGATATTATTATTACAAATATTTATGCACAAGAAAAAAAAAATCTATCGCTTTGTTTTTGAGAAAAGTAAGGAACGCGAAAATATTATAAACATAATCTTTTACTTCGGCGTTCCTTACTTTTCTCAAAAACAAATCGGTAGATTTTTTTTTCTTGTGCATAGATATTCATAATAATAATATCTATTGCGATCAACCTTTATTTTGAAGATACACCGATTAATACTTGAGTAAATAACAAACAACTCAATTGTTACTCGGTCGGTATCAGGTTCTACTCCGGCCTGCTGTTAAGCAATTTTTGCGATAAAAAAAATTTTTTTTTTTCTTTTCAAGTTTTCTCAGTTTCTATCAAAGATATAATAACTTAGGCCCTCAGTTTGAGATTGGAAATAGTCCACTTCAATCTAATACACATATTTTTTTTACAAAATTTGAAGCCACTTTTGCACAATTTCAAAAAAACCAAAAAATGTCAATGTACATTGTAATGTACATTGGTTCTGAAAGGGTTAAAATTTTAACCCTACTCTTCTCTATTTTTTTCTTTGTTTAAATAATTTTCTTACAATGCTTACGCGAAAACTTTAGATCCTCGTTTTTATAATATTAAACATTTAACAAATTTATTTTATTCGTTGTAATATTATATTTTACACAGCGTACGGGAATTTTTTTTCCCGCACGCTTTTTTCCGTGTAGAAATTTTTTTTCCGCACGCTTTTTTTCGTGCGGAAATAGGGCGCTTCCCGTACGGAAAATCGTGTGGAAAATCGAAACGAGAAGTTTACAGCCTGAGCCGAAGGTGAGGGTCGTAACGGGTTTCGTAAAAAAGCCTTTCCATACTAGTTGCGTAGTGTATTTTTTGCCATGAGAGCCACAAACGAGCAACGAAATTGCGATTTTACAGCATGAAACATGCTGAAATCGTATGGACATGAGGATCGTATGCGGCGATCTCAAGAATGTAAGAGCTTACTGATTCAAAATCCATTTTCAGTTGAAATAATAGCCAAGCGATTCAAAATAAGGATTGCAAAAAATAACCTTCAAAATGTGGTTTGACCTTGACTATATTACCATATTTCTATGTAAAATTTTTTGCTTTATTCATTTTTAGTGAGAAAAAAACAAAAAATTTAAAATTAAGCTAGTAATCATAAAATTTCGAAAAAATTTTATGAGCTTTCTAAGTTTTGGCCACCATATTGGAGCTATAATATTCAATTTTCAAAAAAGCCATAAAACAATTTTTCTAATCCTCTATAATTTTGGAGAAGGGGGGGGGTACCGATTCACAAAGAATGCCCCATATATATATATTAGTGCGGTCACCTAATTCCCATGGCCGTTACAAATTATTACTAGTTTAATCAGCCTTCTCGAGTGACTTTGAGGCCTCAAATTGTGTGCCATGATAGAAGACGTGTCATTAAAATGGTCACACACTCGTCCACCCCAAAGCGCTCATAACGACCAAAAAAAACCAACTTAACCTCACATGCAGGGTTAGAAGAAATTCCGGCTTATTTTTTGCTTCTCTCATAGAGAAAGCATTGTATCGATAATAAAAATGTTTTCCTATTTTTTTATAAATTTGTACATACTTTTACTCAAGGAGTCGGAAAAAGTGGTTTTCAGAAAATGTGTGTGTGTGCGTGTGTGAGTGCGTGCGTGCGCGCGTGTGTGTGTGTGTGTGTGTGCGTGCGTGCGTGCGTGCGTGTGTGTGTGTGTGTGTGTGTGTGTTTCATTTTAGTGTCATTTTATAAATTTCAAAAAAATTTTAATTTTCCATTTTTTTTTGTATTTAACATAAACTACTTGAAGAATTTGCTTGAAAATTTGTATAAAAATTATTTTCGACTGCCAAAATAAGAAAGACTTTTTAAAATTAATTTTCTAGGTTCTTTGAGTCAAACGGATACATACATTATATTTGATGACTATAATATCACTAGTTGTTAAACAAGCCAAATTTTTTAGTCCATTTTTTAATACAGCTTTAAGATTTAAAAAATTTAGAAAATTCTCTGATTGTGGTCGAAACCGAACATAACTTGCAACTGAAAGTGACACTCATTAAACATTTATGAGCTCACCCTCTTGTAGAAGAAAATTATGCATCATCTAATCAGAAAGATAGACTTTTCCTCCATCAATAATGCAAATGTGAAATGGGTTTTTCTATTAGTTTTTTTATTTGTTAGTTTAAACAATATTGGATAAACAATATTTAACCTTGTAAGAGTGTCAAGAGCTGATGGTAGCATAATAATTTTTCCATCTTGTACAACATCTTGGCGTTTATTGCCAGGAAGCACAAACACTGAAAAACATTAGTTCTGCGTATTAAAAGATTTGTGTATTTCTAAAAACACATTAAAACAAACATTTTTCCTCTGAAATTAATAACACTGAAGATTTAGATAAATTGATCAACGAATATGTATAGGTATATTTACGAAATAAAAGATGATAAATACAACTTTAATTAATGAACGCTTGTACTCTTAAAAAACGTAAGAGGTTATGAAAGTTTGTCTGTTTGGTTGACAATCACAAGCAGCTAACTGCGATCTATAATGATAGCGATAGAATAGTGTGTATATAACAAAACTAGGTATGCTGATGTGCGCGTGTTTATGTTGTTTTTCTGAGAAACACGGACATATAGAATCTGGACGTTTGGAGCTCTCATAAGTCCAACGTCGATTTGAAGAAGCGTAAAGCTCATTACAATATTCCAAGATATACAAAAATTTTGTATGAACAAAATGAAGTTCAATTTATTCCAACTTGGAATTACTATATTGAAAATTATAGCAAATATATATCATTGATATTATTCAATATGATTTAGCGGTCGTGACTTAAGTACAAAAGCGTAAGCATTTTGCTTAAAACAAACCCAAAGGGGGGGTTGGCGCACGAAGCGGGCAGGGGGACGCAGCCTCCTTAGTTATATAGATTGGCTTTAAGTGTAATTGTGCTTATTTGCAAATATAATAATGAAAAACCAACAATTACGAATATGTCTAAAACACAATTTTATGTTTTAGGCAAGCAGACATGTTGGCGACTTATTCCAAGATCTTCGAGATGGACACAATCTCATTTCTCTCTTGGAAGTTTTATCTGGCGAGCATCTGGTAAGTTTTTTTGAAAAATATTAATATTTAATTTCTACAAATATTTTATCAAAATCAGAAGAGGCTTTTTCTGATTTATAATCCATTATCATTTTCCTAGATTTGATCGATATTCTTTCAACACTCTTGCCCAAACATTTTGCACTCAGTATTTATCTGAAATCAGATAGTAAACTTTTCAATTTTTAAAATTAAAATAAATGAATTAATAATGGTTTTTAATTTTATAAATGAATTATAACCAAAAAAGCAACATCAAATGAAATAAATGGTTTGCGCTTTGGAACACCCAACAATAGTAACCCAACCTAATAAATGTAATAATTACGAAAAATATTCTGATTCGGAGATTTTTTTAAATATTCATTTAATTCATATTTTTTAATAAGAACTGAATTATATATAAAATATAATAATTGAAAAAATAGTACGAAAAAAATTAAAACTGTTTCCAAAATGGAATGCTCCAATATTTATCTAGTAGATTTAATGATTTTATTTAAGGTCATATTTTCGAGCTTATTTTACTAGAGTAAGCATTCAGTGGACGATTCGCGTGACCGAATAAAAGGCTATGGAGGTACGTGCTATCTGTTTCTTTTGTAGCCAATCGTGTGTCGATTGATTGAAAGTGAGAGAGATAGCACGTACACTGATTCGCAACCCAATGTATATTCAAAAGGAACGAACATGGGGTCGCGAATCAGTGTCCGTCCAGTATACCTTCGTAGCCTTTTCTCGGGCACCTTTGCTCTCGAATGAGGTAAATGAGGCAACAATCAAAATGGAACTAGTCCCATAGTTATTAATATTTGGTGCTGAAAATTTTTTTATAAATTCTTCGATGATTTTGAACAACATTACGCATGGATTACGTTGTTGGTGCTATGGGTCAAAAAATAAAAAAAAAAACCTAATTTTTTTGTGTAAAAACACGCTTTTACTTGTTTTTCCCCTGGGCATGCAGGACATATAGGGTATATGATTTATTTATAGTTACCGACATTGCAATTTTCCAAATTTTTAATCTTCATTCTAAATATTTTCAAAATATCTCTATATTAGGTTTTTTAGTAGTAAAAATGGAAGACTGTAATATATAGTCTAGGCGCCCAGAGGGTTTCGTATGAAGTTTGAGGTCCCACCAAGCAAGTAGGTGATTTATATGTATTTTGAGCCGCTGAATCCGAATTTGCAACTTGCTTTTCGCGCAAGTGGTCGAGTAATTTGTTATAAACAAATTAATTGTTCAAATGGCCATAGTTTATGAACTACAATAGATGCAGTAATTTTTTCTGCAAAAACTTGTTCTTTAATAAAAAAACAAAAAAAAATCGTTTCTGTTCCATGTCGATTCGATAATTAGAACCAGAGATATGGCAAATATATTGCTAAAAAACATAGAGACGTACCGCAAGCGCGGAACGCCCTGGTAAAAAACCTTATAACTCGACTACTAATTAATATTTTTTTAAGTTTAACATGTGTTTGGAAAATGTCAGACTCTTAGCTTTCATGATAAATTGAAGCGTATAGCTGCAAAAGTAGTTATCTCCAAAAAAATTTTTTTCAAGAAATAACATTTTCTGCTGTACTTATACTTAAAAGTCAGTGTATTTTGCTATACACCATATTTTTTTCATTTCATAAAAAAAGACTTTACCTATATTTTGGTCCCATATGATTTTTTCATGATAAATTCTAATGTTCTGTATACGAAAATGCAATAAAAATGAATTCGGAAAAAATGGAGATAGCCACCTTTGCAGCTACACGCTTCAATTGTTATATATTACTTTTAAATGTTGATAAATAAGCTAAAATGATTTGAAGCAGAAAAAATTTTCAATTTTTCAGAATTTTGTTTGTTTATAACGAAATAATATAGGTTAGCGAACAAAATATTTCTATATTTTTGATATAGAATGATAGGAAATTTCATCTAGTTTAAGAATCTGTCCGGTTTTTTAAAATTTAAGTAAATAGAACCTGAGATATCGCAAATTTAAGCTGTAGCGCCAACTCCTTGCAATACGACATGTGTGTGCAATATAGCGATCGCTTTTCTTGTTAAAAATTTTTTTATTATAAGGTAAGTAATCTCATTCTTTTCTAATAAAATTACTTTTGACTCTATTTTATATACTTTGTCATAATATTAATGATGTATAATACATGGAGATGAAGTAGATGTAGGGTTTTAATTTATCATTGATTTTTCTACTACAATAGTAAACAATTTACTCAACTTATGGAGTATTTTTACATTTATTTTTTTTTGCAATTGCAAAAAGAACAACAATCTGTTTTATTCAAAAAATTTGTTTGACTTTCCGATTTATTAGTCTATTTTCATCTATTTTTAGCTGAATCCTTTTTTATTAATTTTTTATTTAATTTTCTAATACAGAGTTAAAATTAATTTTATTACAAAAGAATGAAATTACTTACCTTATAATAAAAGAATTTTTTATAAGGAAAGCGATCGCCATATTGCACACATATGTCGTATTGCAAGGAGTTGGCGCTACAGCTTAAATTTGCGATATCTCAGGTTCTACTTACTTTAATTTAAAAAAACTGGACAGATTCTTAAACTTGATGAAATTTCCTATCATTCTATATAAAAAATATAGAAATATTTTGTTCGCTAACCTATATTATTTCGTTACAAACAAACAAAATTCTGAAAAATTGAAAATTTTTTCTGCTTCAAATCATTCTAGCTTATTTATCAACATTCAAAAGTAATATATAACAATTTATCATGAAAGCTGAGAGTCTGACATTTTCCAAACACGTGTTAAACTTCAAAAAATATTAATTATTAGTTGAGTTATAAGGTTTTTTACCAGGGCATTCCGCGCTTGCGCTACGTCTCTATGTTTTTTAGCAATATATTTGCCATATCTCTGGTTCTAATTATCGAATCGACATGGAACAGAAACGATTTTTTTTTTTGTTTTTTTTATTAAAGAACAAATTTTCGCAGAGAAAATTACTGCATCTATTGTAGTTCATAAACTATGGCCATTTGAACAATTAATTTGTTTATAACAAATTACTCGACCACTTGCGTGAAAAGCAAGTTGGACACAAGCAAATTCGGATTCAGCGGCTCAAAACACATATAAATCACTTACTTGCTTGGTGGGACCTCTAACTTCATACGGAACCCTCTGGGCGCCTAGACTAATAGAGATATTTTTAACATTTTGATTTAGAATTAAAAATTTAGAAAACTGTTAATACATTGGAAGATTTTAAATGTTGGAAGAAAAGAAACTTTTTTTTTTTCTTTCAATCATTACCCTGGTAAAAATTGAAACAATTTTTTTACTATTTATGACCATTGCTTCGAAATAAAGAGCATGAAAATGGGAATTTTTATAACCAATATTTTAACCAACATGAAACGTTTTTTTTACTCATATACCACTAACAGGTTACGCACATTACCGAAGATTAAAATGTGAATCTTAGAAACAAAAAATACTCATAATAAAATCTCTATAATTATTTGTGTTTGAGACGGTTTATTTTTTTCATTTTTTTGTATTTATTAAACATATATTATAATTTAAACGTGAATAAAAATATCTATTGAATTTATAGCTTAAAATATTTCTAGATACTTAAAATGCCCACTTTAAGGACAACATATTTCTATTAGCATTTTTTGTCTATACACTGAAAAAAATAGAATCTAGAACCAATAAGAATTTGCTTGGTAGTAGAAGATTTTCGTTTTGTTTTAAGCCATAGAAGAGTTCCGTTTGATTCAAGAGGAAAATCTTCTTTAATGATATCGACTTCCTTCTAATAGATATTCTGCTACCACCTAGCAGAAATATTTTTGAAGCAACTAAACTTTAAAAAAAATTAAATCTGCATCTACTAAGAGGAAAACTAGTATATCTTATATAAATAATAATTTAAAAATTCCATTTGAAATTATTGAATATATATCTCTCTAACTACGTAAGCATTAGCTTACATGTTCTTATTCATCTGATTCAAGTAAAAAAATTAATCATTTTTAAGAAATTTATTAATATTATTATTAATATTACAATAATTAATAATATATATTTACATATAAAACATAATACAATTTTTTCCATCAACAAATTGAATCTCATGCATTATTTTCTCGCTGTACAATTCTTTAAAGCAGCATGTAACATATTCATTTTTCGTTTTTACCCAATGCGCATGAAGATGTTCATTGAGACCTAAAGAATGCCATTTTTTACATATCAAATAAATATTTTCATTTTCATCATATTTAAATATATAAATTATTTCTACAAAAACAGGTAGAATATCAATATTTTCCCAACATAAAAGAGACCTGGTTTAAATACGATTCCATTTTCCTCAAACCATTTGATGTACGATAATTATCTCGAGAATTGAAAATTGATTTGAATTTTGGAAATTCAGGTAAAGTACTCAAAGATTGCGTTTTTGAAGGTCCATGAACAATGGTTTTTTTAATTGAATTTTTAACCAAAAAAGTATAAGAAAGAGATAATTGATTTTCTTAAATAAAGATAGAGGTAAATTAAGGTAGTTCTTAGCCAACTACGGAAGTCAATATAGAACTGAAAAAATAAATTCAGAAATATTTAACATCATAAAAAATCGTTAAATTCAATTATAAGAATTTACAATTGTGTTCTGCATAATTGAAATGAAAAATTCATTGATAATTGTTTAAAGTAGACTTTCAAGTTTCAAGTAGTAGTAAGCAATCATGAAAACGTGACAACATTGCATAATCTTACATTCATAAGATATATTTTGACGAACTCTAACCTAACATTGTCTAACCTCTCTCACTCTAACCTAACATCGGTTTGTACATTGTCCAAACCACTACAAAACAACTATTCTCAAACTCAGAAATGTTAAAAAATAAACAATATAAGGATCCTATTATTTGAACACAAAATCTTTTTCTTTATGATAAGTGTAACAAAAAATGTTAATAACTTTTTCTTCTAAAATGAAAACTTTTTAAGTTAATAGTTTATAATGTGTGATAATCAGCATCGGTGATTAAGACCAAATTTGAACTTTTTCAATATTTGAGAAAACATATTTCTAAAAATATAGCTTAGTTATTTATGTGATTTATAACAAAAAGTTTTTTAACAACTTCTCTATAAAGCTGATAGATTTTGAGATAGAAATAATATAAAACAAAAATTTATAAAATTTGTGAATTTTTATCTCAAAATCTATCAGCTTTATAGAGAAGTTGTTAAAAGACTTTTTTTTATAAATCACATAAAGAACTAAGCTATATTTTTAGAAATATGTTTTCTCAAATATTGAAAAAGTTCAAATTTGGTCTTAAATTACCGATGCTGATTATCACACATTATAAACTATTAACTCAAAAAGTTTTCATTTTAGAAGAAAAAGTTATTAACATTTTCTGTTACACTTATCATAAAGAAGGAGATTTCATGTTTGGATCAAATAATTTTGACGAGTTGATTTTTTTCATTTCTAAGTTCCAAAACAGGTAGTTTAGCAAAACAATTTTTATTGCAAATAATAGCCAATTGTTTGACAAGAGTTTAGGTGCAATAGTAAATATAATATAATAAAAAATAATAACTATAATGAATTATTAATTTTTTTTACATATCTATATTATTTTTATAATTTTTTCTAGCTTTTCTACTTATTACCGAAATGAAAATATCCGAATAAAAAAAAATAATGAAAAATTATAACTTATACGAACACTTTTCCTGTGCTATTATATTTCATAATTCAAAAAAATATAAAAAATAATAATTAATAATAACGCTTATAAATACGCAGCGATTTAGAATAATTACTGATAAATATTATTATAGTCTCAAATCTAGACTTTATAAACTGTTATTATTTTGTACTAATTTTTATTATTATTTTTTAATATTTTCTATTACTTTTTTCAATTTCCGTCTGGGATTTAATCAAAAACATAATAGCAGAAAAAACCTATGTTAAATGTTTGTAAATTCAAACGCGTAGTAAAGTGTTGAGTGTATTATATATGTATATATATATATATATGGTGCAACGTTGCCACGTTACGCCGCTTTAGAAAAACTCTGTGAGAATCCTCAGAGTATCAGTTTTTAGATTAAGATTGTTAAATAACTACACTGCAAATTCATGTGTGTTAATTCACACACTGATAGTGAGTACTTTTACACGTTTTGGTGTGTAAATTCTATTATGTGTGTAAAAAAACACACTTATGTGCGTAAAAGTATCAGTATACACATTTTATGTGTAATTTTACACACATGATCAGTTTAGTGTGAAAATTTACGCACATGAATGCGTAAATCTACACATCTATGTGTTTAAAATTTATATTTATACATTAATACATTTACTGTGATTCATTTTTATTTTACATTAGTAAAGTAGATAAATTTTCGGGTAATTACAGGTACAACATTAATAATTTTTAATCAAAGTTTTTCTAAAAATATATATTTTAATATTAAATTGTATTAGAACTACAGAATGCATCTATTAAATTAATAATATAAAATTCAGTAATCAATATTAACCTTATCAAATAAATTATTTAATAATAAATTTTTCATATACGTTTATTTTTTTGTAAAAAAAATAATTGTTTATTTGATGAAAAATTTAATTTTTAATAAATAAGGAATTAGATATTCTTTTGATAAAAAATTATTTTAATCATAAAAGAAAAATTATTCTATTGATCTTTATTTTTATTAATAACTCATGATTATTATTATTTATTTCATTTAAATTTAAAAGTGTTAAAAAATAATGAAATTTTTATATTAATCAACGATAAATATAAGAAATTATCATGATTCATAACAAGCGTTCCGTAGCGTAATAGGTAGCGTCGATGCCTCGCATCCCGTAGGTCGTGAGTTCGCGCCCGAGTCAGGTCGAAAATTTTTTAAGCGTTTTTATAGGTGATATAATTTTAATAGGTTAATTCTTAATGTGATGGCACATTAAAATTATAAATTCTAACACAAAAAATTGAAACGCACATAAAAATAATTTTTAATTTTTAATGTATTTCAATTTATTACACGTTTTATACGTTTGAATTTACGCGTTTACGTGTGTTAAATTAAACATCTAAAATGAGTTATGGATTTAACACACAAAAAAGTGTGTAAAAATGGCGACAGCCGAATCACACACGTAAGTGTGTTAAAATAACACACTTAAATTTGCAGTGTAGGTAGTGGATCATCTTGAAATTTTGATATAATAATCTTTAGGGTTCGAAGTAAATTTTCTCCAATTTTCAGTACAATGTCATGACTATCGAAATACATAGAGTAAAATAACTCTTGCATTTTAGCTGCTGATGCCATACTCTCATAAGAAGCAATATTAAAAGTTATGATTTTTTGCAGATCATATCTTTTAAACCGTGTAGTGAATCACTCTAAAATTTTGCACCGTTATTTTATGATAATTAATGTAAATTTCCTGAAAAAATGAACTTTTTTTCATGACTTTCGATTTAGCTAAGAACTACCTTAACTTTATTTTTTGAGAATTTACCGTAAGAAATAAAAACTCTATGTTTTGCTTCGAAGCGCATACACCAAAAGTTAATTATTAGTCCTATCTTTATAAATAAATCTACGTAATGTAATAAATAATGGTGTTTCGGTTTCAAAGGATCGTTTGGAAATAATTCTAATCTTAAATCTAAATATTCTTTTATCAATGATTTTAAATACGGTAGCAGCTCAATATGAATTTGTTTCGAGAAAATTATATCTATAATTTCTCTCATTATTAAAACCATTTCCAACTTTCTGTATCTTCTGGTATAAGATCGCCTATTAACAACGGTAAATACAAAATTAAAGTAAGCATTTCCGAAGCGTACATATTTACACTATTGTTAATTAAATGAGCCTCTGTTATTGGACGAGGTCTGTCATTTTCGTGCGTACCGTAATTAAAATTGTTAATTCTAGAATTAATTGTTTCTAATGTAATACCTGTTACTTCTATTATATTTTTAAATAATAAAGACATATCATATATGAGAACACCACTCAAAATGTCATACATAATATCTGCACTCATATTCTCAGTAAAATGATAATTATCTAAAATATTAAAAATAGATTCTGATGTAACGAATTAAAATAAAAAATTTCTTCGTGGTTTTCATTAATAAACATATATCCTCTTAATTCTAATAGGATTCTTCTTGAAGATAGAAGATTTTCTGCTAGAACCTAGATTACTGCGATTTTGCAGGATGATTATAGTTATTAATTACAACTAGATTTCTATTTGATTCAAGAACTAAGAATCAAATAGATTTTTCCTCTTACTTCTAGATTCTATTTTTTTCAGTGTACAAAAATTTAGGCTCTGTACACTGCAAATTTAAGTGTGTTATTTTAACACACTTACGTGTGTAATTCGGCTGTCGCCATTTTTACACACTTTTTTGTGTGTTAAATCCATCACTCGTTTTAGATGTTTAATTTAACACACGTAAATGTGTAAATTCAAACGTATAAAACGTGAAATAGATTGAAATACATAAAAAATTAAAAATTATTTTTGAGGGTATTCCAATTTTTTGTGTTGGAATTTTTTAATTCTAATGTGCAATTATGTTAACAATTAACCTATTAAAATTTTATCGCCTACCCCGTCAAAAACGTTTAGCTAAAAATATTAGTTAAAAAGATAACTAAAATATAGCTAAAAATACAGCTATATTTAACTGGAATATAGCTATATTTATATGGATTTTTTAGATAAAAATCCAGTTATTTTTTAGGTAAAAATCTAGTTAATATTTTCAGTAGCTTACAACAGCTGAAAATATAACTGTATTTTCAGCTATATTATCAGCTATATTTTTAGATATATTTTTAGGTACATTTTCAGCCAACTTTGCAGCTATTAATATATGAAATTTTTCTTTTTTTTTATTCCATATCTGGTAAATTATTGTTATTTACATATCTAATATGACTAAAAATTACAAGGTACTAAATGAATCTCAATATTTTAATTTTCAATATTTTTATAGCTGCAAAGTTGGCTGAAAATGTACCTAAAAATATATCTAAAAATATAGCTGATAATATAGCTGAAAATACAGTTATATTTTCAGCTGTTGTGAGCTACTGAAAATATTAACTAGATTTTTACCTAAAAAAATGACTGGATTTTTACCTAAAAAATCCATATAAATATAGCTATATTCCAGTTGAATAAAGCTGTATTTTTAGCTATATTTTAGTTATTTTTTTAACTAATATTTTTAGCTAAACGTTTTTGACGGGGTATAAAAACGCTTAAAAAATTTTCGACCTGACTCGGGCGCGAACTCACGATCTTCGGGATGCGAGGCATCGACGCTACCTATTACGCTACGGGACGCTTGCTATGAATCATGTTAATTTCTTATATTTATGGTTTATTAATATAAAAATTTCATTATTTTTAAACAGTTCTAAATTTAAATTAAATAAATAATAATAATCATGAATAATTAATATTAATTAAAAAAAATAAATATCAGCAGAATAATTTTTCTTGTATAAAAAAAAATAATTTTTTATCAAAAGAATATCTAATTTTTTATTTATTATAAATTTAATTTTTCATCAAATAAACAATTATTTTTTTACAAAAAAATAAACGTATATGAAAAATTTATTATTAAATAATTTATTTGATAAGGTTAACATTGATTACTGAATTTTATATAATTAATTTAATAGATGCATTCGATTCAATAAAATTATTTTTTTTCATATGAAAAATTTTAATTAAACTTCTTATTAAATAATGAAAAATTACCATCAATTACTTAAGGCAATTAAAAGAAAAGACTATATAAAATTTAAAATAATGAATATTGTAGTTCTAATACAATTTAATATTAAAATATATATTTTTAGAAAAACTTTGATTAAAAATTATTTATGTTGTACTGTAACTACCTGAAAATTTATCTACTTTATTAATGTAAAATAAAAATGAATCACAGAGGGGTGATTCAACCTATGCTACATATGTATGTATCACGGTGATATGTATGTACGTTCGAACGTAAGTTGGTAGCACTGCTAAGACAAGTCGTCGCGCGCAAAAATTGTATCTACATGGAAACGGAGACTTAAGGTCTTGACGGTTCGACAGACGATTCAATGCGCGCGACGACTTGTCTTAGCAGTGCTACCAACTTACGTTCGAACGTACATACATATCACCGTGATACATACATATGTAGCATAGGTTGAATCGCCCCTCAGTAAATATATTAATGTACAAATATAAATTTTAAACACATAGATGTGTAGATTTACGCATTTATGTGTGTAAATTTTCACACTAAACCGATCATGTGTGTAAAATTACACATAAAATGTGTATACTAATACTTTTACGCACATAAGTGCGTTTTTTTACACACATAATAGAATTTACACACTAAAACGTGTAAAAGTACTCACTATCAGTGTGTGAATTAACACACATGAATTTGCAGTGTAGATTCAGCAAAAATTAACTATTTATTTGCTAATATTCAAATGAAAAAATATTCCTATTAATAATGCCCATAAATTGTAGGTCGGTAAATAATTTATATTGGTACTAAATAGATTCAAAATAATTAATTTTAGTGAAAATGTATTGTAAAAGTGAATAGTGAAAATGTTAATAGTGAAAAAGTGAATAGCAAAAGAGTAAATAGTGAAAAAGTGCGTTTTGTAAAATTAGACTAAGAAAAGTATAATTATATAGTAACAGAAAAGATTAATAGGATAAAATATGTTTCTAGTCAAAAATGAGTTAAAAAAACAGAAAATATGATTTTTGATTATTTTTGAGTATTAAATATTGCTACCACGCGACTAAAAGTCTACGTGAACATTCAAAAAAATATGGTCCTTTTTATTTTTTTATTTCTTAAAGTGAATACGTTTAGAAACGGAATTCCTGGAGAGATAAAATATACTACGGACCTTATATAAGCTTATAAAGAATAAAAAATCGGCATAAACAGGTTTTTTCGACTGTTAACCATTTACTGCCACTTCAAAAAATCTGAAAAAATTCTTGAACATAGTTTTGCTATTAAGAGGAGGTCACGTATCTCTGTCCTTCTCTAATCAAAGAAATGATTTTTTCAAAAAAACTAATAACTTTATCAAAAAATGAAGAGAAAGTCGCATCTTGTATTAAAAAAAGCAATATTTTCTTTGATAAGAAAAAATTAATTTTATTGCTTCGTTCTCAAGAAAACCTTGAAAAACTTAAATCATAGAGGTTAGGGTGGACAATTTTGTTTTTCAAGGTTTTCTTGAGAACAAAGCAATAAAATTAATTTTTTCTCATCAAAGAAAATATTGCTTTTTTTAATACAAGATGCGGCTTTCTCTTAATTTTTTGCTAAAGTTATTAGTTTCTGTAAAAAACTCAATTCTTCAATTAGAAAAAGACAGAGATACGTGACCTCCTCTTAATACATATTTTTTTATGTTAAAAATAAGCCTTTTTAGAGGATGACTTGCCGACGGGACTGATTTAACATCGTTACCCTGTTATGTCCTTTATAATATATTATTTTGATTAGATTTGAAATCGTAAACGAACAAAAAATGGTAATCATTCATTGCCAAATTTCTTTCTGTGTATATTTACTACGCTTAGCGTTGGTCCTGATGATTTACAACGCACAGCGATGTAATGTTTCGAAAATATTTTCATAATGTAACTGATAGCAAATTTTGAGTATTACATTTGAAAGTAAATTATTTAGTAAAATCATCAAAAAATAGCTTCTAAATTTTATAAACAACGATTTATCAAATTTATAAGTGAATTTATTTATGATTTTTCTATAAAAAATAGTTTTGAAATTTTCCGGAAAATTTTTTAAATTAAATTATTAATTAACCCATTTGTTTGGCAATAATATCAGAATACAAATGTTTACATATGCTCTGTTATTTTTATTTTTCATTAAAAAAATAGTTTTTCACAATACTTACATTGAAAATCTGTGCGTTATAGAAAGTCATAATACATAGACTTTCAATCTCGGTATTATAAGAAACTATTTTATTTTAATGAATGATAAAAACAATCAGAGAATAAGCAGACATCTGTATTTTCATACTACTGCCAAACAAATCGGTTAAGAGCAGGCCGGATTCGCTGTCCTTGTCTAATTGGCATTTTTGTTATTTACTCAAGTTTTAATCGGTGTATCTTCAAATTAAAGGTCGAGCGCAATAGATATTATTATTATGAACATCTATGCACAAGAAAAAAAATATCTACTGCTTTGTTTTTGAGAAAAGTAAGTAACGCGAAAATATTATAAACATAAACTTTTACTTTGGCGTTACTTACTTTTCTCAAAAACAAACCAGTAGATATTTTTTTTCTTGTGCATAGATGTTCATAATAATAATATCTATTGCGCTCGACCTTTAATTTGAAGATACACCGATTAAAACTTGAGTAAATAACAAACAACTCAATTGTTACTCGGTCGGTATCAGGTTCTACTCCGGCCTACCGTTAATTAATAATTTTATTAAAAAAATGCTTTGAAAAATTACAAAATCATGTTTCACAAAGAAAACACGAATAAATTTACTTGTAAATTTGAAGAATCGTTGTTTATAAAATTTAAAAGCTATTCTCTGATGATTTACGCAAATAATTTACTCTAATGTGTAATATTTAAGAGCACAAAACACCTTTTCCCCCTGCTAGTAAAAAAAGATATGTATTAATAAGATTCAATTAAATTCTTTGTGAATGGAAATAATATTTGAAAGTAGACTAAAATACCTTTATTTTAAGCTTTTATAAGCTCATTTTGTTTTAGCTGTAGTCCCATAATCATTCGATGAATTCTTTTTCTTATAATGGCTCTACCGTAAGATTTGAGCTGAACCGCTGGATGGATCTAACTTTTCCAAACCGATTTTACTTCAGTACTAGCATTATTCTCGCGTGAATGAGGGAATTCCTGAAACGCAAAAAATTTTTTACTTTTCAACAAAAAATATTAATTTAATAAATAAATTTTTATTTTTTTACCTTATTTTTGGATTTTTTAACAACTTCTTGTCATTCGATTTCAAAACCCTTCATTCACGCGAGAATGATGCTAATACTGAAGTTAAATCAGTTTGGAAAAGTCAAATCCAGCGGTTCAGCTCAAATCTTACGGGGCAGCACCTAAAATTTTAAAAATTCAATATTTGAGAAAAACAGCTTTAAAATTTTTAATTATTATATCTTAAAATTATCAATGCTATACTTATCTTTCATAAAATAATTCTTTTCTGGTATTTCTTATTTATATTAGCTAACAATATAAAAAAGAGATACCAGACAAGAGAACCTTGTTATCGACTGGATAAAGCTGAAATGCAAAAAGATATGTTATTAAAATAATCAATAAAAATAATCTTTTTTATTATAAGATATTTTGTCAGTACTCACCCTTATTCACCAATGAAACTATGTATTTGTTGTAAGAATCAACAAATACATAGTTACTTGTTACTCTGATTGTTGTTAGAATCACTCGTACTAACCTTGAATCAGCTGGAAACTAAGAAATAATATTTAATATGGAGTAATCATTTTATATTTTATAATTCAAATTCAAAATTAAGAAATAAAATCTAGATTTAAAATTTATTTTTTGATTAATATTAATATTTATAAATAGAATTTTTATCTAAATATGTAATAATAATTAGAATTATACACTTACATGAATTTAATATGCACCCGGTGTATAGAAATCTATCACACCTATTCGTACTTTCCTTTTCAGAGTATGTGCTTCTTTCGAATGAGACTAACTTGATCACTCTACATTGAATTATCTTCTATCATTCAAAGTCCTGACCCACTCGACAGATACATTTCCAAGTTCGATGTTCAATTTCTCTAACATCTTGAGAAAGTTATATCAAGATCAGCACTATTTGAGGAAGTCGATTCAAGTTATTTTTTAACAGCTTTAGATATAGAACCTTTTGCCACTTGTTCGTATACTTTTGTTATTTAACAACTTATAGCACTGAACTCTGACTGGGCAACTGGCTTTGATAAATCTATTAAACTACAAAAACTAGACAAACTTGCAAGTCCATGGCCAAGTACACGAACAACAAGAACATTATATCTGTTAACTTTATACGTATTGTCCATAGCACTTTCTCTCTTGTTAGAGTTTACAGTTGCTTATTCATCACAAAAATCACAAATCATATTAATTTTGAATCCTTATCCTCCAAAAGAGGTTTCAATAAATTTCATCTTATGATGGCACACACTGCAACACAATTTTTCCAACATAGAAGATAGAACGTTGGTATCAACATTTCTATCATTTGCCCTGGAACTTGAAAATTCTATTCTTCTCAGTTTAGAAAAAGAAGTAGAGGGTCTACTTCTTTTAGCTTCAGAAGAATTTTTTTCACTTTTACTAAGAAATTTCCTTGGCCTCTTTTTAGATCTTCCTGCAGATCGTTTTCTATCTTGATGTTGGTTATGAAATCTGCCTCTGGTATCTCTTTCATTACTTTACATTTTTGAGGTTCGTATTCTTAATGTCAATTTAAGTTTTTTACACTTCAAATACACTTTCTATTTAGATAAAAGTAGAATTTCAGGCGCACATAAAAAAATATGAAATAACTCGCGAACGTGTAATTTATTAAAAATAAATAATTTTACGTGAATTAAACCACATAACCTACTAATAATTTTTTAAATGCACTTTAAGTAAACAAACTTACTGCAAACTGACCAAACAAATAGCTGAGACTGACTGTCTTGTAGCGAAATAATACGAGCAGAAAGCGCGAACGCGCGAAATTCAAATTGATAAAAAATTACACGAATAACTATGTGCTACTCATTTCCTTACAAAATCAAAACGGAATAAAATATGGATGTAAAACTTTTCAGAACTTAAATCAAGATAAATATTTTGTTAAAATTAAAAAAACAAACTCTTTTTTTTTCAATCAAACCTAAAAAAAATCAATAAAAATTAAAAAAATTTAATTTAAAATAATTCTTAACATTTTTTTAATTTGTGAAAATTATATCATTATAGACTTAATAAATAAAAACAAAATTAAATCTCTTGAAAAAAACTTTTTGGAGATTAATTAATGATTTATGAATTATTGAATCAAGTAATAAAAAAATAAGTTCTCATAGTGTTTTAATAAGATTAGCTAAAAATTTGAGAAAAATCTCAAAATAGCAAAATTAACAAAAAAATCAATTAAAAGTTTATTATAGTGTATTACTAATTTCTTCATAAAAATGAAACTAAATGAGATAGAGTAAAAAAACTTGTTGGAGCTTATTCTACAGTAAATTTCCAATAAAAAAAAGCAATAAACCCAAATTCGATGGTGGGACCGAAAAAAAGTGTTTTGTGCCCTTAAGATTTGCTATCAATAACTAGCTATGTCAGTAACATAGATATTTTTAACACGTAATTTTTTAAAGCACTTATCTTGATTAAGGGGACGGAACTGAGTTAACAAAACAGTCTGTAATGTTTTTAACATCTTGAATACTTACAAGCAGGTCGTATATCTCTGTCCTTTTTTAATCAAAGAATTAATTTTTTTGCAAAAACTAATAATTGTAGCAAAAAATAGGGAGATAGCCCCAACTTGTATCATAAAAAGCAATTTTTTCTTTTATGAGGAAAAATTATTTTTATCGATTCATTTTAAAGGAAACCTTGAAAAACTTAAAAAGTAGAGGTTAGGATGGACAATGCGGTTTTTAAAAGTTTTTTTTCTTAAAAACAAAGTGGTGAAAATAATTTTTCCTCATAAAAGAAAATATTACTTTTTATCATATGAGATGGGGCTTTCTTCTTATTTTTTGCTACAATTATTAGGTTTAGCAGAAAAATGAATTTTTTGATTAGAAAAGGATAGATATATACGATCTGCTCTTAATAATAAATGTACTCCGTATAAAACTATCCATATTATTTGTATGTTGCGAAATTGAAAAAAAGATGTATCTTACATCCGCGAAATTTCGAATTTCTAACTGCTTTATTACTACAAATATTCGAGTATGTACATCAGTCCAAAGAATTGGCCGTCGAATGTCGCTGTAAAAGAAAGTAATACGCTTATTTCAAAGCCACATACAAAACTATCAACGTTTATGTTAAAAATTACTGGACAAGAAATATGCATTCTGATTAGTTATCTTAAACGATTAACTTTCTTCATATTCATATGTAGAAAGAACAAGTGTTACTATTTTGCTTCAATCCAACTATCAATATTAAGGCATCAGACCTGAGTAAAAGTCTCAAAAACAAATCAAATATAAATGTAATGATAAATTTTTTTTCTTGTAATATTAATTGATAAAACTTTTTATCTTTAATATATATTAAATATAAGACTTTAATTCATGAATAATTTCAAAAGATTTCATTCGATGGTTAAAATCTTTTTCTTCTGTCGATGATTTGAATTTTTCTATTTTGTAGTGAATTTTGATGGAACAAGCTCAAGTGAGTGATTAACTAAATTATCTAAATAAAATTAAAAAAAATACTTATTTTTCTAATATTATCAACTTTTTCCCAAACCAAACTTTTTACATTTTTTTATTTTAGAAAACTAGAACGATAAACTTTTGAATATATATACTGTAGCTCACGAAAATTTGGCCACCTAAGAAAAAATCATAGAAAATTAAAAGTTTTATATCTTAAAGAAAAATGGATAAATTTGAAAAATTCGAACAAAAATTTTTATTTAAATTAAATTTTTTGAAATAATTTTATTTTTTATGTATAAAAAATTGATATTTCAACTTTTTTAGATCGGAACTCGTGTTTTCTGATGGCTTTTAATGTAAACTTTGAAATCCCGTTGAAATTTTTTCAGATTCTTTCATTTTTCGCTAACTAGGAGAGGACCCCTTGTTTGGGTCATGGATCTTGCTAAATGTCTTAACTTAAATTAATAACTTGCAAATATGTTTTTATACATAAAATCATGAAAAAAATCGCGAGCATTCAGTCTAACGCTCGATCATTCCAAGATTATGAGCTATTTTGTTAAATTTCTTTAAAAAATCATTGTTTATAATATTGAATATTACTCCCCAATGGGAGTTCTAAGTTAATTCTGCTGAATTCTAGTAAAAGTTGAGTTTGAATTTTTTTGATTAAAAAAAAAATGTGTTAAAAAAACTCAACATGTTCAAAAGTTACAGCGATAAATAAAAATTGTTTTAAACATTGTTATAAAAGTTCGTATCAAATTTAACTCCAATTTTCATTGAATTGTTATGCTGATTTTTTCATGTTTTTCATTTTGCTATAACTTTGGGACGAATTGAACTTTTCGAACACATTTTTTTTTTACTCCAGAGGATTTAATCTCAACTTTTACTAGAATTTTGCAGAATGAACTTGAAAGTTTACATTGGGGAGTAATATTCAATATTATAAAAAATGATTTTCCAAAGAAATTGAACAAAATAGCTCATAATCTTGGAATGATCGAGCATTAGACCGAAAGCTCGCGGCTTTTGTCATGATTTTATGTATAAAAACATATCCGCAAGTTACAGCAAGATCCGTGACCCAAACAAAGAGTCCTCTCCTAGTAAGATATAAAACTTATAATTTTCTATGATTTTTTCTTTGGTGGTCAAATTTTCGTGAGCGGCAGTATATATATAGGTCATAAAAATACTTTTTTAAAAAAGTTTGCGCACGAGGGTCACCGATTTTGCTGGTTTTGAGATACGTTTTAGTATTATTAAAGTTGGGAATCTGTGCGAAATTTCAGCCCTCTAAAAGCAAAACTTGCCGCGGGATGGCCTTTTAAAGGTAAAAAAATCGGCTTTTTGGCTGTTTTTCACTCTTTTTCAAAATTTTGCCAAGATTTGAGTTTTTAACATTTTTCAATTCAGCAGACGGCATTTTTCATCTTATAAAAAGAGCTTTAAGAATTGACACACTAAATTTAATTTCATTAATTAGGAGCCAGTCTACATCACTATGAAAGAAAAATAAAATTTTGCCATGTTACGTACCTTTGAATGGCTGTAGCTCTTCCCCTTTGAACCTTTGACAATTCTGCAAAATGGGTTCGGTTTCTCTTGAAAAAAAAATTTTCATTTCTGGCAAGTTTAGTTTAGGTAAAAATTGGCCTAAATACAAGATGTCAAAGCTAGTGAATTTAGCAAAAATCGTGTTTTTTGTAATTTTCAAGTATCTACTTCTCTGTTCTAGCAAAATATTTTTTGATGCACCGAACGTTAAAAGTTAGCTTACATTATATAAAAAATCAGAAAAATAGTTTGGTCAAGTATATCAAGGTGTTTCTACAAGCTTCAAAGATTTTTAAATCAGTATTTTAGCGAAAATCGCTCAATGATGATTACGGGTCAAAATAATACTTTTTTAAAAAAGTGTGCACAAGAGAGTCACCGATTTTGCTAGTTTCAAAATGTCTTTTAGCATTGTTAAATTTAGGGACCTGTCCAACATTTCAGTCCTTTAAGAGCAGGCCGGATTCGCTGTCCTTATCTAATTGAGATTTTCGTTATTTACTCAAGTTTCAATCGGTGTATCTGCAAATTGAAGGTTAAGCGCAATAGATATTATTATTACAAATGTGTATGCACAAGAAAACAAAAATCTACCGATTTGTTTTTGAGAAAAGTAAGGAACGCGAAAATATTATATACATAAACTTTTACCTCGGCGTTCCTTACTTTTCTCAAAAACAAAGCGGTAGAATTTTTTTTTCTTGTGCATAGATATTCATTATAATAATATCTATTGCGCTCAACCTTTAATTTGAAGATACACCGATTAATACTTGAATAAATAACAAAAAAACTCAATTTTTACTCGGTCGGTATCAAATTCTACTCCGGCCTGCTCTTAAGGAGATGTAAAACGGACACTACACCTGTACTTATAAATATTAACTTTCTTTCTATTTTATTGATGAATTTCTAGAAAAGAAATGCATTAGCTTGTGGCATGTACTATAATAATTATTTACAAGGAGAGTATCACAGATTTGTCTGAAACTGTGAGAAATAGTTGATCTTACCTAAAAAACATGTTTCCTAAAAGTATAGAGTCTAACGCTCAATATTTCGCTAGTTACAGGTAATTAAAGAAAATCACTAAAAAAGTTACTAGATTTTCAAACACTTACAGTTCTTTAGCATTGATAGCTAGAAGCTTGAAACTTATTTTAAATGAAAGCTGAGCTCAAATCCTTTCAAAAAAGCACCTGCAGTATGTCAAAATATTATTTTTTCCCAAAGTTATAGCGTAATAAAGATTTGACCTTAATTTTCCTGTTTGAACATTAATAAAAATATAGCTAAAATAAAAGCTAAATTTCGGTCCAATATAACTTTGGGAAAAAATAATATTTTGACATACTGCCCTGGTAGAATCTGATTCCATTTTCAAGCTATTTCTTAGTCATTTAAACTGCGCATATGCTAGAAACAAGCTTGTTTTAATTCCCAGTTCTTAGCTATCGATGTAACGCTTTTTTTCACACTTTACCGGCATTTACTGGATTGCAAATTCTTAGATAGTTGAAAGGTATTAATTCACCATTAAACTTATAAGTTTGAGACAATATTAAAATAACCTGCGAAATAATATTAATCTCTTGTACTCTATTATAACCTCTAAATACGGTAAAGAGACAAGTAACAACAAAAAAGACGCAAAGAGACATGCATATACGATATTTTTGAAACGCACAATAAATACAGAATTGTGTTTTGACGTGCAGAAAGTCTTTCGGTATATCACATGCTTGCCGTACGAAGAAAGCAGTACACATGTATGGTTTCCGTGTTTATGAAGCGAAGGCATCACTTTTTACAGTGCAGTGCGCATCATATTTGTTGATACCGAATTTGTGTTTGTGCAGAAAGTTTTTTGGTATATCACACGCTTACCGTACGAAGACCAGCAGTACACATTATGTATAATTTCCGTGTTTATGAAGCAAAGACATCACTTTTCATAGTGCGGTGCGTATCACATTTGTTGAGAAAAAACTATCTCCGTATGTTTGAAGCAGTTGTAAAGTGAATATTTAATGAAATAGTTTTAGAAACAATGTTTGCATGTCATCTTTAGATATTTTAACGATACTTATGAACTTATTTAGCACTCGTTTTATTTAATTCTAATACTACGTAATACTTAATTATTACTTTTTAAAATTTGTTTAAATAAAAAAAAAACATTTATAACACTTATTTTTAATATGTCAAAGTGTAAATTTTCGACTTAAATAAACAAATTATCACTTTTTATAGGTTAGAAATATACGTTAATCACGATCTTTTCACATCCCGACAGAGTAATCGTCACAATATTTTTTTGACATAAGAATTAGTTAATTCTTTGATATTTTTCAGATATTTAAAATATAAACATTTTTGCCCATTTTTAATTCCTATTTCCTAGTTTCGAGTCCATTTAAAATGTTTCAAATTCTACCAGGGTGCAAGTGCTTTTTTGAAAGGATTTGAGCTCAGCTTTTATTTAAAATAAGTTTCAAGCTTCTAGCTATCAATGCTAAAGAACTGTAAGTGTTTGAAAATCTAGTAACTTTTTTAGTGATTTTCTTTAATTACCTGTAATTAGCAAAATATTGAGCGTTAGACTCTATACTTTTAGGAAACATGTTTTTTAGGTAAGATCAACTATTTCTCACAGTTTCAGACAAATCTGTGACCCGCACATGTGATACTCTCCTTGTTAGTTAAATTTTCAAATAAATTCATTCACTAGTTTTTAGGATATTTGGATTCCTGTACTAAATTGAAAAATTTTAATGAATAATTTTGGAACCCAAAATTCTCAATAATTAATGAATGAATTGTTTAAAAATTTAACTGAATAATCTTCATGGTACATGCTACAAGCTTATGCATTTTTTTACTGAAAATTTTACAATAAAATTAAAAGATAGTCAATATTTATGAGTACAGGTGTAGTGTCCATTTTACATCGCCTTAAGTGCAAAACTTGCTGAAAAATGGCCTTTTAAAAGGTAAAAATCGGCTTTTTCACTCTTTTTCAAAATTTTGTCAAGATTCGAATTTTGAACATATTTTAATTTGACAGACGTCATTTTTAGCTTGTAGAAAGAGCTTTAAGATGTAATTTACTAAATTTAATTTTATCAATTAGGAGCTAGCCTAAATCACTTTAAACGAAAAATGAAATTTCGCCATGTTAAGTGCTTTTAAATGGTCGTAGCGTCTTCTCCCCTCAACTTGTGACAATTCTGGAAAATGTGTTCAATTTATTTAAAAGAAATTGGTTTTCGTGTGTGTATTTAACTGCTTGATCGATTTTCTTTAAAATTTGCATTGAAATTATTTTCGACTGCTGAATTAAGGAAATCTTTTTAAAACTGATTTTATTGGCGTAGTTCTACTTTTAAAGCCATTTTTAAAATTGAAAAAAATTTTGATGTTCACAATGATAAAAAGAATGACACCAGAACGTACTAGGAGAGGGTTAGACCTCTGGATCACAGATTTTGCTTAAACTTTGTGATAAGTCATTAGGTATCAAAACATGGAGAAAACCAGAATTTCAGAACCTAATACTCAACTCTTCTCTAATTACAGGCAGTAAAGAGAGAGGCAGTTAAAGAAAATCACTAAAAAAATTACTAGATTTTTAAACGCCTATAACTCTTTCGCATTAACAGCTAGAAGCTTAAGCTTTTTTAACCCTTTCAGAACGAAATTTTTATTTCATGATGAAATTTCTGATAACCATTTAGCGATGATAAGTGTTCATTTATTAAGCAATTTTTGCGATAAAAAATTTTTTTCACTTTTTTTCTTTTCAAGTTTTCTCAGCTTCTATCAAAGATATAATAACTTAGGCCCTCAGTTTGAGATCGAAAATAGTCCACTTCAATCTAATACACATATTTCTTTTACAAAATTTGAAGCCACTTTTGCACAATTTAAAAAAAAAACAAAAAATGTCAATGTACATTGTAATGTGCATTGGTTCTGAAAGGGTTAAACAAAAGCTGAGTTTAAATCCTTTCGAAATAGCACTTGTAGTATATTAAAATATAATTTTTTCCCATAGTTATAGCCTAATGTAGATTGGACCCAACTTCAGCATTTATTATTAATTAATATTTTAAAAAAGAAATCCAGGTCTAATCTTTATTATGCTATAACTGTGAAAAAAAAAATAATATTTTTATATACTATAAGTGGAATTTCGATAGGATTTGAGCTCAGTTTTCATTTTAAAAAAGTTTTAAGCTTCTAACTGTTAATGCTTAAGAATTATAAGCGTTTAAAAATCTAGTAACTTTTTCAGTGATTTTTTTTAATTTCCTGTAAGAAATAAGCATTAGGTTCTGAAATTCTGGTTTTCTCAATATTTTGATACCTAATAACTTATCACAAAGTTTAAGCAAAATCTGTGATCCGGAGGTTTCTCCTAGTACGTTCACTGCAAATTCATGTGTGTTAATTCACACACTGATAGTGAGTAATTTTACACGTTCCAGTGTGTAAATTCTATTATGTGTGTAAAAAAACGCACTTATGTGCGTAAAAGTATCAGTATACACATTTTATGTGTAATTTTACACACATGATCAGTTTAGTGTGAAAATTTACACACATAAATGCGTAAATCTACACATCTATGTGTTTAAAATTTATATTTGTACATCAATACATTTACTGTGATTCATTTTTATTTTACATTAGTAAAGTAGATAAATTTTCAGGTAATTACAGTACAACATTAATAATTTTTAATCAAAGTTTTTCTAAAAATATATATTTTAATATTAAATTGTATTAGAACTACAATATTCATTATTTCAAATTTTATATAGTCTTTTATTTTAATTGCCTTAAGTAATTGATGATAATATTTTATTATTTCATAAGAAGTTTAATTAAAATTTTTCATATGAAAAAAAATAATTTTATTGAATCGAATGCATCTATTAAATTAATAATATAAAATTCAGTAATCAATATTAACCTTATCAAATAAATTATTTAATAATAAATTTTTCATACATGTTTATTTTTTTGTAAAAAAATAATTGTTTATTTGATAAAAAATTATTTTTTACCATATCCAACCCGAAAGTTTCTACTTTCATCCCCACTACTTCAACCGAAAGTCTCACATTCTTGCCGGGGCAGGAAGCAAAAAGAACGTTTTGCGCAGGCGCTAACGACAGAGTATAGCATACGTTATATCTCTCTGTCTCTTTTTTTTCCCCATATAATGTCTAATATACCTAGTCTTTTTGCTCATCATCAAAAATCATAGTAAGAACAAAACAAAGGCAGATATCAAAATCTTTTTCTGTTTCTTTTTCAAAATCTCTTAAATTTGAAACAAAAACAACAAAATGTATACATTATAATGTATATGTATACATTGTATTATATTATTATTTAGTTAAAAATGTGTGTGATGAAAAATGTGTGCATTGAAACAGAGTGTATCGAAGAATAACTCTATCAGATTAAATAATAAATTTTTTTTTTATTAATGAACTATCATTACGAGTGTTACCGTGTAGTGTATTATCGTGTAGTGTATATAATAGAACAAAGCATAGAATCTTTAAAAATGTGTGTGATGAAAAATTAGAATAATTCATAATCTCTTTTTTTATTAATGAATTATCATTACGAGTGTTACCGTGTAGTGTATCTAGTAGAACAATATAGCATAACGTTTACGTTATACGTAATTTTAGTTGACAACTTTCGGCTTGGCTATGGTAAAAAATTGTATACGCGCCACGGGAGTGAAGGGGGACATCTTAACCCGCGCGTTTATCGCCCTCGCCTTCGGCTCGGGCGATAACATACGCGCGGGTTAGAATGTCCCCCTTCCCTCCCTTGGTGCGTAATATACTATTAATTATACAAGAAAAATTATTTTACTGATCTTTATTTTTTTTATTTAGTATTAATTACTCATGATTATTATTATTTATTTCATTTAAATTTAGAAGTGTTTAAAAATAATGAAATTTTTATATTAATAAAACATAAATATAAGAAATTATCATGATCGCAATAAGCGTTCCGTAGTGTAATAGGTAGCGTCGATGCCTCGCATCCCGTAGAACGTGAGTTCGCGCCCGAGTCAGGTCGAAAATTTTTTAAGCGTTTTTATAGGTGATATTATTTAAATTGGTTAATTCTTAAAGTAATTGCACATTAAAATTAAAAAATTTCAATACAAAAAATTGTAACGCCCGTAAATATAATTTTTAATTTTTAATGTATTTCAATCTATTACACGTTTTATACGTTTGATTTTACACGTTTACGTGTGTTTAATTAAACATTTAAAATGAGTTATGAATTTAACACACAAAAAAGTGTGTAAAAATGGCGACAGCCGAATTACACACGTAAGTGTGTTAAAATAACACACTTAAATTTGCAGGGTTCTGGTGTCATTCTTTTTATCATTATAAACCTCAAAATTTTTTTCAAATTTAAAAATGGCTTTAAAAGTAGAACTACGCCAATAAATTCAGTTTTAAAAAGATTTCCTTATTTCAGCAGTCGAAAATAATTTCTATGCAAATTTTGCAGCAAATCGATCGAGCAGTTGAATACACGCACGGAAACCAATTTCTTTTAAATAAATCTAACACATTTTCCAGAACTGTCACAAGTTGAGAGGAGATAATGCTACGACCATTCAAAGGTACATAAAATGGCGAAATTTCATTTTTCGTTCAAAGTGATGTAGACTAGCTCCTAATTAATGAAATTAAATTTAGCAAGTCAATTCTTAAAGCTCTTTTTATAAGATGAAAAATGCCGCCTGCTGAAAAGTCAATTTGTTGAAAATTGGCTGAGAAATCCTGTGGTAACTACAAAATAGAAAAAAATCAAGCCATCGACAAAAGAAAAAGATTTTAACCATCGCATAAGATCTTTTGAAATTATTTATGGATGAAGGTCTTGTATTTAACATATATTTAAAATTAAAAAAATTCCATCAATTAATAGTATAAGAAAAAAAATATATCATCACATTTAAATTTGTTTCTTTTTTCAAACTCCAACTCAGGCCTAATACCTCAAGCTATATTTTTATCTGCGTAGGGTTTAAAATATTTTGGTTTTTTAAGAGATATAAAAAAATTTTATATCCACATAACAAATGTACATAGTTTATGTAGTAGATATATGACCGATTCCATATATACGATTATACTTGGCTTTATAGCTTTATAACATTAGGTCTTCGCATATTTTTCAGAAGAAAAATTTTTTTACAAAGACTTGTAGACTTTTTTAATTGTCTATTGATAGTTGACTTTTTGAAAAAATTGCGATGAGTGTATTTAATTAACTTGAAAAGGACATCCTACAGTGATGTCGAAACGTCGTTGAAAATAAAGAGTAAAATTTGGAACAGTATTGCCCGGAGTTTTGATTTCTTTTACTTACAAATTTGTAACTGTTCGTCGATTCAACAATGATGATTAATGACTGATTCCATTCAGATTCATACAGGCCGTCAATGATCGAATTTTTTTTCTTTTGTAGGTTATAAAAATACCTTCCAATATGTATATGAAGATAAAATTTACCTCATAGAATGCTCGAAAATATGTTTTTTCTTCGCTACAGCGTATTTAGTGTTGGGTGTAAAAATGAAAATTAAAAAATTGAAAATGAACCTCTATTTTCAAATTGCCGTAGCTCCGTCAATTTTTTACCTTTTTGGACGTTCTTTCAATGAAAATGTGCGAAATTTAGTCTACTTTTAAATGACGTTTTGATTTTTGCGATGCGAGTTGATATCTCTGTGTTATTTATAAAAAACCAAAAAAAGTGATATTTGCAAACACGATTTTCTCAAAAATTATATTTTTTTTTCAAATTTTTCTATGTTTTTATACATAAAAAATATTAACTTTTAGGATAAGTAAAAATATGCGATTTCGCCTTATTTTTTTTAAACGAATTTTCAAACGTTTTTTTTTTTATATTTTCGATTTTAAAGCATAGATACTATGGTGCATCGTGACATCTTTTCAACTATTACGTCTTTTTACAATTCGCTTATGCTTTCATTTATTAATTTATCAAAAATATTAACAAAATCTTTAAAATATGCCTTCGATCAAAGTTTTTTATCAATTAGAACCGAAGTTATGATGATTTTAAGTTTATAAAAATAGAAAATTTTTTTTTACAATTAAAATTTCTTATTCAGTTTGATCTTTGTGCCCACGATTTAAATTTACTTTTTAGGGAGTGACATATGCCACTGCTGGATGGCGACGATTTTGCACGTCTTGACTCATTCAAGCATATGAGACAAGTAAGATCAAGCGGCGAAATATTATCAAAAGAACTAATTAAGATTTCGTTTAGATACTTAATACGCTCTAGAGTGCTTGCACGAAAATCGTGGTCATCAGTATGGGCAAAGTCAGCGTCATTATTTGAATCATCATCTGAATCGATCGTATCAATAACATAATTACATTGATAATTTTATTTTAATAACAATAATTTCATTGATTCAATTTTTTCGATGCATTTGTAACAATTGAAACATACATAATCAGAATTATGCACCGCTTTGTTGGGAAAATGTTGCTGCAGACTCTGCTGAATCTGTCAACATTCTAAATTTAGTTGCGGTATTATAAACAATTTTCTTGTGAACCAAAAAAATTTGGACACTTTTGCCTATTTTCTGAATAAATTTCAGACATCTCAAAATGAGTCTCAATATCTAAAAGTCAAATGATGCTAAAGTGTAAGATAACTATACCGTGCACTGAGAAAAAAGTTCGGTGGCAACTACCAGAGTGAGTCAAATTCACTCTACCAACTGAAAGAAAGTTAACTAAACCATAGACTCTGGTAACTGCTATCGGAGTTTCTGGTTGTACGTACTGGCTTCTACTCCAGTAATGATTACTGCATAAAACCGTTAGCGTTACCATAATATGACTGCAAACACCAATAAAAGTAAACGCACGCGTATAGTTGTATTACAAACTTTGCACATCACCGACTTTGTGGTCAATGGTTTTCAATTTTCTTAGATTAAATAATTAAAAAATTTACAAATACTTTGAATAAAAAAAAAATTAAATCATGTTTGAAGAATTTATAGAACGAGTGATTTTATTAAAGTTATTTTAACTGACAAGGAGAGTACCCTATTTCCGGAAAGTGGATTTAGCTAAAAATGCAGGATATGATTCTTTGATAAAAAAACTTGAGTCCGTATTTTTTCTTTTCTATTAATGGGCCTTAGAAACAATAATATGTACATTTTTTCGAAAATATAGTAAAAAGAAGCGCCCATAAGAACTTCAGTGAATAACCGAATAACTATTACAGAGAGATATATAGAAAATCAAAGAAATTACAGATTAAATACTTAAATTTGAACCTCATTGCATAGAAAAATCTTATGTGATTCAAAAGTTATGTTTTTAAAAAATACATATCTGTTAGTATCTGTATAGCATATAATATGTGATGAATTCCACACACTATTTTACTAGCAAATTTTGATCGTTTGTAACTTTTGGGTTAGATAAGCCTTTCTGATGCAATAAGGCTTAAATTGAATTGTTCAACTTTTACTTTCTTTGATTTTCTATACATTTTTAGGCACGACCGCTATACGGAAGTGCCTTATATTTTCGACATCGCAAAAAATGGAACCCTTTAAAATATGTTATTTTATGATAAAAAAAAATTATTTTTATAGCAAAATAAGACTATTACGAGGCTTCCTTAAAATGTATGTACGGATGTATGTGTATGTGAGAAATCAAGTTTATGAATTTTCTCGACGAGTTTTTATCCGATCTGAATAATTCAAACGGGGAATTATTTTAAATAATAACACAAGTAAACATTCCTATTTTGAAAAAAATCGTTCGAAGCGTTTTTAAATAGACGCCTTTTAAATGGTCAAAATAATGGATTTTTGGTAATAACTTGAAAAATACGATTTTTTTCAAAAGTATATAGAATAAAAGTTATAGAATATAAAAAAATAAATCTTTTTTATATTATACATTTTTCTCTAAAGCTAATATTTTTCAAATTGTTCATGAAAAATGTTGAAATTGAAGGCTTTTTAATGATAATTTGATAAATATTATTTTTAAAAAAATATATATAATATGAAAAAGATGTATCTTATTTTTTTTTATAAATTTTATTGCATATACTTTTTTTCAAAATTCGTTTTTTTCAAGTTATCGCCAAAAAATCATTTCTTCAACCTCTAAAGGGATAACTGTTTTAATACCGCTCAAACGATTTTTTTTTTAAACTGTCAACATTCATTTGTATTATTGTTTTAAATCATCTCCGTCGGAATGATTGAGATCAAATAAAAACTTTATACAAAACTTTACTTTTAAGCTACTGAACTATAAAATAATTTTTTTTTTCTTATAACTTTTGATGGATTATCCTATCCAAAACTTTAAAAAGTATAAATTAATGAAAATATGTCTTATTCACATAACATAAATTTTTCCGAAATCAATCAACTTAATTCACAAGAAAAATTTAGATAATTATAAATTTGTTTTTTCAAATAAATACAATAAATTCAAACCTCCTGTTGAAAGATGCGGTAAAAAATACAATGAAAAAAAGATATAAGATTAACTTTTAATGCTTTGCGTTTAAATGGTTAAAAAATTGATTTGTTTCAATATTCTTTAAATACCAAATAGTGAGCGCGAGCGTTTTCGGTCGTGTCTTATATGCAAGAAGCGGAGCTTTTTGCGTGCCTTGCATCGCGAAGCGATGCGATGCAAGGCACGAGGGCATTTTAGAGCTGAGCGAAGCGAAGCTCTGAAAGGACCAAGGTGCGAGCCACAGGTGCGGCCCTTTGGGCCGCTGTGGCGAGCTAGTTCTATTAGAGTTTTAGCCGTTTCGTTATTTAAGTTCCTATGGTCAATTGTTTTCACTATATTTTCGAAAAAATGGGCTTATTCAGTAATACCTTAACGTCTAACGTCAAGCTTAACGCCGATGCGCGCATGCGTAGTAATCATTTTTCAGCAAATACTATCGAATATCGCAAACGTTATCAAAGATCATGTTTACGCAACGACGAAAATCTTCTAAACTGAAACGCTAAGTCGATTTTATCGACAAATTTCACAACCAATTTGAAGCTTGGTTGTAAATAGTACGTTAAACTGTTGAACGTTATATTATGCATGACATATGCATACACATTGACAGAAAATATTTCTCAAAACAAAAGAATTACTCCGATTTGATGTAATCATTTAAATGAAAAAATGATTTCTTAGATGTAGGTAACTAGATGTTTAAATTAATTTTTTGCTTCACAGATTTTAAGTTATATCCAAGAGGATCGAGATATCTTTTTTGTCAACATATGTATATACATATATATATATATATATATATATATATATATATATATATATATATATATCGAACATTATTTTATAATTATTTACATTAGTAATCATAAAAATTATTTCTAATCATACATGATGAAATGATAAATTGTGTATGATTTGAAATTCAATTGGATTTGCAGGTTTTAAAGTGACTTATATGTACTTTAATAATAATGAACAGAAAAAAATAATAAAATATTGTTTTAAATAAACTTATCTTATCACCAGTGAAAAACGTTTTTTAATAAAATTATATATTAATCTAAATTTGTATTTTATATTCTATATCAAGAACTACAGTTCTCGATTGAATTGTTGAGTTTGCTGCAGAACTTAAAAATATTGGTTTTCAAAATTTCGTCTTTCAAAATGAAAATGTTGGCTTGGATAATGTTGAGTTAGAAGAATATATAATAGAAACGTAAATACAGATTTATTCAGAAAATGAATGTTAAATGTTGTGTGTTTTAAGGCAAATACTATTAAAATTCATTTTTTCTCTATATTGGGATTTAAAATAATTGAATCGATTGTTCGAAGTGCGCCAATTTTCTTGTAGGCATAAGCGTAAACGCCTTTAGAAGTGGCCTACAGGGTTGAGTAAAGTTCGCCTGCGGATGGCAGCGCAAGCCCGACGAATGCGTTCCATTATGTCTTCTCTAGATGAGGGCCTCTGCGCATAAACGACATTTTTCAGGTAGCCCCATAAATAAAAATCAGGGGGTTTAAGGTCAGGTGAGATAGAAAACCAATTCATTGAGATACCTCGACCGATCCATCTTCTAGGGTAACAGATATTTAAAAATTGTCTAACAATTTTTGCATAATGTGGTGCCGCACCAACCTGTTGGAACCACATTCTACGTCTTGTTTCAATATCAACATTTTCAAGAAGTTCTGGCAAGTGATATCTTAACAATGCCAAGTAACTGTGTTGGTTGACATTTTCTTCAAAGAAGTAGGGTACAATTAGATACCCATTGATGATCTTACACCAGACCATCAAGGTACAGCGACGTTGATGATCTACAGCTCTGAACCTATGTGGATTCTGATCTACCCAATAATGGCAGTTATGTCCAATTATGTAAAAGCACATAATTGAAAAAATTTGGATCATTCCTGACGATGCCTAATGCCCAACGGCAAAATTCTTTTCGCATTTGGAAGTGTACTGGTCTTAACTCTTGGACCAGCACTATGTAGTAAGCATGATATCTAAGATTATTCAGAATTCTCAATGCTGTTCATCTCGGTACATCTAATTCTCTTTCAATTTGTGGAGAGCTAATGTCGGGGTCAAGATGAACAACAGCGAGAATCGTTCTCATCGTATTGACGATGCCTGCGTTGCCGATGAAGATATCCTCGACGAACTCTGGCAACCAGATGTGTTATGGTTCTGTGGTTGGGATGTCTCCTATTCGGGGACCATGCAGCGTATAGTCTTGCTGCTTAACGTGCATTGTTCCTTCATTCACCGAGAATTAAAAGTATGTCGATTATTTCATTAGGAGAATAATCGTCCATCCTCGAACTTGATTTGTTTATTCAAATGTTTAATCTGAATAGTTTATAGCGCACGCAGTTATTAAAATTTATCAATTTTGAAGCTAGCAGGTGGGCGCACAATGAAAATTTTCCGAGGTCAACGAGGATGAAAACTTAGCTGTTAGTGATAAAATTTTACCCACTGGGGTTAGTCAATCATGAATCAGTTGTGCGAAGTTGCGCCTAGTTGCTTGCCGGAATAAATTTGAATGCCAAGGAATGTTAGGTCAGATGAGGTAGAAAGTCAATGTACTAGATCACCTTAACAGACTTGAAATTTATGTAGGTAAAAATAATAATTATCAACCAAATTGAAGCAAGTGGAGACCACGAATAAAACTTACGAACCTAGCTTAATTTTCAACTCTAAAAGTGACCTGGGTGCTAAATTACAGCTCTTTGAATTTAAAAAATACATTGTTTTTTAACTTTTTTCATCCAATTTTCAAGTGTTCGCCAAAAGCGAAAACTTGCTTGGAGAACTTTCGTCTTTTTTTCTACTTTTTGAAGAAAAATATTGCGATTGCGTCAGAACCACCCAAATTCATGGACGGTGGTGTGCGAATCACATAAAATAGCGTTTCGAGGCGTTATTCACTTGAACTCTAGACTGCATATCACTTTTTCAGTTTTTTTAAATGGGTATTTTTTTATCTTGAAAAGACCTTCAATTATCATCCTCTACGCCATTGTTTCTGGGTAACGCTAAGGTTTTGGAAAGCTTAAACTACAGCAATCAAGACGAAAAATGAGCATGTGGTGAACCGGTTGGCTACCGATCCTCGAATTAGTTGCTAGCTTCAGGTCATGTAAGTGGTGATTCAATTGTCCACCTTGGGTTCAAGAAGGCTAGTCTAAATGTGGTTTCAGTTTACGTGGTCGTAGGATTGACTGACTGACTTCGGTGTTTTCCCTCATAATTAACATTCAAGGGCTACGAAAAAAAATTTTTCAAATATGGTTTCGAACGTAAAATTTTCCGCTCTTTCAGAATACGGGTTGAAAAATATAGGTTTCCATAAGAAAAATGCGATTTGACCTTCAATTAACCTTGAAAATTGATTTCAAGATCAAATCTGACTACACCAATCGATGGCCCTTATTTTTCTGAGCAAGCATTGTCTAGATCATTTTTTCCGTAGCGGGAAAAAAAACTGAGATATCCAGCTGGGTAGATTAAAATGGCCCAACGTGGATATAATCAGATACAACTTCTGCGTAAAAAATAGTTACGTTATTTTACATTTCAAAATTTTAAGAATGTTAAAAAAAAATATGTTAAGTATTTTAATTTTATTTTATTTAATTTTTTTTTAATTTAAAATTAACATTATATTTTAGTTAGTAGAACAACAATTTTCATTCTCCTACGTAAATTTACGTTTTTTTTAGCCTTATTGGGATGCTTCCCCTTGTTCTGTCAAGGGGTTGTTTCTTTTGGGTGATTATTTGTCACCATTATAACGATAAAATCAAAACTTTAGAAACTTCAGAAGTATAATAAGTCAAATTATCCTTGGCTTTTACAGAATAAAATTTTAAAAAAACTATAGATCTAATCCTTCTTCCGCAGCATCATGTTTTGCAATAAGAAATCTTTTTAAGTGGTGAAAAAAATATAAGTTGATTTTTCAGTCCTTGGATAAACAAAATTTGTAAAAATCGCAACATATATCATCATTTGTTTAACGTGTGTTATTTTAAATCTAAAATTAGTGATAAAATCATTATACAAGAATTTTTTCATTTATATAAAAAAATTGATGAATTAATAAATAATAATCGTCTACCTCTTATAGCAAGTATCCGTAATACTTGAAGATTATTATTCAAAATTTATCAATAAAAATAGAAGGGTTAATCAAGCATTTGATAATTCCAGTTCATCCTGTACACTATATAGTACTCTTTCATGCATAAAAACCTTTGATTCAGATTTTAAGTCCCTCATGTGCTATATTTGTACGTAATAACAAAGCAAAATTCACTTCTGCGGTGTAGTTACTATATATATATATATATGTATGTATGTATCTATTTCTATAATTTAATATATTTAAGTGGTGTGAAAAAAGTAAAAAAAAAATTATTTATAGAAATAAACAATATAAGACAATATATAAGAAAAAGACGTAAAATTGATCCTGGAAAAATTTGTTTTTGTAAACAAAAGTTAGAATAAAATAACTTATGTGCAAGAAAGTAATAATGACATGAAAAATATTAATTAAATAATACAAAGGTAATTTACCTGTCATATATATATATGTATACAGCGCTCCTTCAAACAGTATTGTCTCTGTTAGTCGCATAACAAATATCATAAAAACAAATTAAATTAGATAAAAAATACTACCCACACAGCATGGAATATTTATGGAAGCTTCCTGGAATATTGGCACAGAAGATTTGAAATATTTTAGGAATCTTCCATGGAATATTTCTGTAATATTCGTATGTCCTTAATTCTTCCTACATTGGAATATTCCATGGAATGTTGTTGGAAGATTCCAAGAATATTTCATTGGAAGATTTAGGACATCTCAGATCTTTCATTGAAATATTTCAGGAATCTTGCAGGAATATTTCATGAAATATTCCGTTGGAACATTCATGGAAAATTTCCAGAATATTAGAACGGAAGATTTGAAACATTTCATGAACCTTTCATGGAATATGCATGAAAAATTTAACGAATCTTTCATGAAATATTCCATGAAATATTTCTGAAAGATTTTAGAAATCTATCGTAAAATATTCCGTGGAATATTTATGGAAGATTCGCAGAATATTGGCACAAAGATTTGGAATATTTCAGGAATCTTCCATGGAATATTCCTTTAATATTCGTAGGTCCTTGATTCTTCCTACATTGGAATATTCTATGGAACATTTTTGAGAGATTTCAAGAATATTTCAATGGAAGGTTTGGGTAATCTCTCATCTTTCATAAAATTTTCCTGGAAGATTTCTGGAAGATGTGAAATCCTGTGAGGGGATAGTATATATATTATATAATAACACATTAAACTTATACATCAATACATATACGCATACATAAACATTTAGTTATAAAATCGCATTTACATATTCGCTTCGACTGTACACATCAAAGCGCCGATACCCTTTCGCTTATATAGTAAGTGAGGTATCTTCCAACCGCTTGGGGATAAAACTCCCATTTAACGAACATCCCTCTATTGGCGTCACTGAAAACCTCCCGTAACGTTCCGCGCAACCTTCCAACGAAAACTTCATGGAATCATTCTAGAATCTTTCATGCAATATTCCACTGGAAGATTACTTAAATCTTTCTGTGAAATATTTCGTGGAATACTTCTGGAAGTTTTATGTAATATTCCGCTGTAGGATTTTAAAGTTTATCGGAATCTTTCAGCGAAATGTTTATGAAATCTTCCTGAAATCTTTCATGAAATATTTCACCAGAAAATTACTGTAATCTTTGCGTGAAATATTTCGTGGAATATTTATGGAAGATTTATGTAATGTTCTGCTGTACTAATTGAAAGTTTATCGGAATCTTTCAGCGAAATGTTTATAGAATCTTCCTAAATTCTATCATGAAATATTTCACCGGAAGATTACTGTAATCTTTGCGTGAAATAATTCGTGAAATATTAATTGAAGATTTATGTAATATTGCGCTGTACGATTTAAAAGTTTTTCGAAATCTTCCAGTAAAATTTTTATGGAATCTTTCTGAAATCTTTCATGAAATTTTCCACTGGAAGATTACTTAAATCTTTGCGTGAAATATTTCGTGGAATATTTATGGAAGATTTATGTAATATTCCGCTGTACGATTTAAAAGTTTTTCGGAATCTTCCAGTGAAATGTTTATGGAATCTTTCTGAAATCTTTCATGAAATATTCCACTGGAAGATTACTTAAATCTTTGCGTGAAATATTTCGTGGAATATTTATGGAAGATTTGTGTAATATTCTGCTGTACGATTTAAAAGTTTTTCGGAATCTTCCAGCGAAATGTTTATGGAATCTACCTGGAATCTTCCATGAAATATTTCACTGGAATATTTGATTAACATTACATAGAATATTTCATGAAATATTTTAGAAATCTTCCGTGAATATTTCACGGAATATTTCGAAAGAGTTTTTGAACATTCCTTTGAAATATTCCTGAAATATTCCTGGAAGCTTTCAATGGAAGATTCCAGTGAAATATTTTGAAATATTCTGTGGAGGCTTCCAATAATCTGCATGGAAGGTTCCATTGAAATATTCCAATGGAATAATTCGAAATATTTCAGTGAAATCTTCCATGCTGTGTGGGTAACTTTTTTTTTTTTTTTAAATTAATGATTAGGAAAAAATTTAAACGGAAATTAAAAGGATTTTCAAAAATCTAATATTCATTACAGATATTTTTTCTGTTGCGGTACTTTTCAATAAAGTTACAAGTGGTCGTATATATTGTTAAGCATGTAAACACAGTGTGGCAAGATGGGCCGGAGAAAGTCGCGCTTACACTACTAAACCTTACGGGTTTCTCCGTCCCATCTAGCCACACTGTGTAAACAATCAAATTCAAATCAAAATGTTTCGAATAATTAAAATATTTTTTTTTCAAATTTCTTCAAAAAATTAAAATTTATTTCTAGAAGAATGATGATAATATATATAATAATATGTCAAAAGTAATTGTTAATAAAATTTTCACTTTTGATGTTTCAATTGTTTATAACTTTATTAAAAAGCATCAGAACAAAAAAAATCAGAGTTGAATTTTTAATTTTTTTAAATTCTCTTCATTTCTGTTTGAATTTTTCAGTTATTATTAAAAAATATACAATTCAAAAAATTTTTTTTAATTTGAAATTTTTACAAGTTTTAAAAGAGGATAAAAATAGAATAAAATTTTATTAACTTTAATTTACTTTTTTTTATTTTTTTCGTGTGACAAGTAGAACCAGAGATAATACTATTTAAATGAGCGCTTTTCATCTAAATTTTTTCTTGTGAATTTCTGACGGTAGACTGAAAAAAAATTAACCTGTGTTTTTTCTTTTGTGCTTATAGGCTCTAGAAACAATGATATAGACATTTTTTCGAAAATATAGCGAAAAGAAGTCTTTATAAGAATTTAAATAACCAAACAACTAAAACTCTTACAGAAAATTGTATAAAAAATAAAAGAAAGCAAAAGTTAAAAACATTAATTTACGCTTTGTTGCATTGAAAAAACATCTATAGTTCTAAAGTTGTGCCTAATTGAAAATTGCTACATATTTATTAATATTTCTAGCATGTAACATACGATCAAATTTTTACCTTATTTTATTAGCATATTCAATTCGCTTGTACCTTTTGAACCATATAAGATTTTCCAATGTAAAAAAGCTTAAATTAATGTTTTTAACTTTTACTTTCCTTTATTATTTATACAGTTTTCTTTAAGAGTTTTAGTTATTTAGCTATTCAAATTCTTATAAAGACTTCTTTTCACTATATTTTCGAAAAACCGTCTATATCGTTGTTTCTAGAGCCTATTAGCACAAAAGAAAAAATACGGGTTCATTTTTTTTCCATCAAAGAATCATATTCTGCAGTTTTAGCCAAATCCGTTTCCCGGAGGTCAAATACTCTTTTTGTCAGACAAGCGTTGAAAAAACTACCTCAATTTGTGCCCATTAAAAAGTACTAACTTTACTTCGCGCATTGAAAGGTTGCATCCCGGTATGGCCACAAAAAGGTTACATTTCGGCTTCGCCTATATAAATTTAAATCTTAAAAAAAAAATCTTTTTTCGTAATAAAAATCCCCAGAAGTTTCATTTAGTCCCTCTTCTTCTGTGTACACTGAAAAGACATCGGTGCTCTCCCCGCCACACTGGTATATCCGTAACGGCGCTCCCTCTTTCAATCCATTACGGAGCAAGACCGGCGCTCGAGTGGTCCCGTTTTGTAGCAGCTCCTAATAAGCCGTGTGATAGACGCGGTAACTAGCGCAGCAAGACGTCGTTTGCGGCGCTCTCAAGGCGCGGGCCGGCGCCGCTACGGTCCCGATTTCACAAACTATACAGGCTGTAGGATTCGGCGTAACTACGGTCAGATGGGTGACTGTAGCGGTCCCTACGTCTTTTCAGTGTAGTAGCTTATTATCTTTGTTGAAGAACGGCGTGTTTTTGCTAATTCAGAAAAGGGTATCGGAAATATTTCCTATTAGGCGAACAGTATCTATTTTAATGCTTGAAAAAGTAAGTTGACCTCGTAAGAGAGGGTGGTCGGATAAGACTTTTTGGGATCGATCTATTATATTATTAACATTAAAAACTAATCTGTAACAAATTTTCATCCAAGTGGTCTTTAATTAGTTATTAACAAAAAACTACCAAAATAAAACCACTAATTTGACTTTTTCAAATAAATTTAGCTTCAGTATTGATGTCATTCTGGCATGAATGAAGGGTTTCAAAACTCAATGATTAAATGTTGTGAAAAAATTAAAAAATATTGAAATTTATTGAAAAAAATTTTAATAAATTAATCAAAAATCTTATAAAAATTTTTTCATAGCTTTGTTGTATTACAGTACATGTATTGTTAAATTTCAAAAGCTTTGTCCATCTAGAAATTAAAAAAAAAGATTTTAAAAGTTTGCTTTTTTAACATTGAAGCATAAGAAATCATGAAAAAAAGTACCTTTTTTCTGATTACAATAAAAATACAATCAACAATTTATTATTTACCTTTTAGTTTCGATAAACTGATATGAGGTAAATAAGTGTAATTATGAAATATGACATAGCTCAACCGTATAGTTTTTTAATTATTTTAATCTAAAGTTGGAAGTTCTCAAGTAAAAAAGGCTTCGGAAAATCGTAAGTATATAAGTGTAGCAACAGCGCATTGAGTCACTATGGAGTATAGCAACGGACAGAGAGATAGATATAATTTATTTTGTAGTATATGTAAAAAAAGAGCGTGTAATGCAATAATTACAATTAAAATTAAAATACATAAAATACTTAAAAATAATATTGCATATTAAAAATAGAAATTGCACAGTATGATATTATAGCCATGAAGAATAATAGAGTTAATAATACTATAATAGTAGAAAACCAAACAAGAATAAATACACACAATGAATATAAAAAATATGTTAAAAATCAGTCTCAAATACTTATCAGTCAAAGAATTACATCAAAATCAAGCGTGTAAAGAGTGCAGTCAAGATATCAGCAATATACAATAAATTACAAAATGATGTTAAATATACCAGTATGAACATTTTTAATAAAACGATTACTACCAAAGACGATCGCATTTGTCTTATTAACATTCAAAGTGAGAGAAATATCAGCAGCCCACTCTGACACCGCCTTTCCGCCCTCTGTAAAATACATCCACATCATCATAAGGACTGTGTATAAATTTAAAAATCATCTGCATACAGTAGATGCTCGACGCGACCAGAGTCTAGAGCATCTCGCACGTCATTAATGTAAAGGCAAAACAGCAGGGGCCCCAGCATCGAACCCTGAGGAACTCTTAGATTGGTTGTTATCCAATTCGATTCCTCCTTTAAATATGTGAAAACCATTTGTTTCCTATCTAATGAATAGGAGTTAATCCATCCGAGTGCGCACCTAGTAGTCTAGGCGCCAGATAGGTCACAGTGGCCTCTTTAATTTAGATTGACCTACTAAGTTTTTTTTAATGTATTTTGACCTCCGGAACACGAAAATCGATGGTGGATTTCGATCCGGATGTCGAATGAATTGTTATAAACAATTTAATTGTTTATAACGCTATAACGATTAAAAAAAAGAGATTCAAAAATCTTGTTGAATACTTTCTTCTGCGGCTTTTTAAAACAAATACACTCGATTTTGAATCATGTTATTTGGATAATTACAACTAGAGATTTTGTTAATTTATTGCAAATTGACGAGATAAACGCGCTTGATGAAATTCGACTATATTTCAGGTTCTATCAAACATTTTTGATCGATTAAGGTCACATTTTGAAGGTAAAAGTATTTTTTCCAAAACTATACTACTTGAAGCTATTTATAAACATCGATAGACAAAAGGAGACTGATCAAAATGAGAATTAAAGCACTTTTTTGCTATTTCAATTGTTTATAACGCTACAACGTTTAAACGAAAAGAGATAAAAAAATCTTCTTCAATACTTTTTTCTGCGACTTTTTAGAACAAATACACCCGATTTTGAATCATGCTGTTTCGTTAATTACAACTTGAGATATTGTTAATTTATTGCAAATTAACGGTACCAACCCGTAAAAAATTAGGTACAAAAATTAAGTCTATCAATCTATTTTTATTAATAATGAAAAACAAATAAAGAAATATACATAAATTAAGAGGCAACATTGAAATATTAAGAAAAACATGATATTATTTATTCAACTTAAGGATAATTTACTTATTTTTACATGTATTATTTTTCATGCATGCACAAAAAGTACAGCATGATGTGTTTTTTTTTTACAAAAGCAAGCTTTTGTATTACAAACTTTGCAATGACACGGAGGCACTAAGACATCAAGAGGTGGAAAAATTGTTTTAAAAAGACGCAGAAAAAAGTATTTAACAAGATTTTTTTATCTCTTTTCGTTTAAACGTTGTAGCGTTATAAACAATTGAAATAGCAAAAATAGTACATTACGATACACGTGCTCTAAGTGGTCCTTTTTTACACGGCGTGCAGTTAGCGCCCGAGCGCAGCGAGGGTGCTATGCACGTCGTGTAAGAGGACCACTTCGAGCACACGTATCGTATATTATTTTATAGCACGTGTGAGATAAATTCGCCACACGTAATTAATACCCCAGAAAATCAATATTATCAAAAACTATACACACCACGAATGATAATTCGTAAATAAAAACGAATTCTATATATCAGCAAAACTATGCACACCACGAATGATAATTCGTAAATAAAAACGAATTCTATATATCAGCAAAACCATGCACACCACGAATGATAAATCTAAAAAAAGTAAAACTATTTATTATCAATGATAGACCCATCGCAAACAAAAAAAAGCAAAAACGATATCAAAAATATTCTTAGATTGAGAAATTATATCAAATAAGTATTGATGTCAGTGATATTTTATTAATTAAATACAATATGATAAAAAGAGAACTTGCCGATTATTTAGATTTATGTATACACAGGTCAGACAAAGCAAAGCATCTAGTTTATTGTTCGTACAGCTATCTCTTTCTTTCTCATTCTTAGGCCGTACACACTGTACACGCATGCGCGCCGCTCACAGATGTTTTGTTTCGACAACTCACGGCACAACAGTAATTTATAAACTATAGTTTTGATTTTCTTGATGTTTTCAATTCTTTATTAAAGTATTTATATTTTTTGATTGATTTTCTACGTATTATCATGTGTGAAAAGACATTTCTACGTATTAATATATATACAAAAAGTGATTGTGATGCGTGATTTCGATATTACTTTTTTGAACAGTATAATAAAGTGCGAAATTTCTGACGGTAGTACTTTTTTACATAGTTCAAAAAAGTTGTATTTAGCTCCCGCTAAATGGTGTAGAAAACGCGAATTTACCTCACGCAGTGCTATAAAAGTGCTTTAAGGCGACTTCGGATTTTAGGTTAGGTTTTATTTTTGAGTTTACAAATTACTCTTTCAATATGTAAAATTTTTCAGATTTTTTAATTTTCCACCATTCTACGGATTATAATAAATGGTGGAAAATTAAAAAATTAAAAAAATTTTAGAAACTAAAAGAGTAATTTGTAAACTACAAAATGAAATCGAACCGAACTTCCGTAGTCGCCTTAATTCTCATTTTGATCAGTCTCCTTTTGTCTATCGATGTTTATAAATAGCTTCAAGTAGTATAGTTTCGGAAAAAATACTTTTACCTTCAAAATGTGACCTTAATCGATCAAAAATGTTTGATAAAATCTGAAATATAGTCGAATTTCATCAAGCGCGACGAGTTTATTTGTTTTAAAAAGCCGCAGAAGAAAGTATTCAACAAGATTTTTGAATCTCTTTTTGTTTAATCGTTATAGCGTTATAAACAATTAAATTGTTTATAATAATTTATTCGACATCCGGATCGAAATCCACCATCGATTTTCGTGTTCAGGAGGTCAAAATACATTAAAAAAACCTTGGTGGGTCAATCTAAATTGAAGAGGCCACTGTGACCTATCTGGCGCCTAGACTATAGAAAACCCCACCGATCTAAGCCTCGCAAGAAGTTTAGATAGAGAGATCGTGTTAAATGCCTTACTAAAGTCAATAAGTAGCAGTAACGTGATAAGTTTCTTGTCTAGACCCGACCTTATATCGTATGTAATTTTAAGTACAGCAGTCTGCGTAGAGTGGTTTTCCTAAAGCCAGTCTATTCGCTCCGAGGGTTGACTTGGTGGGGGATAAGAGAGTTGACAGTGCTTTGCATGGTGGCGTATAGTTTCAAAAAGTGAGAACGCTTTTCAATAGAAAGTATAAGACATTTCATTAAAAAATGCTATATCACGGTTGTTTTTGCGTTGTGGACTGTAAAAATACGTGGAGAAATAGTAGCGTTCATTTTTATCATTTTTCCCGTGGAAGATGGAAGTGCGATCAGAGAGAAAAATGGATTAATGCAGTTCGGAGAGAAAAGTACGTTATAACCTCAAATTATAAGCAGTATATATATATATATATATATATATATATATATATATATATATATATATATATATATATATATATATATATATATATACATACATACAAATATATGTACCATATGATCATATGTTATTAGTATTGATGGATCTAAATGGACTCCAAAAGTAACAGATGTAATATGTAGCGCTCATTTTATTGGGAATATTAAATCAAATAATTCATCTCATCCTGGTTATGTACCAAAGATATTTACAAATATTTATAAAAGAAAAGAAGTAAACTTACAAGGAGAGCACCTCACCTCCGGGAAATGGATTGGACTGAAACTCCAGGATATGATTTTTTGATGAAAAAAAATGAATCTGTGTTTTTTTCATCGAATAGGCCCCCTAGACATAGAATAATTATTAAATTAAAAAATAAAAATATACATCTATAATTTATTTTCTTTATTTTTATTAATAATCGCGTATTGAGTAACAAAAGAAATTCGATCCTTTGGTAACACGTGGGCGCGTATTGAGCGCCGAGAGTGAGAAAGAGAGAGATAGAGAGAGAAGCGAAGCAGGCCTAAACGGCTAAACGATTTTCGTTATCAAATTCTTATGTAGTGAATTCATTTTTCTTGGTTAAATTAAATAAAAATTTTTTATTACGCGATTTAAGAGACGAGAAATTTAAAAAGACATTAATTAAACAAAAAAAATTTTTTGTATAGATTAAAAGTAAATTTATAAAGTGTAATTATAAGAATAAATAAATTTTTTTTGTGTAAGTTAAAATTTTTTTGTGTGTGGGATATGAGAGAGCGCGAATAGGTAGAAATCTAAGCAAAGTTTATTACGACCGAATATAAAATAAGTTGTTTTCTTTAATATAAATTCAAGTGAAGTCAAATAAAAAATTTTTTTTTATGTGTGCTTTCCCCTCCCATTTCAGGCAAGAATTCTGCTCAGATAGAGCCACCTCCCGATCCAAGGCAGCTTGAGATTCGTACTTACTGCTAGCTAGTTGGTGGTGTATCTGACGCCCTTTCCACATATAAATTATTTTTGATACACCGATTTTGCCTGTGAGAATCGGCTCTTGAATAGACTTAATATATTTATTTAAAAGTATAGAGTATTAAATTTATTAAAATTTTCACATCACAAAGAATATAGACATTTTTTTTTAATATGGTGAATAAGAGCCTTTATAAGAACTTAAATAACCAAAAAACTAAGACTCTTACAAAAAAATGCATAGAAAATAAAATGAAGCATGAATTGAATTCTTTAATTTAAGCTTTGTTGCATTAAAAAAGCTTATGTTGTTCGAAAGTTATTCTTAATTAAATACCCTGGTAGAATCTGATTCCATTTCCAAGCTATTTCTTAGTCATTTAAACTGCGCATATGCTAGAAACAAGCTTGTTTTAATTCCCAGTTCTTAGCTATCGATGTAACGCTTTTTTCCCCACTTGACCGGCATTTACTGGATTGCAAATTCTTAGATAGTTAAAAGGTATTAATTCACCATTAAACTTGGCTAGAAATAAAATAAGTTTGAGACAATATTAAAATAACCTGCGAAATAATATTAATCTCTTGTACTCTATTATAACCTCTAAATACGGTGAAGAGACAAGTAACAACAAAAAAGACGCAAAGACACATGCATATACGATATTTTTGAAACGCACAATAAATACCGAATTGTGTTTTGACGTGCAGAAAGTCTTTCGGTAAATCACATGCTTGCCGTACGAAGAAAGCAGTACACATGTATGGTTTCCGTGTTTATGAAGCGAAGGCATCACTTTTTACAGTGCAGTGCGCATCATATTTGTTGATACCGAATTGTGTTTGTGCAGAAAGTTTTTCGGTATATCACGCGCTTACCGTACGAAGACAAGCAGTACACATTATGTATAATTTCCGTGTTTATGAAGCAAAGACATCACTTTTCATAGTGCGGTGCGTATCACATTTGTTGAGAAAAAACTATCTCCGTATGTTTGAAGCAGTTGTAAAGTGAATATTTAATGAAATAGTTTTAGAAACAATGTTTGCATGTCATCTTTGGATATTTTAACGATACTTATGAGGTTATTTAGCACTCGTTTTATTTAATTCTAATACTACGTAATACTTAATTATTACTTTTTAAAATTTGTTTAAATAAAAAAAAACATTTATAACACTTATTTTTAATATGTCAAAGTGCAAATTTTCGACTTAAATAAACAAATTATCACTTTTTATAGGTTAGAAATATACGTTAATCACGATCTTTTCACATCCCGACAGAGTAATCGTCACAATATTTTTTTGACATAAGAATTAGTTAATTCTTTGATAGTTTTCAGATATTTAAAATATAAACATTTTTGCCCATTTTTAATTCATATTTCCTAGTTTCGAGTCCATTTAAAATGTTTCAAATTCTACCAGGGTATTACCACGTATTTACTTAATATTTTTAGGATATAAAATATGATCAATTTTTCACGTTATTTAATTAACATATTTTAATCGCCTGTAACTTTTGAATTACTAAAGATTTTTTGATGCAACAAAGCTTAAATTAAAGCATTTAATTCGTGCTTCATTTTATCTTTCATGCATTTTTTTGTAAGAGTCTTAGTTCTTTGGTTATTTAAGTTCTTATAAAGGCTCTTATTCACTATATTTAAAAAAAAATGTCTATATCCTTGTCTAGGGGGCCTATTCGACGAAAAGAAAAAGCACGGGTTCATTTTTTTTTCATCAAAAAATCATAGCCTGCAGTTCCGGCAGAATCCGTTTCCCGGAGGTGGGGGTGCTTCTCGTTAGTGTCAATACACAACAGGTTTTTAAAATTTATCCATAGAAATCATAGTTGTTATGAATTGTTATTGTTATTAATTTATAAATATATTTTTATTTAGGTACAAGAGATTGATTAACCACAAAATGAAAAAAGTACAAACTCCTAGTTAAAACTGCAATCAAGAGTAAGTTTACGAAAATATAATAGACGCTGAAAATATTACAGCTGATATGGAAGATGATTGTTATGAAGAAATGTATAGCTGATGTGGCATGCCAAGTATATTTTTGTGAAAAACCGACTAAAAAAACGCTGCCAAGTGCTTTGGCGGAATGCTTTCTCATAGAGTTCTTTGAGTTTCATTAATTTTTTTATATTTATTTATATGTGATTTTAATATTAAAAAATTGTCTAACATTAATATTTACTCATATTGTGCTTTATAAATTTCGAACACATATGCTAGCTGTTTGCTTTTTCAACATTTATAATTTATTTTAAATCATCAAGTAATACAAAAAAATTTGTTCTATTGAAAAATGATATAATGTAGTAATAAAAAGAATGATGACAACAAAATTTCTAATCTTTATAAAATGCAATCATATTTATATATAAATACAGTTCATGTTTATGGCTCTATAAAAAAACTACTCTATGAATACCAATTTTCAATAGCTTCCCGTCTAGTTATACAAAAACATAGATGGTATACAAAATTTGAAGCAAATCCATCGAGTAATTTTCGAGATCTAACTGGTTAAATAAATAACATTTTCTTTTCAAAATTTCCTTTTTCAAAATTTTAAAAATTCTCTAAAATTAAAACTACGCTATGAAAATTAATTTTTGAAAATTTCCCTTCTTTTGGCAGTCGCAAATAATTTCCCTGCAATTTTTAGAACAAATCTATCGAGTACTTTACGTAGAATAAAAAAAAATAAGAAAAGAAGAATCGAATTTTTTTTTAAATCTTTAAAATTCTCTGAAATTGCAACCACGCTAAGAAAATTAGTTTTCAAAAGCTTATGTTTTTCAGACAACAGCGAATTAATTGTATAAAAATTTTGGAGAAAATTTATAGTATGGTTTACGCAAAATAGAAAATAAATGAAAAATAAAAATTTTTTTGAAAATTTTCAAAGTGCTCTAAAATTAAAACTGCACTGAGAAAATTAATTTTCCAAAGCTTGTTTTCTTCAGACAGTAGCGAATAAATTGCATACAAATTTTGGAGCAAATCTATCAAATGGTTTTCGTAAAATAGAAAAAAATTAAAAATAAAAATTTTTTTAAAAATTTTAAAAATGCTCTAAAATTAAAAGTGCGCTAAGAAAATTAGTTTACAAAATTTTTTATACTTTTGGCAGTCGAAATTAAGTTCCATACAAATTTTCGAACAAATTCTTCGAGTAGTTTACGTAAAATACAAAAAAAATGAAAAATCGAAATTTTTTAAAAATTCTTAAAATGATTCTAAAAAAAAAACTGCGCTAAGAAAACCAATTCCCAATAGCTTCCGCACCAGTTCATCAAAAAATTGAATTGTATGGAAAATTTGAAGTAAATCCATCGAGTAGTTTTTAAGATTTTATTGGCTTAATAAATAGAAACATTTTTTTCAAAAATTTCAAAATGCTCTAAAATTAAAACTGAGCAAATTCATCGAGTAGTAAACAAAAAAAAACCAAAAAACGAAAAATCGAATTTTTTTTTTATTTTTTAAAAAAACTTTAAAATGAAAACTACGGTTGAAGAACCAAATTATCAATAGCTTCCCAGCAAGTTAATCACAAAACTAAATTCCATGCAAAATTAGAAGCAAATCCATCGAGTAGTTCTCGAGATACAGCTTACTAACTGAATTCATACATCCACACACACACACACACACACACATACATACAGACATTTTCTGGAAACCACTTTTTTCGACTCACTGAGTTCAAATATGTACAAATTAATGAAAAAATAGAAAAAAATTTTTTTTACCGATACAATGCTTTCTCTATGAGAAAGCAAAAGAGAAACTTCCTTTGAGTGCAACAGATATATATATATATGTTAATTCTTCTAAATCTAATTCTGAAGTTCAAACAGAATAAAAAATACGGTAATAATATATGAGGTACCTCCGGCTTACCACTACTATTACAAGTTTGCGTGTCCAAAGTGACTATAATAGTGCATTTTAGATTATCCTTAAGAGGAGGTCACGTATCTCTGTCCTTTTCTAATTAAAGAATCGAGATTTTCACAGAAACTAATAGCTTTAGCAAAAAATGAAGAGAAAGCCGCATCTCATATCAAAAAAAGCAATATTTTCTTTGATGAGAAAGAATTAATTTTATTGCTTCGTTCTCAAGAAAACCTTGAAAAACGAAATTGTCCACCCTAACCTCTATGATTTAAGTTTTTCAAGGTTTTCTTGAAAACGGAGCAATAAGATTAATTCTTTCTCATCAAAGAAAATATTGCTTTTTTTGATATGAGATGCGGCTTTCTCTTCATTTTTTGCTAAAGTTAGTAGTTTTTGTAAAAAAATCATTTCTTTGATTAGAAAAGGACAGAGATACGTGACCTCCTCTTAATATACAAGGCAACTCCTTCACCTCACAAGTTTCTGTCCTGCCGAAACAATTTGTATCCTCTGACCTGATTGACGTCATACGATACAGACGGACCCAGCCAGGTCTCAGCAACTCCAAATATTTCATAAAAAAGATCACCATTTAGAAGTTCACGCTCTTGCCCAACATAAGCTCTCACATTCAGGAAGTAAGCGCATAGTTCACCCTTCCCTCGCAAAGATGGGGAACGAGAAAGAATACAGCGCGTATTGCAATCGTAATGTTTAGATTGATTTAACATATAAGATTAGTTTTATAGGTACCTATATAGTTTTTCTGAGTCCAACGATTAATAAAAGCTAAATAATAATGATTATTGAATATTAAACTAATTATGACGGGCTGTAAAATAAATAAAGTAGTAAGCTGATTTTATTATTAAACTTTTATTATTGACAACATTTGATTTAAATACAATATAAATAATACAATTAATTATAATTATTTAACGTTACTTAAGTTTAGCACAAATATTACTTATGAAAACGCTGCCAAGTGCTTTGGTGCAATGCTTTCTTATAGAGCTCATTGAGTTAGAATAATTTTATTTAATTTTTTTGAATGTGATTACAATGTAGAAAACATAATTTCTATTCAAGAAAAAAACGCTGCCAAGTGCTTTGGCGGAATGCTTTCTCGTAGAGTTCTTTGAGTTTCATTAATTTTTTTATATTTATTTAATTGTGATTTTAATATAAAAAAATTGTCCAACATTAATATTTACTCATATTGTACTTTATAAATTTCGAACATATATGCTAGCTGAGTTAAATTGGGTGACTCACTACCAAATCAACTTTTTAACTGGGCAAATGTAAACCACAATCAATATTCCAAATATTATTGATTGTGCACTTTCAATTATTTTATTTTAAACTTTTAGAACTGCCAATATATTATTTAATTTACTTAATTGAAAACCTGCGTGCACAAGCACTTCGTGCGTTCATTTCCGGGGATGTCAGGTTATGAAATAAATAGTGCCATAGAATTTTTAGATTATATGTTTACGAATTATCACTCTTTATTCAACACTTATTAAAGAAAACGTGAATTAGAATTTTCTTATAGTTCGATAATAAAGACGAACTGATTTGTTGCATGACGCGCGGTATGGCGTGACTTGGTCGTGTTAATAGCTTGGACAAAGAAAAAGGACTGGGCTGCTTCTTCAGTAATTAAGCAAGCGAGCGCGTAGAAAAGAAAGGCAAACCGGCAGCGCCGAGAACAGCCGAACGCCGTCGAAGTGCGTGGCCGAACTGAAAGATAAGACAGTGGCCAAACCAATTATATATTATAAACATTCAATAAAATAGATAATTTATGTTTTAATATTTTTCCAGCAATTTTAACAAATGAACCTGTTAAGGTGGTATGAGCGGGCTAAGATCGTAGATAATGTAGAATGCGCCTTATTTTATTTCTAACCCTAGATCTGTCAACATTGTTTTGTTAACGTTTTTAAAAACTGTATGTTCTGTATGATTTCATACATTATCCGTATGTTCTTCTCGCATTCGATCCAACCCTAACCATGCAATGTTGACAGAACGCAAAAACACATGAAATTTTTTCTATTCAATCATAAATAAATCTTTTTTTCAGTGGTTAACCCAATTTAAAAAATAGCTTATCTTAACAAAAAAAGCTAATGATTGATCACCATTTTATACGTGTCTATATTTTTATTTGAAAATAATGAATAATTTTGCAATGAATTCCATAAGGTTACATGTTAAAGTTACGAATTTTTAATTTAATTTTACTCATTTATTTGATGGTTGACCCCATTTGTTCTTTATACCATTGTAATGCTCTGAGTTTCTACTTTTATTTGTAATTGTTTCAGATAATCCTATATTTTTAAGCGTAACCCGCTCATGCCTCCTTAAGGGATTTTTTGGTAATGTTGCTGAGTTAAATTGGGTGACACACTACCAAATTCATGATAAATGTCAAAGTGTCCTTTCATCAAAAAGTTATTTAGTTCGTATCAACACGGAAAAACTAACACACCTGTATCTGTAATGTCACGTATCATCATAAATGTGTAAAAAAATACATCGCTGAGCGTTGTGCTCTTCACAGCGTTTGGCGATGTATGTCATTTCGATGCGATATGTTTGTCATTTATCGTACTATGTATTGCTGCTATTCATAAAACATTAGACAGTTATAGGTTATGCATATGCATTTATACTTAAAAATATGAAGCAAATATTCAAAATTTCATTCTTTCAATTTTCATACACAGGAAAATTTAATTTTTCTTCACAAAAAATCCCTTGCGTTATTCAATCTGTATTTTTAACAAAACAGCCAACATATTTATAATATCAGGTAAGTTGGTAAGAAAAATCATTGCTATTATGGTGTCGTTCTCTGCTAAAACCTGTGACGAACACTACATATAGCGGTGCGTCAGTCTTTCCGTGAATAGAACAAAATAATAAAGGCATCAATGATAATTTCTCAAAAAATGTCACATAGAGTATTGAATATAAAAATTCAAATTTGTTATAAAGCAATTAAAATCAGGCATTGTTATATTTCTATTTAATAAATATGTTGTAAAAAAGGTATTAAAATATAATCTTTTTAACCTTTTTAATGGTTGTTTTAATACATTTTTTGCCATTTACAATATGCACATATTAAAAATGATAAATTTGTCAATAATAAACTGAATTTAACAATATAAATAAACATCCTTAATATTACTAAAAGTATATTGGACTATTTTAAAATGATTTAAAATATTTTTCATGACAAGTTTCCCATGGTCCATATATATACCCTGTTATGAAAAAGCAGCTGATAAACCAGCTGATAAACAAGCTGATAAACGAGCTGATAAATCAGATGATGAAGCAGCTGATAAATCAGGTGTTGATTTGGCCGCTAATCGCAGCTGATATATCAGCTGCTATATCGTCTGATTTATCAGCTGAATTTTCATAAAATATATTTTTTTAATAGTAAATCATAAATAATATTTTACATGTGAAAGAATTAATATTTTAATTATTGTAAGTTATAAAAATCGTTTTTTTTTTAATAAATATATTAATTGGAAATTAAATACAAAATTAATTTATTTTAAATACAGAAATATTAAATAATATTAATTTTTCCAGGCTAAAAAACTAAAAATAACTCCAAGAAAAATTTCAATTTCACCACGTTTTTCTTTCGCTGAATTTAGATTAAATTAAAATAAAAAGATTATTTATTTCAATTATATCATATTATTACAAGATAATGTGCTATAATTATTTGTCTATCAAAGGAAAGAACAAAAACGAGGTAAACCTCGTAGTGTCAGCTCTCCAAACAACAGAGAGCTTTTATAAAGTAAACCCGGAGTGTTCCAGCCTTATATATCTGTGGCCTTGAATTTTGTCTGAAGAATCATAAAAGTTAGAGGAACGCCACATAGTGAGGTAAAGACGAATTGACCTGTCTTTGATTATCAATTAGTCCTTACATCACTAGATGGCGTTTATCTAACTTTTGTGATTCTTCGGACAAATTTCGAGGTCACAGATATATAAAGCTGGAACACTAGATGTTTGATTGTAAAAGCTCTTCGTTGTCTGAAGAGTTGACTCTGCGAGGTTTAGCTCGTTTTTATTCTTCTCTTTGATAGAAAAATAATTATAGCACATTATCTTGTAATAATATGATATAATTGAAATAAATAATCTTTTTATTTTAATTTAATCTAAATTCAATGGAAGAAAAACGTGATGAAATTGAAATTTTTCTTAGAGTTATTTTTAGTTTTTTAGCCTGGAAAAATTGATATTATTTAATATTTTTGTAATTGAAATAAATTAATTTTGTATTTAATTTCAAATTAATATATTTTCAAAACAAAAAAAAAACGATTTTTATAACTTACAATAATTAAAATATTAATTCTTTCACATGTAAAATATTATTTATGATTTACTATTAAAAAAATATATTTTATGAAAATTCAGCTGATAAATCAGACGATATAGCAGCTGATATATCAGCTGCGATTAGCGGCCAAATCAACACCTGATTTATCAGCTGCTTTATCATCTGATTTATCAGCTCGTTTATCAGCTTGTTTATCAGCTGGTTTATCAGCTGCTTTTTCATAACAGGGTATATTTTCTTTGTATTTTAAAGCATCAAGTAATACAAAAAACTACAATAAATTTGTTCTATTGAAAGAATGATATAATGTAGTGATAAAAAGAACGATGGCAACGAAATTTCTAATCGTATCCATTCTAAGAAAGAAGACAAATGAAAAATAAAAATTCTTATGGAAATTTTCAAAATTTTCTTAAATTAAAATTGCGCTGAGAAAATTAGTTTTCCAAAACTTGTTTTCTTCAGACAGTAGCAAATAACTTGCATACAAATTTTGGAGCAAATTTATCGAATGGTTTTCGTAAAATAGAAAAAAAATGAAAAAAAAATTTTTATTTAATTTTAAAAATGCTATAAAATTAAAAGTGCAGTAAAAAAATCAGTTTTCAAAAATTTTTCGGTAATTTTTAGGTGAAAATTACACTTAAATTAAAAATAGTCAAACAGCTTTATAAAGAAGGGCACATGTACCAGGATAGGCTAGAACTTTTGTTTTTATCGTATTTATTATGCTCTGAAAATTTGAGAATGATCGAAACTATGCACCTTTTTTTATAGCTCAAGAAACATACGTAGAAAAATATAAAAAAAGCATAATTTTTGACGTATAAAATTATATACCGTAAAGTGCAATATTCCTATCGATACCAAAATTTAATTACATATTCTACTTTGAAAAACTAGTAATTTAAGCCCTTATTGAAGTGTGTGCCACCCCAGAAACTTGTATTATAGATTTTTGAATTGTTAAAAATCGAGTGACGAAAATGAAAAAGTTTTTGAAAATTGCCCATATATCGAAGATGGATTACTTAAGAGTAAAGACGCACTGGCTGCCTACCTAGATTTATCGAAATTTCAATTTATTTATTTTTTTAAATTTTAATCATTTCGTTGAAATCTACTTTTTTTAAAAAGTTTAATTCAATTTTATTTTAGAAGATCAATATTTCATTCTATTATTTTGTTAAAATTTGAATCATCTTGTTGAAATAAACTTATTTTTCTTGTTCCCCATTCTGAAAGCACGTACTTTGTATGACCGCAATTCTCTCAGAGAAGAGCGTTTTTCATGGCTTGCCCAGACGACGCGCAGCTCTGATTGGCTGCGAGAATTTTGTGGCTCATTTAACTTGGGCGAAGTATACTATATACTCTATGGGTTATATATACTCTACTGCGTGGTTCTGATTGGCTTCGATAATTTGTGACGTGCAAGTCAAATATTAGAGGATGCAAAATACATAAAACTACATTCCCGCGTTTAAATTACGTATAATTAAGTATACAGTTTAAAATAAGCTGACATGATAGTTAAAACTCATCAACTGATACCAATTCATAAAATAAAAAAAAAATTTTCTAGTGATTTATATTATTTAGTTTCAAAAGTTTATTAGATTTATAGTTTCTTTAAGTAATACATGAAATTTATAATATTTTCGTTTAAATATTAGATGAATTCTTAAAAAATTCATAATATTTATCAATGTTTTATTTAATGTTTTAAATATATACACATAAGTGTCATTCTTTGAAAACAAAAACTGTTTTTTAGTATATACATAAAATCATCGATAATATTTATGAATAAATATTTTGCAGTGTTATGTTTTTGATGCCCGCCCCCGACCAGCAGACCTTGCTTTCAGCTCGGCTATGCAAAAGTCGGCGGGCATTAAAAACGTATACCGTATTAATAGTAGCGAAAGTTATCACGAGTCGGTCAACAGGGTGCATATGGCAAGCCACAAAAGACCGTAGGTGAAAACGTTTGAGGCCGGGTGTGAAGCTAATAATTGCGACGTTATTAAATCAATTAGATATTGATTATTGAACGTACTTTCGGCATGGAGAACAAGAAAAATAATATACGATCCTTTGCCAGAAGGTTTAATACCCTGGCGTGTATGTATTACGGCTTCGTTTTCGACTCAGCCGTCATACCATGCACACCAGGAAATCCAACCTTCTGGTCATGGGTCGTAATATACTATTTTTTTTTTTTTTTTTTAATGCAACAGATTTCCACATCACCCAAAGAGGTACTGTATTTATACCTAACATTAAACAATTAATAATTTTTTTTTAATAATTATCAATGTATGGTATTTTAATTTTTAGATGATCGACGATTTAAATAGATTCGGTAAAACAGGTAACTGTCTCGGTATACGGCTGACTCTTAAATATCTTTTTTGATATACTAACGTATGAAGTCCGTGCGTGAAGTTAAAAAATATGTCAATAAAGTGTATATCTATGCTGTCATACAAACAATTTTTTTAATTCTTTAATTTACAGTTAAATAGTTGTTGTCAAAACTATAATTTGTTGTTGTCTCAACTGTAATTTAAAATACTGAAATTGTAATTTACAATTAAATAGTATTTGCCACACAGGAAACAATAATTAAATATTTGTTGTTTATGTGAAGTATCACCTAACCAGTTTCTTTCTATCTATCTATGCAGTTGCTTTACTTATTACTATGGTTTTAATTATGTACTTCTCGCGCAGTAGTAGATAGGCTATAGGCATACTGGCACACCCGGATTCTAGCACAGCCCATGGTGTGCTAGAACCCGTACGGATTCTAGCTCAGCCCATGGTGTGTTAGAACCCGTACGGATTCTAGCACAGCCCAAGTGTTTTAGAATCCGAATGTGAACTAGTATGCCTATAGCGTTTTCTACTTTTTCTACTTTTTTTTTTTTTCTTATAAATGGTTTTGTGAGAGATAGAATAATTTCATGAGTTTGACATTGTGTAGTGCACAGACAGTCTTATGAATTGGATTATGGTTTGTACACACAGTAACGCATTTGAAAGATGGATTTAATGGGTATCCGTATTCATTGATGTTATAAACGGGAAATTTGAATCTTAGCAACCATTTTCGTTTGAATTCATTAATAACAAAAATTTTTGTAGCATCATGTAAATGTTCACGGAGTAAGTTTGCAATTTGAGAGTAATCTAGTCCATCAGTGTTCCAAGCTATTCCATGATTATGTTTGAGTCGAATGTTTTCTTCTTGCAATTTGTCAGAGAGCCTTTTCCATGAAAAAGGTTTTTTGAATAGATGAACGATGGGATCACCACTGTCGTTGAGAGGAATGATTGCTATTTCCTTTAGAACATATTCACCACCCATTTGCTTAAAACCAATCATGTCTACCGCATATTCCATTTCGAAATATTAATTTTTTACGTAAAAGTGAAGATAATTCAGACAAGCTTCCGAACATCTCCACTAATAGGATTGTACTGAACGATGCGATCGTGTAAGATCATGCAATAAGCTGAAGTATTAGCTGGAAAGTCAGTTTGAGACTCAAATTCTAGACGTACATCGACAGGAGCGCTCTTTAGAGATTCGTTTTGTCGTGAACAGTCAATAACTATGAGTGGTTCAAAGTTGATAAACTGAGACTTCGTCAACAATGGCTGTGAATCTCTTCCGTAATAGCTTTTCTGAAAATTAGCATACATATCATAGAGAATAGCAAACTGATTCTTAGATATGTCAAGATTGAGATTGTTGTACGGATAATATTGCGAATTCAAGAAAAGTCTCACATTACTAATATTACAGTGGTCAAAGCGACTGGCATTTTTAGTTTTTGATCCTTTTTTTCCCGATTGTAATCCAAGAATCACGAAACGTGGTTTCTCCAATTGATTTGAAGTTTTTACCGTCCAGACGTGTTTATTTGTTGTTGGAAGAAGAGGATATTCAAATAACTCCCAAGAACGAAAACTCATAGAAATAGGATTATCTTTGCCAATGAAACTTAACAGCTGGATTTTTTGTTTATCTGATGCAATAACATATGGCATTAACCACTCTATCTTTGATATTTTTATTTGATAAGTTTCATATGTGGTTACATTGTTGGCTACAGTACCTTCCTGTATTATAGCATTTAGATCATTTCTTGATCTTGTGAGAATGAGTTCATGCTTCATATTAACAACAATTTTCTTGTAATTCTTCATGAAGCCTAAAATCATACTTAGAGGGATAGAAACGTCAAAATTTCCATGATCATCTACAATTGTTTTGTTTGCTTCTTCAACACCAAGCCAGCCTGCATTTTCTAATGTTAGAGTCTGATTTGGATTAAATGAAGTGCATCCCTTCATGAGACTACTCAGACCAACATTTTTACTTTTATCTATCTCTACAGCATTAAGTTCATATCGAATTTCATCAAACAGATGACAAATGCCATTGTTAACGAAATTAGTTTTAGTTAGTGCTTGTCCATCTGGTTTTTGTAATTTTCACATACATGGATGTAACTACATGATGGTAAGAGGCATAAATCTTGATGCTGAATAGAAATACGGATTTCATCACTGTTATTGAAACTTAATGTGGAGTATGGTTGATGTGCGTGAACCTCATAATGAGCAATAGACTCATCGAATGCGACACCTGATTGAATGCTTAGAATTTCGTCCATTTTTCTGAAAGCAGCAGAGAATGATACAATTTATCTTTTTCCACGTACTTTGAGACCTATGCTTTTGAGAAACTGGATGCTCTTCCGTGTTAACGGTTTGAGTACCTTTGGACGACTGATGGTGGGTTGACATGATGGCTGACTTATATGCACACTTGAATTATAAACGATTCCCATTATACAGATTTTATGTGAAGTCTAACAGTAATTTCCTCTCCTCGGAAATTCACTAAATTTCCGTCTTGATCAACAATTCGGATTTGAAGATGATCTATACTTTTAACATTGAGTGGTAAATATATGACATGCGATGGAACTTCTATGATTTTATATCCTGGAGGAACTTTTGGGAAAAACTCATGGATCGTGTGAACTTTTTTGTCGTTGATGTAAGCACCTGTAGTAATATTACACTCTACTCTGAGTGCGTTTATTTTCAATATCTTCACAGGTAAATCAGAGCTGTGATGAGTGTCTTCATGAAGAACGCGACGAGTGAAACCGAGAAGACTGCCTATTGAATCCCGAGGTCTAAGATTTATCTCATGGCTGCAATAAATTTCACTTCTGAGAGTATTGTTGTTAGCTTTTAAGGAAAATTCGATTCCTTTAGATTTCAAATCTTTTTGCAAAAATTGATTAATAGCATCAATTTCATAACTGCCAGTAGGAATAATAATAATCTTCTCTCCGTTTATATGAAGTTTATTATTCGAATCGTCAACATTGGGAATCGAGTTGAATGTTAAAAGTTCAACTAAACCCAAAACAAAATTCTTATGCTGTGGTAGTTCTATTGAAGGAAAATATTGCGCTTCTAAGATAGAAGATTTGCCTGAAAGACTCAAAGTGAAACTATCTTCCATGACTGTTTGAAAAAGAATGATCCTGCTTGTCTGAAAACTCTTCTTTTATAGTCTTTCACACAAGAATTGAAGACAAAGATGTCCACAAATAAATGAGTCAAAATTTTGATATCTTTTATAGTTGTATTTCACTTCTTTCACGTTAAAATATAACATGAGATCTATAGGGGGTTTAAGATCACCAAAACTATCAAAATAAATCACTTCAGAACCTCGTTTTCGATAACATACCCAGTGAGTGCCTTTGTTTTGAAAATCATCTAAGTTAACTATAGCAGATTCGTTATGCCATGGGCCATCAGAAGGTAGATTATTTCTCATGAAAACATCTCGAAAATATGGGATTTTCATCATACGAGCATACTTTATAAGATCATAGTCAGTCAGTGCACGATTTGGCAAAGTTAAATCGAAGTTTTTTTTTTTTTAACTTGACCATTACCGATATGAGGTTTCATAAATAATCCCATTCCAGTTTTATATGGTTTAAGATAGAGACCTTTTCCTAGAGCAATAGCTTCCATAGTTTTATTATGTCTCTTACTTTCTTCATAATTTTTCTGTGCAGCTTTAGCCTCATTTACTGCTTTAGCTATTCCAGCAGCTCCTCCAGCCAGAGCACCAGTTGCACTTAGTGCTGCGAACAATGGTATGAGAAAAGGCAGAGCGCCACCTATTTTTGATGGAACAGGTAGAATACGTGGAATGATAATTTTTTTCTTACCGCCAACAATCTTGAGAGCTTCACGTGCACCTTTTAAAGCGGACTGTATAACTTTGCGAGAATGTTTACTTGGTTTTAATGATTTTTTACTTGCAGTTACTAATTTACTCAATTTTACACCCATTCCTGTCTTTCCTTTTAATTTCATAGCATTTGCAACAACAAAAGCAGTTGCTTTTTCGCTAAGACTTGCATTTTTGGCTCTAACACGCTGCCAAGCTTTATCAGCGAGCTTCATGTCAGCTACTTTTCGATTAGCATTTTTATCAGAATAAGATATGTCATGTTCTTTACATGCTTGATCAAGTGGATTGATACCTGCATCACCTCTTTTTAGACGCTTTTTCAGTTTTGTTCCGGGACCACAATATTGATATCCAGGAATATGCATTTCAATAGGTAAGTTATTGATTACTTTATCAAGTAACCCTTTACCCTTAGGGTGCTTCTGTGATTTGTGTACGAGCATCTCTCTTCGAGTGCTGATTTACAACTGATGATCAAAATATAAAACAAGCGTTTATATTTTGAAAAGGTCAATCTTAGATTTGACTTTGTTACGTAAACATGGATTTTACTGAGCAGAACGTCAAACTTCCTGTCGCCAACTTTGATTTTGAGAAAACGAAAAGAAAAAGCGACATGGGGAGTTACTTCCAGATAATATACGAGCAGTATTCTGTGGCCCATCAAACTGTGGAAAAACTAATAGTTTATTGGCTCTAATTACACACCCTAATGGTCTTAGATTTGAAAATTTGTATGTATACTCTAAATCCTTAAATCAACCGAAATATCAATTTCTTCAAAAAGTTTTAGAGCCAATTGAAGGTATATCATATCTACCGTTCAGTGAACATGCATCTGTAGTGTCTCCAGATGAAGCCCTACCAAATTCAATTATAATTTTTGACGATGTGGCTTGTGAGAAGCAGGATAACGTCAGAGCTTTTTTCTGTATGGGGAGACACAAAAGTGTAGATAGCTTTTATCTATGTCAGTCATATGCTCATATACCGAAACATCTCATCAGGGACAATATTAATTTGATGGTAATTTATCGTCAAGATGATGTTAATCTTAAACATATCTATGAAGACCATGTGAATACTGACTTAACTTTAAATGAATTTCGAAATCTTTGTACTGAATGCTGGAAGAATGACAAGTATGGATTTGTTGTTATTGACAAAGATAGAGCAATGAATGATGGTAGATATAGAAAAGGATTTGACTGTTTTGCCATTAAAAAGGAAGTATAAATCTTAATCTTTGCAGTTCGATTGTAGACAGCATCTTGTCAGCATGCCTGACTTTAAGAAAGAAAAAATGTTCTTAGCGAGCTCTTACGAGCACGTGAGGCTATTAAAAAAAAATACTCTTTATTAAAAAAGGAGAGAGATGATTTTGAAAAGGTTATTGGTGATACTTTAAAACCAGTTATTACACCACTTGAAAAGCTTGTCGATTCGACAACTGAAAGTGTGTCACGTTCTAATCACATTTCAGCTATAGACAGTAACAGAAAATCGGCAAAAAAAGATTGAGATTCGACGAATCAAGTTATATTTTAAACGATATTAATGACTCGGGTTCTGCGTTTGATAATAATGCTTCTAATGGCGATGATTTTTCTCCGATAAATAGCACAATGATGAATTCATCATTCAATTCTGCAAATTCATCATTCAAATCTATATATTCACCATTTGTACCTGCGCATAAAGAAACTGAACCGACAGACTTTTTATCAATGCTAAATGGAAGCCGCAGCAAAATCGATAACATATACGGAGTGAGAAAAGTCAGTGGGGTATACATGATGGGTGATTCACAAATTCAATTTGATGATAAACTAATAAAAGTGAAAGATTTAAGTTTTCCTAAAAGCAGTGGTCTAATGGAATTGCTTTTCAAAAAAGAACCAGATGATAATCTTTTAAGTACAACAGATCGCAAGAACTATCGCATTATCCTGGAAGCAACAAATGCCCATAGAAAAAGACATAGCAAAAGTGAGAATATACGCTCTTCGAAGAGTAGAAAATATTCAAAAATCATAGCACCAATGTTCCGCAGTGATCGCAGTAGAATATCTACCAGCGGAGGGGGTCTCATACCTAAATATAAAATAGCAAAAAGAATACTTCCATAGATCTAGTCTACTGGGATGATCCGAATGAGCTTGTCGAAAGACTGCGATTATTAATAGCCGAACGATCTGCTGGAAATAATAATCACAACAATGAAATCCAATCAATCATAGAGGAACTACGTGAAGCTGGGCATATATATTGACGTACACAATTTTCAAATCAACAGTAGTAACATGAGTCTCGATGTGTTTGGAAGAAAACTTGAGGGCTCGCAAGTGAGTCGTGGTCCTCGAGGTATTGGATTCAATGTTACATCAGATGGTCATTTTGATTTAGAAAATAAGCGGCTTTGCAATATTGGAGAGGCTAATGATTCAAATGATGCCATTAGTTTGAATTCACTAAATAATATCCTACAGAAAGAAGTTGATTACTTATCTTCTAAAATTATAGAAGTTGCTAAAGCTATACAAGAATATGAGAACAAAGTTGAAATATATAAAGCAGAAATAGACGAAAAATTAACTTATGTCTATGATATGACTCAACGAAATTTTGCAAGTATTGAATATATAATTAAAGAAATGAATAGACGATCGGATATTGCTAAAGTTGAAGTTTAAGATGGAACGTCAAAGAGTAGTTGAAGAGCTACACAAGCCAGCACGTCGAAGGTACAAGCGAAGAAAATATGACATACGTGGATTAGATGAGACTTGGCAAGCTGACCTTGTAGAAATGATACCTTATTTTAAGGAAAACAAAGGTTTTCGCTACTTACTAACTGTCATAGATATATTTTCAAAGTATGCATGGGCTGTACCAGTCAAATCGAAGAGTGGCAATGATGTTACTCTAGCTATGAAGTCAATATTAAAACAAGGACGGGTGCCATCGAATTTACAAACTGACCAAGGAAAAGAATTCTACAATTCAAACTTTCAGAATCTTATGAAAAAGTACAAGATAAATCACTACTCTTCACATAGTAATCTTCATGCAAGCATATGTGAGCGCTTTAATAGAACTTTAAAAAATGCAATGTGGTTAGAATTCAGCAAACAAGGAAGTTATAAATGGTTGGATATTCTGCCTGAGTTAGTGAAAGCATACAATTCAAGAAAACATCGGACAATAGGAATCGAGCCTGAAAACGTTACGAAGATAAATGAAAAAGAAGTCAAGAAAAATTACCCAACTGAAAAAAGACCTGTAAAAAAACCAAAATTCAAAGTAGGAGATAAAGTGCGAATAAGTAAGATAAAACAAGTTTTTGAAAAAGGCTATACACCAAATTGGTCTACTGAAATTTTCACAATAACAAGAGTTGTAAAAACCAATCCCATAACTTACCACGTCAAAGATTATTATGATGAACCAGTCTCCGGAGGCTTTTATGAAACGGAAATTCAAAAGACTATGTATCCAGAAATTTATTTAGTAGAAAAAGTTTTAAAGAAAAGTGGTAAACGTGTATATGTTAAGTGGTTAGGTCTAAGTAACAAGCATAATAGTTGGATAGATAAAAATGAGATTGTTTGAAAAATTAAAATGTATTTTTAAATATAATAATGTAATAAATAAAAAAATTTAATTGTATTTTGTTATATTATTTAGATATATTTAAATAAAATATTGTAATATAATTATAACTATAGGTGGTGATGATAAATAAAAAACAAATGTATAATGTTAATATATTTTTATTTATTTATGTATTATTATGTACAAGTTACAATAAATAGTTTTAAAAATCATTTCGTAGATATATATTTTATACCCGATCGAATTTGAAAGAAGTTCCTCCCAAATACATTGCAACCAAACGTAGTTTGTTTGCTTCATCGCAGAGTTTGTAAAAAAATTCTTCATCTTTTAGAATTGCTGATGAAATCTTCTCTGGTAGAAATACTTGAAAACTTTGCTCGAATTCTGCTACAATCTTGACACCATATCGTGTCTTCACCTCTTTAAGTGCTGTCACCATGTACTGGTGATCTTTTCCAAGTCTGTAACTTTTTTCCTTGGCAAGAAGTCGCTTCCAGCAATCTTATTAAGTGTTGATAAATCCATTCTGGAATCAAAAATAAAAAGTAAAAATTAAAATTTCTGTTAAAGATGATATTTTATTAGAAAAAAAAAAATTATACTGTAAACTTACATGATTAGTTAGTTGACTCTTGGTTTCTTTGTAGGAGGTTGATCGTTCTCAAGCTCTTCGATTACTTGAATGTGCTCCTCATCGTGCTCCGTCCCTTGATATAGCCCATACCCCACCTCGATTTCTGCCCTTTCCATCGCCACTTGCAATAAATCCCTTCTCTCACCTTCTTCGGAACTTATCCCTTCTATTGATGGATCCCAGTCATGCATGAACTCCTCTAATACGTCATACTCAATAATGATTTGCTCACCTTGGTTGCCATGAAGTGTCACCCCCACTCGTGCTGCACTATTTTCATTGGATGGTTCATCCCCTCTCTCAATTTCCCCCTCTGCTGCTATGCTCTGTAACATCCATCCCCACTCGCGTTACTCTATTTTTATTGGATACTTTGTGTCCCCTCTTCTTTTCCACCTCCTGCTCTTTTTCAGCAGCCATTTTTCTTGCATATTCCTCTCTCTACTTCAAGTGCAGCTTGCGCCATCTGTATCTCTTCAATTCTAAAATGACCCCATGGTAAAGTGTCTGTACTATCAGGCAATAAAAATCTCTTATCATCGTGTGGACTTAGTGCAATTTTTCTTTGCTTTTCAGTATGCACTGTGTGTAATTTTGATCGAATATTGCACTGTTCACGGTGTATAATGACAAGATCCTGAAGACAACTTCGATAATCCTCGAAAGTGATTGTTTTCTTCACGACGTTAGATTTGATACCTTTAGCTTTTTTCACTGTGTCTCCTCCATCAACCAAAATACTGTACATTTTACTCCGCAAACCTATGAATTCAGACATAATCTTGCCACAGCATTCATCTTTCATTAATCCAGGAACTTTCTTATTGACACGTGGAATATTAAACTGATTATTTTCAGCATAATCAGAAGTATCAAATCTGTGAATGTCTTCCTTCATTGTTTGATACATATCAATGTCTTCAACTTCATATATTAAACTATCCGTATCTGTATATAGAAGTTTACATTTTTGTCCTAGTCGTTGTTTCATATATGAGTAATGAAACTCATATAGCAGTGTTTTTGATAAATCAAGGATGGAAAAACCAACGTATATAGGTTTTTTTTATTGTGATACTCGTTCTCTTCAGCTGAATAGCTACCAAATTTTCATCGAAAATTGCACAACTGTGAAAATTTGGTTGAGCTATGCGTGCTTCTGCTCCATATCTACCTGTGAATTTATTTATTAATCGCACATCAACACGTGACCGCTCTCGTTCGATGCACTTTCCATATACAGAGTTAATAAGCAATTTATAGAAGAGTTTTTCAAACTCATTCTTCGCTTGCTTCCTCTTCTCAGTATTTAATTCAACATAAGGTTTGAGCCAAGCCTTTGTGTTCAAAAACTTAAAATTCTATGTACTTTTTTTAATCCAAGTCCATTATCTAACGCTTGTTTAAGCGTCCGATAATGTATGACATACCTTTCCTTGTTGTCCAAAGTAGTAAGCAGTTTTTTTTTGCTTCGAGCCTGGTGGTGGACGATGTTCTGCGCAAAAAGGTAAATCCCGATGTTCATCATGGATTTCCACAGGATATTCTAAATCCACTTCAGCAATATATCCTATATCCGAATCTGGCGATGTATTGAAGAAATCTGGAATTGTTTCATAATCAATCCATTTAAATTTTCCTATCGGTAAATGTTGTATCATCGCCCAACCATAAAGATTATTAATATCAAAATATAGAAGGGTCTTCTTTTTCTGATTTTCGTCATATGAAGGACCCATGTATGGATTGTTTGCCTTTGCATACCGGTTACAGCACTGGCTTATTCCTCCACGGATACCTGCTTCGATAAACATTAGCATGTCAATGTCTGTCAAAAGTTCCAATTCTACCTTCGTCATTTTAAGAGCTGCTGAAAACGTTAAGCCTGGAGTTGTGTAGAAATGAGCAGGACATAAATCGTAGGCTTTAAGAGAGGTCTCTCGAAACTTTCGAAGACGTCAGCCAATAGCAAAACATCGGTTTTTAAGTATAAATCCGAGTACTCTCCTAAAGTTTTTATATTGAAATCATTCCAAACTTGAACAGCGTGCTTATAATCTTCTTCAGCTATATGAGAATCCGTTAGTTTATTGTAGAAGTCCTTTTTTTCTGGCAGCTTTGTAGACATCAATTTATCGAATCCATCCACAAAATCGTACGGGAATACACCTTTCCGTCTAAGAAGATTTATCTTATCATCTGTAAATCCATCTGTTTGAAATTCTCTCACTGCTATTGGCACGTTTTCGAGGTACGATGCAAGCTTCTCCAATGATGATGGTAGAAAACGCCAAGAATCTATAAATCTAAAATTGATGTCACTATTATCCATATATTTTGTGAAAGAAATGTATTTCTCTTTATTATGAGGTATTAGAGTCATTCGTCCCTTCATCAATGTAGAAGTCCTGATTTCTTTCAGAATAAAATGAGTGTCATAATTGAGATTATGAAAAATAACAGGAATGAATCTTGAAATCTTATAATTCAAATTACATGAATTATGAGCTGCACCTCTGAAACTAAAAAAGAAATAAACGTAAAATAACCAGATTAATTTTCTTTATTTAATTATAACCAATTGAACAACTTACCGTCCTGTGAGATGACAATGGTCTCGTACTGCAAGTTCTTCGGCACGGATTGGTTTTCTACATATATGACAATTAGTTGACCTCTGGAAAGACAATTCTTCTAAATCTGTAAGTTTCATTGGTTTCGGATTTTTGTAGAGTTCATCAATTTTCTCACTGATTGATTTCAATTCTCTTACAAACCATTCTGCAGGTGTCTCTTCACATTCGTTAATCCTTCTGTATGATTTATAATAAGATAATTTATCATCAAAACTGCATTTCATGTAGTATCCAATACTGTATGCTTCATGAAGTTGAAAAGCCTTCTCACTGTCTGTAGGTTTCAATAAACATTCAAAATCTGCATAAATAACAAAAGGAACTTTTTCACTCTTGCTGTAATCTTCGAATTTGAGAATATTATTTTTTGAGTCGGGCAAATTAATTCTACATTTATTTAAATTTTTACAATTATTTTCATGAATTACAAATCTTTCTTCACTATAAAAAATTTGTAAACACCTCTCACAATGGTAAGATTTTATATGGCTTTTAGACACTTGAGAAGCCAGAAGTCGAGACAAGTTTTTAATCCAAACATAATGATATTGAGGCATGTCTCCATCATCAGCATCATTATTTTCTTCATACTCATCTATGTAGAAATCTTGAATAATGAGCAAATTGACATGTTGTACCTTTTTTTCTGATGTAATATGACACGGCGATACTTCAAACTTCGGACCATACTTTTTCAACATGTATAAGTTTATTGAAATATTATTATTTAATTTTTCGAATTTCGGAATATCTTTAATTTTTACAGGAAATTCAATTTTATCAAACCTCAGCTTATTATTATGCGGTAGATAATGATCCACTCTTTGAGGATTACGGTTACTAGGATATAATGCGGAAAGTACAGCATATTTGAAACACTGATTGTCATTATTGCGAACATTAACACACGCTTTCTTATTTTCTATAAACTTCGGAAGAGGTATATAAGAACTACCCTTCAAAGGAGAATATTTTTTCATATTTATACACAAACTTATTATACTCTTCAAAGTCCACCCTGAATCCTTTTCTTGAAATTCCTCTATTTGAGTAAGAATAGGCTCTTTGATATTATCTTTGAACCATTCCTCTAAATCAGTTGACATGTATACTGTATTACTTTCACTTGTAAAATATTTAGTATCATTTAATTCCTCAGTATTTTTCTGCACAGAAAATTCAGAGATGAAATCAGAATTTATTTTTAACGCATTATATTCTTCTAAGCAAGCCTGAACCTTAACTTTAAAAAGTTTTTGTGCATCACTTAAAAAACTCAGAATGTCCACATGTTTAATATTTACCACTACACCAGTTCTGATTCGATTTTGGAAAGCTGACTCTACGTCTCGCCACTCGACTCTAGCTTCTGTTTCTTCAGATTGTAGATTGCCTCCTTGATGAAGATTTTGTTCCAACTGAACTTGTATGCACGAAAGATGTGTCATACAAGTTTGACATTTCTGTTTCTCCCTCTTGTGAGGTTAGGTCGAACGATTTTTTCATTTAATTTAATGACAGCAGAATTACACATATCTAACCAATAATGAATATCTTCATTGCTCAATTCGTTTATACTTCGTAAAGTATCACGAAGTAATTGGACAAGACGTTCAAAAAAATCGATTGAAGTCATTTTTACTTTTTTAACTAAAAGATGACTAGAGCAACAGTTTCAACTCACACAATATTCAAGAATAAATCTCACTGATTGTTATATACGAAGTGTAGTCATCCAAGAAATATCTTCGCTTTTTATAGGTAAAAACAATGTAAGAAGGGATACAAATTTTAAATTTCATCCAATAGTAAAAGGAAAAGTTAGTGAAAATTTGAAAATTCGTCCAATAGTAAAGAAGAAAATTTAAGAAGGAATACAAATCTCGATATTCGACCAATAGTAAAAAAGAAAATTTAAGAAGGGATACAAATTTCAAGATTCTACCAATAGTAAAAAAGAAAATTTAAGAAGGGATACAAATTTCAAGATTCTACCAATAGTAAAAAAGAAAATTTAAGAAGGGATACAAATTTCGAGATTTGACCAATGGTAAAAAAGAAAAATTTGGAAAATAAAGAAGGGAAAAGTTTTTAGGAAGGGATAAATTGTTCTTTTAAACTATCCAAAAACTGTAAGAATTTTCCTATTCAGTCTCTCAAATCACTTCTCGCTGAAAGAAATTCAGAGTTGTACGATGGCTAGAACCCGTGACTATGGTGCAATGATTAAAAATGCAATATTAGAATTTTCTGAAGAGAACGTTTATATTTGTGACATACAAGGATTTCAAGGCATGTCTGGGGATTCTTTTATTTTTAAAGAAGTCAGTTTTCTGAATTTTATAAAAACTGCTTTTCCAACTGCGTATCTCTTTAAACCTCCGATGACATGGAGAGAATTGAGTCAAGAAGAAAAAAGTACATCGCAATGGCTGGAAAAGTATCACCATGGAATACAATGGAACTCTGGAGATATACCTTACCATCGTCTTCAAAAAATTTTTGAAATTTGTTCGCAAGGAGTCAAGAAAGTATTTGTCAAGGGTGAGCAGAAAGCGCAATGGTTAGCTGATCTTTTACCAAATGTGTAAGTAATACATTTATGTTTCAACTTTCATACTTTTCTTGCTGTTTTAATACTTTTTCATACTTGTTTCATACTTTTTTATACTTTTCCATACTTGTTTGATACTTTTTTATACTTTTTTAATTATTTTAATACTTCAACATACTGTATTTAACCATATTAATACTTTATTTTTCGTGTTGTATATACTTTAAGTTACATTACCTTCTCCTCTTTATTTTCAGGACAATCAGCAACATTGAAGACTTCGGATGCCCATCATTAGAAAGAATAATGAATTGTACACGATATACATGTTTCAACCACGACCTCTGTTTAAGGCGAAAACCTATGTGCGCTGTTATTAATGCTATTTCGATGCGCACATGGTTACATGATTACCTAGATGCGAAATTTTCCAAAGATGAAGTCGATAAAATTTCTAATAATGATGAATGTATAAAGTTATATTGGAAATAAATTAAATTAAATAAAAAACAGAATTCTGGTTTTTTCTCAACCCTTCTTATGATCCTCATTAAAAAAAAAAAAAAAAAAAAAAAATTAATTAATATTAAATACGAACAAGATAATTTACATGATCTTTGTAAACTAATGTTAGTAATCTTAAAGATATAAATATTCAAATCAATAATAATAAATTTTTCGTTACATAATTTTAATGTACTAACTAAATTTGTATGTATTATTTACACTTTATTTTATTTTATTAACTTGACTGTTTAGTTTTCATATTAATGATATTATTGTATTTAATTATCTATAAAATTAAGAGTTGCAAGTTACTTATTGTAAAGGAATTGGAAAGGAGGAATATGAGTATAAAGAAAAAAAAGAAGAATCAAATTATTTCTATTTATTTTATTTTTTTTTAAATCCTAATAGATATTCATTAAAAATATATAAATATATGTATTACAACAAAATACTAAAATATAAAGTTTTAAATATAACTATTCTATTATAGTTATATCCTCGCGTATAATTATATCCTCGCGCATACGAGGTCGGACTGCTGCTGATGGTGTGCACGCTGTAGCTGAATGTCGGTCTGCTGTTGATGGTGTGCTCGCTGTAGCCGAATGTCGGCCTGCTGCTGATGGCATGCACGCTGTAGCCGAATGTCGATCTGCTGCTGATGGTGTGCACGCTGTAGTCGAATGTCGGCCTGCTGCTGATGGCGTGCACGCTGTAGCCGAATGTCGGTCTGCTGATGATGACGCGCTGGTAGTAGCCGAACTCTTATTTTTTTCAGCAAGCTGTCGGCCAACTTTTTTCATCCACTCCCGTGCTGAAGTTGGTTTTTTTTCTTGCTGAACTTTTTTGCTTCCTATAAAGTAAAATTGAAAAATTAAATAATATGATTATTTTATTAATTTATTTATTTATTTTGAATAAATTACCTTTTGAAGTAGACGGTGTTTGTTGCTTAAATTCTTGGCCCGCCGAGGAGGTTGATGGTATTGGTTCCGTTGCTCTATATCCTGAAGAGGTAGAGGGAACCGATTTCTCTTCATGACGATGTCTGTTTTCAGAATCATCTGTAAACAAAAATAAGAAAATAATATTAGAAATAAAATTATATGTAAAATTTAAAAAAAAAATCATTAAAAAAAATAAACTTACTTAGCGTCTTTTTCTTCATGGGGATCGGTCCAAGATCATTAATTGATCTTTTTTGTCCCTTGTTGCTCTGTTTTGCTCCTCTGCTTGATGAGGATGAACTCGAGCTAGAGCTCGAGGATGAACTCGAGCTAGAGCTTGAGGATGAACTCGAGCTTGAGCTGCGATTCCTCGACCGCCGATTTATTTGTAATGTTGACTGCTGTGTCGACTGCTGATTATTTTCAGCGGAACTCTCTGATGAAGTTCCTGGTGTATGATGATTATATAGCTGCTGCATAGCAGCCATCGGAGGCAGTGATGGCACTGAAAAAGAAAAAATTAATGTAAAAAAAATCATTTTAATATTTTTATATTTTATTTCATACTTACGGGAATCCACTGCATGCATCGCCCATGACACATGTTCCAACATCATAAGCAATGTTGGTCCATTTGCTATTAACCATCTAATGCGATCTTGAACTGCTTTAATATTTCCAATTTTGTCTTGAGCCATTTTTCTATTTTCTTTTAAGTTGATCTTCGAAATCTTTTTCTGTAGTTAGGAAAAGTTGAAGATGATCCTCGAACTGACGAAATGTAGCTTAGAACGAGGTATTTATACAGAAAATTAGGATACTTATTTTACAATGTTTTTCATGAAAATCCTACGATTGGTGAAAATTTCCTTTTAAAAAATTTGTCACCTCCCTTAGAGAAAATTTAGTCCATCCTTCATTAGTTTTGTACACGCCTAAGATTTTAATTTTTATCGTCGTGGAACTGACCCTTGCAATAAATATCGTTTTTTTCTCAAAAACATACATATACCTGTGACTAACAAATTTAAAAAAAGAGGGAGCATTTTTAAGAGCGAAGTCATGTATATATTTTCTGAAATAAGCAATCCTTCTTTGAAAATAATTGATCCCTTCAATAAATATCTTTTTTCTTAAGAATACTTTTAAAAACCTGAGATAGATCAAGCTTTCTTAATTTTTTTCTTAGTAAATTCAAAGAAAAAATAAATGCACCTGCAAGATAACTTTTTTCCCACACACACACTTGATATGAGAAAAAATAATTTTTAACCTAGTAGGCCTAAAACACTTTTCTATAGGGAAAATCGACTTTTCATTTTTCCAAATCCCGGCGGTCTGAAGGTTAAAGAAAAGGAATTCTCCTTTTTACAAAAAAGGTTCTCGTAAATCTTATAATAAATGCACCTGCAAGATAACTTTTTTCCCACACACACACTTGATATGAGAAAAAATAATTTTTTAACCTAGTAGGCCTAAAGCACTTTTCTATAGGGAAAATCGACTTTTCATTTTTCCAAATCCCGGCGGTCTGAAGGTTAAAGAAAAGGAATTCTCCTTTTTACAAAAAAGGTTCTCGTAAATCTTATAATAAATGCACCTGCAAGATAACTTTTTTCTCACACACACACACACACTTGTTATGAAAAAATAGTTTTTAAAAAAAAGACTCTTTCAATAAATAACTTTTCTCTCAAAAAAAAATTTCGTTCTTCAAATTTCCGACCACCTGCAAAAAGCTGTTTTTCCTTAAGGAAACTGACACACACCTCAGACAAAAAATTATTTTTCAATAGAAAAAGATTTTCTTTTTACAAAGGTGGGGTCTCGTATATATTTTTCGAGCATTTGTTCCTTTTTTTAAAACATGAAAAAAGAATACGACTGACCCTCTTAATAAATATCTGTTTATCTCAAAAAAACAAGAGAACAGGCAGCTGACCCTTTCAATAAATCTTCTTCTCAAAAAAAAAAAAAAGATTTTCTTTAAAAAAAAGAAAAGACGGGGCATGACAAAGTGACTTAAAAAAAATAAATATATTTATATATATATATAATAGAAGGCAAATTTATAGTTTGCTCATTTATTATACAGGTTACATGATCCATTATTTTCATGCACCTGCGACTCAAAAGAGAACACACACGTAGTGTACTGCATTGAGATAAAGGACATCTCTTTCCTTCTCTTCTAAAAGCAGGTAAATTTTCATGCAACGTTAAAGAAAACGCACAGTGGGCAGCGCAGTGAAAAAGGTCTGCCCTATCCCTCTCTTCTAAGCGTGGAAAAATTTTCCTGCGCTCTCCAAAATAGAACATATTGTGGGCGGCGCTCTATCCTTTCTTTAAAAATAAGAAGGGACAGCCCTTTCTCTCTATCCCAAAATAAGTATCCAATACATTTTTTAAGGAAGGGGAGACTCATAGGTATTTTAAATGGACCGGATTGTAACACACTTAGTGGAGGGAGACAAGTGTTTTATCCTTTTTCATTTTTAAACAGGGGGGAGGAATTCACATGTATTTTAAATGACACGGATTCTAACACACTTGGAAAAGGAGAGGGGGTGTGCGAGAATCCGGGTGTGCCAGTATGCCTATAGCCTATCTACTCGCAGTATATCAAAAAATATAGTATGCAACAAAGGTGTGACATTTTTTCATTTAAATTATCTAGCGGCTCTCGTTTATGGTTAATCTAGCAACTCGCTTATGACGATTGCTCACATGAAGAAAAGTAAACTTAACAACCTTGTTTCATAAACCACTATTATGTTTCATTAATGAAGATAATAGTTACATTTAAATTTTAACCATCTAATAATTAAGGTGCGTTGGTTTTTTTAATTTTATTTTAATAAATTATATGAAAAAACATAATAATTTTAAATAATTGTAAGACATGTCAAAATTAAATAAAATTATCTAATTATTTTCATATAGTTACTTGAAATAAAACCGTGGTTACCATCGCCTGTAGCCCTATACAACCACGAGAGTCAATCTTCTTTCCTCCTTAAACCATTGACTCTACCTACAATCTATCCTCCACCATTTTGTAAATACATATTTAAGCAAAGTTTGAGAAGTTATTTAATTATATATAAAATTTATCATCTATTTACATGATATACACACTAATTAGAAATAAATAATAGTTATTTACAATTATTTAAAAATATTTTTCACATTCATTAAAATATTTTTAAAGATATTTACAGTTATTTACAATGATTTACTTTAATTAACTATTATTTATTGTTAAAAGATTCTTTTTATTTTTTTTAATAAAAAAATATAAACCAACTATTATTTACTTTCATTTACATTTTCAAAACTTTTCATAATGCTACTTCTAAATCTTTCTTTAAATATGTATATTAGAATATTCATGAAAACTACATTTTTTTTATTAAATATTATTGTAACATGCCCTACAATAATACAAAATAAAATTCTATTGTATTATGATTATTCTAAATATAATCATTATTTTTAATATGAAAATTATAATATAATTAATAAATTTATATTTAATTTTTTTAAATTTGTGATCAATTATTATTTAAATTTTAATAATTATATCCCTTATAAAATTTAAATTATTCATTTTTTTAATTAATTTAATAAAAATTATTCATATTAAATTTTTTATAATTTTTTTTTATATATTAACCTTAACATTATATATAATTAAATTTGAATACAAGTTATTTGATCAATAATTAATGCATCAAATTTATTATAATATCTATTAATGTTAATTATTCATATATATTTCATAATATATTTATTAGTTATCAATTTTAATAATTATTAATTAATTAAATATTCAATTCAATATGAACATAATAAATATTTTAATATTATGTATTTACATTTTCCAAAAATAATAAATATGAATCATTTAAATATTTTGGCCAAACATTATGATTGCAATTCAAAAAGTATTCAAATTTAATTTTCTTGAATGACAAATTATTAATAAATTATGAATAATCATTAATACTTCATGTCCGTTTCGTCCACATAATAATTCAAAAGTTAGACGCATGTAGCTGCAAACTGCTATAGTACCAGCGATAACCATACTAATCTTATATACTCGTACTTGTCTATACAAAGAACATGGTTCAAATGTTTATTGTTCTGTGTTCCCTATAAAGAATGTCAACGTTTGAAACAAAAAACAATGAAAATTTGAGATATGAGTGCTAAGTGTTGAGTATCGACAATAAATTCGAGCCTATGTATAAGGCTAGCTAAAGTCGACCATATTAAACCCTTTAAACGCTAACATTTAACCCCAACAAAAAACTGATAGTACATAATTTTATTCACGATGTAAATAAAGAAGGACGGCGTCAAAAACTCAGGTTCTCTATATACATAAATATATCAATATTTATATCTGTGGTTCGAAGGAGTAACAGCACAAGTTGGTATTTTTGTGAAATTGAGTTAACAGTGGATTATATACCTAAATGTATATAATCCACATACCTCTTTCACGTAGTATACATTAGAAAAGTTGATACACACGGGAAAGGTTTTGTTTTCCTCTTATATTTTCGTTTTCCCATATACCTTACGTGTTAACGCAAACTTTCAAACCTCGTTTTCTCGAAAACTCCAAAAACCAACTTGTCTTACTCCTTCGAACTACAGATATTATCTATAGATATATCAGTAGCACCAACGAATATAGAAGTACTATAAAAGAATATTTCCTATAGTAACTTGAGAACACGTTTTGAAGAGACATTTAGTGCGATTACACGTTCATAGCTGTTGGATAGGCAATCAGCTAGCATATATGTTCGAAATTTATAAAGTACAATATAAGTAAATATTAATGTTAGACAATTTTTTTTATATTAAAATCAAATTTAAATAAATATAATAAAATTAATGAAACTCAAAGAGCTCTATCAGAAAGCATTCCGCCAAAGCACTTGGCAGCATTTTATTAATTATAATTACTTATTATTATTAACTATTTATTATGTCTTAATAATTCATTTCAATATATTAATTTTTTGCTTTCTCATAGAGAAAGCATTGTATCGATAAAAAATTTTTTTTCTATTTTTTCACAAATTTGTGCATATTTGTACTAAAGGAGTCGAAAAAAGTGGTTTTTAGAAAATGTCTGTATGTATGTGTGTGTGTATTCATTTAACCAGTTGGATCTCGAAATCTACTTGATGGATATGCTTCAAATTTTGCATACAATTTATTTTTTTGTCGAACTCGTGCGGAAAATATTTAAAATTGGTTTTCTTAGTGTTGTTTTAATTTCAGAGCCATTTTGAAAATTGAAAAAATATTTTGATTTTTCATTTTCTTTCAATTTTATGCAAACGACTCGATGAATTTGCTCTAAAATTTGCATGAAAATTATTTGTGATTGCAAAAAAAAGAAAACTTTTGAAAACTAATTTTCTTAGCTTAGTTTTAATTATAGAGCATTTTGAAATTCTTGGAAAAATTGTTTGTATTTAGTTAGTAATTTAGATCTCGTGAACTACTCTATGGATTTGCTTCCAGTTTTGCATGAAATTTATTTTTTTGTCTGACTGGGGGGGTGGGAGGGAAGCTATTGAAAATTGGTTTTCTTAGCGTAGTTTTAATTTAAAAGCCATTTAAAAAAATTTTTTTTAATTTGGATTTTTCATGTTTTTGGTATTTTACGTAAACTAGTCGAAGAATTTGCTTGAAAATTTGTATGAAATTTATTTTTGTCTGCCAAAAGAAGAAATACTTTTGAAAACTGATTTTCTTAGCGCACTTATAATTTTAAATCATTAAATTTTTTTTTTTTTTAATTTTTATTTATTTTTTTTTTATTTTACGAAAACCATTAATAAATTTGCTGCAAATTTTGTATGCAAGTTATTCGCGACAGTATGAAGAAAACTTGCTTTCGAAAACTAATTTTCTCAGTGCGGTCTTAATTTTAGAACATTCTAACAATTTTCAAAAAAATTTGTATTTTTTATTTATTTTCTATTTTGCGTAAGCCATGCTATAAATTTTCTCCAAAATTTTTATACAATCAATTTGCTATCTTCTGAAAAAAATAAGCTTTTGAAAACTAATTCTCTTAGAGTGGTTACAATTTTAGAGAATTTTAAAGATTTTTTTAAAAATGTCGAATCTTCGTTTCTTATTTCTTTTTATTTTACGTAAAGTACGTAGATCTGTTCTAAAATTTACAGAGAAATTATTTGCGACTGCCAAAAGAAGGGAAATTTTCAAAAATTGATTTTCTTAGTGTAGTTTTAATTTTGAAAAAAAATGTTGTTTATTTAGAAAATTAAACCTAGAAAATTAATCGATGGATTTGCTTTAAATTTTGCACACTACCTATTATTTTGCCTAAGTAGGCGGGAAGCTATTGGAAATTGGTTTTCATAGAGTAGTTTTTTTATAGAGCCATTTTAAAAATTTTTTAAAAAATTAAAGACGTACCAACATATGCTTCCATTGTTTTCGCACTGCCTTCAAAATTTTTCCGGCAGCTATGATCATTTTTACTGTGTCCATTATCGCATTGAAAACATTTGCGATTATAGGTTGCTTAATCTAAAATTTTGCCGCTAAAAAACCAATGATGGTTCCGTAACCATTCAAACCATCGTGATTCTTACTAGTACCTCTTTTGCTTCAACCCATGTCGTATAAGACGATGATATTTACTATATTACCCATGGCTGACTCAATCATAGTTACTTTACCTTGACTGATACTATTTTCACTATTAATATTATTACTATAGTTAGAGGATGAAGACTGATAATTTGAAGATGGAAGTGAAAAGAGGGTATAAAGAACATTCAGGTGTGGATAAATATCATCGGTGATGTCAGTAGGCCTACATAAAATAATAAAAACATTTCAAAAATGTATTTTTTAGGTAAAAATCTTTTAAATTTTATTTCATTGTAAATCCTAAATTATTAATTAAAATTGCATTAATACAATATATACAATTAAAAAAGTATGGATAGTTTATCCCAAATTCTTGAAAAAAATTGCACTTAAATTTAAAAAAATTCTAAAATTATAATAATACAATAAAAAATCTTACAATAGCTTACACAGTTTCTCTATATTCTTTACAACTAATTGTTTCTCTTTTATAATCGCTCATTTACACTGAAAGACTTAGAGAGTTGCATTCACTCCCTACCGGCGTAAATCCAACTCTCAGTAGGGGAGTAGAGGGGTAGGAGTTAAATTAACGCTGCCTTGGAGAGTAGGAGATACTCTCCAACTTTTAAAGTATGATTTACTCGCGATTCGCGATATAAACACAAGTATTTTAGGTTAGAAAATTATGCAAAATGTAAGTTTGCGAGCGAAATGTGTATCTAATGTATTTAAAAAACTATATTGAGAAATAATTGTAAAATGTAACCTACAAAAAGGCAATATATTGATTGTTTTTAGGTTGTTATTCTTAATATAAGCCCCTGAAATTCGCGGTTAAGATTTTTTAATTACGCAAAATTTTGTGTATCATAATTTAATTAATAGTCTTAAATAAAGATTCTGCTTGTAGTGTTACGTCATGTAAACTTTTCTAAGCTAAAATAATTAAGCTCACATCGTTGATTTCAAGTCAATTATACTTTAAAAGTTGGGGAGTATCTCCTACTCTCCAAGGCAGCGTTATTCTAACTCCTACCCCTCTACTCCCCTACTGAGAGTTGGATTTACGCCGATAGGGAGTGAATGCAACTCTCCAAGTCTTTCAGTGTACAACTGTCTTTTGCAGCCTGCTTAATAGATGCACCGACTTCTGCTTCATATTTTTTATATATTTTATGTGACATTGGAATATTCATACTAGCAAATATTTTGTTTAGACCAGTATCAAAGTGTACAGCACCTGTTAAAATTTTAAGAAATCTGTTAAATTTTTCTTTCTCATAGAGATTGTATTGGCAAAAAAATTTTTTTCTATTTTTTCATTAATTTGTATATATTTGGACGCAGGGTGTCGAAAAAAGTGGTTTCCAGAAAATGTCTGTATGTATGTGTGTGTATGTGTTCGTTACGCCAATTTTATCTTAAAAACTATTTAATGAATTTGCTTTCAATTTCACATACAATTTAGTTTTTTGTCTAACTGGGGGGGGAGCTATTGAAAATTGGTTTTTTTAGCGTAATTTTTTTTTAGAGCTATTCAAAAAAAAAATTTTTTTGATTTTTTCTTTTTTTTTTGTATTTTACGCAAACTACTCGATGAATTTGCTAAAAGAAGAAAAACTTTTAAAAATTGATTTTCTAAGCGTAGTTTTAATTTTAGAACATTTTGAAAATAAAAAAAAATTTTCATTTTCCATTTTTTTTTCTGTTTTATATAAACTACTCGATGGATTTGCTCCAAAATTTGTATGTAAGTTATTGTCTACTGTCTAATAAAAACAAGCTTTAGAAAACTAATTTTCTCAGAGCAGTTTTAATTTTTGAGCATTTTGAAAATTTTTCAAAAAAATTTCATTTTTTATTTATCCTCTATTTTACGTGAACCATACGATAAATTTTCTCCAAAATTTGTATACAATCAATTCGCTATTGTCTGAAAGAAACAAGATTTTGGAAACTAATTTTCTTAGCGTAGTAACGATTTTAGAGAATTCAATATATAAAGATGGACGTCAATAAAACATCTAAAAATTCCATGAAATTTTTAAGAAGATTCAGAGAAATAGGCAAAAATTAAACAGCAATATAAAAAACATATTCAACAATAACAACAAGAAACAATGACACAAGGATAAAGTAGTGATACATTAAGAGTGATATTGGAAATCTTGATGCATGTAGATTAAAGTTTTACTAATAGTATATCATTGAGAAATATATAATGACAAAAGGAAATATAGTAAATACAGACATGTAATTATTGGTTTCATGGTTTTTAACTATACCTTTACCAGTGAAAATTCTTTACATGATACTGCAATAGATTATTGGATGTTGAAAATATCAATTAAAAGGTAAAAGTTATATTTATATACAGTACCGCTCAAAAGTTCGTAAAAAAATTTTTTTTTTTAACTCAACTTCAAACTGCAATATTTCGGAAACGGCTCGATGAATTTGAAAAATTCGGACGGCGTTTGAAAGATCAGACAAAATACTATCTTTTTGTGTCCTGCCAAATATTTTTATCTTATTTTTAACTCTATTTCTAATAATAGAAAAATTTTTTATTTTTACGAATTTTTAAATTTCAATCAATCAAATGTAACTTTTTAAGAAATTGATAAAATTAAAAAATTCGAACGCGACTGAAAAGTAGAGTGAATTTCCTAAATCTTTATGTTTAATGATTTTTTTGTATCTATTTCCTGCGTGTAGCTAAAAATGCGCAAAAATGGAAAGTACAAGAAAATCAGTTTTAGATATGATAATATTTTCCAATATCGCGGGTCTATTTTTGTTTACATTTCAGCATGTGTTCTAATCTGTAGTTCGTATATACATACGAAGAATCAAATTTGTAAATAACTTTAATTTATTCAAAAAAAGGACACTATCATTTATAATAATTGTGATAAAATTTGTGATGATTTTGTTCAGAGTATATACAATACCGTTCATTAGTTCGTAAAAAAATTTTTTTTTAGAAACTCAACTTCAAACTGCGATATTTCCGAAATGACTCGATAAATTTGAAAAATCTGGATGGCGTTTAAAAGATTAGACAAAATACTATCTTTTTGTACCTTGCTAATGTAAACCAAAATTGACTCGCGACATTGGAAAATATTATCATATCTAAAACTGATTTTCTTGTACTTTCCATTTTTGCGCATTTTTAGCTACACGCAGGAAATAGATACAAAAAAATCATTAAACATAAAGATTTAGGAAATTCACTCTACTTTTCAGTCGCGTTCGAATTTTTTAATTTTATCAATTTCTTAAAAAGTTACATTTGATTGATTGAAATTTAAAAATTCGTAAAAATAAAAAATTTTTCTATCATTAGAAATAGAGTTAAAAAAAGGGATAAAAATATTTGGCAGGACACAAAAAAATAGTATTTTGTCTGATCTTTCAAATACCGTCCGGATTTTTCAAATTCATCGAGCCGTTTCCAAAATATCGCAGTTTGAAGTTGAGTTAAAAAAAAAAAAATTTTTACAAACTTTTGAGCGGTACTGTATTTTATGATGTCTTTTTTATAATTTACTTCAGTAAGAAAGATTAAAACCATGTTTACTTTAAATAGTTTATCTAATGACTAAACCTGAAGAAGTGACAAGAATACAGTTAACCAGAATATTGAAATTTAATCAATGGAGTAGATGAAGACATCAACAAATCATAGCATTATTATCATTATTCAAATCATATAAAACTGAATTCATGCCCGAAAAAATTTATGCTATTAATTTTCAAAGTATATAGCAGCCATTACAAGAAATTTTACGTACTGGTTTTAAAGATGCAAAAGAAAGGATAAATGTAAGATTATCAATGGATAATAATGAAACATGTTTTAATTGAAAAATTTTCAGTGCAACAAAACATAAAAAAAGAAATGAAGAACCTCTTATGCTTTCTATTAAATATTTTAATATTGGATCCAGCTTATATAAAAACAGTACGGGAAAATCTATTTGTGATGTAAACTCAACAACAAACTAGAAGCGTCATAATAATAAAATTTAATTAAGATGTAATACAATATCATTAATAAAAAAAATAGTTGATTAACATCTTTTGACATATACAGACATTGGATATCAACAAAGATTCATACATAATTTGTATTTTACTTGTGGAGATCATTTATATTTAAAAATGCCAAATATTCTAATTAAGAAATGGATAAAAGCTGTATTCACAGTAGCATGGAAGCTCGGCCATTTGAAATTCTACCTGTGATAAATTAATAACGGTAAAATTTGCTCCAGTATACTGAATCGTGGCTGATGTTTGTTCCTATATCAACCATACTATATAAAATAACAATTTGAAATTTTTTTATTTGTCAAGTATTTTATATATGATAGCAGTAAATACGTATAACAAGCCATATAAAGATATTGAGTAAACAGTTAATTATTGCACGGTAACTTTTTTTGTGATCGTTTCATTAATTATAAAAATACTTAATATTAACCGAAGATCGTTCTAGCAAATGTAATATGCATGCGAAAAGAGCTTGCATAAATTATTCACACTCGTGGAAAATCCCGTGGTTTAAAATGCGATTGCTACAACTAAGCGTTTAAAAGATGTATTCTCGATGTACTTATATTTCATACAAGTTCTCAGAAATAGCCCTAGCATCAATCATATTAGACGTGCATGTGGAACAAGTATGATACGATATAACCTATCTATTTACACGTGTTATCATGACTCGGTATACGATTATATGCACAGTATAATACGACATAACCAAGGTATTTACACGTGCATTCATGATTCGGTATGAGATTATATGTAACCTGGAGGGTTGCTCCGCATTGATAAATTGTGTATCAATACTTGCGTATATCGTCGGTGATATACGTATATCGGTGGTATATGGTATATCGCATAAGGTATATCACAAGCGTAAAATCTCTAGAAAAAATGCTTATGTTTTTATTATAAATAGTAGAAAATATTTAAATTCACAAAATAATAAATACACTATCTAAATATAATTTATTTTTTAATTATTAAAAAATTTTAAAAAGTAGATATATTTATTTATGATTAATATTACTAATATGTACACGGGAAACATTTCGCACGTACAGCGACGGTGACTAGGTTGTGCGGCACGATGCCGGCACTAGATTTCAGGTGTCGAGATGGCGTGACAGTCAAAGCTATAGCAACGCACGCTTAACATATGTGACTCTGCCTTGTTTTACACAGTAGCGCCCCTCGTGCATCTCGAGGCAAGCGTTGACATTCTACAGAGATAGCCACTGTAACGAAGTAACATCGGCACCGTATTTTTCGGTGCCGATGCAGCAGATGCACGATGTCTCACAAGCACACTTCCTTAACGTGCCAAATGTTTTCCGTGTACTAGTTTTGAATATATTTGCAAAACATGATAATAAATTGTGAGAAATCAGTACCAGAAAATTATAAAATACAAAGTACAAAATAATTATCAAAATCTCTTTAGATGGTTTCATTTTTTATTACACGATTTGGTTAAGCTTGCTTTCACGTCTATCTGTATGTATGTCTGACTGTCTGTATGTCTGTCTGTCTGTAATGAAATCTTGCACGTTCGATTTGAGGCACTTTTTGTCGATGGAAATTTCTGAAATTTTACACAGACCTTGGTCTCCGATGACAATGCAATAATCCGTTGTCAGGTCGGCGATGACGGGTGTGCAAAGTCATCTCCGAGGAAGTTTAAGTGGGGAGGCTATCTTTGGGTCGAGGCGAGTTGATGAAATGTTGTTGAGTTGATGGTTGTAGAAAATGCATAGGAGATAGGGGCATACATACGGGATAGGCGAATGTATAGGAAAAAATATAGATGATAGGGGAATCATAGTGGAACATAGGGGATATGGAAATATATAGGGGATATGAGAATATATAGGGGATAGGGGAATGTATAGGGGATAACGGGATATATAGGGGATATGGGGATGTTTAGGGGATAGGAGAATATATAGGAGATAGGGGAATGTATACAAAATACAATTAAATACAAGCTTTTAAAAAAAATTACTCATAGAAAATACAATTTTAACTAAAAAGTAGAAAATAATAAAAAAAAAAACATTTTAAAAACATGCTTTTAAAATGGAGAAAATACACTAAAAAGTATTAAATAAATTAATTTACTTCCTTCAAATTACTTTTATACAGTTCATTGCGATACTTAAAAGAAAATTTATTTATTTAATACTTTTTAGTGTATTTTCTCCATTATAAAAACGTGTTTTTAAAATATATTTTTTTAAATTTTTTATTTAAGTATTTAATCGATCAATTAATTAAATTGATAAAATCAAAAATCTAAGAAATAAAAGAGTTGACTAATAATGATAAAATACAAAATTATCACTTTATCATAAAGCTAATGAATTAATCCTTTTTACATTTCTTCAATATCTATATATGATGTGTGTGTGTGTGTGTGTGTGTGTGTGTGTGTGTGTGTGCGTGCGTGCGTGCGTGCGTGCGTGCGTGCGTGCGTGCGTGCGTGCGTGTGTGTGTGTGTGTGTGTGTGTGTGTGTGTGTGTGTGTGTGTGTGTGTGTGTGTGTGTGTGTGTGTGTGTGTGTGAATTCAGTACGCCAATTAGATCTCGAAAACTACTCGATGGATTTGCTTCAAATTTTGCATACAATTTATTTTTTTCTCTGACTCGGCGGAAAGTTATTGGAAATTGGTTTTCTTAACGTATTTTTTTCTTCGAGTCATTTTAAGAATTTTAAAATAATTTCGATTTTTCATTTTTTTTGTATTTTACGTAAACTACTAGAAAAATTTGCTTAAAAATTTGTATGGAACTTATTTTGGACTGCGAAAAGAAAATAAACTTTTGAAAACTGATTTTTTTAGCGTACTTTTAATTTTAGAGCATTTAAAAAAATTTTTTTAAATATTTTATTTTTCATTTTTTTTTCTATTTTACGAAAACCATTAGATAGATTTGCTCCAAAATTTGTATGCAAGTTATTCGCTACTGTCTTTATAAAACAAGTTTTTAAAAAATAATATTCTTTGCGTAGTTCTTTGATCACTTCTTTTGATTTCTGATTCAACGCTTTCACCAAATCTCTTCTTACTTCTTCACTTCCTCTCTGTCCTTCTATCTTAGATTGATACTCATTTTTATCCTATTTTTATCCATCTCTGACTTTCTCTTCCTATTTCCTAATCACTCTCTCAACCTCACTAATTTTTCTTGAATAGAAATTATGTTTTTTACATTGAAATCATATTTAAAAAAAATCAAATTACTCTAACTCAATGAGCTCTATGAGAAAGCATTGCGCCAAAGCACTTGGCAGCATTTCTTAAGTTCATAAGACAATTATAATTGGAAGAAATTTTTTTTACAAAAACTCATCATAACTTGCGTAAAAAAGTCATGAAAGAATTTTTATGAAAGCATTTCAAAAAGAATAATTATATTTTCAATACCAATCGAATTGTTTTCTCGTTATCATAGTTTCTACTAAATTGGTATAAATTTTTATGTGGACAAAAAAAGTAGAATAGAAGAATTTTTATAACGTTGCGTAGCATAAATCTGAATTTACGTCACGTATATCCGTGGCATAAATAGTCCATTATCGTACCATGCTTATTAGCCTTGCTACGCTTGGACGAGAACTGCACGGTGCATAAATAGGCCACTAATGCTACGGACTAGCGTGACAGCGGATATATGCTAGCCAGTGCTATAAAATATCGTATGATACTCGTGGTATAAGTGACCTATCGCGCGACGTGGATTATCACCCTTCCTTCGCTCAGGTGCTAACACACATCGTGCCATAATAAGCTATTTATGACATTAGTATCATGATATATTATTTTCGCATTCTACTATATTGAAATTTCCTTACGTCACCAGTAACATATTAAAGCCTCACATACATCCCAGGGAATGTATAGAGAAGCCAGTATGTCTTCGGAAACGTATTCATTTTTTGTACGCTCAAATGATGTATATAGTTAATACGTACTTTCTATGTCAGATGAATAAAAAGAGATTGTGAACTCTCCCTTTTTTTTATTACTGAAGCTTACATAAAGTCTCATGTTCATATGTTTTCTATTTGTACTTTTCACTTAAGGACGTTTGTCAAAAATTTTGATGATGTTGAAAAATTCTGAAAAAATTATATTCCATTCTTATTGTAAAAAAATAAACTGATTTTTTTCAGAATTTTCCACCATTTTATTGTTAAGAAAATTGATTAAGAATAACAAAAATTTAACATATGTTCTTATAGGAAATTGGGTTTAGTATGAAAATTTATTACTTTTTAAATGTGCAATCTTTTGAATAAAAATATCACCGGGTAAATTAATGTTTTCTAAACAGTTCATCAAAAGATCAATAAAATTGACCGCTTCTATAAGTGCTAAAATTATCAATAAAAATGAAAAAAACTTTTACTTTCTCAGCTGATTGTTAAACTTGGCAATGTCGCAACTGCTAGTGCGGAGATAGTGATTACGCGGTAGTTTTGAATTGTCGAGTCTTAAATAATATGATTTTTTTTTTATAATAACTAATAATTTTAGCAAAAAACAAAGAGAAGCCCGCATCTTGTATCAAAAAAGCAATATTTTCAGAACCCTTTCAGAACCAATGTACATTACAATGTACATTGACATTTTTTGGTTTTTTTGAAATTGTGCAAAAGTAGCTTCAAATTTTGTAAAAAAAATATGTGTATTAGATTGAAGTGGACTATTTCCGATCTCAAACTGAGGGCCTAAGTTATTATATCTTTGATAAAAACTGAGAAAACTTTAAAAGAAAAAGTGAAAAAAAAATTTTTTATTGCAAAAATTGCATAATAAATGAACACTTATCATCTCTAAATAGTTATCAGAACTTTTCATGATGAAATAAAAATTCCGTTCTGAAAGGGTTAATGAAAAAGAATTAATTTTATCGCTTTGTTTTCAAGAAAACTTTGAAAAACTTAAAACATAGAGGTTAGGGTAAACAATTTGGTTTTTCAAGGTTTTTTTGAAAACGAAGCAATAAAATTAATTCTTTCTTACCAAAGAAAATTTTGCTTTTTCTGATACCAGATGTGGCTTTTTCTTTATTTTTTCCTCAAGTTATTAGTTTTTGCTAAAAATTAATTCTTTAATTAGAAAAGGACAGAGATACGTGACCTCCTCTTAAGAGATTGTTTATAGTTAATTATAATTTAATTAATTATAATAATGAGTAGTAATTTGGCTATCAATACAATGGAACTTCATTAATATCTTTAAAAATATTTTTGTCATATTATTATATATAATAAATACAAAAATAGTCTCAGAAACTAAAAATATATATTTTAAACAAAAGTATTAGTAATACTTTTAAAATATTTTTAGGAAGCTCAGCATACAATATAAGAATTACTCTATGGTATTTATTATGAATAATATAGTTAAATATTTTAATTTTAAATATATTAACTTTTTTTTAAATAACTTTTAATTTTTAAAATATAACTCTATATAAACTTTTCTTTTTAAATAAACATTCATGCAATATTTGGTCAATTAAGAGATATAAATAGAATCATTTTTCAATATTATTTTTCAGTAGAAATATATAAGTAACATCCTCAAGTTGTTTATCCTTTTCAACAATATTTTGCTTTTTATTTTTCCTTCTCATTTCTGCACATTGTTGGTGACGTTTTATTTTCTTTTTAAAATAAAAAAAAATAAAAAAAAAAGAAGCATATCAAAGTCCGGACTTCTACCTTCTAGTGGTAATATGCGTAATTAGGTAATAATTCAACTGAAACTAATGAAGTTAAGGCAACCTATAATTAAGAGTAAACGTTTATGAAAAATCAATTATAAATTTATTTGTTAATAATCAAAAGTTTTTGAATATACAAAAATACATACTAGACGTACTTTTTTCCGTGAAATTCGAATTTAAAGTTAGTTTTGTAAAAAAATTTTTGCAATAGTTTGTTAAAAAAAATTGTTTAAACAAATTAATTTAGCAAAACTGATGGCAGATTTGGATTCAGCATATATCAAAACCCCATAGTTGACATATGTCATAGGTAGGTTATTTATCGTTTTCTTATGAGAGTTAATAGATTTATAAAAATTAAAAAATTAATTAACATTCAATTTGTTAATAACAAAATTAAAAAAAAAGATAAACGTACATACTGGACCTATTTTTTCCAGTAGAATATGAATTTAAAGTCGGTTTTTAAAAAAAAATTTAGTTTACAATAATTTGTTTATACAAACTGTTTAAACAAATTAATTTTGCAAAACTGATGAGAGATTTTGATTCAATGATGGTCGAAATCACTAAAATCATATAAATATTATTTGTACTATTGGCCAAAACCCTGTGGGAGTTAAAGGGTTCAACATTGGAACTACCAATTATATAAAACGAATTAATTTTAAACTGCGTGTTGCTAAGTTTCTTCACAGTTTCAACATATTTTTATTTGAAGTATTATAAGAAAATCCTAGATTAAAAAAAAATTATACTTGATGAAAAAATAAATTTTAAATAGTTTATTATCATATTTATGTTATTTATCTACGTTTTTAATACTTATCAATAATTGATATATTAAATATACGAAGTTAGCATTACTTGATCTTTGCAACGCATAAGCACGGGAGACCCCCGCAAACCCTGACAAACGTCCTTGAGAAGCCACCATATCTCACCGTCCTTTCCTAAATAAGAAATTAATTTTTTTGCGAAAACTAGTAGTTACTGGCAGAAATGAAGAGATGGTTTCAATTTGTATAATTTTTTTTTTTTTTTTCAAGATTATTATATAAAGGATATTGTCCTCTATATGATTAACCTTTTTTATATGATGATGTCGAGGGAGCCCAGCCCGGTACCTGTTTAACACATTACATCAGGCTAGACTGTCAGACCCACCATACCGAAAACTTTGACTACCGATGGATGGTCAGCCACTTTTGTGATCAACAATCAACCGATACCCAATGAGGACGGATTTTTTAAGAGTCGCGATATAAATAGCATATACACTAATTTTCTTTCGAAAAAATTAGTGTATATGCCCTTCGCGTTAAAGGCAAGAGCTCTATCCATTACGCCACCGCGCTCTCATTCAATTTGTATGATAAAAATCAATATTTTCTTTGATAAAAATAGATTAATTTTATCGCTTTGTTTTCGAGAAGCGCTTGAATAACTTATAAAATTAGAGATTAGAAGCAGAAAATATGATTTCCAAGTTATTTCAACTTTTCTAGAAAATGAAGCGATAAAATTAATTTATTATTATCAAAGATGCTGGTGATTATACTAATTGAAACCATCTCTTAATTTCTGCCTCTAGTAACTAGTTTCTAAAAAATATAAATTTTAAACTGAGTCGATAAAACAGGTATCTATACCGGTAAACGGCAGTCTCTTAACCATATTATATGATATATTTATGCCGTCGTACTACGTATTCCGACTTAAATGTACAGAGCTAACTGAATGAATATAGAGGTCGTATTCATTTTAGTTCGCAGGACCATTATATTCAGTTGGCTATATTTGGCACGAAAAAGTATAGATGAATCCATACTTCTTGCTTTGATATATAAGGTATGGAATATCGAAAACGTATGCAGCATAGATAGAAATTAGCTATATTATGTTGGCATGCATGTAAGGTCAACAGTATGATGCGAACGCCGGATGAAATTGGTTAGTATAATCAATGCGGTTTGCTTTTCGAGACACTAAGCGCACGCAGACGACCCACACTTATTAATATTCTATAATTGTCTTTTTATTCAATAAATTTTAAAAAATGTACGTTTAAAAAATAATTGTTAATAATCGATTCATAATAAAAAAATTAGTGCAAATAGTGAAAAAAAAATAATGATGGTGAAAATAAGTCAGTGAAGAAAATATATAGTTATTCGAATTCAAATCAAAGAAAAGAAAAATTGTAAATTATATTCTTTTATGTCGTCATACCAGGTATTCGGTGTTGTATGTACAGAGCTAGTTAAATGGGTTTTGAGTTTCGATACATTTTAATTCGTAGTGCAACTATATTCAGTTTGCTATACTTTGCTTTGAAAAGTATAGATGATTCCATACCTCGCAGTGTAAGGTATGGAGTCATCTATACGTCGCACCATAAAGTAGGAATTAGCTATAGTATCTTGACATACAGCTGAGATCGATAGAATGAAGCGAGCGCCGAAAATGTAAAATTGCTTAGTGTAATTGGCGTTTGTTTTTCGAAATATTGAACGCACTTATTCAAATTCTATAATTGCCTTTTTGTTATTTAATATATTTTAAAAAATATGAAATCGAAAAATAATTGTAAAAAATTAATTAATTATAAAAAAAATTAGTGCAACGTGGTTATTTTTGTCAAATTTGTGGCACGTCAATGACGATTACGTAGATGACCCGCGTGTGCATAGTTAGCATACGCTTTTTTAGAGTAAAATTTAAGAAGTAAAAGGAAAGAAAAATTGTAAATCAATATTTATAATTTTACAGTTTCTTATACCTGCTACAACGACATAAAATTATCTACACCATTTGGGAGTAAGAAGGATGAATAAGGGGCAAATTTGTTACTCGAACAGCAGTCAATCTCGGGCGCGCTTCGTATGCCCTCGACCTTCTGCTGTTTTCGTAATAAACTCGCCCCGTATTCATCTTTCTTACTCCTAAATGGCGTATATAACGAATAATTTAATAGTTCTTCGTACATGCTGTAACGACAAAAAATTACCCGCGTAAAAAAAATTCGTATTGCCAAGATATTGGTAAAACAATATCCAATATTTTGCATTTATTTAAAAATCTCTTGGCAAAATTTTTCCAATATTTCGCCAACATTTATCATTTATCAATCCCTAGGGCCAAAACCCACATTATTCCCACATATTGGCAATATATTGAATATTGCTAATATATTGGATATTGGTATATCAATATGTATAATGATAAATAATTTCAAATAAAAAATCAAAGTTTTACTGCATTTAATTGAAAACTTTTGAACTTTTTTTTATATCATATCTATAAGGTATACAATATAGGTGATATTAAAATCTTTAATATAATATATAAAAATAAAATATTGGTAAATTAAATTCAGAAATCTTTTTTTACAAAACAAAAAATATATTTAATAAAATAATTTTTCAAGTCAAATTTTACGAATATAAATATAACAAAAAATCTATTATACTAATTTTATATTCACATTACAATTTGGTTGAAATAATTTCTGAGTAACAGAAATGTTAAATCAAATGTAATCAACACAAATCGACTTATGTCATTTTTGTAAATAAGAAAAAGATTAAATCATTTTTAATTTTAATAAATACAATTTAAAGAAAATAATTTATATATTTTATTGTTCAAAATGTTTCAATAATTTGAATAATGAAGATTCTTTATGTCTTCAATGTAATAATGATTCAATAAATTATTTTCTTGAAATTTCTTTAATTTCACAATTAAAAACATTATACAAGCGACCTTATTTTTACGAAAAAATAATTAAATGTCCTAGAAATCAGTCACTTCGAACTTAAAAAATTTTTTCTGATATTTATGATGGTTTGCTGTATCAAGCAATGCTCTGTCTAAATAAAATATTAAGTGATCCCAACAATATATCTTTTACGTGGATTCTGACGGCGTTAAAATTTTCAAATCTTCCAAATACAATATTTGGACGTTTTATTTAACAATTAATGAATTTCCTTACAAAGAACGACACAATATTGAAAATGTGTTATTAATTGGCTTGTGGTTTAGAAAACTGAAACCTAAAGTTAATCTCTTTTTAACTTTCTTAAAAAATTCATTAAAAAAATTGTATAAAGGTATAGATTTTGAAGTACCCAACGTAGATAAACTTATTAATGTTAAAGGCATAATTGTGTGGGTGAGAATAAGAGTGGCATAAGTCACATTTTTTAAAAAATTTAGTTAGTGGTATATTTCATTTCTTTAACATTAAAACAACTTATTTTTCAAAATAGAGTGGCTTTATTGTTTATTTTTCTTTAATATTATAAGCACTGTAAAAATGGCACTCAATAGAAATGTATATTAATTTAAAACTTTAATATAAAAAATCTCGAAATTAGAATTATGTGACTTATGCCACTCTCATTCTAACTCACACAATTTTAAATGGCACGTGCAATTTGCCAGCTAAAGCGATTTTTCGAAATATGTTTCAATACAACGGTAAATTCGGTTGTCAAATATGCAAACAAGAAAGCATTTTAATTGAAAAATCAAGAGTATACCCTTTTAAAAAGAAATTAACTTTTTGAACTGATAGCGAAACCATTCTGCACAGTAAACAAACTTATGTTAGTAATATTAAAGTTTGCGATGTTAAGAGACCAACAATGCTCTAAAATTGTACCAAAATTCATTACATTACCGGTAGTCCAGGGGCAAACTACATAAGTCGTGGCCGACCGAGGTCCTCGATTCCACCCAGGTTTTTTTTTATATATTTCGACCTGCCAATTTCGAATTTTTCGGGTAGAAAGTCTGAAAATTTTTATAATTTTTATAAACAAATTATAGAAATGCGTCTTTTCTAAAAAAAAAAAATATTTATCATATGTTTTAGGTCATTTCGAGCAAAAAAGGTTCTTATGAACATATTGCTAAAATGAACTGAATCGGCAGAAAAAATCGCAAAGTTTGAAAAAACGCCATTTTTTAAAAGTTTGACAGCCTATAGCTCAGCTTCTACTGCTTTAATTTTAACTCGCAATAGCTTAAATTGTTTGCTAAAATGTAAACTTAAAGATTACATTAGTTGGTGACAGTATTTATAATGAGTACATTATCCATTAATCGCTCAAAAAGTACTGTATACGCGCACCCGCGCGCTGACCTGCGACGCCAGGGATGGTACATAGGTAAGCTGTAAATGGTACTTTTTTGAGCGATTAAATTTTGATCAATAAAATATATGAATTATTTTCTTTAAGTTGTATTTATTAAAATTAAAAATGATTTAATCTTTTTCTTATTTACAAAAATGACATAAGTCGATTTGTATTGATTACATTTGATTTAACATTTCTGTTACTCAGAAATTATTTCAACCAAATTGTAATGTGAATATAAAATTAGTATAATAGATTTTTTGTTATATTTATATTCGTAAAATTTGACTTGAAAAATTATTTTATTAAATATATTTTTTGTTTTGTAAAAAAAGATTTCTGAATTTAATTTACCAATATTTTATTTTTATATATTATATTAAAGATTTTAATATCACCTATATTGTATACCTTATAGATATGATATAAAAAAAAGTTCAAAAGTTTTCAATTAAATGTAGTAAAACTTTGATTTTTTATTTGAAATTATTTATCATTATACATATTGATATACCAATATCCAATATATTAGCAATAGTCAATATATTGCCAATATGTGGGAATAATGTGGGTTTTAGCCCTAGGGATTGATAAATGATAAATGTTGGCGAAATATTGGAAAAATTTTGCCAAGAGATTTTTAAATAAATGCAAAATATTGGATATTGTTTCACCAATATCTTGGCAATACGAATTTTTTTTACGCGGGTAATTTTTTGTCGTTATAGCATGTACGAAGAACTATTAAATTATTCGTTATATACGTCATTTAGGAGTAAGAAGGATGAATACGGGGCGAGTTTATTACGAGAACAGCAGAAAGTCGAGGGCATACGAAGCGCACCCAAAATTGACTGCTGTTCGAGTAACAAACTTGCCCCGTATTCATCCTTCTTACTCCCAAATGGCGTAGATAATTTTATGTATTTGTAGCAGGTATAAGAAACTATAAAATTATAAATATTAATTTACAATTTTTCTTTCCTTTTACATCTTAATTTTTACTCTAAAAAAGCGTATGCTAACTATCCACACGCGGGTCATCTACGTAATCGTCATTGACGTGCCACAAATTTGACAAAAATGTTTACGCGGGTATCTACGCCATTTGGGAGTAAGAAGGATTTTGAACACCGGTCTTGAATAATGTTTGTTGTTTGGCAGCAGTCAGTTTCGTCAATTGCGCCCTCGATTTTCTACTGCTCTTGCAACAAACACTGAATTCGCGCCGTATTCGTCTTCTTACTCCCAAAAGGCGTATATAACTAATTCATTTCAGTAATAATTCCTAGACCTTATTTTGTGTTTTGTTTCTTAAAAACTCATCATCTCATAGAATTCTCGTCTTTTGTTTACCTTATGAATTCATACATTTATTATTGTGCCCTAATTACTAAGTCTCCGTTATTTAACATAGGAAAAATAACTGTAGCAGTGATGGTAATATATTATTACCCCATTTCATTATATTTTATATCATGTCCTTGTATAAATATGAATAATTCTTTCTTTGATACATAATTATAGTTTTTTTTTATTTATTTTAATGGAAAAGCGATCATTGCTTATTATTTTCCAATAACAAAAATAATATGTACATTTTTTTCAGCCAAGAGAAACATCCGGGAGTATGCGCTTTCACATGTTGGATAATGTACGGATAGCGCTTCGCTTTTTACAATGCAAAAATATAAAACTTGTTAATATTCAAGCTGAGGACATAGTCGACGGTAATCCTAAATTAACTCTGGGACTTATATGGACCATCATCCTTCATTTTCAGGTTTGTTATTTATACATTTTTTTATATTATAATATTTCAATCAATTAAGATTGCATAACTCAAGATATAATTTTAAAATTGTTTACAAATAATTTCTATTAATAACCTTAGCAGAAAAAAGACGCTCCCAAGTGCTTTGGCGCAATGCTTTCTCACAGAGCTCATTGAGATGGAGTAATTTGATTTAATTTTTTTAAATATGATTGCAATGTAAAAAACGTAATTTCTATTCAAGAAAAATTAGTGAGTGTGAGAGAGTGATTAGGAAATAGGAAGAGAGAGTCAGGGGTATTTAAAAATATGGTAAAAATGAGGATTAATCTAAGATAGAAGCCAGAGAGGAAGTGAAGACGTAAGAAAAGAGATAATGAAAGCGTTGAATCAGAAATAAAAAAAAGTGATTAAAGAGCTAAAATAAGAAAATTATTTTTTAAAAGCTTGTTTTATAGAGACAGAAGCAAATAACTTGTATACAAATTTTAAAGCAAATCTATCGAGCAGTTTACGTAAAATAGATAAAAAATAAAAAAATAAAATTTTTTTCGAAATTTATAAAAATTTTTTAAATTCAAAACTATGCTCAGAAAATTGGTTTTTAAAAGTCATACTTCTTTTGATAGATGCCAATAATTCTCATGCCAATTTCAAAGCAAATTTATCAAGTAATTTACGTAAAATACAAAAAAAGTTTTTGAGATCCAGTTGGCTTACTGAATACACACACACACACGCATATACACACAGACATTTTCTGGAAATCACTTTTTTTGAGTCACTGAGTCCAAATGTACGCAAATAAGTGAAAAAATAGGATATTAATTTTTTTACAGATACAATGCTTTCTCTATGAGAAAGCAAAATACAATAATTCCATAAATTATAAAATATATTTAAAATAAAAGCTTAGAAAAGAAAATAAAAAATATAAAATAATTCTTTGAAAAATTTTACATTTCATAGAAAGATAGCATGAATTATTTTTTATCTTTTAATGTGGTTTAATAATTTTTATTGTGCAACTAGCAGAACCAGAGATAATGCACTTTAAAGGAAAGATCTTCATTAAAATTTTTTTTTTAACAAATGGATAGTTTATTGTACACACACACACACACGCGCGCGCGCGCACACACACACACACACACACACACACACACACACACTTGATATTACAACATTATTGATGTTAGATTATTGTTTTTTTTATTAGCTGTGATTCAGCTATGATATACATTGTATGTTCTTACTAGAGTTGTGTGTTATTTATTTCTACGTGAGTTAAGGAAAAAATTGTTGAAAATTAAAAGTTGAACATGGGTTTTTCTGGATAAAAAATAGTACATTATTAAACGGGTGTGTAAAGGCTCTATTTACGAAACGAGAAGTTTACAGACCGAGCCGGAGGCGAGGGCTGTAACGAGTTTCGTAAAAAAGCCTTTACACATCAGTTTCATAATATATTTTATACCATGAGAGCCGAATAATCATATTAAAGTTATGATTTTGAGGTTAGAGTGGTATAAACTTTTATGCTTATAATTCAATAAATAGGTGTAAGTTTCAGAAGAAATTTTTTTTTCAGATCGAGATTGTAAATTGACAATCTTCATTGCTCATGATTGAGATTTATCTATTAATTACATCTTTATAGATGTTAAATTATTGATTTTTTTAATAAAAACTTTAAATATTAAAAAGAAAAGAAAAATATGACATAATTTATGGAAAAATATTTATAATGCAATTAAATAAACTGTAAGCGTTCACATAGATTAATTATTTTTAGTTTCACGTTTCATGATAGATAATATGATTAATTTCATAAGCTTATATTAGACAAGGACATTAAACATATATAAATAATAATAATATTTATTCACTAATCATATTTACATTTGTTTCTGTGTGTGCATGATTGTGTGTATGTAAGTGTTTTGTTCGTGTGCTTGTGTAATGCTCAAAGTGATTCTTAATACAAAATACAATATACATATATTTTTTTAAATTTTCTATTCTTTTCTTAATCTTGTATTCTCTCTTCAGCTCTGTACCATCTTTCTGCATCCACTCCCAGCACACTCAGCATTTTTTTACACTTTTTTTTAGTCCTCCTCAAACCTTCTCTTATATACATATACTATATATCTGCGCATTTGAAATCAAGTCAGTCCCTCCAGTTTTTTTCTTTATATGTATCTAGTGCCTTGATTTACCATCAAGGCGCAAACGCACCTCCTATATATATATATATATATATATATATATATATATATATATATACACTTCCGTTTGATTAGTTCCGTTGCATGCACAGTCACGAAATCAATTCACTCCCGTATAATTTTTTTATGCGTTTCGAGTGCTGCATACCGTTGGTAAAGAAGTTTCATTTCAAAACTTTTAACTCATCCTTGCGGACAACAATCTGATTTTTTCCAAATTCCGTAAGTTATTTCTTCATATAAATCTTATTCTGCCATAGAAATTACTTCTAAATCAATATTATCTCCAATTAGACATTCTTCACATTCTTTTAGTACATATTTCATATAATCTTTTGAACAAAAAAGTGAAAAATGTATTTTTAATTCCAAATCCGCAATGTCATGTTGTAACATGGTGGATTTTCATCCACATGTTATATTTCCATAAAGATATCTACCATACCGGCGAAGAGCCTTATATGTATGATTTTAACTTGTATATAGCAGTGCGGCACTAGCTCAGTGGTTAGAGCTTGTGCATGCACTGAGAAAAATATATAATTAAAAATTACTATATTTTTCACTAATGGGGAGACAAACTCGACATATGCAGGAAATTTAACATACTTTTATGAAAATTTACTATACTTCTACGAGTTTATGATATACGCGCTCACAAAAATTGCTATTCAGTATCGTAAAAATTATGAATACAGAGAATGACACAACGAGACTGCTGTTACCGCGCTTAATCACTAGGTGGCGACTCATTTTTTCAATTTGCGAGCGGTAAGAGAAGTACTTGGTTGTTATATAAGAGAATTTGAAACAGAGGCTTTCAAATATTTTCGCGTGATAATACGCGTTAGGTAGAATATTTGTTAGGTGTAGCGTGTGAGTGCGATTAACTTGTTATAATGTGTATAATTTAGGATAAATGTAGTATATACAACTTCGAAAAGAGCGTTTCATAATTTGCGAAAAGTGTCTTTCTAACAATAACACACAAACAAAATAATTCTTCCTCAACTGAATTTGAAAACACAAGCGAAATTCTCAGAACGTCAACGAGCATCGGAAAATAATATTTTTAGAATTTAAAAAAAAATTCATATCCATAATATTTAATACATGATATTTATAAAATCTAATATTCAGTGTAGTAAAATTTGCTAAAAGGTGTAGAAAAATTTGATATATAGTATAGTAAAATTTGATGCTTTGAAATTTTACTATATACATATATTAAAATTTAATACATATCGAGTTTGTCTCTCCGATGTTATACAGTATAGTAATTTTTTCATTAAGTTTGTGCTAATATTTAATCATACATTTCTCTCCGTGTGGAGATCTCGAGGAATGGGGTTCGCGCCCAGTGTCCGCTTATTTTTTAATTTAAAAATTCTCATGTTTCAATGGCGCCCAACGAAATAACCCACAGGAGCAACGCAAATAACCCAAGGAAGCATTTTTAAGTGTTCAGTTTTAAGTTTTAACATTTAGAGCAAGGCGAATAGAAGTAGCCAAAAATAGCGGAACGGGAATGCCGCATTAGAGAAGTAGCAGCAGTAGCAGTGTGTATACGTTACGTGTGACGACCCTTCCAGCATCAATCCACTTTAGCAGCCTACCGTCCAGTACGTATTATGAAAGTATCGGTTCCACCGAAGTACTTTCGTGTGATGGGGGGATTGTAACATGGTGGATTTTCATCCGCATGTTATATTTCCATAAAGATATCTACTATACCGGCGAAGAGCCTTATATGTATGATTGTAACTTGTATATAGCAGTGCGGCACTGTCTCAGTGGTTAGAGCTCGTGCCAGGAGATCTCGAGGAACGGGGTCCGCGCCCGGTGTCCGCTTATTTTTTAATTTAAAAAGTTTCATGTTTCAATATTTATTCTCTTATAATTATTGAAAACATCCAATAGAATTTAAGGTTTTCGCAATAAACGCAAAGACATGGAATCGATGGGTGGATGTAGTATAACTCACTTTAGTCTGAAAGCATAGAATTTTGATTTTCCGATTTTTGTTTTCATTTCAGGATTTTTTACACAGAGAAATCCGCTCTTAAAGCTAGAAGAACATTCAATTTGAGTGCAATCTGTTTGAATCAACATGAAATCGACTTCATGGAAGTAGAAATTTATCATTTCGGAAAATGGGTGCTTTTTCCTTCCCGTAGAGTATCTCGTCGGGTTGGCGGAACAAGGATACACGTCGTTTTTGGTTTGAAAAAGGGGACACCTCCGTATTAAATTGAATGGAGATGTTCCCTTTTCCAAACGAAAAACGACGTGTATCCTTGTTCCGCCGACCCGACGATCTGTTTGATTTTTACATGGAATCCATTTGTATTTAGTGGATGAATGTTTACATCAAACCAATGCCGGATTTAGATTTGTTGGACCCTGGGGCACAATTGATGTGGGGGCCCCATGTAAGGAATTCAAAATTGGAAAATAAATTGTACTAGTTAGTAAATGAAATATTTTTATTTATAACTCTTAACTTTAACCAATTAAAAATTATTAATTTGATGTATGTAAATTTGCTAAAATATTTTAACTATGATAAAAAATCAGTATGAGGTGAAACATATTCTTACAAGGTATAAGTTATAGATATACATTTTTATATAGGTATTCTCATTTTTAGTAATTTTTTAGTGTAGCATATGCTATTCTCAAAAGTTTTAATCTTTAAATTCAATGAGTAAAGAAAAAATCAGATATTTATTAAAGATTTTACGAACAAATCTCGAAGAAATATTATTTTTAAAGAATCTCCTGATATAATGACTATTCTGTTTTTTTACAGAACTGAATCAAAACCAGAGAAGAAAAAAACTAACTTCGAAAAGATCAAAAAAGTATATATTTCGAGCACGAGACTGTCTGTTAGCTCATCATCAGTAAGATATAGACAGCTATCTTAAACACATTAGATGTTATAATCGAAATATACTAGTACCAAACGGTACATTTTAGTCAAGGAAATCGTTATATTTATCATTATAGATTGTAAATGTTGCTTGCAAGATGTGATACTTTCTCTAGTTGACAAGGCAACAATTAATAATTTGAAAATAATTTTTCTTCGAGATTTGTTCGAAAAACCAGTAAAATCTTTAATAAACATATAAAATAATTCACGAATAGTAGATTCAAAGTATTAAAAAAACAGATATATTTTGTGGGGGCCCTTGACTGGTGGAGGCCCTGGGGCCTGTGCCCCAAATGCCCATAGGTAAATCCGGCACTGCATCAAACTGAAATCCACTAGCAGCAAGTGGATTTCCTTTTTTTACATCCACTTGCGATTAGTGGATAAATTTATTTAAATCAAATATATATCCACTTGCGACTAGTGGATTTTAGCAAACAGATTCTATGTTTGATTTGAGCAGATCGCTATTGTGACGTAAAACGAGAAGAATTTCTGTTAGCAGCAAGTGGATTCCACTTGCTTCAAGAGCTGATTTCTCTCAGTGTACTATAAATAATTGATATATTTCTTTTATGCTTCGCGTAAGAAACCGCTTAACTATTTTAGTTTTTATATCATTTTCTTTAACAGATATTGTGTCACTTTCATTTGCACTTTGACGAGAACAATTAAAATCATCGTTTCAATAACAATCTTTGACTTTCGTTATAATTTGACTATAAAAAGAATGGCTACAATAGTTCTCAGGCTGTTCATAAATATCTTTATTATTCACCCATGATCGTGCTTGATCAGTCATATAAACAGTTACATTTGGTAAAACTGATAATCTATAATCTTTGGAAATATCGCTTGGTATGAAGTTTAACAACCGCACTTTCTCGAGAAAATTTGAACATTTATCTAAAGCAATTTTAATGTTTTCGAGCCATTTATCACATGTTTTACATTCATTATTTTCATTTAATGTGAGCATATCCGTTGTATCGTAGGCTTTTATCATTTTACTTACTATTTGTGAATGAAATGCATCGTTTATTTTTTTTCTTTTTCGAAAAGCGTAGAATTTTCGCATCTTAATATTGAAACTTTGAGGCATTTTAATTGAACTGAGAGAAATCCGCTCTTAAAGCAAGAAGAACATTCTACTTGAGTACAATCTGTTTGAATCAACATGAAATCCATTTGCATTTAGTGGATGTGTGTTTACATCAAACTGAAATCCACTAGCTGCAAGTGGATTTTCCTTTTTTTTATATCCGCGTGTGATTAGTGGATAAATTTATTTGAATTAAATATATATCCACTTGCGGCTAGTGGATTGTAGCAAACAGATTTTATGCTTGATTTAAGCAGATCGATATTAGGACGTAATTTATTAGGCCATTATTATTTAGTTCTTCGACAGAACAAAAATAGTACATTTCGTAACGGGCATGAAAAGGCTTTATTTACGAAACGAGAAGTTTACGGCCCGAGCGAGGGTCGTAACAAGTTTCGTAAAAAAGCCTTTTCATACCAGTTGTAAACTGTTTTTTTTATCTTCGTTGCTCTTTTTAACCAAAAAATAGCAACGAAGTTGCGATTTTGAAGTTAGAATGGCAAAAAAATTGTTATAGCACCGTGGACCTTGAATCTGCGTATTCGGGACGATCTACCCTGGTGAAAAAAATCAGGTGACAAGTCACCTGATTTATCAGGTGATTTATCATGCCAAAATATCATGTATCGATTTTGTTGGTTTTTACACGTTTTAAACCATGCTTAGTCAATTTAGAACAATTTTTGAAAAATTTTTAAAATTTTTGAACTTAGAAATTTTTTTGTGATTTAGTCAAAATTTTTTCTAAGACCAAATTATCTAACAAATTTTCTAAGTTCAAAATTTTCCAAAATTTTCAAAAATTGTTCTAAATTGACTAAGCATTGTTTAAAATGAGTAAAGATCAACAAAATCGTTACATGATGTTTTGGCATGATAAATCACCTGATAAATCAGGTGATTTATCCGAGGGGCTACGCACTTCTTGTCCTCTCGGGAGGACAAAAAAGAGTACATTGAGAGACTAAAGAGGACTTTAAAGAGGACAAGATCACAAATGAACTCTTTAATTTTTTAGAGTACATGGGCGAAGTTGAGAGGACTCGGGAGAACTTGAGAGGAAAAGAAAGAAAACTTAAGAGGATTTAAAAGGACATAAAAGAGAACTCAAGAGAACTGAGGAGTCCTCTTTTGTACTCTCACTGTCCTCCACAGTTCTCTTATGTGCCAAAAACGTCAATAACAAAGATTAATTTATAATTAAAAGAAATGTATAAAGCATATTTTTGTTCGGAGCGCCATGCCTTGTCTAAACGTATAAAGCGTATGAGGATATCTCTAAAATTTTTAATCTTTTTATGATGTTTTTGAAAATTCATTTTACAGGCGTTACTGGGTTACCCAATGATGCACACTATTTAAACTAGGTTCATACCTTTTGTACAATCTGGAAACTCTATTTTTTATGTATCCAGTGAATGTGCCACCAACGGTATAGTAGATATTTCTATAAAACGTAAATTTTTATATGGATAAAATTTCGGAAATTTTATCCATGTAAAAATTTTATAGAAATATCTACTATACCGTTGATGGCACATTCACTGAATACATAAAAAATAGAGTTTCCGGATTGTACAAAAGGTATGAACCTAGTTTGAATAGTGTGCATCATTAGGTAACCCAGTAATAGCTGTAAAATGACATATCACAGAAAGATTAAAAATTGTAGAGATATCCTCATATATATAAAGCGCGTGTGCGCGAACAGAGTACGACAAAGAACGATGTGTATACGGGTGAAATACCTTGTTAGAAATTTAGTCAAAAATATTTGTGAATTATCAAGAGTCTTAACTGTGGTAAAGTAAGATTTACATATTATTAAGAAAAATAAACTAGGAAAGAAGAAATAAACTATTTGAAATTAATTCTGATATTTTTTATGTTCAAATTATTGCTTCCTTTTTTTTATTTGGCATTCACGGAGTGCATAGTTTTTGCAAGTTTATAGTTTCCTTTTTTTGCTTTCTCATAGAGAAAGCATTGTATTGGTAAAAAAATTATTTCCCTATTTTTTCACTTATTTGTGCATATGTGTGTGTGTGTGTGTGTGTGTGTGCGCGCGCGCGCGCGCGTCTCTGTGTGTGTGTGTGTGTGTGTATTCAGTAAGCTAACTGGATCTCAAAAACTACTCGATGGATCTGCTTCAAATTTTGCATAGAAAATATTTTTTTGTCTAACTTGGGGGGAAAACTATTAAGAATTGGTTTTCTTTGCGTAGTTTTAAATTCAGTCGTTTATAAAAAAAATTCGATTTTTCATTTTTTGGTATTTTTTGTATACTATCCGATGAATCTACTTAAAAATTTGCATGGAAATAATTTTCAATCCCCGAAATGAAATAAATTTCTGAAAATTGATTTTCTTAGCGTGGTTATAATTTTAGAGCAATTTGAAATTTTTGAATAAAGTATTTGTATTTTTTAGCTACTTGGATCTTAAACGCTTTTCGATGGATTTGTTTCAAATTTTCCATACAATTTATTTTTTTTATTAACTAGTGCGGAAGTTATTGAAAATTGGTTTACTTAGAGTAGTTTTATTGAAGTAGCCATTTTAAAAATTGTTTTAAATTTTATATTTTTCATTTTTTTTTATATTTTACGTAAACTACTTTATGATGTTTGAAGATTGAATCTCGATTATAAATTACAGCCTATATCTTACATACTAACATCAAATTCAATCTAAATAATTTCTGTATAAAAATTTTGCTTTAAAAATATCAGGATTTTACATAAATGTGATAAATAAAACAGAATGAAATATGAAAATAATAATAATAGTTTAAATAATAATGGACATGTTTCTATAAAAAAATAAGATATAAGAAAATATAATTTGGAACTTATTTCAGTAATAAAATTGATAAATTTCCATTTTCGCTACTGTACAGAACTACTTTACCGACAGCATTTATAATAAGAAAATTTTAAAAATAAATTTATTTAAATACGTTTTGATAAGTATATAAATAAATGTTATAATACAAAATCTATAGTAAGATAAAATTTAAAACAATAATTATTTTTTTTTATAATTATTATTTGAAGATTAAAATTATTTTACAGATAAATAAAAACTTTAGAGAAAAATATGAATAAATTTATGAGAAAATATTTATAATGCAATTAAATAAACTGTACGCGTTCACATAGATTAATTATATTTAGTTTTACGTTTCATGATAGATAATATGATCAATTTCGTAAGATTATATCTAAAAGATATTAGGAAAAATTGCTGATGAATAATTTTTTTAGATTGAAGTCACATTTAAAAAATAAAATAAACACTAACTCAATTAGCTCTATGAGAAAGCATTGCGCCATAGCACTTGGCAGCGTTTTTTTATCATTATTTGTGAGGCGTGTAGTTTTTGTTAATTATTGATTTCCATGCGTACAGATCTCGAATACCGGATTTATGGTCTACGTGCTATAAAATATTATAGGATACGTGTATTCAAAGTGGTCTTTTTGTACGGTGTGCTTAGCATCCTCGCTATTCATTTATTTGTTTTTAACAACTTTGGATTTCTGGTATAAAATTGAAAAATTTTATTATATGATATTGGAACCCAAAGTTATTTAAAACTAATAAATGAATTTATTTAACAATTTAACTGAATAATGTTCATGGTTATACTACAAGTTAATGTATTTATTTTCCTGAAATCTTACAATAAAATGAAAAGATAGGCAATATTTATGAGTACTCGTGTAATGTCCGTTTTACATCCCGTTAATTATTACTTCAAGAGATATTTTTTAGTTAATAATTTTTCAAATTTTCGCTCAAATAATGATAAACAGATTTGTTAATAGTTGAAATTTTATGACAATAAATAAATTCTTTTGACCAAGAGTTTTAATCTCATTTTCAAGGGAAAAGAAATTCAATCGTTAAAACTATTATAGTACATTAATTAATCCAAAAGTCGAAAGAATTGTGCAATAATTATTACAAAAAGTGGTTCACTCTTCGAAGATGCAATCATTTTTTCAATGCCCTCGTTGATGTAACACGTAAATGCTGATCTGTTTTTAAGTCAGGTAACGATGACAGCGATAATGAATACACACAACCACGCCCACAACCACAGTCATACTCATACACATACACACACAAATTTTCTGAAAACCACTTTTTTTGACTCTGAGTCCAAATATGTACAAATTAATGAAAAAATAGAAATAAAATTTTTTATCGATACAATGCTTTCTCTATGAGAAAGCAAAAGAGTCATTTGAAATTTGGAAGTCGTCTCTCCATACCCATACGGCGAACATAACGTAATCCTCTGAACTGCTATATATGTGTACTTTTACTCTCCAATGTAAGTCTGTTGATGTAAGAATGAGTCAATCTGAAAGTGGGTCTGCAAAATTCTTTTGACAAATACACTTACATAAATTGAAGTTTAATTTTACTTTGGATGTCTTGATATTTTTTACCAGTATTAAAGCGTGATTACATTAATATTTACATATTTTATTATAGTTTTTTAAACCTTTTTATTTAAATTTTTATGTCGATTGTTAGATCTGACTTCAAAAATTACAAATATATTACTTCATAATTTTTACATTTCAAATAAAAATCCATTATCAGGATTCGAATATGAATTTCGAAGAAGTAATGAATTTTTTATCATATAATATTAAGTAATATTATTTATTTGTACAAGTTCTTACTAATTTAATGATATGGAAAATTATCTTTTAGTGAGAAAATCATGTCTTGCATTAACGAGGCGGCTGTATAGCTCTGTCCTTGTCCAATCTTAATTTTCGTTACAATTAATTAATTAAATATTTGTATGCAAAAGTAAAAGTTGTCCCTAATAGATTTAATAGCGAGCTAACGATTCTCTTCTGTGAAAATATATAAAAATTACATTATTTTTCGAATAAAGTTTCTTGTTCTTAAATCTATTGAGGACAGCTCTTATTTTTATATGTAAATATTTAATTTATTGATTGTAACGAATATTTAGATTAGACAAGAACAAAGCCATACTCCAGATAGCAAAAAATATTTCGGTGAAATATTTCAAAACATTTTACCGTAAAGTTTTGAAAGGATTTTATTGATATTTCTGAAATATTTCAAAACAAAATATTTATAACAAATTTTTAATATTTTAAGAGCAGGCTGAACTATCTGTCCTTGTCTAATAGTGTTTTTCATTGCTTATATAAACACCATTGGTTGTAACATTAAAAAAGATGGCAGCCCCCGCTAGATACTAGTATGATGGGTTAATTTTATTATGTGGTTTTTAAATTATATAAAACCTACTGAAAAACCTATCCTTTTTGGTAGGTCTCATATTATTCAAAAACTACACGATAAAATTATTTTGTTCTTATTATAAAATTTTACCATTATACTAGTATCTAGCGGGGTCTGCCATTTTTTTCGTGTTACAGCCAATGGTGTTTACATAAATGATGAAAAACACTATTAGACAAAGACAGATAGTTTGGCCTCTTCTTAAAACCTTTAACGGGATGTCGGAGTTGTTGAAATCGATTTTTGCTTTTTTTATTTTATTTATATCTATTTGAATTCATTATTTAACTAAATGTAATGACTTGTCCGCATTAAAGCTATGCCGATACAATAATTTTTGTTAAAATAAAAATTCAATTTAGCTTGTTATTTTTTTATGAACTTTTATACTATATATTAAAAGTTTGCTTATAACTTTTTACTTATAATATTTCGGTGAATTTCTTGACTTGCCGAATTCTTTAATACTGGTTTCTACAATAAGAGTAAATTATTTACAGTTTATTAATATTTTTTAATAACCAATATTAAATACAGTGTATCATAAGTTAAATCTTGTGAACTCAGTTACAATTAATAATTTCAATTTTTAAAATTAATGTAGAAAACATTTAGGACGCATCGTAAATGTATAAAATAATACAAAGGTAAAGTTTAATTTGAAAGTGAATAGTTACGGCTATGCATCAAGTATAGTAGAAAAGAAGAATTATACAAACGTTCCACGGTTCAGCACGCGCTTGTACATATAAGGCGGTGGGGACCCAGCTGACGTACCGCAACCGCCACTACTTGCCAGTATACGAAGACAGTTACTGGAATACCGTAATACAAGCAGCAGCGACGATAGCAGGAGCAACAATCATAATATAATTGCAATAGTTCATATTATACATTGAAAAAAATCAATAGGTTTATTATTAAAGAAAGTCAGGTTAAAAGATAGGCGTTTCGTGCGTGTATGCGCTTGCAATGGCTATTACCATACAAGTGCGAGAAGGTCGCTCATCAAGGCAAAAGCCGTCTGCCTTAAAACAACAACGAGCTACTAAAACGCCCCCACTTATTTCACATTGGGCCCAAAGCTCAATACAGCGACAAAATAAACAGACTTTAGACATACTTTCAACGCCCGCGCAATTCTGGTCTTATAAAGTTAACAGCGGATAGCCAGCTTTCATCACTATTTACTCGACACTCATCCATGCTGGTTTATAACAATTCTCGTCTCTTTAAACTTTAAAATTATCTGCAACTAGCTTCGTATTACACACACACACACACACACACACACGCGCGCGCGCGCGTGTCGTATATATATATATATATATGTATATATATATATGCGACACATTTGTCGATGCTATAACATACCGCAACATTTCTTAAAGTGTATATCTAAATTTTGTGATAAGCGGTTAAAACGAATCACCTTGTATAGCCGCACACGCTTTCCCGTGGGTTTTTATGTGACAGTGTTTGTGTAAGCAAAAAGCTAGATTTAGATAAGATCCCACACTGTACATCTACAGTAGTAGCAATTTTTCAAAAAATTGTAATATTTAGTGTAAAAACTGAAGAAAAAAATAAATGTATAAAAAGTGTTGTAATATATAATTTGAACTGTAAATTACAAATTAACACTGAGTGTAGACAGTGCAGCAAAAGAGAAGAAGCAGCTCTCATGCTGGACGATCACTTACTAAATTATGTCGGTTTATAAGTTTAGTAAACATGACAAGCTCTTTGTTCAGGGCACTGGAGGACACAACGATTCAAATAACGTTTTTTCTAATATTCCTAACAACAACAGTACAACAATGGATTTACAAGCTATTCATATTAAACGCAAATTGTCAACTGAGGTTCTAGGTATGTAAATAAATAATCTAATAAGACGTCGGAGAAATTCGTCCTATTTTCTTAGAACTTTGCATAAACCAATATTAAAATTTTTTATATCGGATCACAAGGAGTTATGTTTTTACGAGCTTTATTTATAATTATATCTTATACTTAACTTCTTTCTCCTGTGAAATAGAAAGAAATAAATTATAGTGTCTTTATAAGTAGGTTTAGGGAGCTAGAGATATGTACGTTACATTATAATTCCATTTTTTATAAAATAAAAAATGGAATCATGTTTAATCTAAATATTTTTAATTAAAATTTTTTTATTTTTTTTCTTTTGCTTATGAAAATTTTTTATTTATGTTATAATTTTAATGATGATTATTCTTTAGAAAGTGTTTAAAAATTTATATTTATTTCAAACTTATTCCTCTGTATAAAACTCCTGCAATATATAATAATATTCATTGCATCACAGAAATGTTTAAAATTACGTAATTTTTTTTAATGAATATATTGTAGGTATAAAAAATGCAACAGCTTTACACAATATTCACATAAGAACCTTGACATATTAAAAAATGCAAGTCAACATCAAAAGAAACTGAGTCCTTTAAAAAAACTAAAATAAATTAAATATTTTCACTCCGACATGAAATTTTCGTGATTTATATACTTTAGAGTTCAGGTGAACAAGGTGTGGGCGCTAGTAGAGCATGTGCTTATAAAATGGAAAACAGATAAGTTTGCTTACACACTTTCGACCTTGATCTTGCCTACGCGTTATATATGAGATTTCTTTAAATGGTCAAACAAATTCATCACGCCAATATATTCAGGACTTTTTCACTTTATCAGGTAGCACCATTAATCGGTTATAAATTATCGTACCAATCATATTTTTCATTTGATTTATTGTTAGTTGAAAAAATTACTTTTTATTAATCATTTTAAATTTAACATAACAAAGAGCACTGTAAATAAATAAAAAATACTGAATATTGTCTCGTTAATACTAATTATAAAACTTTATCACTAATATTAGCTTTACAAGTTCTTACAGTCTAGTGAATTATACATTAAAGCTTAAAATTTAATCGAATTATTAACAGACGATGTTATGGAAAATTTACAAGATTTTAAGCATCATTCAAAAACTTTTTTACTGATAATGACATAAAATTTTATTGTTAGAAAAAGGTTAATTTTAGAGTACATTAAGTTTGAGAGAAAAAGAATGTTTTATATAATAAAGATTAATTTGCAATTGACACAGTTGAAGGATGGAATTATGACTCATCATTACTCACGAATTCCAAAAGTTGTTGAAACAAAATTAAATTCATCTCATTAACGGCATGTCGGAGCTGCAGCAATCGAGTTTTGCTTTTTTTATTTTATCGATATCTTTTTAAATTCTTAAATTAAACAAATATAATGACTTGTCCGCACTAAAGTTATATTAGTACAATAATTTTTGTTAAAATAAAAAATCATTTGGACTTGATTTTTTTTTATAAGCTTGGATTGGAAATTAGATATCAAACTCGACAAACCTCACCTTAAAATACGATATATTGAAAGTTTTTATTATAACTTTGTATGTATAATATTTTGGTGGTTTTCTTGAGTTGTCCACACAAGAGTTTAATCTTACAAATTTTTTCTTTATAGCAAAAAAACTCAATTAAACGCATCGTTTATTCATAAGTTAAGATTGGAAATATTATTAGAAGGCGGACAGCTTCGTCATGCTATTAAAGAAAATCTACGTATCTCTTCAATTTTGGACCAATTTTCATCTTTTTTTCTTCAAGGTAGCATATAAAAATAATAATTAGCATATTTATTTACAGTTTATGGTAAACAATTTTTTTTTACAAAATTAATTTTTTGCGCATGTTATTTCTGTTATTTTTCGAATATAATTTTAATTAATTTCAAATAATGAAAGATAATAATGATACGCTACACTCAAATATTAATTTTCTATGGAACGCATCTCGTGTCACAAAAAGCAAAATTTTCTTTAATGAGGAAGAATTAATTTTATCGCTCCTTGAATAACCAAATTGTTTACTCTAACTTCGATGTTTTTAGTTTTTTAAGGTTTTCTTGAAAACGAAGCCATAAAATTAATTCTATCTCATTAAGGGAATGTGAAATACCGACATTATAGTTTTCTAAATTTTTTATGATAAATCCAAGAGTTTTAAAAATATTTCTATGATATTGCCATTTTGATTAATAAAAAGCGTAATATAGAGATATTTCGGAAAATTTTTGAATAAAGATTAAAAATTTGGAAAACTACAATATCGGTAACTATGTATAAATCATATACCCTGTTATATCTCCGTGAAGAAATATTTGCTTTTTGTGATACGAGATGTGGCTTTCTCTTTATTTTTTGCTAAAATTATTAGGTTTTTGAAAAAAATCAATTCTTCGATTAGAAAAGGACAAAAATATTCGATCTGTTCTTAAATCCTAATATAATGAACTTCTCTTCTCCTTATTTTAAATGTGTATTATAAATTCAGATAGATATAAATATATTAAGCAAATTTCATAATAATAACAATAATGTTTTCACCTAGTTTTAAAATATAATAAGATTTATGGAAATCTAATATTAAATCTATTAATCTACCAAATTTTTTATGATTTAATCTGTTGATAATCAATACATTCCAACTAATTCAACCAGACTATCGTTGAAGTACAGTCGGTTAACATTAATATTTACTTATCCAATTTATTGTGAAAAAAACACAAAAGTTATATAATTAAAGTTAAAATCATATACAAATTGATTAATTATGTTTTAATATAAAAGTATTTAAAGGTTCAATAGACTTATCCATAAATTTTTATTATGACGAATCTCTCCTTCGTATCTTATTTTAGAATAGATATTTAAAAAAATACTCCATAAAAATGTACAGGCTCATCGATTGAGACAACCAAGACCTCAAAACGAGGTGACAATGGTGCACGACGTATTATAACGCGTATAGTACGTAAAACGACGACTTTAACGCGTGGCGAAGAAGATCGATTACAAGAAGAATTAACTCAACGAGCTCAACAAAAATCTATTCAAGAGACACATTGCACCAGTATAAATTCAAATCAACAACAGCCAAAACCAAAATCCGTCAGGGTAAGGATTAATCGTAAACAAGGGATTTATCTATATAATATATCTGTTTCTATTCTTATCAATAAGCTTTTTTATTAACATTTGTGGAAAATTTAACGTGCCACACAACACATTACAGATTACTGATTAAAGTAGTTTATTAAAATAAAGTAAGAGAACACATATAATCGTTTTAATATAATTTATTGTTAGCTTTATACAAGAAAAGACAGAACTCTTGTTTACACTACGACGGCTCTCAATGTTCTGACACTGCTGTTAACAAACGATTTTATAGTGAGCCTAAATTTTTATGAACCGCCCTCTAGTTTAGATACATACAAATTTAAAGTAATAAGAACAAGAATTCAAGCATATTAAATATGAAATAGATTATATCGTTTATTTAACATCTTTCCACTGCGAAAGAAAATTAAGGTACAAAAGGAATCAAGTGTATCTGATCGGTTTTTTAATAACTCTATCTTTTGAGGTAGTTGCAATAATTTTATTGTCTACAGGTGACTTACTCATAATTTTACCTGATACTTTATTACATTCTTCAATTAATGCTTCCTTTTGTAGCCTTTCTTTAACTTCGATTTTTTCATCATTACAAGACGCTATTTCTAAAGGATAAATGCGTTGTACTAGGTGTATGAGGTTACCTATAGCTGTTTTTAATTTAACAACACGTATATTACCATCCCGAATAGTAATCGTTTCAGTAACTAAAGCTAAAGGCCAGTCAATTCTTTTTCTCTTTTCATCTTCGATTAATACAACATCGCCTTTCTTAATATTACACAGTTTTTTAGGATTATTTTTAAAAATTAACTGTTTTAACTATTCATTTCTGAATCTACATCTTAAGTTTTCTGATAATTTTTGTCTATATCAAACACGCTTTTCCAAATCCATTATTTCTAGAACATCAAAATCAACTAAACCGAATTCTTGATTATCACTCAAAAACATTGCCGGTGTGATAGGTTTCAAATATTTCGCATCATTTGATACATGAGTAAGCGGTCGCTCATTTATCATCGCTTCGCAATCATATAAAATTGTCAATATCTCTTCGCATGAGACAAAAGCTTTACCAAGAGTTTTTCTCGAAATCCGTTTTAGAATACCTATTAGATATTCCAACTAGCTACCCCACCAGGGCGTAGCTGGTGGATTAAATTGCCATTCGATTTAGCTTATTACTGTAAGTAAGAATATGATCCCAATTCATCGACTCAAAAGCGTTATAGTCGAGTAGAATTAGCCAAAAAAGACCTAAAATTTAATGTAATTGGTAACAGGTGCACACCACCAAAAATGGCTTTGTTGGATGATTAGAAATGAAATTCTTGAGAGACCCTAAAAATTTGAGCCGTCAGGAATTTATAAACAATGATTTAAAGTGCAAAATTCGTAAAAGTCACTGTTTTTTTGAGGTAGCTTAAAATCGTTTACCATTTAGTATATGAAAATTATACGATTTGTAGGTGTTTCAAAGACGATTAATTTGAGATGTCAGTGATCAAAATCGGTTAATAACTTTTATAAATAATAATGAACAAAAATCGAAAATCGCGAAAATTTCAAATATTTTTCATTTGATAAAAAAAGGATGTACATGTTTGTAATTTAACAAAAATGTGCCTTTTATTATCCTTAAGTTACCATAAAAATTTCATCAAAAAATATTAATTATTTTATGAGATATTCTATTTGTTTATTAAAAAGAGGTCAAATGTACTTAGAAATTTTACTCAAAAACGTCATAGTAGAGACTTTATGATAATCATATCATATTTAGATATTAACGTAGATTTTATTCGTGGATTCGATGTGAAATCGTGTCCATTTCATTATTATTAACCTACACTGAAAAGACATCGGTGCTCTCCCCGCCACACTGGTATATCCGTAACGGCGCTCCCTCTTTCAATCCATTACGGAGCAAGACCGGCGCTCGAGTGGTCCCGTTTTGTAGCAGCTCCTAATAAGCCGTGTGATAGACGCGGTAACTAGCGCCGCAAGAGGTCGTTTGCGGCGCTCTCAAGGCGCGGGCCGGCGCCGCTACGGTCCCGATTTCACAAACTATACAGGCTGTAGGATTCGGCGTAACTACGGTCAGGTGGGTGACTGTAGCGGTCCCTACGTCTTTTCAGTGTAAATATGGCAAAAATAAAAAAGTAAATTTTTTTCTTAATGGTTTTTTAATAGTTTTGCAACTAATAAAAATATCAATATAGGGATTTAATATTCTTATTACTGGCAATTTTACGCAAATTAAAAAAAAAAGAATGCTCTAGCTCAATTAGAAGCAGAGATAATTTTTTTTTTATAAAAATTTGCCAATTGTTTATTTATAAAGATTAAGGAATCATATTTTTATCACAGCTAGTTTAATACTTGAAGTTTATGATTCCATTATATCAGAGATGAAATAAACATTTTGCAATGTTAAAAATTAATATGGAAGTAATCAAGATTGCTACTAGTTAAACAGAGTCACCTTTCCCGCCTTGCAAGAAAATTGATCTGGCGAGTTATAATTCATGTTCCGATTAAAAATTCATCGTATCTCGGTTTATTATTGTCCAATTTCGACGTTTTTTATTTTAAATCGGGGTAACGCGTGAACATAATAACAACTGTTGTATTTGTTTTTTAAAAGCTTTTTATTTAACAATAATTATTGCAAAAAAAAATTTTTCTCAACATGTTCTTTTAATTATTCATTTTAGCAAAAAGCTTTAGAAAAGAAGTTTGTTCGTCTTAAAAAAATTTACAATGTTTCATTTCACTGTTTTTATGATAAAATCAATATTTAGCCTGTTAAGTAAAAAATATTTAAAATATAGTCTTTATCGTTTGTAACCATATGAGACAATGATTATATTGAATTTAAATATTGTATCCCTAGTTATATAATTAAAAAATAATATTTTATTTAACTTTGTAAGTATTTATGAAAATATTTTAGAAAAATTTTATTTTTTACTTAACAGGCTAAATATTGATTTTATTATAAAAACAATAAAATAAAAAATTGTCTAATTGTTAAGACAAACAAACTTCTTTTAAGAGCAGGCCGGATTCGCTGTCCTTGTCTAATTGGCATTTTTGTTATTTACTCAAGTATTAATCGGTGTATCTGCAAATTGAAGGTTATGCGCAATAGATATTATTATTACAAATATTTATGCACAAGAAAAAAAAAATCTACCAATTTGTTTTTGAGAAAAGTAAGGAACGCCGAAGTAAAAGATTATGTTTATAATATTTTCGCGTTCCTTACTTTTCTCAAAAACAAAGCGATAGATTTTTTTTTTCTTGTGCATAAATATTTGTAATAATAATATCTATTGCGCATAACCTTCAATTTGCAGATACACCGATTAATACTTGAGTAAATAACAAACAACTCAATTGTTACTCGGTCGGTATCAGGTTCTACTCCGGCCTGCCGTTAAGATTTTTGCTAAAATAAAAAATTGTTTAAATATGTTAAAAATAATTTTTTTTTGCAATAATAATTGTTAAATTATGATTTTTAAGAAAACCAATATGATAGTTGTTATTTTTTTCACAAACTACCCCAATTAAAAAAATAAAAAGTCGAAATTTGTCCGTGATTAACGGAGATACAATGAATTTTTCATGAGAACGTAAATTTACGTATTATATGTGTTGAAATTCCAAAACAAATATGTTTTCAAAATTAACAGGCTTAATATTGATTTTATCGTGGAAACAGTGAAATGAAATATTGTTTATTTTTTTAAGACGAACAAACTTCATTCCTAAAGCCTTTTGGTAAAATGAATAATTAAAAAAACATGTTGAAAAAATTTATTTTTTGCAATAATTATTGTTAAATAAAAAGCTTTTAAAAAACAAATACAACAGTTGTTATTATGTTCACGCGCTACCCCGATTTAAAATAAAAAATGTCGAAATTGGACAATAATTTACCGAGGTACGATGAATTTTTAATCGGAACATGAATTAAACTCGCCAGATCAATTTTCTTGCAAGGCAGGAAAGGTGACTCTGTTTAACTAGTAGCAATCTTGATTACTTTCGTATTAATTTTTAACATTGCAAAATGTTTATTTCATCTCTGATATAATGGAATCATAAACTTCAAGTATTAAACTAGCTGTGATAAAAATATGATTCCTTAATCTTTATAAATAAACAATTGGCAAATTTTTATAAAAAAAAAATTATCTCTGCTTCTAATTGAGCTAGAGCATTCTTTTTTTTTTAATTTGTGTAAAATTGCCAGTAATAAGAATAAAGAGGAGCGCCTCGACGTTTTCGTATTCGTACCTTAACTCGCCGTCGAGGCGCTACCGCGCCTCTTGATCAAATCCCTATATTGATATTTTTATTATTTGCAAAACTATTAAAAAAACCATTGAGAAAAAAATTTACTTTTTTATTTTTGCCATATTTAGGTTGAAAATAATGAAATGGACACGATTTCACATCGAATCCATAAAATCTACGTTAATATCTAAATATGATATGATTATCATAAAGTCTCTACCATGACGTTTTTGAGTGAAATTTCTAAGTACATTTGACCTCTTTTAATAAACAAATAGAATATCTCATAAAATAATTAATATTTTTTGATGAAATTTTTATGGTAATTTAAGGATAATAAGAGGCACATTTTTGTTGAATTTACAAACATGTACATCCTTTTTTTTATCAAATGAAAAATATTTGAAATTCTCGCGATTTTCGATTTTTGTTTATCATTATTTATAAAAGTTATTAACCGATTTTGATCAATGACATCTCAAATTAATTGTCTTTGAAACACCTACAAATTGTATAATTTTTATATACTAAATCGCAAACAATTTCAAGCTATCTCAAAAAACAATGATTTTTACGAATTTTGCACTTTAAATCATTGTTTATAAATTTCTGACGGCTCAAATTTTTAGGGTCTCTCAAGAATTTCATTTCTAATCATCCAACAAAGCCATTTTTGGTGTCGGCATCTATTACTAATTACATTATGTATTTCGACTAATTCTACTGGACTATTATCCGCACCGATAAAATTAGTGTCATTGTCTGAATATAATTTAGACGTCCTTTCGTGACGTGCTATAAATCGGCGAAAACTTTGTAAAAACGACCGATGATCCATTGATGAAACTAATTCTGTGTACACAGTGTGGTCGACTGCGCAAGTATACAACCAAATCCATGCTTTTACATTACCTCGTAATATCACCGGTCCCGCGAAATTTATACCTGTGATTTCAAATGCGCGTGCATCACGAATACAATCAGCAGGTAAAGGCGCTAAAGGTGCGTCTAATGGTTTTGCTTGTTGTCTATTACAGTACATTACAGTACATACAGTACATTTTTTTTATTATACTACGAATAACTTTTCGCTCAGATAAAATCCGATAATTTTCGCGCAATATATTTATGAGCGTTTGAACGCCGATATGATTCATATTAACATGCGTTTCTCGTATTAATAATTTTATTTTTGATGGTTCCCATCTAAAGCTATTGGACATACAAAATTAAAATTATCTTTCCAATTAATAATTCTAGTTTTCATTCGTAATGTACCTTCTGAATCTTTACATACTAAAAGCTTATCTAATTTTTTGCAATAATAGTAATAATTTTCGCTCTGCGATATTTAATTCATTTACTGATAATAATTAAGAGTGATTTCTTTCATCTTTTGACATCATACAATTATATTTAAATTTTAATGACCAAGCAATAAATTTAATAAATCTTTGATAAGAAGAAAAAAATTTACTTAAATTGATAATATCAATATCGTCGTTTTCAAAATTTACCAACGTAAACTCTTTACATTTTAGCATTTCTGCGCATATTTTATTTTTATCAACAGGAAAACTTTTATTAGGCCATTTTTCTGCAGATTCATACAGCCAACTAGGTCCCTCCCACCACGTAATCAAGTAACTGTTTTGCCGTACGATGTACGATCCACGCGAGGAAAAATCTGACGGATTTTTCTCACTTGCTACATATCTCCAATCATCAATCAAACTTAATTTCCTAATTTCACTTACCCTGTTAAAAACAAATTTATTCCACTGTAATCTTTTTTATTCTACGCTAATATGGTAGTGGGATCGCTCCAGTAAGTAATGGGTAAATTGTTAATTTTTAAACTATCAATTACTTCTTTCATTAAACGACTACTAATCAAAGCGGCTATAAGTTCAAGACGCGTTATATCCGAGGTTATCGGAACAACTCTCGCTTTAGCGCTTAAAAGTTGTACGTTTATAATATCGCAAAACTCTGAACGCAAAAATATTACTGCCACATAGGCTAACCCGCTTGCGTCGCAAAACATATGTAACAAAAAATTATTATTACCAATTTTCTGGGAATTTTAATGTCTGCAAGTAAGTGCAAATCTTTATGCCACGAAATAAATGCATTTGTAGTGTCAATATCGACTTCGGTATCCCAATCTATTTTAGATTCCCAAAGCTTTTGTAATAATAATTTTGGCCGTAATATCACCGGACAAATAAATCCTATAGGATCGGAACACTTTATGAGTTGCCGCTAGAATAACGCGTTTCGTAATCACCTTTGGTAAACCATCTGAGGTTTCGATATTTGCTGAAAGAGAATCATCTTCTTTATTCCATAATAAACCAAGATCTGCAATCGTTTTTATTTCTGATTTATCGTTTGAAAATTCCCAACCTCTGAGATTAAATCCGCCAAGTAACATAATTTTAGTGCCCTCGTTAATAAATTTATTTAATTCGATTTTCGACTTTACACTTGTAATACAGTTATCAACGTAAAGTGATTCTAATAATTTTTCAATAGTTTTTTCGGAAAATGATATATTAAATTTACCGCTTATGACGTTATTCAAAGATATTGTATTACAGCACCTAATAAAAACGGACTCAAAGTGACACCAAATACTACACGTCGATGTTTATAAATAATTGTGTTATCATTGTGTTTCCATAAAAAACGTAAATAATCACGATCGTCTGGGTTCACGCTTATTTGTAAGAAAGCCTTTTCCATATCCGAAATAACGCCGATTTCTTTTTTTCTAAATTTATTTAAAAGTGTAGGTACTAATTCAATCGTATTCGGGCCCTTTTCTAAACATTCGTTTAACGATGGATATCCTTTTTCATGTGCCGACGCTTCATATACTGAGCGAACTTTCGTAGTGCTATTAAGCTTCACCACCGGCCGATGCGGTAAATATTGACAGTCGCACGCCATCCCGTTTTGTGGTACTATTTCAATTTTTCAATTATACCTTACTCTGGCCAGGTTTGAAAAATATTATGATATTCATCGTATAAGTTATTCGCTTTTAATTTTTTAATAACATTATCTAATCGTTTTCTCGCAGATTCAAAATTATTAGAAACTTCCGCATGGTTTTCAATCCAAGTTTTACGACGTGACGACCGTCCGAGTCAAAATTAACTGTTTTCAAAAATTATCCCTGGTAGAAATTTTCATTATAAATTGGTCATGTTTTAACCATTTTTTTCAAAATTTGTTAACAACAATCACTAGAAAATGATCAATTTATCTACTAATAGCCGACGATTAATGGTCAAGAACTAGCAAAGAAAAGTCAATCACCAAATAATAATTTTACTAAATACATACTTTATTTATTTTTAAAAAATGAAATTGAATAAAAATAATCACTTTAAATCAAATTAATAGTGTATTTCTTTCCTAACCAGACATATTTTTACATTGTAAAGTATATCTTTATATTATACTCGTAAATAATCTTTCCTTGACCTGGAGGTTATCCTGGCCACCTGCACATCATCTCCAGGAAGTGACTAAAATTTCTATATTTTCAACTATAATACTAGATGTACTTCCCCGTAGTTAATACCTCGTTGACCTGGAGGTTGGTCTCATCACCTAAAAATCAGTCCAGGAAGAGAATGATATTTTTGGATTTTCGATTATAATACTAGATGTACATAATACTAGGTGAGCTAGTATTATAATTAAGTATTCAGAAATATGAGTCACTTCCTGCAGATGATGTCCAGGTGTCAATGATGATCTAGGTTGACGTAACATCGTCTAAGAAGAAGTACAGCTAATAATGAAATTTAATATTCAGAAATTTTAGTCTCTTCCTGTAGACGATGTTCAGGTAACTAAAGTGACCTCCAGGTTGACATAACATCATCTACAAGTGAGTACAGCTGGTATTATAATTGGAAATTAGAAAATATCAGTCACTTTCTGTACATGATGTCCAGGTCTCTAAGGTGATCTCTAGGCTGCCGTAACATCATCTACGAGGAAGTGCAGTTAGTATCGTTATTAAAAATTTAGACAATCTAGTCACTTTAAGTAGGCTAAACTGGCCTTCAGGTTAATGAAACATGATTTTCGAAAAAGTGCAGCTAATATTCAACTAGCATCAGAAAAATTAACTGCTGTAATACGTAAAATAAACGCACTTATTTGAAGAAATAATAATGCTATTAAGAATAGTTGAAATTCAAGTGGTATCATTATAAAAATTTATTCTAGACATTAAAAATGAACATTACATCACATACCAATATTATATGGTTAAATCAAACTAAATTTTAAAAGTTTGAACCATCTATTTATTATATTTTAATTCTAATTATCAAAACTAGAATATGGGTACCAATATATGTCAATATACTAAAGTATAAATCTATTATTTCACTAACTTTCGATCAGTTTTTGATTATATTTATTGATAAAAAAAACTGGTTACTAAATGATGAATGACTATTTTTAAATGGTCTATTTTCTACCAGGGATCCTGTACTCTTTTATCGTGCTGTTGTTTATTTTCCTTTTCTATCGGATCACAAATGCCTAAAATATCTAAGCTCCATAAGTCAGAAATGTTCGCGTCGCGTAAAAACGTAACTGTCAAGATGCGTACTCGTTAAATTCGTTTTACCCATAATTGTTTAACCTAATCGATTTCTATGTCAAGCGGGCGCAAAATTGGCGCATGCTCATTCGCACTCTGGCCGGAATCCCTATTTTGCACCCTTGGTACACAATGTACTATTTTAATTCATACTGTTCTCCCGTATTAAGTTTAGCAGCTATATCCACTTCAATGAGAACATCAATAGGATCGTTGTTATCATATTGATCACTTAACCTTATATTCATCGCTTCTAACTCACGATATCATTCGTCCTTTTTTACGCTCTGTATTTTATTACTAATAATATCTTGACCCATCGCAACAAAGCTACAAACAAACGTTTTATCAAGATCTTTTAAACGTACGCGGTAAATATTATGGTTTTGAATATCAGTTTCAGTACCACCAAATATTGTAAGTATAACTTTGCGCTCATCGAAAGGCTCATAATTCAGTTCTTTAGCAAGATCATTGCGCATGTACGATCTCTGTGACCCGGTATCAATAATAGCGCGGACAACTTTTTCTCGCGTCTCAGAATAAATTTTTACTTGTAATGTCGGTACAAATGATTCCGGAAAATCTGAATAATTCACGAGAGTATTTTTTTCAACGGTTTTTCATCAATAGACATCGTATTATTTACATTTGTCTCGCATATTAACTGCGTATGATTTTTTGAACATTTATCACATTTTACTTTTATCTGACATTTCGTTGAAATATGACCTTGCTTTAAACCCTTATAACAACTATTATTTTTAGCAATTTCTTTACGTTCAATAATCGAAATATTGCTCGCTTTATAGCACGTCGCATTTTCATGTTCTTGTCTACAAAATATACAAACGTTACCTCTAACTTCATTATTTACAAGCGTGCTAGCAGTTGCGACTTCCTTCGATTTTTTTTGCTTGGCTCGTGAACACTTTATCCGTTTCTGGTTGAAGGTTAAATCCTGATACAGCCATATTTATTCTTTCTTCATTTTCTAGTTCTGCCCGTATAAAGTCAAGTAAACTCATAAGCAAATCTTTTGATACGCCGTGTGCTGTAATTGCGTCGTTCGCGCCATTATTTACTTGCTGATACGCAGAATTTCGAAAAGCCGTTGATCGCTGCCAGGTTCGCAGAATTTCCTCCGGCAACGATGATTCTACAAGCGGGTACAACATCGTTGCACATATCAGTCGTCACACCCAATGATTCGAACACTCGTATTTGCTTTTCAAGATGATCATAAAAAATTGTCAAAGATGAAATTTGCAATATTCTGAGAATTCTTCATTATTAAACCGAGTAATTCGGGCACATAATAATCAACTAACAAATTGTCTCTACCATAGCGATTTTTAAGACTATTAATAACTTTGCCGTGGTTTTCACCCGTAGGTGGGTAACTTTTTACTAATTCGTATACTCTTGAATTTTCAACCATAAAACTAATTAATAATTGAAACTTGTCTTCTTTCAATAACATTTTATCTTCGTGGATTTTTTAAAATTGTGCCCAAAACTGAAGCCATTCTTTTATACTTCCAGAGAATTTCGGTAACTCTAAATTTTTATATTTAAGAGAATTCTTGGAATCGACAACAGTTGACCCCGTTACGAGGTTCGCACTCGGTACTATGGCTGCCGGTGCAGAGCTAGCATGTATTTTGGCTAGTAAAAATCTTTAACGATATTTATCGTCTGCGTCTATCTCTGTTTGAAACTCTGCGTCCGTTGTAGTACTTTTTTCTAACATGAGATTTAAAAGCTCTTTAAAGGCTTTTTCTAACTCCGTAATTTTTGCTTCCAACAATTGAAAAGCCACATATTTGTCTTGGTCGTTGGAGTCATTATCCGAAAGTTTAGCATTAAAATTATTAATCACTCTGGTAAATGTTGCGCGATGAATTCCTCGAACACGCTTTGCGGCGTCCATTTTTACAACTAATTTTTACACAAAAAAAGGCAAAGTATCTCACTTTTTCGTACATTTTTTTATCACCGCGTCCTATCACGGTCGCCACTATGTGAAAAATTTAACGTGCCACACAACACAATACAGACGGGTGATTAAAGTAGTTTATTAAAATAAAGTTAGAGAACACATATAATCGTTTTAATATAATTTATTGTTGGCTTTATACAAGAAAAGACGGAAGCGTCGGTCGCCTATTGAAATACACTAGTAGACGAGTTTTGTACCAGCGTATTATCAGCTGATTGTTTTTACTACTTTATCTTTTGTGTTAATAATTATCTGACAAATTTTCAATCGAGAGAAAATAACCCAATCAGCCAAATTATCAGAAGAAAATTTTTTTAAATTCAAGAACGTCCGTTCTAAACGTAATTACTCATAAAAAATGAATAAAGTACTCTTATTCAAAATTTTGTTTTACAAATGATTGTTTAATTATATAATTAATTGTAAAAGCCAGAAATTATTGTCTTAAATTGCTATTTTATTTAAAAATTTTGAGCGCATAACTGATAAGTAAGCGCAAAAGCTGTAAAATAAAAAATATTAAATTTTTTAATATTGGTAAATACATTGCTATGAAAATGTTTATTATGAAAATTCTAATCTTTCTTAAGAGCAGGTCGAGTATATCTGTCTTTTTCTAATAAAAGAATTGATTTTTTTACAAAAACTAATGATTTTAGCAAAAAATTAAGCGAAAGCCACATCTTGTATAAAAAAAGGAAAATTTTCATTGATGAGAAAGAATTGATTTTATTGCCTCGTTCACAAGAAAACTTTGAAAAACTGAAAGATCTTTAAAAATCCACGTATAAAACAGATACAAATGACTTTAAAAAGAAACATCAAAATTCTATCAAACAATAAAATCATACCATTTTTTGAATATTTTTTATAGTTTAAAAAAACATTCAAAAAATATAAATAAAACGAAAAATAGTGTTTATATATATATATATATATATATATATATATATATACTATTTTTACTATACTTATTTTTTCATTCATAGAAAATCGTTCGTAAAATCTATACGAATTTATTATAATTGAGAAAGAAACATTAATTTTCTATTTAAAATAAATATTAGAGAATAGCATACGATAACTTTGGTTGGAGTAGCGTAATCATTTTTACATAAAAAATAGAAAATATGTATTTGTTGTCGTTATTTTATAATCGTTGTCTTAAGAGCATGACGAAGCTGTCCACCTTCTAATAATATTTCCAATATTAAGTTGTGAATAAACGATGTGTTTAATTGAGTTTTTTTGCTATAAAGAAAAAATTTGTAAGATTAAACTCTAGTGCGGACAACTTAAGAAAACCACCAAAATATTATACACACAAAGTTATAATAAAAACTTTCAATATATCGTATTTTAAGGTTAGATTTGTCGAGTTTGATATCTAATTTCCAATCCAAGCTCATAAAAAAATAACAAGTCCAAATGATTTTTTAGGACAAGTCATTATATTTGTTTAATTTAAGAATTTAAAAAGATATCGATAAAATAAAAAAAGCAAAACTCGATTGCTGCAGCTCTGACATGCCGTTAAATACTAAACTAGTACTCTAAATAATATTACATACATTAATGGTGTTTTAAAACCCTTTATTATAACCAAAAAAACACTTTTTATTATCACTGCATGTATACAAAAACCACGTTTACACCGGTATACATTTACGTATATTATGAGAGGCCGTGAATATAGAACTGATATAGACGCGTAGACAGACACTGCAAGAAAGTGTTTGCGTCACGGTCAAGGTGCGGACTGGCGTAGCTATGGCGCTGATTCTACGAACTATACGGACTGTAAGTTTTGGCGTGAATACAGTCAGGTGGACGTCTGTAGCAGTGCCCATGTCTTTTCAGTGTAGTTACAATTTTAGAAAATTTCAAAGATTTAGAAAATAATTTTAATTTTTTTTTTATTTTACGCAAAGTACTCGATAGATTTGTTCTTATATTTGCAGGAAAATTATTTGCGACTGTCAAAAGTAGTGATATTTTATAAAACTGATTAGTCTAGCGTAGTTTTAATTTTTGAGCATTTTGAAAATTGAAAACAATTTTGAAAAAAAAAATTATTTTATTTAGCCAATTAGATTTTGAAAACTACTCAATAAATTTGCTTGAAATTTCACACACAATCTATTTTTTTGTCTAACTAGGCGGGAAACTATTGAAAATTGGTTTTCTTAGTGTAGTTTTAATTTTATATAATTTTTAAAATTTTGAAATAAATTTTTATTTTTCATTTATCTATTTTACGTAAAATACTCGATAGATTTGCTCTAAAATTTGTATACAAGCTATTCGTTACAGTCTTTGTAAAAAAAGTTTTTTTAATAATAATTTTCTTAGCGTAGCTCTTCGATTACTTCTTCTGATTTTTTATTTAATGCTCTCATTAACTCTTTTCTTCCTTTCTCACTTCCTCTCTTTTCTAGTATCTCACCCTGATACTCATTTTTACACTATTTTCATGTATCCCTCTTTCTCTCACTCTTTCTATTTCCTATCACTTACTCACTCTTACTCTTTCCCTTCTTAATTTTTCTCGAATAGGAATTATGTTTTTTACATTTAAATCACATTTGAAAGAATAAAATAAAATTACTTTAACTCAATGAGCTCTATAAGAAAGCATTGCGCCAAAGCACTTGGCAGCGTTTTTTATAATTGGAAAATAAATTTTTAATTAAATAAATTTAATTAGAATAATAAGTATTTCCAAGTTTTTGCAAAAATTCACATGAACAATTAGAAGTCTTGTTTCAGCCAAGTATTTTATATATATACAGATGTATATATACAGACAAACTACATTACAGCCACATGCTCAGAAGCCACTGCGCACCTACATACTACAACAGTTTCGGTCGCTTCACTGTCTGCTGCATGTTCCGCGTATATCTATATATACTCAGTATGCCTAACCTCTGTTATTATACATCAAACATTGTTAGACACGACTGTTAAAATTATAAAATACGCACACATGATAATTACACATGTTTTTTTTATATCAATTATCATTTGAATATTTACTGTATATCCTATGTTACCAGCTATAGGATACATATGTTCGGTTTTTTCACATTTCTTGTATACATACACAATTTTTTTTAACTCACGATATTTTTTTCACGACACTAACAACACGCTTTTAGACACTTTAGAAATAAAAATACAATAAAATAATTGAATATTCATGTTCTTTTTTTGTTTCTTTACACGTTTTATTTATTTGAATTAGTAAATAAAACGAATTATTTATCCTATGTTAACCGCTATAGGACTTTTATTTGCGATTCTTTCTCTCTCTCTCTCTCTCTCTCTCTCTCTCTCTCTCTCTCTCTCTCTCTCTCTTCTCTTTCACGTTCTCGACGTATACTATAGTTGCTTGCGCATACGCGCTACAACAAACTAAAGCATCGAATGACTTTTCACTAGAAGTCGTTTTCGATGTATTTTTTTACTTAAAAATGAATTTTTATCTTTTTGGGATGGCGAAGTTCCGGCCGGGCATGAAAGAAAATCGTATACGCTCCGCGACACGAAAAAGGCTCATCATACACGGAGCGAACAAATCGGGAATACTTCCTTGCGCCCTCTACTGCTATAGTTCCGTACACATGTTTTTGGAAATAGACCTTGTGTATAAGCAACGATTCCATAACCCATCGGGAAAAAGTCCGAACGCTTATAGGAAAAAGTCCGAACGCTTATAGAGCTTTTGGACTTTTTTCCGATGCCTTATGGAATCGTTGCTTGTACGCAAGGCCTATTTCCAAAAACGTGCGTACGGAACTGTAGCAGTAGAGGGCGCAAGGAAGTATTCCCGATTTGTTCGCTCCGTGTATGCGCGTGTTTTGCTTTGCGAGGCGTCAGCTCGCAGGCTGACGCCTCGCAAAGCAAACTTACACGCGCATGTAATGAGCCTGTTCCATACCTCGGAACGTAATATACTATTATTTAATCATTTATTCAATTTAAAACTATAAAAAAGCAATTAAAAAAATGGTATGGTTTTATTGATAGAATTTTGTCGTTTCTGTATATAGTAATTTTTATCTTTTTTTATACATCAATTTTTAAAGATTATTTTTTGAACATTTCTTACTAATAAACATTTTTAATTCGTTTATCATAGAAAATTAAATTTTTATATAAATTTATTAAGGAAAATTAGAATTTTCATAGTAAACATTTTCATAGCAATATATTTACCAATATTAATAAATTTAATATTCCTTATTTTACAGCTTTTGTGTTATGCACTCAAAATTTTTAAATGAAATAGCAATTTAAGACAATAATTTCTGGCTTTTACAATTAATTATATAATTAAACAATCATTTGTAAAACAAAATTTTGAATAAGAGTACTTTATTGACATTTTATGAGTAATTACGCTTAGAGCGGACATTCCTGAATTAAAAAAAAAATTTCATCTGATAATTTGGCTGATTGGATTATTTTCTCTCGATTGAAAATTTGTAGGATGATTATTAACACAAAAGATAAAGTAGTAAAAACAAGCAGCTAATAATACGCTGGTAGAAAACTTGTCTACTAGTGTATTTAAATAGGCGATCAACGCTTATGTCTGGCTCTTGCGATACACACTTCATTGCATCAGCTGACGATCTTTCCCCCGTCATATAGCTAGTTGACGTTTTTATTTATTCAAAATATCAGGTAAACTAATCATCTGATAAATTTTCAAGTGCAAGGAAATCACTGAAAATAAATTTTTTTTTACATGTTCATGTGCCCAGCTGACGTATAATCTTCCATGTTATTTCCAGCTGACGTTTTTTTTTTATCAAAGTACAGTTTTAACTATCATTTGACGAAATTTTAATTGGAAGGAAATGACAAAATATTTTTTTTATGTGTTTGGGAGGCTATTGTGGTCCCAACCCACCCATGGTGCGCCAGCTGACGTTCACTAAGCTACATAATACAATTTTTTTAGCCAATTCACAAGTTTTCAGTCGAGAGAAAATTGGTCACCGAAATCGGTCACTGGCTCCCGGACTATTAATTATTTTCTTTCTTCCTCACTCCCTCTCTTTCCCTTTATCTCACCCTGATACTCATTTCTACACTATTTTCATTTATATCCCCCTCTCTCTCTCTCTTTTCTTTTTTCCTAATCACTCTCACACTTACTCTTACTCTTTTTTCCCCTTCTTAATTTTTTTCAAATAGGAATTATGTTTTTTACATTGAAATCACATTTGAAAAAATAAAATAAAATTACTCTAACTCAATGAGCTCTACAAGAAAGCATTGCGCCAAAGCACTTGGCAGCGTTTTTGATTTCTATACAGAAAGAAGTAATGTATTAAGGGTATGGTTTCACGCTACTTTACCGATCGAAAATTATAATTTTATAAAATTACAATTTTTGAAAAAACTATACATTGGAATGAGTTTTCCTTTGATAGATCACTTCATTTAATTTCGATGAAGGGCGGAAACTCTAAAAATTAGCGGAAAAAAGCGTTAATCGAAGATAATTAGAAAAACAAATTTCTCAGTTCGAAAAAATCAAATTTCTCAAAAACGGTGTTTCGTAGGGAAATTTCCTATTCAGAATCATTTTATCTTTGAAAAATAAAGGGCGGAAACTTGGTTTGATAAATCATATCGCAAAAAAGCAAAATTACATTTTTCTAAAAAGATGCGATCAGCTGTAAGAATACAATGGCCGTGCAAGAAGCCATGTTTCATAGTTGGCATCAATGCTAATGTAGTTTGGTACGCGCCAACTTCAAATTCGAATTTTAAATGTAAATTGAATTTGTTTTATATGTACAATTTCTACAAATAAACACTTTTTCAACATAAAACTGTTTTATTTTATTTAAAACATAAATATGTAAAAAATTTAATATTATAAGAGAGAATAATATAGTTTACATCATTTGCGAACTCATTATTTTTTTTTTAATTTTCATTATAGCAAAATAAGTAATCTATTCGTTTCTTTGTTTGAAACAAAAATTTTTTTTGAATGACTTTATTGAATTAGCGAAACTTTGGCATATCCTAACCTTTTTAGAATGAAAATATGTTTTGAAAAGCGAATGATAAGGATTACTTAATTTTATTGCTAATATAATTTTATTATATAATATAATCTCATCAAATATTATTTTATATTATCGTTCTTTAAAAATAAACAGTTGTAAATAATTTTATTAAGATAAGCCCATATGGAAAAAATTTCTGGAAATAATTGTAAATAAGTGTTACTAACTGTAAATAACTGTAAATAACTATAAATATTCAGTTGTTTATATTTATTTACAGTTATTTAAATTTATTTATTTTTTTTACAATTATTCACATTTATTTACGATTATTTATATTTTTTCATAGTTTTTTACAGTTTTTTGAAAAAATAACATTTAGTTAAAATGATAAGTATTATAATGCATAAATAAAACTGAAGTTTTAAGGTTCAATATGTACATTTATTTATGATTTAATTTATTTACAAAATTCAAAAACTAATCATTCATTTCTATCAAATTGAATTCTTTGTCAAATAAAAGAAAGTTTTTTTGCAGTTTGTGTTTTACGGAGAGTCTTGTTCATTTATCTTTAAAAAAATTTTGTCAAAAAAAATATATTTCAAAATCTTTTCTATTCTTTTTATATTTATGTTTGATTGATAAATCTATATATAACATGAATGTAAAATTTAAATTCCGAATAAAAAGATAAATATTAGGAAAATAATGAATTTGAAAAATAGATTTCTACAAATTTTTTCAAAAATAATATTATGAATTTTATTTTATACTCATTACACTAAGATTAAAAAAATTAAGTGATTTTTCTCACGTTTTTTCAAAGTCTTATCTTAATAAAATTACTTATGACTGTTTATTTTTCAAAAACCATAATTATCAATAAAATTAAGTAATCCTTATTATTCGCTTTTGAAAACATTTTCATTCTAAAAAGGTTAGGATATGCCAAAGTTTTGCTAATTCAATAAAGTCATTCAAAAAATATTTTGTTTCAAACAAAGAAACGAATAGATTACTTATTTTGCTATAATGAAAATTAAAAAAAAAATAATGAGTTCGCAAATGATGTGAACTATATTGTTTTCTCTTATAATATTAAATTTTTTACATATTTATGTTTTAAATAAAATAAAACAGTTTTATGTTGAAAAAGTGTTTATTTGTAGAAATTGTACATATAAAACAAATTCAATTTACATTTGAAATTCGAATTTGAAGTTGGCGCGTACCAAACTATACATTAGCATTGATGCCAACTATGAAACATGGCTTCTTGCACGGCCATTGTATTCTTACAGCTGATCGCATCTTTTTAGAAAAATGTAATTTTGCTTTTTTGCGATATGATTTATCAAACCAAGTTTCCGCCCTTTATTTTTCAAAGATAAAATGATTCTGAATAGGAAATTTCCCTACGAAACACCGTTTTTGAGAAATTTGATTTTTTCGAACTGAGAAATTTGTTTTTCTAATTATCTTCGATTAACGCCTTTTTCCGCTAATTTTTAGAGTTTCCGCCCTTCATCGAAATTAAATGAAGTGATATATCAAAGGAAAACTCATTCCGATGTATAGTTTTTTCAAAAATTGTAATTTTATAAAATTATAATTTTCGATCGGTAAAGTAGCGTGAAACCATACCCTTAAGGACATGACGGAGCTCGCTACCTTCTAAAATAATTCATTAATATTTTAATTCCAAGTTCACGAGTAAACGGTACGTCAGATCGAGTTCTTTCATTACAGTAAAAAAATTTGTAATATTAAATTTGAGTGCGGACAACTTACAGAATTTACCAAAACACGGTACATAAAAAGTTATAAATAATTTTTCGGTATATAGTATTTTGAGGTTAAGTTTATCGAGCTTGATATCTAATTTCCATTCCAAGCTTATAAAAAGATAACAAGTCCAAATGATTTTTTATTTTAACAAAAATTATTGTATTAACATAGTTTTAGTGCGGACAAGTCATTGCAATTGTTTATTTAAAAAGATTTCAATAAAATAATAAAAGCAAAATTTGTGTACAGCAGCTCCAACATCCCGTTAATGTTTTTCTCTTTAGTGGATTTTTAGGTTAAAAAACTATAGAATTTCTTTAAAAGTACTAAAATATAGCTTTTAAATTTATTGATCTTTCAGTAGTAAAAAAGATTTTTTTTTCCAACTACTGCGAATACCGAGTTCCAATTAAAACCTCTAATAAAAATTTTTATAAATTTTTTAGAATTTTTCGATTGGAAATGGGTTTTGGTGGTACTTTTGGTAGATTATTTTTTTACTAATAAAAAGATTACAAAAAATTACGTTAGTATGAGAAATTTCGAATGAGTGTTATCATTTTGCTGCACCTAAACTCCACTTTTTACCAAATAATAAATCCATTTTTTGGAGAGCTTTCGTAGAAATAGGCGTTCACGGTTGAAAACGATTGTGTAGTCTGTTAACATTTCTGTCTATTACTAAATTGTCTGTTGAAGCAACAGACAAGGATGTGCCGATTTAATAGACTTTCTGTCAGTTGATTCTGAAAGTGTCCTGTATTATACCAAGTGTAAAAATTTAACAGACATTTTTTTGTTAAATCCTTTAAAGACATTTTGTTTGTCAAAGTAACAGACATTTTTGTCTGATAACTGTTTTTAATAGACCTCGTCTGTTAATATTTCAAACCGTGTTATAGCGGTACTTTTAATTTAAAAATTTTACGGTGATCAAAAACTTAAACACATTTTTATTGATTTATAAGTGGCTCAAATGAGTGCCATCTATGTTTTGCATCTTAACGGTAGGCCGGAGTAGAACCTGATACCGACCGAGTAACAATTGAGTTGTTTGTTATTTACTCAAGTATTAATCGGTGTATCTTCAAAATAAAGGTTGATCGCAATAGATATTATTATTATGAATATCTATGCACAAGAAAAAAAAAATCTACCGATTTGTTTTTGAGAAAAGTAAGGAACGCCGAAGTAAAAGATTATGTTTATAATATTTTCGCGTTCCTTACTTTTCTCAAAAACAAAGCGATAGATTTTTTTTTTCTTGTGCATAAATATTTGTAATAATAATATCTATTGCGCTTAACCTTCAATTTGCAGATACACCGATTAATACTTGAGTAAATAACAAAAATGCCAATTAGACAAGGACAGCGAATCCGGCCTGCTCTTAATGCTTAAAGTGTAAATTAAGGGTTTCGTCATTAAAACTCATCTCGGTAGAGATTTCGCTCAACATACAGCCTTAGTGGTAATTTTACTTGAAATTCAAGTTATATATATGGAAAGTTTAAATGAAATTATTACGTTTTATTTGTAATACAAACCAATACCTTACGTTTATTTATAATATTTATTATTGTATCGCTTTAGAGCTTCATCACTCTTTTGTTCGATATACATAACAAAATTTTTTGGCATTGGTTTAAAAAATATGTAAAGGTGAAGAATTAAAAAAAACATTTCAATCTAAAAAAGTTTTAACCGGAAAAAGTACTGCAAAGACAGTATTTGGATTGAAAGCTCCATAATGCTCCATAATGCTTCTTTTAATTCTTATTTTTTTTTTAATTAAGGATCAACTGTCCTAATATTATTCTTTGATGACTTTAGCAAAAATATTTTTCTGTTTTATTTCCTTCGACTATTATCTAAAACATAATAAATTATGATTTTTAAGAACAGGCCGGATTCGCTGTCCTTGTCTAATTGAGTTTTTTGTTATATACTCACGTATTAATCGATGTATCTGAAAATTGAAGGTTAAGCGCAATATATATTATGGAACGCAAAAATATTATAAACATAATCTTTTACTTTAGCGTTCCTTACTTTTCTCAAAAACAATGTGATAGAATTTTTTTTTCTTGTGCATAAATATTCATAATAATAATATCTATTGCGCTCAACCTTCAATTTTCAGATACATCGATTAATACTTGAGTAAATAACAAAAAACTCAATTAGACAAGGACACGAATTCGGCCTGCTCTTAATGTTAGTACAAATATAGAAAATAGAAAATTCAATAATATTAATTAGATTAAACTTCTATTTCATTTGATTTTATTTTAAATTTTATCGTATTTTTAAAGATTGCATTTTTCTATTAAAAAAAAACAGCAGATGCATTAACTAAATAAATTTTTAATTGAAAACATTAAGTTTTAAGCTTCTTAATTTTATTCTAAATCTAACAAATATAAAATAATAAAAACTAAACTCTTATCGAATATCATGCATATAATTATTACAATCATATATGTGTTACACACAAAAATTGTAAGTAATTAACGTAAAAGTAAGAATAAAAGTAATATTACAGCTATAAACTTGCCAGGCCCACTTTACAAAAGTTAAATATATCATTAATGTTATAAAATTAGATTTGTTCATTGGATACTAAATTGTGAAAATTAATATATATTTTGAATTTCCTTACGAGATTCTAAAAAGTCAATCCTAAAAAATGTTTTAAATGGATGTGTGTTCACCAAGAAATATAACTTTTGAAGGGTGGGCCTGGCAAGTTTATAGCTGTAATATTACTTTTATTCTTACTTTTACGTTAATTACTTATTATTTTTTTAAAATTTTGTTGAAGATAGTTTTATATTTTCAATAACATTTTATATGGCTTTTTTACACTTTATTTTTAACAAAGGAATTTTTTATTGATTCATTATTATCATCAAAATATAGGTACAATATCATTTGTAAGTATTATTTTAAATCATATTAAAACTTGACCACACATTATTGATTTCAGTATTTTTTCAAGTGTATTTTTGTTATAATTAAATTCCCACTTTTTTATTATCTATAATATTAAAGACTTTTTTTTAGAGATATAATAGATTTTTTATAGTTGATTGTATTAAATAAGTTTAAATTTTTGACAAAATATTTTTTATTTTTGAGATAGTGAAAGAGATTTTTTTGAAGCTAACTTGCCGTAATTTTACCTTTTTAAAGGTTTTTTGGGGAGAAATCACAACTTTTTCAAAGTCGAAAATTCTTATCTCAATAAATTTATTAACTTTACCGATAATCTGATACTTTAATATAATAACACTGATTTTATAGCTAATTGTATCAACCTAATTTTTATATATTTATTATTATTATAAAATATTTGTTTTCGAAAAAATTTGAATCTTATTTTCTTCCACACTTTCAAATTAATCAACATATTTGTCTAAATATCGTATGAAAAACTAATTAATTAATTAAAAATGTTTTAAAATATGCAAAGATTACTTTTTCATTTGTTGTTGTTTTCATTTTTAAGTACCAAATCGGTATTACCGACTTTTGAACTTCGCCGCTTTCAACTGTTGAATTTTATGTACGGGACGTTTTACTACGCACGCGCGAACTGATCACATGAACGCTCGTGATTTTGCGGCAGCTCGTCAGCTATATAGAACAAGACACTAAATTCTTATATTGCTTATTTACGCGATGTCTTTATACATTTAGCATGTTCTGAAAGCATTCGTCTGAATACATGCGTTCATTATTAAAAAATATAACTCGTATTCTCTTTCTTTTTCTCACTCTCTTTCTCTCTCTCACTTATTAGCAATCGCACAACTCGTATTCTGTCTCTTTCTCTCACATCAGACGAAAAACTCTCCGTCGTTCTCTAACATCCGCCGGAAATCTGAAACAACCCGAAATAGAAAAGAAATCGACAGACTAACCTGTGATAATATAAAAAAATCATGAAAACTTGACTTTTGGCCATGTGTTTTTGTTGTCAGATAAAACATTAGATCATTTTATGTATACTTGTTAATCAAATAATATGTAAATATTGAAACATAATCATTTACTCAAAGTTTTAATCTTTGAACATCACAAATTCAAAGTAAATAGGGAAAGCCGTAGCGCTAACATGCCGTAAGGAGTGCTACCGTGCTCCCTGATACATATTTCAAAAATGTTTGATTCGGTGGCGCCAGATGACGCCACGATTCTTTCTAGGTACATATTTGAACTAACATTAGAAACCATAATTTATTATGTTTTAGATAATAGTCGAAGGAAATAAAACAGAAAAATATGTTTTTTTTTCGCATAAAAAATACAAGATCGTTAAAAAGTTAAATTTGTTTATATCTGTGGACCAGTACAGTATTTATGCCCAAAACTCTGGCTTTTTCCATTGTTTGGTACACAAAACTTGTCAGAGAAGTTTCATCGAAATTCATGTTCCGGAGACATGACACTCTCCTGATAAGTGACGCATTCAAGAGATAATTCACATCCGGTAATTACTCCCAATATTTGTACGCAAAAACGGTGAGCGAATACGTGATAGTATTAAATATTAGATTTCGCAATTTGACTTCAATACATATTAGATACTTTGAATCCAATCGTAATGTTCACATTTTAAATTAAATTAAAGAGATTAAATTAAAACATTCATGATGTCTTTTCAAATTTTTTAAAAACAAGTAAACAATATTTTGAGCAATGTAATATAATTATGGAGCAAAATATTAAAAATTCTACAGTAGTTTAGTATCAACATAAAGATCAAAAAATATTTTCACGTATTGAATAGCTATATTCGCAGTGCATATTTAACAAAATGCTGATGATAGTATTATACTGTTAATACAGGATAGTCATGGAGTTTACAAGTTTAACACATTTTTGTTGTTTAGTCTAGTTTAATAATTTTTATTAACAATAAAAATTGTACATCAATTAAAGACTGACGTATACATCAACTTTTTAATGTAAATACAATTAAAAATTAAAATATAATAAAACTTTAAGGATAAGACATGAATTTGCCTTTATTTTGAGAATTACCCATATATCGATGTGCTTTATTAATGTGAGTTCCCTTGTTTCTCACTCGCAACAAATTCGTCTGGCAGAAGAAGAGGAAGCACTCGAGCGAAAAGTTGGTGAATATGACTTACTTAGAGATGTCATATTGAGAATAGTCACTGTATTAACCTTATATGAATATCGCGCTCCCGAATGTAAACTACGCTTGAAGGTAAAACGACTTTTTTATCTATATATTTATAGCATATACAATGCGAAGTTACCAAATTTATTTTATAAATGAACGAGTCAAGTACAAGCTAAGATGTCAATGTTTTGATTTTAGTTGTTTAGGGATGAAACTCTCTGAATATTATGTAATGTAATTTTCTAAATATAAGCAGGATAAGAACTTTTTTAATATCTTTTCATTTAGTCATTTATAAATAATTAAATTAATAATTTATTTTAAATATAATTCAATAATAATTAAATGGCTTTTACTTTTTTTGCTTTTATCTTAGAAAAACAGAGACGCTGCCTAGTACTTTGGCGCAATGCTTTCTCATAGAGCTCATTGAGTTCAAGTAATTTGATTTTATTTTTTTAAATGTGATTTCAATGTAAAAAACATAATTTCTATTCAAGAAAAATTAAGAAGGGAAAGGAAGAGTATGAGTGAGAGTGAGAAAGTGATTAGAAAATAGGAAGAGTAAGAAAGAGGGATAGTTGAAAATAGTGTAAAAATAAGTATCAGGGTGAATAGTATAATAGAAGGAAAGAAAGGAAGTGAGAAAGAAAGAAAAGAGTTAGTGAGAGCAAAAAAATCAGAAGAAGCGATTGAAGAGCTACGCTAAAAAAATTATTATTCAAATTTTTCTTTTATAAAGACTGTAGCGAGTAAATTGTATACAAATTTTAGACCAAATCTATCAAGTAGTTTACTTAAAAAAAATTAAAAATTAAAATTTTTTTCAAAATTTTAAAAATCACATTAAATTATAACTACACTAAGAAAACTAATTTTCAATAGCTTCCCACCTAGTTAGACACAAAAATAGATTTTATGTGAAATTTGAAGTAAATTTATCGAGTAGTTTTCGAAATCTAATTGGCTAAATAAATAAAAATTGTTTTTAATTTTCAAAATGCTCAAAAATTAAAACCATGCTAAGAAAATCAGTTTCCAAAAGTTTTCCTCCTTTTGGCAGTCGCAAATAATTTGCATGCAAATTTTAAAGCAAATCCATTGAGTACTTGATGTAAAATACAAAAAAAAAATGAAAAATTAAGATTTTTTTAAATTCTTAAAATGGCTAAAATCAAAACTACGCTAAAAAAAACAATTTTCAATAGCTTCCACACCAGTTAGACAAAGAAATAAATTTTATGCAAAATTTGAAGCAAATCCATCGAGTAGTTTTCGAGATCAAACTGGCGTAATGACTACATACACACACACGCACATGCACACATACATACAGACATTTTCTGGAAACCACTTATTTCTACACCTCGAGTCTATATATGTACAAATTAATGAAAAAAAAGAAAAAAATTTTTTTTATTAATACGTTTTCTCTATGAGAAAGCAAGAAGAGATACGGTAACTAATGAAAATAAAAGTCTAATTATAGAATTGAAAAATTTTTTAAATAAACCAAGTTTGATCTAAAAAGAAAAATTATTCATGTTTTTGAAATTTGTGGGTAATCGTGTACGTGATTCAAAAACAATCTGTATGTAGCTTTATTCTTGTTTTATTAGTAAAATTTTTTTTTACCTTAGATTATGTTATAAACATTCACTGAAACGGTGGTGGCAGTTCATTGTATTTTTTAAAACAATGGTTGTTCTCTTTTTTTTCGGCACAACTATTTTCCCAATTTTGGGAAAAAATTCGACTAAATGTATGCGCAGTTGCTCTAATATTTCTGGTATTAGAAAGAATGTATTTATAAGTTTATATTTTTATTATCCGTGCAATTTAATTGAAGTAATACCTACATTCAAATGTAGGTTTTAAATATTCATACTCGAACTTCATCAAGAAATTCTCTATTCTTGCACATTTATAAAAGCAAATTTCTTTAAAAATCTGAAATATTCCATAACCAAACTAAATATGTCAGTGTGGCGTTTATTCTTTTGTTATTACGAAGCCTCGATTTCATTTGAATAGTTGGTTTTTTCGACAGCTCAAACGCAAAAATATTTACCAATATGATATAGAATAAATGTAAGATCGGAAATATAACCTTTATGTTCTTTGGTTTAATCTTTGTACTACTACCGTTTCAGTGTTTAAAGAAGAATAATTTAAAAAAAAATTATTTTTTTCTTTGAACAGAAGCTACTTTAAAGATTTTTTTTCTTAAGACAAAGGTCTTTCCTCCTTTCTTACTTGTTTCGCGTGACCTCACATACTTTGGTCTGAAAGTGACGTCACTTAAAGTTAGCACACTTTTATGCCGATGTTGGCCTTTTGCGCTCTCCATTCTGACTTGCTTCATAAGGCAACAGACGCCCAACCACGAACACACTTATACATTTGTAAAAAAAGGATAAGTAGTCAGAATCTTTAATAGTAAGAGAGACAAATGCGATACAAGCAATTAAATTACCACTTGCACAACACTTACTCTTATTACTGGATTACTTTTTATTTACGTTTTATTTATCTTTTATTTCTGGCTATTCTTTCTTTACGAATTTTTTATTTTCTTTCAGTCAAATATCGTATAGGCTTACTAAATAATATTAAAAAAAAAACATTTATTTTCTTTTGGCCTTCGGAGTACGAAAAAGTCAATATTTTGGCTTTACCAATGGTCGATATTTCATGTAAGATCAATTTACGATATTAAATACCATTTTATGGTTTTTTCAGAGAAAATATAAATCTGGTACTTTGATGGTTGATTAAGTATAATTAACAAAAATCTTCTATTATGTTTTATACATTCAAACTTACCTCTTATTGCTGCGCACGAATCACACGTGCTTAAAATATAATAATCAATGAACATCTTATAAGTAACAAGAAAACCGAGTAATCTTATTATCAATAGTCTATGAAAATAGCATCACATAAATAAATGCTCTCATTGATAAGATTAGAGAAAAAAGAAAAGCTTTTAAAAAAAATGAAATTAATAATTAAATAACGATAGGATTATATATAGTGTATATGCATACAATATTTTATATTCCATGAAATCACTAATCTTAATTTTTTTATAATTCGAGATATTCAGTTAATTAATTTCACATATCTAAATAAAAAATTTCAAGTTTCCTAACAGAGTCAATGGACTAAAATCAAATAGATTCATGTTTATCGTGTGAGACTTAAAACTTTTTAGAATTAGTTGAAATCATAGCCGAGCTTGATATAGTAGAATAAATGCATCTAAAACTTAGTAAACTTATTGGTTCAGTTCATTATTCGATCACCGTAACAGATCTATACATGCGAATTTTCACTTGTTCGAACTGTTGATTGTCATTTCGCATTACATTTTCAATATGACGAATAAAATAATTTTTTAATATTTTTATTAATAATCATTTACATTATCAAGATTCAGAGTTCATATATAAAAATATTGTATATGAAAATAGAAAACTTTTCTAAAGGATGAAAATACACTTTTTAAGAAGTAAAATGTGAATTGTCGGTGAACTCTAAAGGAGCATGTGTCATCCATATAATTTGACATATTTATTGTTGGAAGATTGATATAATAGATTATAAGGACGCTCTGGTAGAAAAGTAACCAGCTTGACTTGTTAGTTTATTAGCAGTAAGCTTGATTTATTAACTAAGAGAATAAGTAGTTCATCGTTAACTTATAGCTGAAAACTTGTTAACTAAAAGTAAAATATTATTTTTTAAAACAAAATGAGGAAATCAATATTTTCAATTTTGAATATATTAAATATGTATAATTGATACTAATAAAAATTATAAAATGTATAATAATACTCAATTAAACTTATTTTTCAAATTTTTTATTAATTGATTATGTATGTTGTTGTAAAAAACAAAATTTTTCATACGCATCTGCAACTTGGTATCAAGGTATATGTATAGGTTGGCTACACGGTGCTTAGCTGACTGTCAAATTTTAAGTTTAAATGTTTATTGAATATACTCAAAGAACTTGACTCGAAAAGATGCTAGAAATGTCTAATGAAAGAATGAATACGATTCAAGTATTAAAATGTAATAAAAGTACATTAACTTGTAAAAGTAATAATAATAAAAAGAAATATATAGTGATTCTGTATTAAATGAAGAAAACATAGAAAATGTTCAAGCACAGTTTAATTGTGATAATGAAGTATCAAGTGATTCTATAGAAAATATTCAAGAGTTGTAATATTTGTGTGAAAATAGTGATGACAATAGAATTAGTGATTTTACTGAAAATATTCATACACGAGTGAAGAGTAATGATCAATTGTAATAATTTGAGGAAATAAAAGAAATAAAAAAACTGGATTATTGAGAATAAAGTCCCCCATGTACATGAATGTGTCATAGATTGAATGTTTAATTAAAAAAAATATTTTCAATAATTTACAGAAAACGTAAAAAAAATATTTTATTTTGAAAAATTAATAAATTTCTAATTACACATAAATTACACTTTCTACAATTTATATTTAATATTTTATATCAATATATGTTATTACTTAATTTCTAGCTCGAATATAGCTAAGAGGATGAGAATATTGGCGAGGTTTCCGGCTAAGAGATTACCTAATATTAAGTTATTTTGTTTAATGCTAGCTATTATCTAGCCACAAACTGTTTTAAAATTCTACTAGAGCGCTCAAAAAAATTTATGGCAAAAATAGTAGAAATTATATTTAAATTTTTACAGCTAGATACGCACATGCAGATCAAATTTAAAATAAATGAACACATGATAGTAGTTCAATAATATAAACCAACATATCAATGAAATTAAGAAAACATTGTAGAATTGTTCTTATTTACTGACAATAATAAACTTTCAATTTGTTTAGACTCTTAGATTTGTTTTGAATATAGTGTAGGTAAAGCATATTTTTTAGAAGTATTATTTAATTATTTATTGTCTTTAGTAGTATGTAAAGTTGTAATGAAATATATACATTAAAATATTGTCGACGCAAGAATAATGAAATATATACATATATACAGTCAACGGAAACATATTCTATGATAGTTCTTTTTCTGTGATTTTAAAATAACGCGACATTATTGGATGATTCCATCAATCCGCTCATTTTTATTGGTTAATTTTTAAATGTGGGAAAAAGAATTATCATAGAATATGTTACCGTCGAGTGTAAATGTAATCGTGTTAGAATGTAATTAACATTTCATTGTCTAGAAATAATAACATAAATAAAATGTTTATTTACTCAAAAATTCTAAAAAGTCCATTCTACAATTTTAAATATCAATAAAAATATTCTTCTGACTCAACTGTAAAAGTAGATGCGTAAGTATTATTTAAAGCTAAATAAATTTTTTTATCTCATTCTAACCTCAAAATCGCAACTTCTTTGCTCATTTTCGGCTCTCATGAGCTAAATTACATTATTTACCTCTGGTGTAAAGGCTTTTTTACGAAACTCGATAAATCCCTCGCCTTCGGCTCGGGCTGTAAACCTCTCGTTTCGTAAATCCAGCCTTTCCACCCCAGGTAAATAATGTATATTTTCTCATCCCCTGGCAAAAAGTGTGCAAAATTCTCCCCCTATCTCGCCGAGAAGTAACCCATTAAATGCTTAGCTGAGTTGCGCACTAAACTTGTGCGCTGATTCAGAGACCGCTGGCTGGCTCACTCTGTCTCTCTCGCACTCAGATACTTATCCATGCAAAACTTTACTGCTACATTCACGAAGACACTTTTTTTACACGATATATCAATTTATGCATAAAAAAAGCGTGTAATATAAATTTTTCTAATTTCGCTCTCGGCGGCTGATTGATACAAGCATCACTGTATACGATATACATGCTTTGTTCACAAACACATTAAAACGACCTCGTCGCTAAATAGCATCGTAATGATAGCATAAATACAGCGACGTTAAATAAAATTAAAAAAAAATAATAGTATTTATTATTCAAATTTCACGTGCATTTTTTAAATTTTATCAAATATAATATTTCTACACAAATTCTTTTTGTAATCTTTGATTTAGATTACAAGATATTCAAATAGAATTAAGGTTAAGATATGCCGAAAAGAAAAGAAATCACCATGTGTATATATAGATATATATACTAACTGTAATATAGGTAACTTTTAATCTAAATAACTTTTACAAACCATGAATTATAAAATTGCTTCAATACCGAGTTTGATATTATTTAATGAATTATTATCTAACGGTTTAAAAGACTTGATACATTGGGCTCGCTTGCTTTCTTTCTCTTTCGCACTCGCACGTCGCTTCTTCCTCACTCGAATAAACGCTAGTGCGCAGGTTCACTACTCGGTGTGCCGATGTGCTACAGCCGCAACAATTTTAATAGATTTTTATTTATTTTTTATAAACAAACATTTATTCTTGCGCAAACTTTTCGTCGGGAATAAGAGAAAATCGTATATTCACCTCGGGAGTGAAGTTGACCATCAATTGCTCGCATATTTGCCCCCTCGGGGGCAAACCCTACGCGAGCATTTAATGGTCAACTTCTCTCCCTTGGTTAATAATATACTATTAAATTATTAAATTAAGTTAAAATATTTTTATTAATAATGATAAAGATAAATTAATGGAAACAATGTCATAGGTTATGTTTACTTAATGAGAGAAGGAGAAATGTTAAATCTAAAATTTCTCCTAAGCATAGTTACTGTATATTTAGTCTAGGAGCAGGGTAAGTTTTCGTCGAACTTTTATGTCCACGACATTACCCAAGCGATTTCTATGTATTTTTTCCTCCTGAATCGGAATGTTGAGGGTGGAAATTCCAAAAATGGTCAGGTTAATTGTTATTAACAATTTAATTGTTTGAATGCTTATAACTTTTAAACTATAACAGATACGGTGACGTGACTGTAATGAAAAGCTGTTCCTTTTTCAAAAATAAAGAGAATCTTTTTTTATTTAACTCGATTCGATTATTAGATCCAGAAATATGACAAATTTATTTCAAAATTGCGCCAAGAAGTAGCACAAGCGCAGTAAAAATCCTTATAACTTATAATTAAAATTTTTTGATAAATAACCTCTTATTTTAAAAGAAATAACCTCTTATTTTAAGTGAAAACCACTATAGTGGCTCGACCATGGATAGACACTTTACATATGAGTATTTCCCAATATTAGAGACACATATTATGTGTTTTTTATAGAAAATACCGAGAAATTGAAAATTGAAAATTTCCCGTCCTCTAAAGGTTAAAATAATTTATAGATGTTAATAAATAAACTAACACGAACTCAAGCGACAAAATTTCTCAATTTTTTGGTCTTTTATTTGCTTATAGCTTCAAAACAATGGTTATCGAGTAAAAATTTCTTATATATCCAGTATGAAAAGTTCGGGAATTTCATCTAGTTTAAGAATCTGTTTGGTTCATCCGATTTCATTTAATACACTGAAAAGGTGATGGAATATTTGTTGCTCTTATTTTATTAAACTCGTTCTTCTTCTTAAACTGTAATCAATCTACAAATTTGGTAGAAAAATTATTCCAAAATTGAATCACAGACATAACGGATACTTTAATTGCTGTCAATTTTTATCATAGAATTAATTAGGTTATGCTAAGCTTATATACGTGAAAATTGTTATTATAAACGTAATAATGAATTGATAAATAGTAAAATATACAATTAACTTTCTGTATTTCACAGAAAAGCATCTATTTAAAATATTAATTTTAATAATCCATCAAAATATTAATATAAAGCACACGTGATGACGATTATTCTGTCATATACGATATGCTAGTGTGCTTTATGTTAGCGCAACAGCTTTACGTTGTAGTACAAAAATTGTATATGTTCACAATTGGTTTATAGATTCATATTTTTACTTATTATTCAAAACACTTGAATTAGCTAAAAATTGAATTATAAAGCAGTACTCAGATACATTGGGCATTTCACCAATAAAATATTAAACCACAGGCCTGGCAAGTTATTTTGTATATATTTAGTAAAATTTAATATATTTTACAGCACTTAAAAATAAAAAGATAGTGTAATGAGATAGAGAATGCATAATTTTATTTTATTAAAAGTATTACAATTAAAATGGGTATCTTCTCTTGAAGTTTTAAAAAGGCATAAATAATTCTGAAGCTGATGGCAGCAAATTCTCAAATATAAGTTGTTAAAAGCTAATGGCCCTTCTGCCAAGTTTTTAGAAATAAAATTGCACAATTTTGATGTTCAACCGTAGCATATTAAATAAAAAATTTCTGAAACGTTGAAGTTTAACATTTCGGAAATTTTTCATTAAATATGTCTTTCATCAGGAATAAAATAAAATAGATATCACTAAGATCAAGTATAGTTCATCAATGTTTAACTATTAATATTCACTCATAAATGAAATAAAAAGTTGATCTGGTATATCATTTTTTTTCAATTTTGATGTTTACTATCATCGTTACCTTCATCTCAATAATCACTTTTTCATAAATTATTTGACAAAGTTTTTCCAAACATTCGTCTATCAAAAAGAATATAAATTGAACATTTTATAAATTTTATATTGTTACGTTTTCACATTATTGATTTATTATATTGTGGATATTTTTTCATCATGACTAAGCTTGGTAAATCCAAGTAGTCAATTTGTGTGAAGGTAATTAATTCAATAAGACGATAATGAAAATAAACTGATTGATTTATTATTACGTTTGCGATGTGAGAATTTGGTTATAATTAAATTTTCAATAAATATCTGATTAATTAATTTAATATAACTTTGCCCGTCCCCGCATGCAAAGTTCGGCCTGTCGAAAAGAAAGAATCTTTAATTTATTGAGAGCGCCAGACAGGCCTCCGGCTTACTCGTCGGCAGCATGAATCTCGGGCTGTCTTGGCTGGGAGGTGGGCGACCTCTGGTGTTAAATTAATTAAGTCGAAGTTGGGAGAGGTATGCATATAAACGAAAAAGAAATGAATATTACTGGTTTAAATTTTTAACACTTTAATCTAGAACTTAGTTTAATGTATTACAGATAAAGAAAATATAAGTTTTGCTTAATTTGCTATGAACGGTCTATTGATTTAATCTAACTTTATTTGTTAACTCGCGCACACTCATGTCCCATACACCCGGTCAATATAAATTTCATAAAGTTAATTTATTTTATTCTTATTTAACACCTTTACTGGAATAATGATTTACTATTCTCATAGTGGTAACAAAAAAAATTTTATTTCACGATATGGTCGACGTAAGCGACCTCGCTCTTCGTTCTTTCAACAATATGGCTACTAAAAGCCGCGCACTTATCTCACTCTCTCTCTCTCTCTCTCTCACACACTGATCCTACGTGTCTATCGGTCTATTGGCTTTAACTGCCGATCAACAAATAAAATTAAAAAAATATAATTATTTAAACTTTTCATTCGAATTACTCTAGTTAAATTTATTTAATTTAAATTTACGGTCAACGAAACCGTTAGACACGTGGTCGAAATTGCACTTCCGCACTCTCGAAATCTTATTATCTATATATCTTAAAAGAAATTTAATAATTAATTATGATGGTCTAAAAATTGAATTCTCGATTTATTCTTAACTTCTAGTAAACGCAGACTAGGCAAGAGAATCTAATTTACAAGATGACCGCTAAGGCCCGCGTCATGAAATTTATTACGTAATATGCACCACTATGTCCACCGATCTCAAATTTTATTTCCCGGTCAATTAAAAGAAAACTTATTGTGAAAATTTCTTTAATATAATTAAATTAAAAGAAAATTTAACCGGTCAACGAAATCGTTGAACGCGTGGTCAATTTACCTCACTTTCTCGGTCTACAAATTAAACTTTTACAATCAATTTTTCTTTACAAATTTATAACTAAGCCTCGCAACAATTAACTTTTCTAAATTTACTATTTAACTTTGTCACAATCACTTTAATTTTATTTAACACGCACGCACTGAATCTACAGTTTTAATCGGCGAGAGCCGTTAGTTCACAATATAAATCGTTATCAATTCGGACTACAGTCCACTCACCGTTGTATGAAGTCGTTGACGAGACGAAGGGAAGCTGGTCGACGATGTCGGCAATGGCGGTTAGACTGGCTCGATTTGTCTCTCTCTTTTTCTGTGTGTCTGGTCAGCTAGTCGACGCCGGCTGCAAGGAACCGCAAAGGAATCAGGTCGATGAAATCCCCCTCTGGAAATTCCTATCGTCACAGTCGACTCTGCTATTCTCTCAGCAAGCTCCAGGTCTCTGTACAGCTCCAAGACAACGCACGAAAAATCTCAAGACTGGAATATCCTTTGAAGCGATTAAAAAGAGATCTGACACGGCACGAGGACAGCAACCGAGTGCGTTGCACGATGGCCGCTTCCTTCGTCTCAAGTCCTCTTCCTTCTTCTTTACTATCTTCTATCTTCTTCTATGTTCTTCTTAGCCAATTAATAATTACTTCTCTAATTTATTGCTTTTTCATTGGTTGCTCTCGTTTCCGGTCTTCGAACGCAAGTCTTCGACCTGCGCGCCACCTTTAATAAGAGAGATTCAAGTCTTTTTGTATGCTCTTTCTTCGCTTCCTCTTTTATCTCTTTCGTATATATAAATTTTGAGAGAGAGAGAGTACGTACATGTAGAGGCCTTATATATATAGATATACTATATATATATGCATGTCTACCGCGTGCCTCTTTAAGCAAAGAGAAGGAAGTGGTAATATCCCTCTCTGCTCTCTCCTTATCTCTTTCTGTTATCTCTTGTCTCTCTCTTTGTGCTGTGCGCGAGAAGACAGCGCGCCATCATTTCTAATTTATTCTTCTAACATGCTGATCTTCCTATCTCTTTTCTTCTTCTTGTCTCTTGAGTCTTCTTCTCTTTCTACATCTTCACTTTATCTACGGTCTGCGTTAGCAGTACTGGAGCTCACACACACGGTCTGCGAATGTGTGCGTAATGGCTGTCACGTGCTTCTGCTAGCGTCGTGCCCCTCGTGTACCGGTAAATTTAAACAAACAAAAAAAAATCTTTCTGTTAATAATTTTATTATACATTTTTAAAGATGCGCCCGGGTCGGTGAGTGCACCGATGGTGTGTTTAAGTATGCGTGCGTAGTAGTAAAAATTTTAATTGTTACAAAAAAAATTTTATTGGGACGAATCACGTCACACGTTAATCGCGAGAAAGAGAAATGTCTACTGTACTACTGGTGTAAAATCGCTGATACGTCCTCGCTGCGTCGATCGTAGATCCGTGCTTCTCTATGCTCTCGTCGGGTTCTAGTAGTCTACATCTTTCTTGGTGCTCTAGTGCCTCGTAGTCTAGTCGGCCGCGGCGTGGTCTGCCCGGTCGTATATAAATACGAGTAGTATAAACTAAGTATAAACTTGCTGGTTCGTTGTTTCCCACTTCTCTATTCTTCTATAAGTTTCTACCTCGTGGCTTCTGTTTTTCTATGCTTTATTTTGTTTGTTCTCTACAGGTCTTAACTTGTCGGCTAGATCGTCATCATTTCTTTCGATCACGAGTTGTTGCTAGCTGGTTTCAGACGTCTAGTCAGCGCTTTCTTATTGGCTTATTCATTTAGTTTAATATATTTGTTATACTTCTACGTTTTATTATTTTCTAGAATATTCCACCCGTAACAATATTATTAAAAAGAAAGAATTGAATACAGAAGTACTCGACGATTGCTTGATTGATTTCAAAACTTTCTTAAGCAAGAATTATAGATAAATCAAGTAAAAGGTATAAACTTTATAATAATTACTCAATTCATTTCTGTACTTTCAAGAGCTGAAATTAAAAATAAATATGATGTATGTAGTAAAAAAATAAAATATTTAGAAAAAATGTTCTAAAGAATACTATACTATTTAATACCTAAACTCGCCTAAAATATACTTATTTAAAAGTAATAATAAAATAATAAAATTTTATTTATCAGTTTCAATAATGACTAAAAACAAAAAATAACAGATATGTTTAAAAGCTTTGAAAAAATTTTATTACATTCGAAAATAAGAAGATAGTGTAATGATATTTTTATAAATTTAATATTATTAAAAAGAATGAATTGAATATAAAAGTAGGTGGGGGGACAGTTTTCCCAATCCATGTTTCCCAAGTAGCATTTTTCCCAATAGATTTTTTTCCCAACGTTACGTTATCCCAAGGGGACATTTTTCCCAATTTTAGGTTTTCCCAAGGGAACTTTTTTCATAATCTAAATACAATAAAATATACAATAAAACATTTTATTAAAAAAGTATAAAAAAAAAACAAATTTTATTATCAAATTTTATTATCAGTAAAATTATCAAATTTTGCAGTTTGATTTAATAGCCAACATTTTTCAAATAAGTAAGTATATCATCTTCATATAAATATCGATGATATACTTCAACAACTGAGCGTTTACGTTCCTTTGTTTCTCTTCTTTTTCTATCTTGGCTTTTCTTTACACGCTGACCTAGCTGCAGTTGGCGCAACATGATTTCTGTATCTCCTTGTTCTTTCTTCAACTCGTGAAAAAATACGTATAAACTTGGATGATGTTTGTCTACTACCATTTGAAACCTGTTGTGCCAACCTTCTGATAAATTATTAGTACGAGCCAATCCTTCCAATACAGTTTCGTACATATTCTATAAAGATGGAGGGTATCTCGGTAAACGCCGGACAATAGTAAGTGCTAGTTGACTTTCACTTCGCCTTCTTGTTCTCAATCGCTGAATGTACGTCGCTTTAAAGTAATCAACAACAGGATTTAATAATTCGAGTAACTCTTCACGTAAAAGTCGAAAAATTTCCCACTTGATTGCACGGAACGAAAGCTAAGGCACAAAGCATGTGGATTCCTTTTTTTAACCGACTTCAAAAAGGAGGAGGTTCTCAATTCGACTGAATTTTTTTTTTTTTATGTCTGTTGCCTCATAACTCCGTCATTTCTTAACCGATTCGAAGAAACTTTTTCTTATCTGATAGAGAATGTCTGCAGGAAGGGCCCATACGTGTCCTATAATTATTGGGCCAATATTTGGTTTGTATGACCCAATTATCAAATTAAGAAAACTGGGAGTTTTGTTCTCTCTCTCTCTCTCTCTCTCTCTCTCTCTCTCTCTCTCTCTCTCTCTCTCTCTCTCTCTCTCTCTCTCTCTCTCTCTCTCTCTCTCTCTCTCTCTCTCTCTCTCTCTCTCTCTCTCTCTCTCTCTCTCTCTCTCTCTCTCTCTCTCTCTCTCTCTCTCTCTCTCTCTCTCTCTCTCTCTCTCTCTCTCTCTCTCTCTCTCTCTCTCTCTCTCTCTCTCTCTCTCTCTCTCTCTCTCTCTCTCTCTCTCTCTCTCTCTCTCTCTCTCTCTCTCTCTCTCTCTCTCTCTCTCTCTCTCTCTCTCTCTCTCTCTCTCTCTCTCTCTCTCTCTCTCTCTCTCTCTCTCTCTCTCTCTCTCTCTCTCTCTCTCTCTCTCTCTCTCTCTCTCTCTCTCTCTCTCTCTCTCTCTCTCTCTCTCTCTCTCTCTCTCTCTCTCTCTCTCTCTCTCTCTCTCTCTCTCTCTCTCTCTCTCTCTCTCTCTCTCTCTCTCTCTCTCTCTCTCTCTCTCTCTCTCTCTCTCTCTCTCTCTCTCTCTCTCTCTCTCTCTCTCTCTCTCTCTCTCTCTCTCTCTCTCTCTCTCTCTCTCTCTCTCTCTCTCTCTCTCTCTCTCTCTCTCTCTCTCTCTCTCTCTCTCTCTCTCTCTCTCTCTCTCTCTCTCTCTCTCTCTCTCTCTCTCTCTCTCTCTCTCTCTCTCTCTCTCTCTCTCTCTCTCTCTCTCTCTCTCTCTCTCTCTCTCTCTCTCTCTCTCTCTCTCTCTCTCTCTCTCTCTCTCTCTCTCTCTCTCTCTCTCTCTCTCTCTCTCTCTCTCTCTCTCTCTCTCTCTCTCTCTCTCTCTCTCTCTCTCTCTCTCTCTCTCTCTCTCTCTCTCTCTCTCTCTCTCTCTCTCTCTCTCTCTCTCTCTCTCTCTCTCTCTCTCTCTCTCTCTCTCTCTCTCTCTCTCTCTCTCTCTCTCTCTCTCTCTCTCTCTCTCTCTCTCTCTCTCTCTCTCTCTCTCTCTCTCTCTCTCTCTCTCTCTCTCTCTCTCTCTCTCTCTCTCTCTCTCTCTCTCTCTCTCTCTCTCTCTCTCTCTCTCTCTCTCTCTCTCTCTCTCTCTCTCTCTCTCTCTCTCTCTCTCTCTCTCTCTCTCTCTCTCTCTCTCTCTCTCTCTCTCTCTCTCTCTCTCTCTCTCTCTCTCTCTCTCTCTCTCTCTCTCTCTCTCTCTCTCTCTCTCTCTCTCTCTCTCTCTCTCTCTCTCTCTCTCTCTCTCTCTCTCTCTCTCTCTCTCTCTCTCTCTCTCTCTCTCTCTCTCTCTCTCTCTCTCTCTCTCTCTCTCTCTCTCTCTCTCTCTCTCTCTCTCTCTCTCTCTCTCTCTCTCTCTCTCTCTCTCTCTCTCTCTCTCTCTCTCTCTCTCTCTCTCTCTCTCTCTCTCTCTCTCTCTCTCTCTCTCTCTCTCTCTCTCTCTCTCTCTCTCTCTCTCTCTCTCTCTCTCTCTCTCTCTCTCTCTCTCTCTCTCTCTCTCTCTCTCTCTCTCTCTCTCTCTCTCTCTCTCTCTCTCTCTCTCTCTCTCTCTCTCTCTCTCTCTCTCTCTCTCTCTCTCTCTCTCTCTCTCTCTCTCTCTCTCTCTCTCTCTCTCTCTCTCTCTCTCTCTCTCTCTCTCTCTCTCTCTCTCTCTCTCTCTCTCTCTCTCTCTCTCTCTCTCTCTCTCTCTCTCTCTCTCTCTCTCTCTCTCTCTCTCTCTCTCTCTCTCTCTCTCTCTCTCTCTCTCTCTCTCTCTCTCTCTCTCTCTCTCTCTCTCTCTCTCTCTCTCTCTCTCTCTCTCTCTCTCTCTCTCTCTCTCTCTCTCTCTCTCTCTCTCTCTCTCTCTCTCTCTCTCTCTCTCTCTCTCTCTCTCTCTCTCTCTCTCTCTCTCTCTCTCTCTCTCTCTCTCTCTCTCTCTCTCTCTCTCTCTCTCTCTCTCTCTCTCTCTCTCTCTCTCTCTCTCTCTCTCTCTCTCTCTCTCTCTCTCTCTCTCTCTCTCTCTCTCTCTCTCTCTCTCTCTCTCTCTCTCTCTCTCTCTCTCTCTCTCTCTCTCTCTCTCTCTCTCTCTCTCTCTCTCTCTCTCTCTCTCTCTCTCTCTCTCTCTCTCTCTCTCTCAGATTTTTTTGTAATAAGAGTACTTACAACATCCAACCTTTTTTATACTTTCAGTAAACTCTATTTTATTGAATTTTAGATATTATGAGTGAAAATCACTCCAATTTTGACGCCTGCAGATTTTTTTTTATCGTTTTTATAGACATCGAAGTAACTTGATCTAAAATCGATTTTATTAAAAACTTGTTATTTTGGAACGTCTCAACTTTTTAAAATAGAATAATGGCTCGTTTTAAAAGTAAGATGAGAATTGAAAATAAAAATTTAGAAAATAATATTTGAAAATTGAACCTCTAATATAATCTATAATATAATATAACTTGTCAAAGAAAATTGCTTTTTCTCCAGGTCGATTTTCAGCTACTTTTTTTAAATCTTTACTCAATTCATCTAATATTTGATATTTTAAATGGCAATTTATAAACTAAATATTTTTTGCTAAGTGAACATGAAAAATTACTTGTACAAAAAATATAATTTCAGTGACGAAAATTGGTGCTCAAAGATTAATGACTTTATGGAATAATTTTTTTTACTTTTTAAGTGGAAAAAATTTAATTTTCAAATGAAATATATTTACATAAAAAAAGGACTTCATATTTTTACAATAAACTTTTTATTGAATTACATAAAAAGTTAGTTTTTTTTTAATATACAAACATAAAATAATAACAAATACATAAATCATCAGTTTTACTTGAAAACACTGATTTTCTAAAATTCTTTCAACTTGAAATAATTAACTTAAGCACTGATTTCTAATTTATTTTAAAGAACAATTCTGTTAGAAAATAAAATTTTTTTTTCGATTTTGATTAGTACCAGTGGATAGTATAAAATAATACAACTAAACAAAAGTACCTAATTCCAATTAGAATATTTTAAATTATCTAATAAATAATTTGAAGTATGAAATTATGAGTATTTATTTTTGTGCAGTTAATTTTTTCCAGTATGATGATTTTCCAAAATAGAATTATACATCATAAACAACTTTTTTTTTATATTCTTAAAAAAAAAAAATAATTTAATGATCATAATAAAACAGTTGAGATAAAACTTTCTATTTAAACTACTACACTAAAAATACCTTGAACTTTTTTTTAAATTTGCACCAATTGGTTCCTCAGTCACTGGTGGTTGAGAAGAACTGATTTTTGCTATTTTTGCTGGACGTTGTTACGTTGCTGATTTTTCTTCCATTTGTGGAGCCTTTCTTTTGGTAACTTTTTTTTCTTTATCTTTAGGCTGTTTATTTTCATAGCTACTTTTTTTGTAAGTTCTTTTTTGTGGTTCTTTTTTATTTTTTATATAATCAAGAACATCTCTATGATAATGACTGCATTTAATACCAGGTAAGCAATCAAAACAAGTAAGGTTATTAAAATTAATAATTGATGGCTCTGCAGATTTTTAAGTGAATTGATATACTTCTCGTGTTCCATTAAACACTGGAATCTTTCTCGGCAACAGGTTGTCCATAGAAACAATGTCTTTTGCATCAACTGATGCTATGTGTACTTTACTTAATTTTGTAGTTACTGCTTTCAAAAAATTTGCATAATTAGGAACATCTTCTCCATACAACACATCATCATCAGCTGCACGTTTAATGGTAGCCCTTACTCCATCTGCAGGTCCTTTACCATGTCCTGATTCACTATAATTCCAAGTAATATTTTTAATTTGGTTAAATTTAGTTGGAAGTACTTGTGTAACTAGATAAAATAAAGTTTTATTCTTGTACTGTGTTCCAAGACCATCACTTTGAAAGTGAATTGTGTCAATCAATGAAAAACTATTTAAATAATGATCTAAGGCTTTTATCACATGAGCTGTGACAGCAGCAGCATCATGTCTTGTGCTTTCAGATACTGTACCAAAACCTTGGAAGTATGATTTTGTATAAAACATTCCTGTATGCAAAGTAACTTGCTCTTTGCTAGCCCCGTAGTGAACGGCATGAACTTCAGTGCTATATTTACACAAATAATTTTCGCTAAAATCTACCAATACACTACATTCATTAAGTTGTAAACTTTCTCTTAATTTTTTAAAACTTTTTCCTTGATGATAAATTCTCAGTTCATGAGTCAACATGATTCTAAGTTGTGATTCGAATGTTTTTATTACCTCCTGAATATTACTAGTAAAGTTTTGCTTTTCAGTTACACTTACAATTATGTCTTTTTTGGTTTTAATGCTTTGACGAACTTCTTTCTTTGTAATCCACTGAGTGTAAGTAACTTCTTCTTCACTATTTACATTTTCCAAGTCATATTTTATAGACTTTGTTTGACAATGCTCACAAGTACGGTTTAAACAATCATCAGATCTTTTTTAACAAACTAAACTTTTTATAACTTGATACACAGAGTTTTCTTGTATAATTTTTTTCTGCATAGAGTCTCTGTCAGAAAAAAAAAATTCATGTGTTTGTTACAAGCGCATGTGTCTCTTTCATTCATTTTTGGTTCAATGCAGTATTTTGGTTTGTATTTTAAAAATGTTGAATAGACTACTCTGAACGATGATTCTTCATTAAAGTTTGAGTGTAAATCTGTGTTACTACTATTTAAATATTGCACTTGAACTTTCTCACCATCAATATTCTTATACTTATTTTTACCAGGGTTTACTGCACTGTTTTCTAGATAAAATTTTTTAATGGCTTCTTCAATACCTATAGGTCGGAGCAAGCGTGCTCGCAACACAATTGTGGCGTTCTGCTCGGATTAGCGTAATCGTTTACACAGAAAGTCGTAATTATTTACAGCGACATGGTTACGCATTCATACATTACGATTTTCTGTAATCACTCGCTTCGAATGTTGTTCGCATGCAACCGCTCAGATTAACTTCGCAGCGCTGGCTTCGGGTTTTTTTTTCAGTGTACACTTGTAGACTTTTTTTTTTGTAGTTGACACAATTTGAGAAATGTTATTTACTGGGTTTCTTTCAACAGGTATGATATTTTGAACTTCGCTTAATTTATTAGAGTTTCTAACAACATTTCTACTAAGTACACTACGTAACATTCTTTTCTCTTTTTCACTTTCAAGTTCATTATAAGATTCTTGTCATTGAAGGCCCGGATGCCATAAGGGCATTTACGCTCGGAGCACGTAAAACTGAAGTCACTTGGTAATAAAAATTTCATTTTCTTCAAATAAATTTCAATAAATTTGACGTTATAAAACTCATCATGTCGCATCTTTTTTATATTAACAGTTTTTTTATAAAATTTTCATTTTTCAAGAAAAAAATTAGAGACAAGAACATTTTTTACATTAAATTTCAATACTTTTTTAAACTTAAATCGTTGTAATTCGAGTAAATATTAACCGATTTCGCTGAAATTTGAAATATATTTTCTAAATATCATAGCGAAACTTATGATAATTATAAAACATGTTAATTCTTAAATAGTTAGTCACAATTGTTTATTAATTAATACAAATTAAAAATTGTGCGTTTATAATTTTCTCGAGAAAAAGGTATCGAGGGAACTTTCAAGTACAAGAAACTTGTAGCAAGAAAGTTTTTGATTTTTGTATAAAGAAGATTTGTGGAAAATTTCAAATCGATTGATAAATAATTAAAAAAGATATAACAACATTTACAAGTAGCGCGCATGCGCTAGAGCGCTGCAATTTTCTTATAAGTTAGATTCTCAGTGAATATTACGTCAACTGAAGGACTCTTGGTAATATTATTTGGAAAAAGCAATAATACAAATATAACAATATGATATTTATTAAAAGTAAATAAACATATAAATAAACAAACAAATAAATAAACAAAAATCTGTAATGTAATTATTTATTAATTATTAAATAATTACATTACAGATTTTTGTTTAATACTGATTTTTCGATTGTTTCAAAGGATTTCTTTTTTATTTTGTCTGTTGAACCTTTTTTTCTTTCGCATTAGTAATATGAGTTTTCTAAAAACACAAAATGTAATATTTTTAAACAATATAATGTTGGGATTTATGTTTATAAAAGTAAACATATATGCGTATGTACGTTCACTCTTAGGAATATTTTGCTACCAGTCTTCTTTTGTTTAACGATTAGACTTGTAAAATTGTACAGCACGAGAAAATGAAAATTATTTGATTCCATTACTCCCCGTGCTGTACAATTTGACAAGTCTAAACGTTAAACAAAAGAAGACTGGTAGCAAAATATTCCTATATGTTAAGACCACAGCACTTGCCTAAATCGTAAATATATATATATATATATATATATATTCTAGGGGTACCCCCTGCTCATCCGCTCACCAACCCCTATTTGTTATTTAAGTTACATTATCTTTTTTTTTTATTTTTATTAACTGTAAAAAATATAATTATTAAAATATATTAAGTTATACTCAAAAATATATTTAAATATTTATTACAAACCTATTTTTGTTTTACTTATTTATATGATGTTATATACTAAAAGTTTTTATTGTTTATATAAAACCAATTTTCATAAATACTAATATCTTATGAATGTCCATAGCATTGATAAAATTTTGTTTTTTTTACCTAAATTATTAAATTTATAAAGTTTGTATCATAAATATATTTCTATATTTTCCACACCACCTAGTATTTTTAAGTACCGAGGTATATATGTAGGCGCGTTTTTTTTTTAGTGGTTTCCCCAGGAGGCCTATTTCCACTCACATTTTAAAAAAATGTTTTTTTTTAATAGATAAATGAAAAAAATAATTTTTTTATTTATATATTAAAAATAAAAAATAACATCTTTTAAATATGTTCGCTGAAATATAAAATATTAGAAATAATATGTATATTAAATTTAATATATTTAAATATACAAAAAAATATTACTTATACTTACTATTAATGAGATGTAAAATGGACACTACACCTGTACTTATAGATATTAGCTTCCTTTCCATTTTATTGTTGAATTTCTAGAAAAGAAATGCATTAGCTTGTAGTATGTACCATGATGATTATTTAGATAAATTTTCAAATAAATTCATTAATTAGTTTTTAAGATATTTGGATTTCTGTACGAAATTGAAAAATGTTAATAAATAATTTTGGAACCCAAAATTCTCAATAACTTATAAATGAATTTATTTAAAAATTTAACCAAATAATCTTCATGGTACATACTACAAGCTAATGCATTTTTTTATTGAAAATTTTTCAATAAAATGTAAAGATAGTGAATATTTATAAGTACAGGTGTAGTGTCCATTTTACATTCCCTTAAACAGTATTTAGAAATTAAAAAATTTTTTAAATTTATAAATTTAGAATATTAAAAAAATTGTACCTGTTTTTATTATGACTAAAAATTTTGAAAACAGAAATTAAAAAAATTTTTATGTATTATCCTTTTTTTTTGTCGATATACTTGGAATTTTTTTCATCTTTTTGTTCTAATTTTTGTAAATATTGTAAAATTATTTAATATAATTGTTTATAAAATTTTATATAATTTTTTACTTACTTTTATAAATAAAAAATAATATTTCTGGAAAATATTTCTTGGAATTTTTATATGTAATATTAATTATATATACAAAATTCATACATATATTTTGTATAAAAATAAATTATTTTTTAATCATTTATATTTGTAGTTAATAGTGTATAGCATTTAAAAATTGAAAATATTAAATTTAAATTTTTAAAAATATGATAAAAAAAATTTTTTAATATAAATTTATATTATAAAAAATATAATACCTTTTTTAATGTTTTTATATTATATAAACTGATCATAATTTTTAATTTATAAACCAAATTTTTACTGCAAATAAATATTTTATTGTTATAAAAAATAATTTTATAATTATGAATTTTCAAGTAAAATATTATTTACGTGATTTTTTATATACCTTTTTAAATGATCATTTCTTGAAAATTTTTTATTACAAATAAAGCATGTAAATTTTTTATTCCTATGCTTAGCTAATATATGTCTTATTAAATTAGATTTCGTACTAACATTTTTTTTACAATAAATACATAATTCCGTTTTTTGTTCGTGAGTTCTTTCATGTCTTCTAATATTTTTAATTTTAATAAATAAGCCACATGTTCTACAACTTATAGTTTTAATATAAATTCTATTTATATGTATTTTTAAAAATTCAGATGTAGAATAAGAATTTTTGCAAAACGGGCATTTAAATACATCCATTTTTCCTATTAATATTAAGTTCAAATATTAATTTTCATTAAATAATAATTTCATAAAAAACTTGGGAAACATTTTAATTATATTTTATATATGGGGATTTATAATTTTATTCAAGTTTAATTTTATTCTGTTTCTATTATATTTAAAAAAAATAAAATATAATAAGCATAACACATTTAATAATATACATCAATGACTTTTTAGGGGTCCACCTTTGCTTTATTTGACATTTCATTGATTGCAATTTTCTAATGTGAAAGAGAAAGAAAGAGAAAGAGTCCACTTACTCTAAACTTAGCTGCCTACCCGACACTGAAGTGGCAATAATTGTTAATATTTTTTGCTGATCGCTTGCCCTACGCACGCACTTATCTTCACAGTGGAAAATTTGTTAGCTTTTGTCGACAAAAATCGCATCATGAGTGGCGTGGCTCACGAAACAGCTACCACTCCGATATTTTCGACTAATTACTCTCTGACAGCTATGCAGAAACTGTTTTAGCTTTCAATTTAGTTTAAAACAAGTTTTACAAAAGAAAAAAATCTTTAATTTTAGTAAAATAAAAATAAAATACCCTTTAAGTGAATCAAATTTACACAACAAAATGAAATTTAAAAATCAATAAATCGTTAAAATTAAATGAAATGAATTAATAAAAATGGTAAGAATTTAAATAAATTATTTATTGAAAATTCCCGTCCAAACAATGTTATCTATTTTTGATGTATCATCTAAATTATTTTGAATATAAATATTATTAAAAGTTTTACATCTTGACAAAGCAACGTATGATTGACCATGTGAAAACAATAGTCTTCTTATAAATAAGCCTACATTATCGAAACTTTGACCTTGTGATTTATTTATAGTTATTGCAAATGTTAATATAATTGGAAATTGTTTTCTGTGAAGAATAAATGATAATGAAGAATTATTTCCTGTATTTAAAGTAATTTCTGAAATAAAAATTTTATTTCCACTTTTATCGCCTGTTACTATTTCAGCTTCAATATTATGTTTATATAAATTTATAATTTTCAATCGTGTACCATTACATAATCGTTCCGATATACTTAAATTTCTTAACAACATTACTATAGCATTAACTTTTAAATTAATTTATGAGGTGGTAAACCTTCTTTAATTTTATTTAAAAATTCTATTTGGTAATTCAAATAAATGTTATCATCAGTTTGGTCAACACCTTTATGCGTAGCGTAATCAATACTATAATATGTTTCAGTTTTTCCATTTAATAAATTTAATACTTTTTTATTTAAATTATTAATATCTTCATTATGAGGAACTAATATAATTTTTTCTTTGCAACAATTTTTATTAATATTAGAATAAATTTTAGAGCAAATATCGTTAATTTGTAATTTGTTTGGAATTATGAAAGGGTTTATTTTGCCATCACCAATTTGTAATAGAAATGAAGCAAATTTTTCATTTTTAGATCAAATATTTTTTGTTAATTTTAATATACTAAAAAATTGCCATAAATATGAACTTTTTATTGTTTCTTCTATAGTTGAATATCTATTTCCATGTTTAAAAACTGGTAAAATTTGTCGAAAATCACCACCTAAAATAATTAATTTTCCACCAAAAAGAAAATTATTATTACAAACATCTTTTAGTGTATTATTAACTATTTCTAATGCTTTTTTTGGAATCATTGATGCTTCGTCCCATATTATTATATCAGCTTCTCTTAATTTTTTTTTATCTGATTCTATTTCTAAAAATGCATTTTCAATTGTATTTAAATTTAAAGGTAATCTAAAAGTCTTATGACTTGTCATTCCTTTAGGTAATAAAGTAGATGCAATACCAGTTCAAGCCTTAGACAAAATTTTTTTATTGATTGATATAAAATAAAATATTAAAGTCTTATATAAAAAAGTTTTTCCTGTTTCTCCAGGACCATCAATAAAATATATTTTGTTATTATCTTTTTCAGTTAAAATTTCAAAAATTAATTTTTGTTCATCGTTTAATTTATTATACATTAATTAAAAATTTTTTTTGCTTTCTATTTCATCATGATGATTATTGTTCAAAGTAATTAAATTTATTTTTGGTTCAGGTAAACCAAAATCTTTACAAGATATATGTTCATTAATAAAAATATTATTAAGTTCAAATAAAGCATTATTTTCTTTATTTTCATTAAAATCTTCAACAAAATAATTAGTAGTGGAGGTTGGCGCGCTTGCGCACAAGGGGCTTGCGGAATTTCCATTTTATCATGTTTGATGTCATTTATTCTTTTAAGCAATAATTGTACATATTATAAAATTTATCATAAAAATTATAAACTTAATATGTTTGTTCTATATATTTAAAGTAAAAGCAGTAGGTGCAAACAATAAAAATTAGCAAGAAGCTTTTTAAATGATGGGATTTGAATGAAATTGAGGATCAAAGAGGATGAGCTAAGGAGCAGCTAAGGAAGAGCAACAAAAACGTAAAATAACGTAAAATAACACAAAAAAAAGGTAAAATTTGAGGATTTACCCGAGGAGGAGTAAAAATGACCTAAAATAACGGAAAAAAGTGATGGATTTTTTGAGGAAGAGAGAGGGAAGAGAAAATAAAGGCATGAGGAAACTCAAAAGAAGAGAAAAAGAAGAGGGGAGGAAGGGAAAAGGAAAAGAAAAGGAAGTGGAACAAATAATGTAAAATAATGTAAAAAAAAAGGGAAAAAAAGAGGATCAAAATTAGGTAAGAGGACGAGGAAAAAAAGAGAAGGGGAGGACCTTGGTCGTAGAAATTTTCCTTACAACTGTATAATATAGGGATATATATATATATACGAACAAAATTCATAATAATGTTTACATAGAAGAAGAGTGAACGTACACACGCATATATGTTTACTTTTATAAATATAAATCTGAACATTATATTGTTTCAAAATATTACACTTGAAGCGTATAGCTGCAAAAGTAGTTATCTCCAAAAAAATTTTTTTCAAGAAATAACATTTTGTGCTGTACTTATACTTAAAAGTCAGTGTATTTTGCAATGCACCATATTTTTTTCATTTCATAAAAAAAGACTATACCTATATTTTGGTCCCATATGATTTTTTCATGATAAATTTTAATGTTCTGTATACGAAAATGCAATAAAAATGAATTCGGAAAAAATGGAGATAGCCACCTTTGCAGCTACACGCTACACTTTATGTTTTTAGAAAACTCATATTACTAATGCGAAAGAAAAAAAGGTTCAACAGACAAAATAAAAAAGAAATCCTTTGAAACAATCGAAAAATCAGTATTAAACAAAAATCTGTAATGTAATTATTTAATAATTAATAAATAATTACATTACAGATTTTTGTTTATTTATTTGTTTGTTTATTTATATGTTTATTTACTTTTAATAAATATCATATTGTTATATTTGTATTATTGCTTTTTCCAAATAACATTACCAAGAGTCCTTCAGTTGACGTAATATTCACTGAGAATCTAACTTATAAGAAAATTGCAGCGCTCTAGCGCATGCGCGCTACTTGTAAATGTTGTTATATCTTTTTTAATTATTTATCAATCGATTTGAAACTTTCCACAAATCTTCTTTATACAAAAACCAAAAACTTTCTTGCTACAAGTTTCTTGTACTTGAAAGTTCCCTCGATACTTTTTTCTCGAGAAAATTATAAACGCACAATTTGTAATTTGTATTAATTATTAAACAATTGTGACTAACTATTTAAGAATTAACATGTTTTATAATTATCATGAGTTTCGCTATGATATTTAGAAAATATATTTCAAATTTCAGCGAAATCGGTTAATATTTACTAGAATTACAACGATTTAAGTTTAAAAAAGTATTGAAATTTGTAAAAAATTTTCTTGTTTTTAATTTTTTTCTTGAAAAATAAAAATTTTATAAAAAAACTGTTAATATAAAAAAGATGCGACATGATAAGTTTTACAACGTCAAATTTTTTGAAATTCATTTAAAGAAAATGAAATTTTTACTACCAAGTGACTTCAGTTTTACGTGCTTCGAGCGTAAATGCCCTTATTGCATCCGGGCCTTCAATTGATCTTTTATTACTTCTCCTAACACCTATTCAATAAATAAATGATTTTAAACTTAAAAAATGTGCTTACTGTAAGATAGATGAATAACAACATAACCTATATCACCAACTGCTCTTGAATATCTTTATCTGTTGTCGATTTAGAATTTAAAAACTTTTTCTCTTTTCTTTGAGGTTTTAAGATGTCATTTTTATCCTTAGCTTTGTTCAAAGCAACTTTCATTCGAGAAATCTTCTGATTTAGTGCATGAACTTTTTTTTTTTAATTTTACATACTGTCCTAATTTGTTCGTTTTCTTTATAGTATTTGCGACGTCTGCGTCTCGCTGATTTTTTCACAACTGCTACTGCGTTAGACACAACTGATGTAGTCTACTTGTTGTTTTGATCAGCACCATCAGTAATATCAGTTGCGGGATTAATTTGAGCATTGAGCTGACGACGTCGTGACAATCTTTTACGTTCTCTTTGCTTCTTTCTTTCTTTTCTTTTCTTGAAAGTTCTCCGATATGTTTTCTATTAACAGTTAATTTTTTTTTCTTGCTTTCTTTTTCTTTTTATTTCACAATAAATTTCATGAGTTACAGGATCACATCTAATTTTTGAACGTTTAGGAGCTGCTTGTGACTCTTGATATAATTTTCTTTTTTCTTAGGTATTTGCTTTACCTGAAAGCTGTCGGAAAACGTAGAAAATAAAAAAGAGAGAAAATTTATTGATAAAACTTTCACAATAAATAATAAATTGCTGTTTTTTTAGTTTTAATAGCTTTTATTTTTTCTCGATTTTGAGCTGATTTTCGCTGAGTTAAACTTTTATTTATAGTCATAGTTCATAAAATTGAAATTAAATAATCGTCACAAAACTTTAAAAAGTATTAAATTTTATCAGATTATAGATTTTGATTGATTTTTGACTCATTGGAACTTAAATAAATGACCCAAAACGATTATTTCAAATTTTTGTATTATGATGACGGAACGTGACCAAATGTGACGACGACGGAACGTGACATTTTGTACTAAAATGTATCTCATGATTCGAAAACTTAACGTATCAACTTGAAATTTTATATTTAATCTTTGACCAACAAATACTAAAGGAAAATGTATATTTTAGCTAGGAGGAACAACTTTTAGTCAGAGAACAGCTAGACGACGGAACGTGACCAAATTTTGTACCTTTAAAAAATATTATGAAAAAAATGTCAGAATTTTTTAAATATTTTATTTGGAATGTTTCTAACGGTTACATATGATTCAGTTAGGTGTGTACTTTATGATTTCACCGTCAGACTGGATCATTAATGGTTTTTTTTTAGTTTTCAAACATATTTGTTTAATTTTGAAAAATTTCGAGCAAAATCGCTCACACAATGTAAGCAGGTGGCGTTCATATCAATCAGGGGTATTCGGTCATGAAAATTATGAAAATATGCTGTATAAACATCATACTTTACGATGGTCATGGTCAAATTATCAATAGCTTTCGTATTTTAAAGTGGCATAAGTGTTTTCATCAAAAAATGAGAAAATCACGGCGACGGAACGTGGCATTTTAAGGTGTTTTTTGCTTCTCAGCAAAAAAGTGTTCGAAAAATCTTAATTTGTATAAATTGCAAAGTTGTGCACTATTGAATTAAATCTTTTAGTGCACAATTAGATATTAATTTTTTTCTTTGGGGAGTCATGTGGAACTCTGCACGCTTGATTTGCAAGTTTCGGCGATTTTACCCATATATATATTACAAAAAAAAATTATTTCAACAAATAATTTAAATGCTGTCAATCTTAACAATCATATTAAATTAACAATTATTTTAATGTAGCAGTTCAATGTTTTGTTTTCTTACCATTTTTATTGACCAAATTAAACAACAAAATTTTTTTGTTGATTTGTTTAGTATTTAGTATTTACTACATTGTATTTTTTCATGTGAAATATCTATCGCTTTATTATACTTTTTTATGGCCATTTTAATTGTTATACATTTTATATGTTCGCTTTAGTACATAAAGAGACAAAAATACAAAGAAAATATATATGGACCATGGGATGAAACAGTGGCTGATTCTCAAATTTTAGCTTGTTATGAAAAATATTTTAAATCATAGCTATTGTTAGTATGAGAAAATATAATTTAAAAAAGTCCAATATACTTTTAGTAATATTAAGTATGTTTATTTATATTGTTAAATTCAGTAGATTATTGACAAAGTTATAATTTTTTGATATGCGCATATTGTAAAAAATTTATCATAACAACCATTAAAAAGGTTGTAAGGGTGGGTTTTATTTGGAAGATTATAAAAATATAAAATCAAACACGAAATAAAAGTTTACTTATAACCCCCAAATCCTGAGATTCCCCAACTTTCAAAGATAATAATAAAAATAAAATGAGCGAATTGAATACTTCAAATTTAATATATGTATATATCAACAATCAACTGGAATAAAATCAATTCAATAAATAAATGAACGCACTTTCTATTATACCAGGGTAAAATCAGCTAAACGAATGTTAAATAAATGACTTAAAAGAAGTTAAACTTAGATGGTGTGTAAGTTTCTCTATAAAGTAAGTACTTTGGGTAACTATAGGTTATGTTATCAAATAACTATTGAATTTAATTATAAGATGTTAAATTAAAAAAGAAAACTATTTATTTGAAAATATTAAGCAATAATAATAATTTAATTATAACTCAATAATGCACAAATTGAGCCACAGGTGCAACACGTGCTCAGGATATTTTAGGTTATGTATGGGTGAGGGGCAGGAACAGCAGTGCGTATCTCAGATTACGCAATTCTCCAGTTGGTGGCGCTAGTATCGTATTTCTTCTTAGAGTTACTCTGGGCCTGAACATCTATCTCGTTCCAATGGGTTTTATATATAGGAGATAGGTCTTATGAAGCTTTTCACCACTATCTTAACTCATTACTTTTTCTTTATACCAAAGATACAACTATATGATTTATGTAATTCTTTTAGCTTTAAACTACTCTAGTTTTATTCTTATTTTTATCAAATGAAAATCCGTTACTTTTATAATTCGACAAAACAGAAAAAAAAATTTAATCCGAGAAATATATAGCTTTAAAGAATTTACTAGCTAGGTTACTTATAATTCATATTCATTAAGTTCAATATCACTGGATACTTCCTTACAAAATATCAAAGAAAATTTCATTAATCACATTATTTTTTTTAATTTTAAGGTTAGAAAATTAATAAATAAACAAAATTAATCAGTATTAAATTCCACTCTTTCAATTTAATCACAAAACAAATGAACTTATTATTCACAATTTTTCACAAACGCAAAATCAATCAATTTGTAGGTTATATAGCCACGTGGCTATTATGATAGCCGTCCGTGGTTTTCCGCTATTACTCTTCTTAAGAATCACTAATCTCACTAAAACACAATTATTTTATTCCAACCAGAAAATCTTTTCCTTTATTAATCAATTCAATTTCTTTTATTAATTAATCTATTGAATTATAACACCGAGAGAGAGAGAGAGAGAGAGAGTTCCCATTTACCTATTGCTCTCAATTCGCAACCACAAAAAAAAATAATCTTATTTTATCTTTAACTTTTCATTCACTATTAATTAATCAAATTGTACCTTCTCCTGGACACCGCTAAATCCAATTTCAGCCATCGCTATTAATATCGTTCAGCAACGAGGAGTAGAGAAAAACCATTTTTCTCTACTAGGTAAAGTGCAATCTAGAAAGGAGCGAACTCCTTTCTAGGTTGTTGGCCGACAGAAAGAAAAAAAGAATTATCTCGCGAGAAACCCATTAAGAATAAGGAGACAACAACAACAAAAAATCTCTAACTCCGTTAACAATCACAATAAAACAAGGAAAATTTTCCTTTAATAATAAATTAAACAAAGAAAAAAAAAAGAATCTTTAAGAATCAGAAATTTTTTATGCGATGAGAAAGTAAAGGAGTTGTACTGTGCAATCTAACAATCCAAACGGCAATCCAAACGACAATCAAAACAAAATAAAAAATCTACTAGCTTCTACAACGACCAAAACGACAATGAGGTATGAAGAAGAAGGAAGTGAAGGCAGAGCGTCGTCTGCTTCTTCTTCACTATTCCTATCTTTGTTACTCTTTTTAGGCTACATCTATTATCTCTTTCTATCTCGCGACTCTCTAATCAAATCAAGTTCTTTTCGTAAATTTATTCCATCTACACTAGTGTAGTTTTACTACTCGCTAGTCAAATTTACATTTCATTTCCTCTGCTAGTGTAGTATTTTTATATTTTGCTTATTACGCCCTCGCGCGCGTGATTTAATTAAAAACTAATGATATATTAAGAGTAGGTCGTATATCTCTATCCTTTTCTAGCCAAAAATAGTATATTATGCGTCAAGGCCGCAAAACGTATCGTTCTTGGCGAGTGCATGCTGAGGGGCCGAGCGTAGCGAGGCCGCTCCAGCTGTACGAGCAAGAATGATACGTTTGTGGCCGTGACTGCATATACTATTTTTTGCCCGAAGGCCGTTAAGCGGAAGCTGAGGTGGAGCCCCTCATCTATAAAAAAATAATTAATAATTCTTAAAATATAAAAAAATTTATTAAAAAAATTCAATTATAAACAATAAATAACTAATAATTCTTAAAATACAATAAAAAGATACAATAAAAAAAATTGTATTATAAAAACCACTAATAACTGTTAAAATATAATATAAAAATTAAACAAAAATACAACAAAATATAAAACGAAGATAAACTATAAAAATTATAATTGAAAAATAATATCTAAAAAAGAAAAAAAAAAGTTTTATCACGCGAAACTTGTAACTATGTCTTTTCCTCGCTCTCTCCTTTTCTTTCATAATATACATATATTGAGTCCACGTTATTCGTTAACGCATATCCAGTATAGTATATGTAAGAAAAGGATAGCGATATTAAGGAAAGCGAGCAGTACATTCAGTTCCATTCCAAGAATCAGCAACGTCGAGAACGTTTTTCTGCGAACTTTTATTAAAATAATACATTAAATATGCACATTTTTCTTTTGCGGCTTTGGACAAGAATACACTATTTTGTGCTCCGTATAGAGAACACAAAAATTTATTTTGCCGTCTGAGGACAAAAAATTTATTTTTCTGCAAAATCTAATAATTGTAGCAAAATATAAGAAGAAAGCCCCATTTCGTATAATGAAAAACAATATTTTTTTGCCCTAGGCCGCAAAATGACCATTTTGCGTCCTACGGAAAAACTTTAAATGTCTCGGCCTCGGGACAAAAATAGTACATTATTGACCAAGGATGCATATTGATCATTCTCGGCGAGTGCGAACTTTTGGTTACAGCTCGAAAGTTGCACGAGCTAGGATGATCAATATGCATCCATGGTCTAATATACTATTTTTTTGTCCCGGGGCCGAGACATTTAAAGTTTTTCCGTAGGACGCAAAATGGTCATTTTGCGGCCTAGGGCAAAAAAATAATATATTAGACCATGGATGCATATTGATCATCCTAGCTCGTGCAACTTTCGAGGCCTCGCTACGCTCGGCCCCAAAAGTTCGCACTTGCCGAGAATGATCAATATGCATCCTTGGTTAATAATGTACTATTCTTTAATGAGGAAAAATTATTTTTATCGCTTATTTTATAAGAAAACTTTGAAAAACTGAATTGTTTATCCTAACCTCTATTTTTTAAGTTTTTCAAGGTTTTCTTTGAAACAAATCAATAAAAATAATTTTCCTACAACAAAGAAAATATTGCTTTTCATAATACAAGATAAGGCTATCTCCTTATTTTTTGCTACAATTATTAATTTTTGTAAAAAAAAATCAATTTTTTGATTAGAAAAGGACAGATATACTCGACCTCTTCTTAAGTATCATTAATTATTTATACATTTATTAAAAATTCTACTTCTAAAATGCATCTAATTTTCTAACACTTAATTTATCAAATCATTTAAATTTTAATTGATATTTCATCCGTAATTAATTAATTCACGTTAGTACAAATCTTTATTATAAATTATAAAAAATATTCTTTAAAGTACAGCAGCGTCACTTGTAAAATTAAAAGAAAACAGCTTTAAAAAGAAATTTATTTAACCTTGCGTTTGAATCTACTTAGTACGCGAGCGCCCTCTAAATTATCTCTACGCCTACACTATACTACGCATTATTAACTTCCCCCTTTTTATAGTATAATTAAGTTTTTTTATCTATCTAATCTCTTTTTACCATACGCGTCTATATCCTACGTTGCCGACTTAGCTTCTTACATCTTTATCTTTCTGTTTCTGTTTCTCTCTCTCTTTCTCTCTTTCTTTTGCCTATACTACGCAAGCGCCACAATAATATGTTCGCACGAGCGCGTGTTCATTTTTCTACGCCGTTGAAACCGTTCTGCTGCTTCCTAGACGTGGTATGAGCGTCTTCTGCTAGCAGGTATCGGTCACTCTACTTGCTGATTGTGTGTACATAGTGAGTGTGTATGTGTGCATAGTTGGTTCTTCGTCAATGCCGTCAGCCGGTAGTCCAACATACATGGCTACTTGGCAATAGGCCATGTGATCAGCTGTGTACATCCAGGGCTCAGCACCGAAAACAAGAAACAACAACAGAATTATTTCTCTGTTGGTTTCTCACGGTGGCCTTGGCTGCTGTCACGAGTGTGGTGATTATGTTTTCAGGAACACACATGCTCGGGGAATTATGTATGCTTTTTTATTTAACAGGTTTTATAATAGAGAATCATTTTAAATTAATAAAAACGAAAAACATTATTGTGACGTGGAAATACCATGTCACAAGGTTAAAAAGATAATATTTTAATACCTTTTTTATAAAATATTTATTAAATAGAAATATAAAAATGCCTGATTTTAATTACTTTATATATTTATATACATAAATATTATTTAGCGATGATAAATTGTAAAAGTAATTATTTTATTTTTTCTTCTGACAAGAGATTCAATAAATCCTTGTTCTACAGTTGTGTATTCACCATGCGTTTGTAAAAGTCTTGTAATAAAACTGTCTGTAAAAACAGATGTACAAGTACTATTCAACTGAAGTATAATAATATAAGAAAAGATCAATTATCAACTTATATACTTAAACATGTATAGATGAAAATTAAGCTTCAATAAAATTTGATTTAATATAAAAAATTTTACTAAATGCGTGAAGTAATAAATAACAATAATGGAGGTGATAACATCGACATGATTATATGTCTCACTCTAAACGATACAACTTAGTCTATCAGGTACTGCAATGGGTCCTTTTTTTTGTCATAGCAACATGTACCAGTCCGGTATGTATATATATTTATATACATGTGACTGAGTAAATAATATTAAATATGTGTTGTATTTGGTTTTCAACATACAACAGAATATTAACAGCAATTTGCACATACTAGAAATTTATTTTATCTGAATCTCCTTTAGGGGTTGATTGAAATTTTGGCAGTAAAGCCAACATAACCTTTTGTGGATTATACAAATGAGCTTGGAGTTCTCTCATTCCATTATTATTTCCTAAAATTCGTTCTCATAAATTTTCAACTTCTTCACCTTTTAATTTCCACATACCTGAAATAAAAAGAACAAACCTTTTTTACATGAAAGTTTTTTTTATTAACTGTAATTATAGCTAAACACAAAATATTGAGGTATTCAGCAGTTCTCAGGCTATCATCTTTTGTTAAATCGACAAGTTGCTGATCTTCCTTACATTTATCTCTTGTATTCGCTGTCTTATGATTTTTCTGGTACTTATTAAGTGCATTCATTTTTTTTTCTTCTAGACACTGTTGTCTTATTTGCAGTGTTTATCATGTTATCAAGTTTCAGCACATTATCACAATATTCAAGATGATTCAACTGGCTAGGATTAATTCCTAAGTTTTGAAAAAGATCACTTGTTATAATTGGTGATGAATTTGATGAACTTGAAATATTTAATGTATCATTATCTGTTTCTAGATTAGACGATACACTAGCATTTATGCTGGAATAGATACTATCAGAAGTTTCAATACTACTTTCAGATGATCCAAGATTACCTGAAAACTTATTTTTAGCATTTTCTTTATTATTTACATTAATATTGTCAATAGCTTGTGAATGCTCTGCATCAACTGAAGCAATTGCTTTTTGAACACTTTTAAGACTATTTAGAAGATGCTAATATGGTTGCAAATCATCTATATGGAAGATATCAAATTCTTCATCAGGATCTATATCATCGTAAGGTGTTACATCATTTAAGGTCGTTGAATGTAGAGATGGAATTTTTTTTATTGATTCATCCAGATTATCTATAGTTAGAACTTTAAAATTTTCATCTTCTGCAGAATCCGAATTAATTTCTTGGATGGTAACGGTAGATTGTGGAGCATTGTCATTCTCATATTCTGTATTACCTTTATCATTTAAATTATGTTCTGTACTATCAGGAACTATTTCTTGCACAATTTTATCATCTTCACTATTTGAAAAAGGTTTTGCTTTTAGCAAATCACTGTCTGAACTTGAAACATGTGTTTCTTTTTTTTCAGATGTAGAATTCACCATTTCTTCTTTGTTTGAATCTACTATTTCATTATTTATTTCAGTCAATTTTGTGAAATATCGAGTGAATACAGATTTCAATAACGATTCTTGTTTTTCATCCATTTCTCATTTTCTTTTTTCAATATTAATGCCTTCTACAGCAGTTTTGACATCAGCTTTATTATAATATTGAGTATGACATTCTCTCATCAAAAATTCGCCATTATTTGTCATAATTTATTTTGATTTGTTTTCTTCTTTTTGATTATTTATTTTATCAATTTGACTGTTTAGTTTTGATTCTTTTGATGCAAACTGAGAAGATGCAGTTTTAAATTTTTTGTTGAAAATATTAATGGAACGAGTGGATAATTTAGAAACTGATACTGCCTGTCCCTGCTGATGCATCATCTGAATCTAAAGACGTATTTAATTTATTTTCGACAACATTTTTCAATTTATTAAACAGCAAAGAATAATTTGGAGTTGATTTTCTGCTATTTTTACTAAATGTTTTTTTGATGCTTTCATTGGAACGAATAAAACTCAATGATGAATCAGATTTTAATTTTGACTAAGGCTTTTCAAAGCTAATCATATTATCATCATATTCCTCCAATAACTTTTTTCTTCCTCCTTTTATAGGCAATGTACTCCAATCATTCAAATAAAATTCACTATTGGTTTCATGTTTGCTATTTTTTTTCTTGAATTGGACTGGATGCTAAAATTTTAACTGTATCCTTTTTTGGTAATAGTTTTAAATAATCTTTCTTAACAGGATTATTTGAATTTTGAGGCTCATCACATTTTTTATATTAGAATGAATCTGATGCTAAATTTAAGGATTTATCTTAACTTCTGATTGAGCCGCGGTGACTCAGGGGCTAGAGCGTCCAACTCTCACGTAGAGGGCCGGGGTTCGAATCCCGGTGGGGTCGGAATTTTTTCTCCATTTTTTAATTTAAATATTGAAAGTGGAGGATATCCCAAAGTCACTGACACCGCGGTGGACCACCCCCGAGAGAAAATCACTCGAGGGCCGGTAAGGTAGGACGCGACTGCTCCACTATTATAGTTGAGCCGGACCGTTCTGCCGGGTAGGTGTTTAAGCTTCCGATATGCTAAAAAGGATGGGTTGAGCGATACTCCTCGCCTGAGTAGGCCTGCACGATCTAGCACCACCTACTGAAGTTAGGGAAAATTGAGGTATGGTTTGGAACGCGAAAACACCGGAACACAAAGGTGGTCGAGGTGTCACTTACTAGGCCAAATAGGCTGTAGGTGGATAAACCCCAAAGATAGAAAGATAGATATCTTAACTTCTGATTTTTCTTCTTTTTTGGTTAACTCATTTGTTACAGGTTCCAATTTATCGGTTAGTGGATCAATAATGTCTATTTCACAAGATTTTAATTTTGATTGTTTAAAATTTTGCTGATTTTCTTGGGTCACAGTTACAACTTTTTTTTCATTATTTTTTTTCATTCTTTTTAATTTTAATGTAGGAGATTCAACAACATTTTGGATTTTTGTTATATTATCCTTTACTTCATATGTTCTTTCATGTGTAATAGTATTATTTACAAAATTTGTAAATTCAGTGGCAGCTTCAGGTATATTTTTTTATCTGGTTTTTGAATAGCTTTATTATTACTTTCTTTCTGATTATTATCAGGAGAAGGGATACTCTTTACATCTGACCAATCTATATGCTCCATTCTACCTCGACTTTGATAATACTTATATTCATTTTGTGGGTTAATAATCTGTGGTTCTTTCATATGAAGTGGACCTCCTCTTAGTTCAAGATCAGTGTCGACTTTATTATCATCTGAACTTAATAAAGGCTTATTAAATCTTTTATTACCTTGACAATATTTTTTATAGTTATCTTCTTTTATTTTTTATTTTCTCCTGCATTAAAGAACTTCTCAATAGCATTTTTTTAGCTGCAATGGAACTATCACTTGTCGAGCTGATAAATTCACTATAATTTGACACTCTCATTGCAGTATTTGAGGTGATAGGTATTTTTTCCAGATCTTCATTGGGATTGGATTTACTTTGTGTGGTAGCATTTTTTAGCCTTTGCAGAATCAAAAATTTAGATGATGGAGATGGCATGCTAGTGTTGGAACTGTTTAAAGTATCAGTAGTATCATTTAATATCACCATTTTGTTAATTATCTGAAAAATCAGAAATGTAATGCTTTATACAGTATATATAAATAATCATTTAACTTGTGTATATCAATATCATTTAACTTTTAAATAAAAAAAATAAAAGAAAAATAAATCATTTTATGTATCAAGATATAAATTAAGTTCTTTTGCTTTCTCATAGAGAAAGCATTGTATCGATAAAAAAAATTTTTTTCTATTTTTTCATTAATTTGTACATATTTGAACTCGGTGAGTCGAAAAAAGTGGTTTCCAGAAAATGTCTGTATGTATGTATGTGTGTGTGTGTGTGTGTGTGTGTGTGTGTGGGATGTATGAATTCAGTTAGTAAACTGTATCTCGAGAACTACTCGATGGATTTGCTTCTAATTTTGCATGGAATTCAGTTTTTTGACTAACTTGCTGGGAAGCTATTAATAATTGGTTCTTCTAGCGTAGTTTTCATTTTAGAGTTTAAAAAAAAAAAAAAAAAAAATTTCGATTTTTCGTTTTTTGGTTTTTTTTTGTTTACTACTCGATGAATTTGCTTCAAAATTTGCCCGGAAATTATTTGTGATTGCCCGGATAAAATAAATTTTTAAAAACTGATTTTCTTAGCTTAGTTTTAATTTTAGAGCATTTTGAAATTTAAAAAAAAAATGTTTCTATTTATTAAGCCAATAAAATCTTAAAAACTACTCGATGGATTTACTTCAAATTTTCCATACAATTCAATTTTTCGATCAACTGGTGCGGAAGCTATTGAGTATTGGTTTTCTTAGCGTAGTTTTTTTTAAGAATCATTTTAAGAATTTTTAAAAAATTTCGATTTTTCATTTTTTTTGTATTTTACGTAAACTACTTAAAGAATTTGTTCGAAAATTTGTATGAAACTTAATTTCGACTGCCAAAAGTATAAAAAATTTTGTAAACTAATTTTCTTAGCGCACTTTTAATTTTATAGCATTTTTAAAATTTTTTAAAAATTTTTATTTTTAATTTTTTCTATTTTACGAAAACCATTTGATAGATTTGCTCCAAAATTTGTATGCAATTTATTCGCTACTGTCTGAAGAAAACAAGCTTTGGAAAACTAATTTTCTCAGCGCAGTTTTAATTTTAGAGCACTTTGAAAATTTTCAAAAAAATGTTTATTTTTCATTTATTTTCTATTTTGCGTAAACCATACTATAAATTTTCTCCAAAATTTTTATACAATTAATTCGCTATTGTCTGGAAAAAATAAGCTTTTGAAAACTAATTTTCTTTGCGTGGTTACAATTTTAGAGAATTTTAAAGATTTAAAAAAAAATTTCGATTCTTCTTTTCTTATTTTTTTTTATTCTACGTAAAGTACTCGATAGTTTTGTTCTAAAAATTGCAGGGAAATTATTTGCGACTGCCAAAAGAAGGGACATTTTCAAAAATTGATTTTTATAGCGTAGTTTTAATTTTAGAGGATTTTTAAAATTCTGAAAAAGAAATTTTGAAAAGAAAATGTTACTTATTTAACCAGTTAGATCTTGAAAATTACTCGATGGATTTGCTTTAAATTTTGTATACCATCTATGTTTTTGTATTACTTGACGGGAAGCTATTGAAAATTGGTATTCATAGAGTAGTTTTTTTTATAGAGCCATAAACATGAACTGTATTTATATATAAATATGATTGCATTTTATAAAGATTAGAAATTTTGTTGTCATCATTCTTTTTATTACTACATTATATCATTTTTTCAATAGAACAAATTTTTTTGTATTACTTGATGATTTAAAATAAATTATAAATATTGAAAAAGCAAACAGCTAGCATAAATGTTCAAAATTTATAAAGTACAATATGAGTAAATATTAATGTTAGACAATTTTTTAATATTAAAATCACATTTAAATAAATATAAAAAAATTAATGAAACTCAAAGAGCTCTATGAGAAAGCATTCCGCCAAAGCACTTGGCAGCGTTTTTATTACTACTTAAGTCTAATTCAATATATTTTTTGTATACTTAAATTCGAATATTTACTTAATCTTCATTACAAATTAAAAATTTTTTATTAATTCCTTGAATAAACTTTGCTTTTACATCGGCATTTCTAAAATATCTGTATCATTTTGTATTTTAGTATGCTTATCATAACCCTTAAAAACAAATGAGAACTCGTTCACAATCTATATACAATAACTTTATAATAACATAGAAAAAAAATAATCTCTTTGAGGGTTAAAAGCAACTGACTTTGCGAATCAGGTGGCACTCACCAGATGATATATATATTGTAACGGTTATTTTGCACACGTTACAAAAAAGAATTAGCTTTTAATCGAATATTAATCTTTTGCTAAATCTATAAATTTTATTATGTAAGGAGTTGCTGAAAACTATAAGAAATTTTACTAAAGGTTACACAGCGAACTCCGATTGTGCCTGCTAGTCAATCCTAATGATAAACGACAAAATTTTATGTGATATATTTGTTGCTTGCTGCACACACTGTGTCTCTTTCTCTCTCTCTCTTTCTCACCTGATCGAGAGACGCGTTGCCGGTAGCGCAGTTTTCCTTCGTGAGGCAGGTTCCAAAATACGTTATATTATATTATTTATTTACGTTTTAGCCTATTGGCCTAGAAACGGATACATCAGTTTTTACAAAACTCATATACAATACATAATCATAATCATAATACATTTACATTTTACGCCCATTCCTTTTTTTAACGCACCAATACATAATTTTTAAATATTTACCTAATCCTTACAATAAATCCTTACATTCATACAAAAACCATATCACTACCAACAAATAGCTTAACTATAAGCCATAACCAAACTTAGGTAATACAGTCTACCCTCCCTTAGACCTTACCACACATACATTAACTTAACTTTAATGTAACAAATGATTTCGTAATTAAATTGTCCGCGATTCAGCCTGTTGGCTCTTCGTCCTTTTGGCCCAGAAATGCTAAGACATATTCAATCACTCCATCCTAAATATTACAAATTTCCTACCTTTATTTCTAATTTAATTTTCAACCTATATTTTAAACGAAAAATATACAAAGCAAGGTTCATAATTAAATTCAAATTTAAATTTTACATTTAAATTTTGTTTTTTTTTTAAATATCCAACAAGCAGAAATAAATGCCCTTAATTTCGTGTATTACTTAAGCTTTACCTAATCACCACACTTTACATTTTATTAACATATATCCAAACTAATTTATTTGTTACATTTTACCTAACCTCACATTTCGATTGCATCAACACCTCAAACATGTTTTTCTTTAAACATTTTTTTATACCTCACATTAAATTCCAACACTCATCACCATACCACATACCAACAAAATCCAACTATAACACATAAACTTTAACATTTGTACAACCTAGCCAGCTCTTTCTTGTACCTTTTCTTCATAATGTCCCTTGCTTTACTCCGCCGTAATATTCCACGATTTTGTTAGCTTTATTCCTAAACCTTTTAAAATAATCCCGAATAATATTAATTTAGCCAAACCCAACCTTATTTTATAATCTTCCTTTATACCAAAACGTATACACATACATAACTTAATAAATCTATGCTCTCTGTTTTGCGCCTATCTAACCTCACTTTCCCTTCCTTTTATAGTGCACAAACTATATCTATACCACTATATTCTTTATTATAACCTATCCTACCTTTTTATTGTCCACCTTTATTTTATTTCATAACTTTTTTGTCCTGCTTATTGCAACAGTTTTTTACATTATAACTAATTTTCTCTACACTATTAAACTATAACCTCGCCTTATTTTATCCTGTCTCCTTATTTATATCTTGCTTTTAACAATTTAAACAATTACACATTTTTGCTTCGCGTAAACTTTTCCTATACAGAACCCTATGCTAATATCTCGCTCACATACCACTCAAACTCATACCACACTTATGGATGCACATTAACAACTAATAACAACTCGCGTTTTACATTTCTAAGTCCCGTATAAATTTCCATTCTTTCATCATCGCCCTTGATTTATTTTTTCCTTGTTCTTAATTCTTTAATTTTAATTCTTCTTTTCTTCATCGTTATCCATTTACTATATATGCTGCCTTGTTTCTGTCCTGCTCTTATCATAGACCATGACACCCTGTGTGCCTCTCTCTTTAACTCTCTAAACGACTAGAGTAACTATATCTTACCATTGGCGGCGCTACCGTTCTCTCTACTAACCTCTCCTCTTTTCTAAGAATTTTCTTTGTTTCCGTACACTATCCAATTGCACCTATTACTTTTTTTTATTTAACAATACTTTTCAGCTTTTTCAATTTTTTTTCTTCATTTATTTTTCTTTTTTATTCCTCTTAACGCTACACTGTTCTTTCATAACTTTTCTTCTCTGATATTTCTAATCCTTGTAGTTTACAGTGTGTTTTTCTTTTTTTTTGTTTTTTTACTTTTATCCTTTTCTCTCTTTATACAACGACTACACTTTTACATTTTTCTTCTTTTATCTATATTTTTCCACTTTTGACCTTTCTTCTTTATTTCTATTACTGCAGGTGTAATACATTCCTTAACACTTATTTCAACGACATTTTAGCTTCACTTCTTTTATACCTCATACACAAAGGCTCACAATGGCTGACCGGCGTCTATCTAACCTCCAAACATGCGTCTTCTTTCCGACATCTTTTTACTTATTCTAAGCACTTCTTTTTCCAACTTTTTTATTTTTCATTATCCTCATAATTTACCAATCTTATTTCCACCCTTTATTTACTTCTTTTCTACATTTTTCCTTACTTTTATCTTACTTCACGCGGAGCTCCCAAAACACGTCCACTCGGTAGCGCGGCCACCAACATTCAAAATACGTTATATTAAACTATATGATATTACGTGACTAATCAATTTATGACCGCTCACAAGGACCGCGGAGGCGTCGGAGTAAGCAACGGGAAATATATTTTATGTTATGTTGTAACGTTTTTCCCTTTCGGGAGGGGGAAATACGTGTAACTCCTGTTGCCAGACGCTTCAGTGAGTTACCAGGGTAAGATCGGCAGGAGTTGGAGGGATCGGACGGTGGAAAGTAAAGGAAAGTAACCGGGTTTAACACGTTCGGTTATGCTAGGGAGTACCTTGGCTTTATTGTACTCATAAAACTCTTACAACGACGATTACAAATATGAATTAATAATAATGTATAAATCAAAGCTAAACCTAATAATCTTATATAATGCAAATGACTAGCCTAACCTTAACGGAATGAAATGTACAAAAATTAATTAGTTCTCTAACTGAATCGGCCACTTGACGGCTATTTAATAAGTGAAATCAATTAATCAATAATCTTTAAAGAATCTGAATTATAGTTTACTTTAACTAAAGATTCTACGGCCTGGACGGTCTAATTTTATACCGGCGGCTTTTACCTGCAACAATGTGCAAAACAAAAGAGATAAATAATTAATAATTAAATAATTATAATATAACTAGGCGGCGGCATCTAGTAACGCTATACTTAATACTACGGTAATAATAATAATGACGGTGGGTAGCCGGCTCCCTTAATTATCTGAGTTACAAATCTCTATAGGCATGCGGGACCTTTAAGTAACGTAAAGACAATGGGTGGCCGACACCCTTAACTTATTCTAATATCTTAACGCGGCAGACGGACGGAGTCCTTTAATTAACATAACTAAAAATGCATTGGGTGGATGACACCCTTAACTTATTCTAAGTTTTAATATTTTAGCGCGGCCGGACGGAGTCCTTTAAACTAATGCGAATTAAATAATTAGGTGGACGACACCCTTAATATATTCCATAGTCACGCGGCGGCGGACGCGACGGCTACAGGTTAACCAGACCCTTAATTAAGCCAGCGGCGAAATGTGAAATAGAATATAATATTATGGGTGGACGTCACCCTTAAATTCAACGGCGCAAGTTCGGCATTGCGGCGGCGGCAAAAATAGCTAGTGTGCTCTAGGCAGGTAGATTTACGCCAGCGTGCTCACTCGACGTATCTCTAACACTGCCAGCATATGCACTAGAGTTTAGACCAGCGTGCTCACTTGGCCTATCCCCATGTGCAAGAGAGAGAAGCTTTGTCTAAGCTGTAGTGCTCCACAAGCCAAGGCAACCAGCTACTACTGGCCCCACTCTCTCTTAGCCTAGCGTGCTCACTAAGGTAAAAAGAGAGAGAGGACCGTAGTCTACACTGCTCTGCTTAGCTGTGCTTCTCGGCCTCTTATATACTCCGGCCTCATTTTTCCCGATGCGTGCAACGAGGTTTGAAGTTGCCACCTGGCGGCTGAGCTCAGAACTACTGTTCTATCGTAGCTGGCCGTTAGGCGGGAAATTTGAATGCGCGGGTATGTATACTCATCGCAATGTATAGTCAGGCAATATAAATTAATTGAAAGCACGTTTTTATAGAAAACAGAATTAATTTATTATAAGAAAAATATAAATATAATATAGATAAAGTATGAACTAAATAAACGAGAATGAAATTGAATAATATAAGAAAAGTAATGCACGCGTCTAATGAGAGAGTGAGCAAAGGGATGGCGCGTCGCGAACTAAATAGTACTCGCTTATGACTTTGATCAGTTATATAACCGATGATACAATATACCCGAACAAGTATCTCTCGAGGAAGAGACACTTGGATATCGTACAGTATAATTATACTTACAATAACGCATTGGCCAGCTTACACTAATTACCTACGTGCACGTAGACGCCGCTCGCCCGTTACCGTAGCTTCTCCCCTGTACGTAACCAATGCGTAGATCCTCTAGAGTAGGTCGGTGGAAGACGTCTCTTCCCGATCCTTGAATTTCGCTGAGCTCTGCCAACGTGGTTGCCTTGGCGTAGATCGGTGGAATCCTATACACGCCGATCGATGTATTTGCTGGCACTTAATGGCTGACCGCTAAGACGCGCGAAAAGCGGTCAAGCAAAACTATACAGAAAGAATTTCTGAGAGTAGCAACTAGCCAATATAATACAATACGATAGTCGAAATAAACTAGCGACTTTTATCTAAGACAATGTTACGCGCTATCAATTGCGAACTTAGTCTAACTTATTATAAGACCAGGTGGCGAAATCTTTTATCAAGCACAGCGCAGCTTAGGTTTCGTGTTAACGCAACGGTAGCCGGAAACTCTCTGAAGCGCCTCGCGGCCGGCAAGCTTCTTTCTCGCGTGCCGGTCATCAAGATACGCACTTCTTTACTCGTCTTAGACGAGACATATGACCGGGCGTTTACCCTATTTTAATACCTAAGCGCGCAAGATTCAAACACGGTAAAATACCGTGACAATACATATATATATATATATATATATATATATATATATATATATATATATAAACATATCAATGCGCACGTACCATGAACATTAAAATATACGATTATTAAGAAGAAAAGATTAAAGAAGAAATAAAAATAACGAGAATACGACAGTTCGAAATTTTAAACTGCATTTTCTCGTGATTGAGTAAACAGATTGTAATAGAATTTTTTTCAAATTAAAGATAATGAAAATCTTTTAATATTATCAATTGTATTTATGTATATATGGGACGTTTCACGTCAACTCACCTAACAAAAAAATAGAATTCGTCGAAAATCTGTGAAAATGTTCTATTTGATACCCAAAATATACAAAAAAAAAATTTTAGAGGTCCAGGTCAAAGGGGTCAGGATTTAAACATGATGGAATTTTTCGAATTTTCCAAATTTTTTGCTAAATAAATATTTTAATGAATTTTTTCCTCAAAAACTATCAATTTTTCGTTAAAACTTAATAGAATACTTTTTCTTGGAAATTAGATGTAGAGTTTACCTGAATTTTCGCAAATTATAATATACTGATTTTTATGCTTACTTGATCGATTTAAACATACTATTTAGTATATCTAAAAATCGAGCAGGTTAAATTGGCTTTCTAAAGTCTTATTTTTTTTTGTTTTTTTATGAGGAAAAAATATACGAAGCCTCTAGTTGGGCAGCCTTCTCACAGTTACTTAATTGTGCAAAAATGTCTGAAAAAATCGTTATTTTGGATCAATGATGAGATTCGTGATTTTTTTTGTTGAAAAAGTATTGATTTTTGGGACACATGTATAAAAAAGTTTTTTATTGGAAATCATGTGTAGAATATGAACATATTTTTACAAATTGTAATTTAAGACATTATGAACCATATATACTAAAAATTTAACAAAAAATAAATTTGAAAATTTCAAAATTTCATTTATAATTTGTGATGTTTAGCAAATAATGGTTTACAAAAATTTACATACATTGTACATACAATTTCCAATAAAAAACATTTTCATACATTTGTCCCAAAAATCAATACTTTTTCAGAAAAAAAATCACGAATCTCATCATTGATCCAAAATAACGATTTATTCAGACTTTTTTGCACTATTAAGTAACTTTGAGAAGGCTGCCTAACTGGAGGCTTCGTATATTTTTTCCTCATAAAAAAACGAAAAAAATAAGACTTTAAAAAGCCAATTTAAGCTGCTCGATTTTTAGATATACTAAATAGTATGTTTAAATCGATCAAGTAAGCATAAAAATCAGTATATTATAATTTGCAAAAATTCAGGTAAATTCTACATCTAATTTCCAAGAAAAAGTATTCTATTAAGTTTTAACGAAAAATTGATATTTTTTGAGGAAAAAATTCATTAAAATATTTATTTAGCAAAAAATTTGGAAAATTCGAAAAAATCCATCACGTTTAAATCCTGACCCCTTTGACCTGGACCTCTAAAATTTTTTTTGTATATTTTGGGCATCAAATAGAACATTTTCACAGATTTTCGACGAATTTTATTTTTTTTGTTAGGTGAGTTGACGTGAAACGTCCCATATATTAATGCATTTTGATAGGATTCGATTTTAAAATTTTCGAATATCTATTTTAAAGTATAAGAGGAGCGCCTCGACGTTTTCGTATTTGTACCTCAACTCGCCGTCAAGGTGCTACCGCGCCTCTTGATAAATAAACAACTTTTATGAACTTTATTGGTATAAAGCTTTATAAAGCATAAAAATAATGTATTTATTAACTTTATTTCAAAAAATAAAAAATAATTACAAATTTTGCCGTCCCATAACTATAGAAACATTTTCGAAAATCTCAATTATTTCCGGTGGTAATTTTTTTACCAGTACTTTGGATTACTTTTATATGAAATAATACAAATTCCACTGTTTACAAAATTATTTAACTAGTTCAAAACAAAAATTTATTTACTTTAATGAATGTAATAATTTATTGTTAATTATGCATTTAGGTTATTTTACTTAAATAGTAATAACATTTTTTTGTACAATTAAATTTGAAAAAAATCGGTATATATTTTAGCATGCAATATTTTTATGCAAGAAATTATTAACCAGTAAAATATTTTCAATAAATTAAAAATTTTCATGCGTGCTTATACTTTAAATTTCCCGCCCTCTATGCCCAATTTATACTAGTACCCGATCTTGAGCTTGCGATAGAGTCTACATATATTACACGACAAAAAATGCAAAAAGTTTCGAAATTATTATCATGTCATAAAGTAGCTAGATTAAGTTTTGCTAAATTGAATATGAACTAAAAAATGGTAAATTATTTACTTTTTTATTAGAAACTGAATTATAATAATTTTTATTTTCTAAGATAATTTTCTCTGATGAAAAAAAGTTTAATCTTGATGGCCCAGATGGTAATCATTCATACTGGAGAGATTTACGAAAAGAACAGCAATACTTCTCCCGTAGAAATTTTGGTAGTGGAAGTTTAATGGTATGGGGAGCTTTTAATTCCCGAGAAACTTTGTCTCTGTCTTTTCCATCTTGCAGAATGAATTCTGCAGAGTATATTCGTATATTAAAAGATAATTTATTATCGATTATGGATAATAATGAAAACTTAGAACTTGTTTTCCAACAAAACAATGCATCGATACATTCTAGTCGAGAAACAAAAAATTGGTTTCTTGAAAATGATATTAAAGTTTTGATTTGGCGTGTTCCCCAGACATTAACCCTATTGAAAATCTTTGGGGTATTCTTGTTCGCAAAATTTATATCAACAACAAACAATATAACTCTGTTGGAGAGTTGCAAAATGCAATTTTGCAAGCCTGGCGTGAAATTGAGCCAGATACTTTTAAAAATTTCGTCGCTAGTATGGAAAGTCGCATTTTTGAACTTATTCAAGCAAATGGTGGAAATACAAGGTATTAAAATGTAATTAAAGTTCAATAAATTTGTTAAAATAAATGAAATTTCATGTTTTAAACTGTGAAACAATGTTTTAAATAATTAAATTTGTGATTTTCGAAAGTGTTTCTATAGTTATGGAACGGCAAAATTTGTAATTATTTTTTATTTTTTAAAATAAAGTTAATAAATACATTGTTTTTATGCCTTATAAGGCTTTATAACAATAAAGTTCATCAGAGTTATTCATTTATAAGATGTAAAAACAAGTTTTACCGAGATATGCACCTTTTTGAAACACATAAAGTACTTATGACGATTGAGTGTTTCTATAGTTATGCGATGCACTGTATATACATACATGTAAAATATATTTTTTTTAATGGTCATTTTATAAATGTTAAGAAAACATAATTTTTTGATACTTTTTAAAGAATGGAATTCCATACCATTGATTGTGGGAGATGTAGAGCGCTCCATATCTTCCATTACGAAGTTGCCACCCCTGGCTCGCAGTATGTGCAACTTTAAAGAGTTGCCAGCTGATAGTAAATTTTCTACGAGCACGTTTTTCGCATAAGGTGATGTAATAGGGTATATGATTTGGCCATAGTTACCGACAGTGCAGATTTTTTTATTTTTATTCAAATTTTTTTTAAATATCTCTATATTATACTTTTTATTAGTTAAAATGAGAGGGTATAATATAGAGATATTTTTAAAACTAGTTAATTAAGAATAAAAAATTTGGAAAACTGTAATGTCGGTATTTTACATTCCCTTAATGAAAGGACCGGGCATGTGAATCATTTGAAGTTGTACAATTAGAACCTTTCTCCATAATTTTTACCAAATACTCTTCTACCATATTGATAGTACAATCTAATTTTGACTGTTTATAACATGTTTAAACTTGCAAAAATCGCAATGCTAAGCGATTGTGAAATTTAAAAAGTCTTAATAGCAAGGAAAGATTTTTTATTTGATTCAGATTTTAATAATTATAAGCATGCAAAGTATCATAATTATTTCATTTATATGATATATACAACAGGGACATTTACCAAAGAATTTTTTTAAACTAGCAATTAAATACTTGCAAAAATAAATATAATGAATTGTAGTTTTATATAATTAAAATACTTTTTTTGTCCTCAGGCCGCAAAATAAATTTTTGTGTCCTCTATAGGGAGCACAAAATAGTGCATTCTTGTCCGCAAAAGGAAAATGTGCATATTTAATGTATTATTTTAATAAAAGTTCGCAGAAAAACGTTCTCGACGTTGTTGATTCTTGGAATTAAACTGAATGAACTGCTCGCTTTCCTTAATATCGCTATCCTTTTCTTACATATACAATACTGGATACGAATAACATGGACTTAATATATGTATATTATGAAAGAAAAGGAGAAAGCGAGGAAAAGACATAGTTACAAGTTTCACGTGATAAAACTTTTTTTTTTCTTTTTTAGATAGTATTTTTCAATTATAATTTTTATAGTTTATCTTCGTTTTATATTATGTTGTATTTTTGTTTAATTTTCATGTTATATTTTAACAATTATTAGTTGTTTTTATAATCGAATTTTTTTCATTCTATTTTTTTAAAACTTTTTTTTTCTCTTTTTAAATAATATTTTTTAATTATAATTTTTATAGTTTAGCTTTATTTTATATTTTATTATATTTTTGTTTAAATTTAATGTTATATTTTAACAGTTATTAGTGGTTTTTATAATAGAATTTTTTTATTGTATCTTTTTATCGTATTTTAAGAATTATTAGTTATTTATTATTTATAATTGAAATTTTTTATAAAATTCTTTTATATTCTAAGAATTATCAATTATTTTTTTATAGGCGAGGGGCTAAGACCCAGCTTCCGCTTAGCGGCCTTCGGTCAAAAAAAAAGTATATGCAGTCACGGCCACAAACGTATCATTCTTGCTCGTGCAGTTGCAGCGGCCACGCTACGCTCGGACCCTCAGCATGCACTCGCCAAGAATGATACGTTTTGCGGCCTTGACGCATAATATACTATTTTTGTCCTCAGGCCGCAAAATGAATTTTTGTGTTCTGTATACGGAGCACAAAATAGTGTATTCTTGTCCTAGTCCGCAAAAGAAAAATGTGTATATCCAATGTATTATTCTAATAAAAGTTCACAGAAAAACGTTCTCGACGTCGCTGATTCTTGGAATTGAACTTAATGAACTGCTCGCTTTCCTTAATATCGCTATCCTTTTCTCATATATACTATACTGGGTATGCGTTAACGAATAACGTAGACTCAATATATGTGTGAAAGAAAAGGAAAGAGCAAGAAAAAGACATAGTAACAAGTTTCGTGTGTTAAAACTTTTTTTTTCTTTTTTAAATAATATTTTTTAATTATAATTTTTATAGTTTAGCTTTGTTTTATATTTTCTTGTATTTTTGTTTAATTTTAATGTTATATATTAACAATTATTAGTTGTTTTTATAATCGAACTTTTTTTATTCTATTTTTTTAAAACTTTTTCTTTCTTTTTTTAAATAATATTTTTTAATTATAATTTTTATAGTTTAGCTTTATTTTATATTTTAACAATTATTAGTGGTTTTTATAATCGAATTTTTTTATCGTATTTTAAGAATTATTAGTTATTTATTATTTATAATTGAATTTTTTTATAAAATTTTTTTATATTTTAAGAATCATCAATTATTTTTTTATAGGCGGGGGGCTAAGACCCAGCTTCCGCTTAGCGACCTTCGGTCAAAAAAAAAGTATATGCAGTCACTCGTGCAGCTGGAGCGGCCTCGCTACGCTCGGCCCCTCAGCATGCACTCGCCAAGAATGATACGTTTTGCGGCCTTGACGCATAATATACTATTCCTTCTAACTTATATGAAAATCTAACAATGATTAAAACCTTTTTTAGCATGTGGGTTTTTGAATGAGTTAGTTTACGCTTTTGCGTGCGCCACTTTACACGCGTACCCGTCGCATTGTAAAGAACAGGTGCTCTCGTTAAATTAGCACTATCTCGAGTTCTATTGAATAAAATAGGATGCACCAAACAGATTCTTAAACTAGATGAAATTTCCGAACTTTTCATACTTTATTTAACTTTTCATGATTTATAAGAAATTTTTGCTCGCTAGTGGTTGCTTTGAAATTATAAACAAATAACAGACCTAAAAATTGAGTTTCGTCGCTTGAGATCGTTTTAATTTATTTATTAACATTTACTAATTATTTTAAATAAAATATTAATAAAATTACAACTCTTACTTTTAAAATAAGAGGTTATTCATAAAAAAATTTTAATTATAAGCCGAGTTATAAGAATTTTTACCGCGCTTATGCCGCCTCTTGGCGTAATTTTAAAATAAATTTGTCATATCTTCGGATCTAATGATTAAATCGAGTTGAATCAAAAAAGATCTTCTTTCTTTTTAAAAAAGGAACAACTTTTTATTATATTCACGTTATCGTATACTTTTTTTGTTGAAAGTTGTAAAAGATGATCAGTCGAGCTAAACACTATTTATATATGGTGTATATACGATAGAATATAACATATCTGCTAATATTGGAACAAGAAAGCTAAGAAAAACTATTGATGAATGCAATCCTTATGGATATTAAATTTAAAATAGTTATATTTTGGAATAAAAACTAAAATTTTTTTCGTATTTTGCGTTCTGTTATTTTTGTTAACATTTTTATGATTATATTTATATATTGATGTTAATAGTATCATTTACTGCAATATTTAATATTTTACTAGTGTAATAAAATTTTTTTTAACACTCCGTGCGCGAAACACGGTTTCTCATGCTTGTTTTGCGTGTGCGAAACATAATATTTTTTCATAGTGTGCGAAACATGTACGCCATGTTGCTTTTTTTTAGACAACAAGATTCACAATTGTTTTGCGGACTAAGCCTCGATATTTATGTCATATAAGGTTATTTTGACAGGAAATTCGAAACAAAATATTTTATTACCAAAAATAAAAAGGGGGAATTGTTTCATATGTAAAAGAGTGGTTAAATGATATTTTTCAAAAAGATTTTACTTTTATCAATTATAAAGTTGATTTAGATAATAAATATTTACTCATAATGTTTTTCACAGTTAGAATTGATGTAAAACATTTAGTCACTTTTAAAATATAACATATATCAGATATAAGAGTAACATATATATAATATATATATATATATCACTTTTACTATATAACATATATCACAGAATTAAAAAAAAATTAAATTTTTCAAGTATGAATGTTTAATTTTTTTTAAAGAATTTTCTTGAAAAAAAATTCAACTTTTTTGACAGGTAATTCCAGAAACTGTTCTAATGAACAACTAATAACTTTAGCTAGTCAACAATTGATTTAAAAAAATCTTCTAAATAATGAGCGTTTTAATTTGCTCTTTTGAATTTATTATAAATCAGAAATCTTCTCTAATAAGTAAATGCAAATAAAAGTTTTTATTCGCAAACATAAAAATATTTATTGTATTAATGATGCAGTTGTAAATATTTATGATTTATCATTTATTTTTTATTATTTACTCGTCTAATTGTCACCCTCGCTACGCTCGGGTGACAAATTGACTCGTCTCGCTCCGCTCGGTAAGTAATCGCAAAAATAATCGTGTTTCGCTCACAATGTGTTAAAAAATATCATACGCAACACGTGCGCGATACAGGTGATCCACGCACTAGTTGCGTAATATACTATAACTTGACTTATTCAATCCAACTCTTAAATTTTTAAGTGCTAGATTGAATTGAAAAGACCTGTAAAAGATTGAATACAAAAAAAAGAGTTAAGAAGTTAGACAAATTTCCCAAATATTTTATTCATGATACAGATAAAAGTAATCAAATGTTATAAATAATTTTGTTGATACATTTTATATTTAATGATTTATCAATATAAAATAATAATTAATGATTAAACAAATATAACGTTCAATAGTAATTTATTGCCATATTACTATTTCAGATTTCCGACATCGTAGTCGGACAAGAGTCTCATGTGACAGCTAAGGAAGCGCTATTAAGTTGGGCTAGACGTTCAACGGCCCGTTACCCCGGTGTTCGAGTCACCGATTTTACCTCCTCGTGGCGTGATGGTATGGCATTTAGTGCACTTATTCATAGGAATAGGCCAGATCTTCTTGATTGGCGTAGCGCTCGTAGCTGGCCACCACGCGAGAGGCTTGAACGAGTCTTTTATGTTGCTGAACGCGAATATGGTGTCACTAGGCTTCTCGATCCTGAAGGTATCTGTTCTTTATACTTTGAATTAAAAAAAAACAATTTTAATAACACTTTAAGAAATTAAGATTTGTAGAATGCTATACTAAACAACGTTATTATTATAATATTAATTTGTATTATTCTTTTAAAATATTTACTATATTCTAATCCTATTTAATTTCAACATAGTTTAAGGCAAGTTTTAGAATTAAACTAACCTAATTTTTATTTAATCAATATTTTTTCATTGCTTAAAATTTGACTTTTTTATGCAACGAAAATCATACGATATAGTGTCAATGCTTTTAAAAACTGAAAATCTTTCAAAATTGCAATGAAATATTTTATTTTTAACTTAATAGCAATAGCCATTTAATAAACTTGGGAAAAGGCTAAAATGATACATTTTTTCGATTAGGGAGTAATAGGTGAGCATTACCATCTGCACAATTTTGAACTGAAAATAAATCATATGTAACTAAAATCATTTTTGTTTCGGATGATCTTGATCCTGACTTCGCTCCACTCTTTTGAGCCGTATATTAAGCCTTTAGAAAAAAGCTAATTTATTTTTAAATTGCATATTGTACTACAAAAGTAATTTCATTGATGATAGAGATAGTAAAAGATGCTTAACTTTATCAGTGATAAAAAAAATATAGATAATATCAATTGTACGTTATTATACAAATTATATAAATTATTCACAAAATTAGTATCGTAATATTTTTTGTTGGAAAAATAAATACGATTGATTGAAGCATAAAACTTAAGAACATTTGTAGAATCTGATATGAAATGCAAATAATTATTAAAAGACACTCTGACTACCTTCTACTACCAAAACCAACAATGTAACTTTAAACTATATGTGACTTATATGTAACACATACTTTAAAGTTGTTCGTGCTGTATCAAATGGGTTCGTGCTGCATACGACATTCATTTGTTTTTACCGATAGAGGTATTATAAATCAATAAATAGTATTATTGATTATTTTTTGTTATTAGAAAAAAATATTCAGTTATCAAAAGAAAAAAATATGTTTGCTTTGTTTCTCACTGGAAGTTTCACTTTGGTACATCCCTGCTGTTTTGCTGGTTCAACGCTCACAGTTCATGACTGCAGCAGCGCCATGGTGACTTATTTATTAATTGTAATAAATGGATACAAAATTCAAATATGAAGGATCCATTAAAATTTAATATTTCAATTTAACATATTTTTTTAATTTCTTCTTATATATTCCTTTATTTGTTGAAAAAAACCTTTTTAATTAATTTATCGTTAACATGATTTAAGTATAAATGATTAATTGCGCATTTTTTTAAATATTTGACGTATGGAAAAAACGTTTTTTTGTGAAAACAATATAAAATTTACTTGTATTCTGAAAAAAATAATGAGTAAAAAACAAAAGATACAAATATAATTAAAAGTTTAAATTTGTATTTATTTATAATAATAATGGCAATTATTATAAGTTAGATAGATGGATAGATATTAATTTATTTTGTAAAAGAGTACAAAAAGGCGTGTAATACATCAGATTACATTACAAGAAATAAATAATAATTCTGTATAAAGTATTGCACATAATATGATAAGATATCACAGTCAAATATTAAAATTAATATATAATACTGTATCAGTAAGTCACTATATAAAAGCGATATCACAGACTACTCTAAATAGACGCAGGAAGCATAAAAACATAAATTACAATAAAAACAGTCTTAAATATCTATCAGTCATAAAATTAAAATCATATTAAAATCAAATAACACAATTTAAAAGATAAAGCATAAAGCATAGTCATGACATCAAATAAAAATAAAATTGGACATAACAATGCAACAATAAATAAAAATAATATAATAATAAAATTCAAAAATAAAAACTTGATACCGAAGATGTCATGACTATTAATAAAAAGAAACAGAATCACTCATTCTTTCTACATTCATTCAACCATCATTCGCGCTAATAAATACATTCACACCTTAAATCTATATATAAGACAAAACAAAATAAATTAACATAAAATTAAAATACTTAAAATTAAGATCACTCGAGGTCGAGTAAGTACCTCCTCAAAGCCGACTTGAACCTGCCGAGCGATGAAAGATTTTTTATATCGGCAGGCAGGGAGTTCCAGAAATGCGCACCTTGAACTTGAAAGGAATTTCTTCCAGTCTCAGTACGCATGAAGGGCACTGCGAAGTCCTTAATCTCTCCTCTAGTGGCTACCTTAAGTACATATCTAGTAAAGAGACTCACTAGATACTCTGGAGTATTCATGCGCACGATTTTGTACATAAGTACAGCCATAAAATACTGTCTCCTTGAATCAGTACGCAGCCAACCAAGAGCAGCTCTATGAGGAGAGATATGATCGCCCATTCTCACACCCATTACATATCTCACACATGAATTTTGTAGTCTTTGTAAGCGTCTTCTCAACCCCTGCGAAGCATAGAGCAAAACTACTGAGCAGTAGTCGAGGTGCGGAAACAGCAAGGCGGCTGCGAGTTGTTTACGCAGGGCCTCAGTGGTGTACCGACGGAAAAACCGCAAACTATACATTATCCTATTAAATTTTTTAGTCATCATATTAATGTGCGGCTCCCATGACAACCTAGCGTCAAGCACAACACCAAGGCTCACAACGGTATCAGAGAAAGATATGTCGACACCACCCTCAAGCTCAATCGTTCTCGACTCACCAGTATAGAAGTCATTAATAAATCGACTACTGCCAAAAACGATTGCTTTAGTTTTGCTTGCATTTAATGTGAGAGAAGCATCGACAGCCCACCCCGACACCGCCCTGGCCGCCCTCTGCAAAATACGAATACCTTCATTCACATGTTCATAAGGGACCTGAGTATAGATTTTGAGGTCATCAGCATATAATATGTGCTCGACGAAACAGGGGTCGAGTGTGTCACGTATATTATTAATGTCAAGGCAAAACAACAGAGGCCCCAGCACTGAACCCTGTGGAACTCCTAGATTCGTTGTTAGTCAATCTGAATCCTCTTTTAAGTGTGAAGAAACCATTTGTTTCCTACCTGATAAATAGGAGCTAATCCATTCAAGTGCAGCCCTGGAAAGCCCCATCGATCTAAGCCTCGCAAGCAATTTGGAGGGGCAGATCGTGTCGAAAGCCTTACTAAAGTCAAATAGAAGTAGTAACGTGGCAAGTTTCTTGTCAAGACCTGATCTTATGTCGTCTGTAAGTTTCAGTATGGCAGTCTGCGTAGAATGGTGCTTTCTGAAACCAGTCTGCAAAGAGTCAAGTATTTTGTGTGTCGTAATGTACTCTTGCTGTTGGTCATGGGCAATATTCTCCAGAACCTTTGAAAGAAAACACAATATTGCTATTGGCCTAAAATCTTTAGGCATCTTAGGTGCAGGACACTTCTTTAAAGGCACAATGCGTGCACACTTCCAAAGGCAAGGAAATATCCCCCGCGCAAAAGAGGAATTGAAAAGAGTCACAAGATGCTCTCCAATAAACGGTAGTGCTTTAAGTATCACACTCTGCGGAATGCCATCCTCGCCACAAGCCTGTGATGAAAAATGCGAAATCGCAAGGATTACATTATTAATATTAATTGGCTTGAAGGCAAAGCCACTTTCACTACACTCTGAAAGAATCTTCTTACGTTCCGCAGTATCATCGTGCGGCGAGACTGACACCCCCGCAAAATGTGCATTAAGCTCATCAGGAGTGAATCCATTCAAGTCCCCTTGAGGTCCGGACAGGAGTCCCAGGTCTTTTAACTCCTTCCAGACATTACCTCCAGCAAGAGCATCAAACAGTCTATTATGATAATAATTTGTCTTAGCATGTTCTGTCTGTTCGTCTATAGTTTTACGCAGTTTCAAGAATTCAGAGAGATAACACTCCTCCTTCGTCTGTTTAAACCTACGATACGTGGCATCTCTCTTGTGCCGCATCTGCGACAACTCTTTATCTATCCAAGGAAATTTATCTTTACCAATCTTAAGTGATTTTAGTGGCGCCAGATTTTGTATTGCAGCCGTAAGGTTGTCGCAGAGGCAGCCAAGCCCAGATTCCGGGTCAACTGTACCAACTGTAAATGGCGTCCAATCACAGCCGGCCAAACTCTGCACCAATAAGTTTGGACAGATATCTTTATAATTCCTATACTTAATTATCTTTTCATCTGTCTTCATAAAATTACAAGAAATGCATACATCAATTAAATTGTGCCGACTGTGAAAATTCGCCGGTAAGTTGCGTGCGTCAAGTACTGTGTCATTATCGTCCACAAGAATCAGGTCAATCCACGTGTGAGACGTCGGAGTGTGATGCGTGGCACCGTGCTGAACCAACTGTAACGAAAGCTCAGCCGATAATTTATTAATAAATTCGGCATCACTGCTCTCACGCAGGAGATCGGCATTCAGGTCTCCCATTATGATTTTATGAGAGTATTCAGAGGCAAAATTTCTTAAGTTATCCAAAAAATCAGTATTTCTAAAAAAGGAAATTGCAGGAGGTCGATAAATAACAGAAACCAGCGCGGCTTCGGAGCTGCCCAATTGCACGGAACAAAAAATATATTCAGGCACCTCTGGTTTACCTTCACTATGATTGGTTTGAGTATCCGAAGTAGCCAAAATAGTGCGCTTTAAATTATCTTTAATATACAAGGCAACTCCTCCACCACGCAAGTTTCTGTCTTGTCTGAATACTTTATACCCCTTGACCCGAATGACGTCATCCGAAAAAGATGGACCCAGCCAGGTCTCAGCCACTCCAAATATGTCGCAAGAGGGACCATCACTTAGAAACTCACGTACTTGCCCAATGTGAGCCCTCAAAGAGGTCACATTCAGAAAGCATGCTCGCAGTTCACCCCTCCTCCCCGTACGACTCCCCGAGGAGGCCAGGCGCAGTCATTGGGGAGAGGCCACACTTGACATTACTCCATTATTCGCCAGTATATTTCGTTGATGATCAGAGGCTTTAGTAGTATTAGTATCACATTTATTATTATTGCACTTGACATTCGATAGAATTTCAGAATTGTCTTTATTTGCATTTACACCGTTATCTAGTTTCTTGCTATCTATCAATAAATTATCTAAGTCATTTTCATTAAAAAAGTTGTGTGCTCTCTCCCCTCTCTCCCTCCTCACCAGAAATCTGCCATGTCTGTGCCAAACAAATTTAAAGCCTTTTTCTTTGGCATACTTTTTCAATTTTTTAAAATTAGCATATTTCTCTCTAGGCAAAAATTCATTAATAAATATCAAGCTGTGGTGTTTAATGGAAGAAAGACTGCCAAGGAGGAAGGGATTAAGATCCGCCGTCGAATAACCCGTGAATCGTCGTTTAGCTTCAATCACCTTTTGCACCAGGTCCTCCTCAGAAAGTCTAACCAGCAATGAGAATGAACCCCTCGGGCCGCCACTGATCTCACGATCTGCAGACACCTCGTTTACATTGTCATGTTTAGCAATTTTCTTAACAGAAATTATATTCGTACGCTTGATTGTCGGGAGAATGGTACCAAGAACGGCACAGGCGTAATCATCCGGCCCAACATTGACTGCTGAGCAGTCAAACCCGCCAGAGATCACCAATGTACCACTCCCAGAACCACACTCCGTCTCAACTTGACGAGGTGCCTCCTCACTAATTATATTATGTGTATGTGGTGCTTGTGTTATTTCTATAGATTCAGATGCGTGTAAAGTGTGCTCATTTATTCCCGTGAGATCCGCAACGGCCTGCGCTACGCCAGCTACCCCGGTTGTAAGGTTAAAGAAACCCCTGTCCACTCCGTGAAACTCGTTGTTAAGAAAAGTTTGAATAATATCAAATTTATTACTGATGATTTTATTATACGTTTCAGTTTTATTGTTTAGAGCAGACAGGAAATTCCTTTCCGAAGTGACTATTATTTCCTCAAGTTTGCGATTTTCCTCTAACAGCTGCATCTGCTTAGTTTCTAAATTTTTAATAAATTCAATTTGTTTTTCAATTTTGGACACAATATCCCGCAGGCCCTTGTCAAAATTTTGGACTTGGCTTTCAAAAGTTAAAAGTCGATCAAATGAATTAAATAATTTATCAAGCCTGCCAGATAGTGCGCCCTCTAGAGCAGATACAGCTGCCTGCAATGAGGAAAAATCTAAGTCACCTCGGACCACATCAAAATTATTATTATTCTTACAATTATTACTATTATTATTGTTCGGGGCAGCGTGCGCAGCGCCACCTCCCAATCGCTTATTAGATAAATGTATACTTAAACTACTTCTCCCACCATCCGCCGTGGCACCGCTGTTGTTGTTGATGGTCGAAGTTTGCAGGCTGACAGGTGTCACTTTCGAGTCAGTTCGTGAAGGTGTTGAGGCACTGATGGGCTGATTGGAAACAGCTTTGCGTGCGATCTGCGAAACTCCATTGACCTTGATGCTACCACTGGCTGATGATGTTGAATTATTTTTTATTTTTTCAATGCACCTTTTACATTCATACTTTGTGCCATTTTCCATTTTTGAACGAGTCATGCATTTCGCATGACAACGCTGCCGGCACGTGAAACACAAATGGAGCTTTGCCATACCCCATTTATCATTGGTGGATAACTTACAAATCGCACAACTGCCCATTACTCCGACCTCTATTGTACACTACAGTAACTAAAACTGACCTCCTTATAGGGTAGGGTAGACTTCTATTTTATCGGTCGGAAAAATTAGCCAGCAGGATCTCTGCCTGCAGATGAAAAATTGCCTCCAAACTAACCTCAAAACTGCGATAATTCTAACCTCCAAGGAACAGCACCCTGATGTAAAATACCAGATAAAATGCAAGGACCGCTGATAAAACTGATGATTTATAACTGAGACGGTTCCTTGCAAATTGAGCATGCAAGAGTCTGTAAGAAAAACGCCCTAGGGCACAAAAATGCAGTACCAGAACGAAAATAAGAAGAGTGAAAAATAAAACGTGTTTAACTAAAGTTACACAATCATAATAATAACAACACTTAATAAATAATATTTATCTTACCTTGGTAGAAATGTGACCATAAAAAATGGTGTATATAAAAATTTAAGGTTATTAGTAATAATAATGCCAAAGAAATTAATACCAAAGCGTTTCCATTTCTACTGGTCACCTAGGGTATCTAATAATATTTTAAGCATTATATTAAGATAAATATTCTAACCTTCAATATCCTATTGATTCTATCATCAATGAAGTATTTTTTTTAAAGCTAAAAGTTTTAAAAAGTTTTACTTTAATCAATAAAAAAAAATTTTTTTACAGGTTTTAGATTAGATTATTAGCTTAGATAATGATTTATTCGTATGAATATACAAAAAGGCATGTTGTCCAATATAAAATTATAAATAAATTGCACTTAAAGTTGATATCACAGTCGAATAACTAATCCTAATAATACTGAAAAAGTGAGTCACAATAAAAAGTCATATCACAGATAAACCGCAGATAATACAAGAATAATTAAGATTATAAAACAATACACGCAATAATACAATAAATTAAAAACAGGCATTCATTATCTATCAGTCATAATATTGAAATTTAAAATAAAATTAAAAATAAAAATACATAAAAAATACATAAAAATACATAGAAAATACATAAAATAAAATAATAAAAAGCGTACACAATAGCATGAAACGCAGTCAACACAATAAAATCGAATAAAAAAAACATTTACTCAGCAACCATTCATACAATAAATACTTTCACACCTTAAGTCTATATATAGGACATCACATAACTAATTAACATAAATAAAGAAAGTAAATGTCAATCGAGATCAAGTAAGTACCCCCTCACTGCTACCTTAAACCTGCTGAGAGATGGAAGATGTTTAATCTCAGCAGGCAAGGAGTTCTAAAAATGCGCACCTTGGACTTGGAAGGAATTCCTGCCAGTCTCAGTACGCATAAAGGGCACTGCTAAGTCCTTAATTTTTTTCCTAGTAGCCGCCCTAGGTACACATCTAGCGAAGAGACCCACTAGATGCTCCGGAGTATTCATGCGCACGATTTTGTATAAGTACAGCCAAGAAATACTGTCTCCTCGAATCAGTGCGCAGCCAACCTAACGCGGCTCTATAAGGAGAGACATGATTCCCCATTCTCAAGCCCAATACATATCTCACACAAGAATTTTGTAACCTCCGTATTCGTCTTCTCAACCCCTAAGAAGCATCAAGCAAAACCACTGAATAATAATCAAGATGTGGGAACAGCAGGGCGGTTGCGAGCTGTTTACGGAGAGTCTCCGTGGTGTACTAACGGAAAAACCGCAGGGCATATAAAACTCTATTAAACTTTTTTGTAATCATATCAATGTGCGGTTTCCAAGAAAGTTTAGGGTCAAGCACAACACCAAGACTCATCACGGAGCCAGAGAAGGGTATACTAATGCCTCCCTCAAGATCAATCGTCTTGGGCCCTCTAGCATAAAACGAATCTACAAAACGACTGCCACCAAAGACGATCACCTTAGTTTTATTAGCATTTAAAGTGAGAGAGGCACTAGTCGCCCACCCCGACACCGCTTTGGCTGCCCTCTGTAGAGTGAGAATACCCTCTTCCACATTCTCGCGAGGCACCTGCGTGTAAATTTGCAGATCGTCTGCATAGAGTAGGTGCTCGACGCAACCAGAGTCAAGAGCGTCACGTACGTCATTAATGTAAAGACAAAACAACAGAGGCCCCAGTACCGAACCCTGTGGTACTCCTAGGTTAGTTGCCAGCCAACTCGATTCCTCATTTAAATGCGTGGAAACCATTTACTTCCTCCCTGATATATAGGAGTTAATCCACAAGAGGGCGGCCCTGGAAAGCCTCATCAATCTCAGCCTCGTAAGTAATTTGGAGAGAAAGATCGTGTCGAATGCCTTACTAAAGTCAAAAAGCAAAAGTAACGTGACGAGTTTTTTGTCTAGACCTGATTTTATGTTGTCAGTTAATTTTGGTATAGATGTCTGCGTTGAGTGGTGCTTTCAAAAACCAGTCTGCATTGGGTCAAGTAATTTATTTGCAGTAATGTACTCCCGCAATTGGTCATAGGCGATCTTCTCAAGTACCTTCGAAAGGAAACAGAATCGCGATGGGCCTAAAATCCTTAGGCGATTTAGGTGCAGAGCACTTCTTTAATGGCACAATACGTGCCCGCTTCCAAAGGCCAGGGAAGACCCCTCGTGCAAAAGAGGAATTGAACAAAGTCACAAGATATTCACCAATAAACGGTAATGCTTTAAGTATCACATCTTGCGGAATGCCGTCCTTGCCACAAGCCTGTGATGAGAAATGAGAAATCGCAAGAATAACGTCGTTAACGTTGATTGGTTTAACGGTAGGCCGGAGTAGAACCTGATACCGACCGAGCAACAATTGAGTTGTTTGTTATTTACTCAAGTTTTAATCGGTGTATCTTCAAATTAAAGGTCGAGTGCAATAGATATTATTATTATGAACATCTATGCACAAGAAAAAAAATATCTACCGGTTTGTTTTTGAGAAAAGTAAGTAACGCCAAAGTAAAAGTTTATGTTTATAATATTTTCGCGTTACTTACTTTTCTCAAAAACAAACCGGTAGATATTTTTCTTCTTGTGCGTAGATGTTCATAATAATAATATCTATTGCGCTCGACCTTTAATTTCAAGATACACCGATTAAAACTTGAGTAAATAACAAAAATGCCAATTAGACAAGGACAGCGAATCCGGCCTGCTCTTAAAAGCGAAACCGTTCTCGCTGCATTCAGAAAGAATCTTCTTGCGTTCCCCATCATCATCATGTGGCGAAACCGACACCCCAGCAAAGTGCGCATTAAGCTCATCTGGAGTGAATCTGCCTTACGTAACTTCAGAAATTCAGGGATATATTGACTGTCATTTGTCCGTTTGTATCGTCTATATGTGGCATCTCTCTTGCGCTGCATCTGCGACAACTTTTTATCCATCCATGGTGGTTTCTTCTTTATACATTTTAATATTTTTACTGGTGCTAAATTTTCAATAGCAGCAGCAAGATTGTCACAAATGCAGTCAAGTGCAAACTCAGGGTCAACTGTACGAGTTGTCAATAAGGACCAATCATAGCCGGCTAATTTCTCTAATAATAATTTTTCACTAATATTTTTATAGTCTCGATACTCAATAGGTTCTTGCTCTAAAATGCTCACATTGTAGGCTATAGAGACGTCAATTAAGTTGTGCCGAATATGAAAGTTCGCAGGTACGTTACGTTCGTCAAGTATAGTATCATTGTCGTCCACAAAAATTAGGTCATTCCATGTACGAGACGATGGAGCAATATGCGTGGATTTTGATTTTAATTATAATAAACCTATTCTGTTCTTGTGTCAGTAATTTTTGCGTTGGTGTCTACCGCTTCAATTGAGGTTGTGTTAGTATGTGGAATATTTTCTTGCTCTTCCACACGCTCTTGCACACTTAGATCAGAGAGGGTCTGCACCACGTATGCCACCCCCACCGCAAGATCCAAGAAATTCTTGTCCACTCCATTAAACTCAGCCTTCAATGTAGATTAAAGGCTATCAATTTTAGAATTAAAATTTGAATTTATTTTTTAATAATTCTTAATCAGAAAGGCTAATTGAGTCTCGAGACCACTGAATATCCCCCTTAGTTTAATATTTTCATCAAGCAGCCCTGTCTGCACAGCTTCTGAATTCTTTATTATTTTATTTTGATTATTAAGTTTATCAACAATGCCTCGTAAGCCATCACCGATACCGATTACACTGCTCTTAATATTCGGAAGCCGATCGAGAGCGCCCAGGATTGAGTCAAGCTTACGAGACAAAGCGCCTTCAAGTGCAGACAAAGCAGCTTGAGAAATAAAATTATCATTATCAACTATTGATTTTATCGATTTATCATTTTTGAGTATAGCGGCAAAGGCACCACACGCAGCGCCACCTCTTTTATGCGTAGCTTCAATAGATATGTCATTTAAAATAATACTTAAACTAGACTTATTATTTTTCGCTGCGCCACTGGCTTTCTGAAATGCCTTGGTTGTTGGTTGCCCCTGTGAGATGATGACCGGTGGTACACTCGACGGACATTAATTCGTGTGGAACGTTTTTGAAATCCTCCAATGAGAATAACCGATACAACAGTATTATCCAATAGCATTGTACAATTTTAAAATGTTCCACACGAATCAATGTCCGTCGAGTGTACTTGCATATCGAGCCTTGATAGAGTCGATGTAGTGAGAAGCAGCCTTTTCTGAGCCTTATCGACATCGCTAGCGTCAAGCGCGCGTGAAGTGGAGGGGGCGCTCTTCTCATCCTTCGCCATTACGCATTTATTACATATGTAGTAGTGACCGGTGCCTTCTGATTGTATACGTGTCATACATCTAGCATGACAGCGTTGGCGACAAGTAGAACAATTATACATCTGACGACGGCCGCTTACATATTCCACAACGATCCATAGTAGCGACCTCTTGCGGCATGTTTCAATAATTACGTTGCTCAATGTGTTCTGAAAGGCACCAAACGCCGCTTTCCCTCCAAAATCAAACAGCAATCAGACACTAACCTCAAAAAAGATCTGCTGGTCCAGAAGCTTGAAACAACAAAGCGAGAACAGCATCACTCCTCACGAACTTAATTCAGACGCTGTCTTGCATTAAGGAACTTGCAAGTATGCTGAAACAAAAACGCCTGAAGGCAGCTTGCGACAGAAAAAAGTCAAAAAATACAGAGCGTCGTGAAGTACGTGTGGCGCTACTTACGTGTTCCAAAACGTTCTATTCAGCGTTCATTCTATACAGGTCAAATATTAAAATAATTGTGCAATCGATCATTTGTGTTTGGAATATATAAAAAGAAATTAAAGAAATATGTTAGATTGAAATATTAAATTTTAATGGGACATTTATATTTAAATTTTGTATTCATGTGTTATAGTTAATAAGTAAGTCGCCGGGGCGCTGCTACAGTCATGAACTGTGAGCGTAGACTTTTGTTGAACCAACCTTGGTTATTAGCACTCGAAACACATGTTAGGCTTAGATATGGCGATTGTATTTGATGCGCACGCGCAGAAACTACCATTATGTGTAGCGAATTTTTCTTTTGTTTTCTCATAGAGAAAGCATTGTATCGATAAAAAAAATTTTTTTCTATTTTTTCATTAATTTCTACATATTTTTACTCAAGAAGTCGAAAAAAGTGGTTTCCAGAAAATGTCTGTATTTATGTGTGTGTGAGTGTGTGTATGTATTCAGTACTCGAATTAGATCTCGAAAACTACTTGATGGATTTGCTTCAAATTTTGCATACAATTTATTTTTTTGGCTAACTCAGCGGGAAGCTATTGAAAATTGTTTTTTTTAGAGTCATTTTAGAAATTTTTTTAAAATTTCAATTTTTTATTTGCTTCAAAATTTGTATGCAAGTTATTCGCTACTGTCTGAAGAACACAAGCTTTTTATAACTAATTTTCTTAGTGTGGTTACGATTTTAGAGAATTTTAAAGATTTTTTAAAAAATTTCGATTCTTCTTTTTTTATTTTTTTTTATTTTATGTAAAGTACTCGATAGATTTGTTCTAAAATTTGCAGGAAAATTATTTGCAACTGCCAAAAAAGGGAAATTTTCAAAAATTGATTTTCCTAGCATAGTTTTAATTTTAGAGCATTTTGAAAATTTTGAAAAAGAATTTTTGAATAGAAAATGGTATTTATTTAGCCAACGAAATCTCGAAAACTACTTGATGGATTTGCTTCAAATTTTGTAAACTATCTATTATTTTGTATAAGTAGGCGGAAAGCTATTGAAAATGGGTTTCCATAGCGTAGTTATTTTATAGAGACATCTTAAGAATTTTAAAAAAATTTTCGATTTTTCATTTTTTTCTTTCATTTTACGTAAATTACTTGATGTTATTACTTTGAAATTTGCATGAGTATCTTTTGCATCCGTCAAAAGAAGTATGCCTTTTAAAAACCGATTTTTTAGCATAGTTTTAATTTTAAAAAATTTTTATAAATTTTGAAAAAAATTTTAGTTTTTCATTTTTTGTCTATTTTATGTAAACTACTCGATGGATATTTGCTCTAAAATTTGTATACAAATTGTTTGCTACTGTCTTTATAAAACAAGCTTTTAAAACATAATTTTCTTAGTGTAGCTCTTCGATCACTTCTTTTGATTTCTGATTCAACGCTTTCACTAACTCTTTTCTTACGTCCTCACTTCCTCTTCGTCTTTCTATCTTAGATTGATTCTCATTTTTATCTTATTTTTATCCATCCCTGACTCTCTCTTGTTATTTCTTAATCACTTTCCCACACTTATTAATTTTTCTTGAATAGACATTGTTTTTTACATTGAAATCCCATTTAGAAAAACGCTGCCAAGTGCTTTGGCAGAATGCTTTCTCATAGAACTCTTTGAGTTTCATTAATTTTTTTATATTTATTTAAATGTGATTTTAATATAAAAAAATTGTCAAACATTAATATTTATTTATAAATTTGTACTTTAAAAGAACGATAACAACGAAATTTCTAATCGTAACCACGCTAAGAAAGAAGATAAATAAAAAATAAAAATTTGTATGAAAATTTTCAAAATTCTCTTAAATTAAAACTGCACTGAGAAAATTAGTTTTCCAAAACTTGTTTTCTTCAGACAGTAGCAAATAACTTGCATACAAATTTTGGAGCAAATCTATCGAATGGTTTTCGTAAAATAGAAAAATAATAAAAAATAACAACTTTTTTAAAAATTTTCAAAATGCTCTAAAATTAATAGTATGCCAAGAAAATCAGTTTTCAAATATTTTTATTATTTTAACAGTAGCAAATAATTACTATACAAATTTTTAAACAAATTCTTAGAGTAGTTTACGTAAGACCCAAAAAAATGAAAAATTTAAAAAAAAAAATTTTTTTAATTCTCTTAAATTAAAACTGTGCTAAGAAAATAAGTTTTTCAAAGCTTGTTTTATTAAGGCAATAACGAATAATTTGCATAATGATTTTAGAGCAAATCTAACAAATGGTTTTTGTGTAATATAAAAAAAAATGAAAAATAATCATTTTTTCAAAAAATTTCTAAATGCTCTAAAATTAAAACTGCGCTAAAGAAATGAGTTTTCCAAAGCTAATTTTCCTCAGACAATAGCGAATAACTCGCATACAAATTTTGGAGCAAATCTATCGAATGGTTTTCATAAAGTAAAAGAAAAATGAAGAAAAAATTTTTTTTAATTTTAAAATTGCTCTAAAATGAAAAGTGCGCTAAGAAAATCAGTTAGTAGAAGTTTTTCTTTTTTTGGCAGTCGCAAATAATGTCCATACAAATTTTCAAGAAAATTCTTCAAGTACTTTACGTAAAATACGAAATAAATGAAAAATCAAAATTTTTTTAAATTCTTAAAATGGCTCTAAAAAAACTAAGCTAAGAAGATCAATTTTCAATAGCTTCCCCCCAGTTAGACAAAAAAATAAATTGCATGCAAAATTTGAAGCAAATCCATCGAGTAGTTCTCGAGATATTTTTGTCATACTGAATTCATACACACACATGTGTAGCATTGGGGAAAAGAGCGATCAACTCAATTTGATGTTCTTGGCAAAATCTTGACAGTTGTAGAGTCAGGTGAGATGCATGACCATCAAGGTATAAAATTACTGGAAACTGGACATTATTTTTTACAAGCCAAAGATAAAACTGTTCAGAAATATATTTATAAAAAGCTTCTGATGTCATCCATCCTTTATCTGTATTGCCAAGAATCCATCCTGGAGGTAACTTTCTGGATATCGCACCAGGTTTTCTTTCATACGAATATAATATCATTGGTACCAACTGATAAATATTAAAATATTTTAATTTGATATGATTTAAAAGTATTAATATTATTTGTTTATTTAATAATATAGAGTTTTAAGATCCATTTCGTAAAACTTTCATAAAATAATATTTTATATAAAAAATATAGCATCCTTAACAAAGTCAATTGTATCCTTACACATTAGTTTAAGAAACTTGTTATTGGATATGAAACAGTAATTTTAAATATTTTTTTTAAATTCTTTACACTGCGTTTTATATTCAAAAAATTTCTTATGTATTCTTTAAAACCTAATAAACAGGAAATAATTTTTTCTATTTTACTACTTTATATACGTAACTTAAAAAAATTAATTTTATTTACATTCAGCTAGTTAATAGGACATAGTTAGTCATTGGGAGAGTTACCTTATAGGTACCTAATTTTTTCTTACGTTATACTTTTTTATATTAGAGTAAAATCTAGTAAAGTCTCATAAAAGCACGTATATTTATTAACATTTTTATAATAATTTTTTCTCAAAAAATAGTTCGTTAACCCTTAGTTTTTAAAATACAGATAGGGATAAAAGTTCAAACAATATATTTATGAAAATTTTGGAAAACTAAATCATTTTAGAAAAAATCGCTTGAGCAACCTTAATGGGACATTCAGAGAGAACTTTATGACATACACGTTACGCACAGTGACAATGACATGGAATAAAAAGTAATGAAAATTTTCAACTTATTATTACTCCATGCTTTCAGTAATCTTTTTACAATAAAGGGTACCCCCCATTAAGATAGGTAAAATGCCCCCCATCACGGAATTCAAATTTTCGTCCAAAATTAGTTAGTTTTTGCTCAAAAATGAAATTTTAAACTGCGACCTGCTACCCCTCCCCCCTCCAGTACTCCTAACCTCAAAAAAACGTGTTTTTTTTAAATAATTTTTTTCGGCACCTTATTGACGGTCAAGAAATTTGGAAAAAATTGAGCATATTCTATATAAAAATGCGCATTTACTGTAATTTTTTCAGCTATTTTTGACGTCAAAAACTAACCTAAAAACAATAAAATATTCTTAAAATTGCTCTAAAAACTTTAAAAAAAGGGGTACCGCCTCAAAAATTTGTGAAAAGTTGAGGATTTGCGTTCTTAATCTGCCCTATTTTGCCCAGATTTTTTGGAGTGGTGCGCCATATTTAAAAGTCAAAAAACCCTGTTTTTTAGCTATTTTTTATCAATTTTTTGCTTTTTTTGCTTTGTCAGTAATATTTACAACAAAACTAATGGCACCATCGGATTCTACGCCAAAAAATACATAAAAAATATGTATAATACTCCGTTCTAATATTTTTGGATCATTAGCTATAAAACAAAAATGGAAAAGAGGCTGCTATGAGCATATCGGGGCAACTCACTTTTTCCGGGATTTGTGAAAAGTTACTTAAAAGTATAAACAACAATGATTACATGTATTTTTTCATATTTTTTGACGAACAATACAGTGTTGTAGCTATATTTTCTATAACTTGGCTCTGGTCAAATATCAGAGCCAAGAAAATAACTTACAATAAGTCTTTTTCATTCAGATTAGTTTTAATATAAATTATTGTAATTGTTTCATTTCTAGATCTACGATCCTAAAAAGATTGTGTCTTATAAATAATACATAATTTAATTAGTTTTTATGAAATCATTAAAATTATAATTTTAGTATCTTGTTATTACAAAAATTATTTACAATATATACGTATATAATTCCTAGTTACAAAAATATTTATTTAATAAATATATCGTTTTATTAGAAAATCGTTAATCTTCATCATCACTAATTTCTTCAATTACTGGCACAACTTCTTCAAAATCAAAAAGTTTAGTCAATATTGCAGCTGGTTTGATGATTCGTGATAAATAGCGGGCGTGACTTAAATAATAAATAATAGCAGCTACATGTGAGCAGCAACCAACAGTTCTATTTCCATTCACACAGTTACAGCAGTACCGTTTAATTCCATTGATACCACTAGTTTTTGAACAATAATCTAACATTTGTACTTTTTACTGTTAATATGTCTGGACTGCACCTCAAATCTTACAATATTTTGTTGTTCTTTTGCGTAACTTAAAGTTAATGAACCATTGTCTCCAATTATTTCTGCCAAATATGACACCGATTGAGATAATTGATACGAACCTGTAAAAAATACTTTCAAATCTTCCAAAGTCATTTCAGGGAAATCTGATAGATCGTTTGATGACAAATGCTGAAACGGTACAGTTTTTCTGTTCCAGTTTTTTTCTTCAACTTCAATTGCTAGGGTGTTTTCTACATTATTTGTGAGGTTAATCCTACTTATGATTTTTTCTAAATTTCCTGCATCAGAATTCAACCTCTTACCAAATAAATTTTGTAAGAAGCAAGCGATTTTACAAAATAATCCAGCTTTTGTTAAAAGACCATTATGAAGTTGGTGATGCAGAAGCTTATATTTTTGTCCTATAATTCCATGAATCGCTTCTACAACCCATCTAAGTTTCGTAACTCGTCGAGATGTGTTTGATTCTTCAGTAGTAAGTTGCGATCGTTTACCTTTGAAAACAGGCATCAAAGTTATGAATTCTCGCTGATTCAAGTAGTCTATCACATCTCTAAAGCCTCTATCGAGAATGAAAATATCGTGTTTTTCGAGAATATTGTTAAATCCATCGGAACTTTTTAACAAATTCTCCAAAATCTTTGCATCGTTGCAATTAGCTGTAAAAGGTCCTGCACAATCGACGATAAAACCATTTGTTGTACATATTGTGAATGGTTTACAGAGTGAAGCTTTTTTTTGACCCGAATATGATTTACGCTGATAAGCATTATTGCTGCTTTTTTGATGACGTAAATATGTTCCATCACATATTAATGCTAACTTGTTATCCATATTGTACAACATTTTTGCAATATCAGTTGTTTGTTCAAGTAAAAGTTCCCGAGAATAAGCATGAATCCCGAAATTTTTTGGCAATATTTCATTCTCAAAACATTTGAGCACTGAATTGATAGATTGTGCTACTTGCTTTTCTTCAAGACCAAAAATTGCAGAAATGCACTTGTTTGAATTCCCAGACTTCATTTTAAATAAAAAAAGTACTAATGCTTGCATCATGTTTCTATTTTCAGAAGATCTCATTGATACCATCATGTTTTGTAGCTTAATAATGTTGTCCCACGTATATCCAGTGATAGCTTTTATGCGTTTTTCCGTAATTGTGAAACTTCCAATTTCGTCATGAAGTTGTAAATGTGCACCATCTGATAATGCATCCATGAATTTTGCAAGTTCTGAAAATTTTATGCTACATTCATCTGAATAAGTTTCTATTCTCAAAACTTCATCGTCATAAAATCTTTTATTTATCAAATGAATCTTGCAGCATCTATTTCTATGAGGAATAAAAATTTTCCTAGAAATAAAAACTTATAAGCGAGCTTCGAAAGGCACATCTTGAATTTCATTTGTCGATTTACATATAAAACATAATCTGTGACTTACAATTACTCTAGGGAATGATATCGAAACGTATTCATCTGTTGGTTGAACTATTGCAGCGTATATCGAAAAGTCATCAGATTTTTGACTATCTGGTAACTCGGTGAACGTTTGACTACTTGTTGGTGTTACATCACTGAAATAGTTGATATTTGATGAAGGATAAGATTGCTGGCTTGTAGGATTTTCGTTAGAATCTGATACTTCTGTCTTTGATTGTGAAGCGCTACCGACTACATCGTCAATCACTTCTTCTAATGGTAATGTAATAATTTCTTGAGATTCATAATTTGATGTCGATGCATTCTCTTTACTTTTTACTATTTTATTTCTTTTACTGGCTAGAAGACTTAATTGGTGACGACATTTATTACAAATCACGTCACCGCTTTGAACATAAAAATTGTATCTATTGTGAAATTCCATAGCATCTTCGCGTTCATCAAACTGTCGGAAAGGACCATTTAATTTACGGATAAAGATTTTGCATCGAACACACTTTCTATTGTCTGTTTTTTTAGTCGGTGTTTCATAATCTACAGCCTCCATTTTGTTTATTCTGTTGCATGGAAAATTAATAAAATTAATGAAACAGTTTTATGAAAATTGTTGATAAGAAATCTGCCGTCCAAAGCATAAACAGTCTTAATTACATTCAAACAAAATTCGAGAAAAACAAAAAAAAATTATTTATTCTAAAATCCATACAAAAAAATTTTATTTTTGGAAAAGGTTGAACTTTATAATTTTATTTCTGAAAATTCTCATGTTTTAGAGAGAAATTCATAGGAACACTTCTTCATGATTTTTTACAGACCTAATTTTTAAGTTTTTTGATTGGCTCTTATATGTAAAACATGGTAATTGAAATTATTTATTGTTCATTACTTCAGAAAATGCTTATTTTCTTTCATTTTACATAAACTTTAAAATAAATTTTGGATCATGTAAGTTAGAGCCATCAATAAGAAGTAATGACAGTTTAAAATAATTGTTATTATTGAAAATATCCTTTCGCAAACTAAACATAATCATCTGGTTTAAATAATCTAAAACTATTAAAATAAGTTTTAAAAACACATACTAGAATGTTATTTATCAATTAAAAGCTTAATTATTAATTAAACAACATTCGTTATTATTATAATTACAATTACTTTTGTAGGCAAATAAGACAGAGACACCGCAAACTCAATTAATTATTAAATAATTCTTGTAACTACATATACAAACATCTTCTAAATACTTATATGAATAGAATATTCATCAAAATTAATTTGACGTACAATCGCATCATTGACATGAATATCATTTGTAATCTTATATGTAAGATAATCTGATTTGCAATAAGTTGTTGGAACAAAGTTCTGATTAACTGTGATGACTTGTACCATCACGTTTTATAAAATCAGTTGATTAAAATACCAAATATATATTACACTATACTAATTTTCATTTCATAAAGAGAATTACCAGATGTAAATTATAAATAATTTTTAAAAATTTGGACAACAAGCAATACTGCGAACAAAGTTACCTTCATTAGGACTCACATAGTAAGTACTTCTATTGTTTCAAATAGAATAATTCATCCAATTCAAGTAAATAATTTTTCAATAAAAAATCTACTTATTTTAAAAAGTTGTTTTATTAATGAAAAAGAATAATTAAATATTTACTATTTCACTTGCATTAACTTTCTATGAAAATTACCTGTTCAATGGAAAATGATGATTCAATTTTGGAACACACACTGTTAAAAGAAATGATAGTGACTTCCATTACATTTAATGGAAGCCATTATAAATTCATTTGCTGTGAAAACCTATCTCAGCGACAATTTCAACTAATGTTGGAATGTAGAGTTTTTTGATAAATAAATGTCAAAAATTGTTAAATTTACTCCAACTGTATTTTTCATATTATATTAAAGTATAAAAAACTTGTATGCAAAGTCTCAAATCACTATTTATCATAGAACTAGAGATATGAGCAAAAATGTAATGTTCAATAACAGCGCTCCCCCAACTTTTTATCAAACTTCATGCTCTTGAAGCTTGTTGATATGTATTCAAAGACTTGCAGTATTATAACTTCTTTTTTATTGTTAAGTTAAATTACATTCACCTGTAAAGTTTTAAGTCTATATCTTTAATAGAATAAAATGACTTGAAATGTAATATTTTAGCAGTGTCATAATTACATGTAATGGAAGCCACTATCATTTCTTTTAACAGTGTGTGTTCCATAATTATATAATTATTTTCCATTTAACAAGAAGTGTTCCTATGAATTTATCTCTAAAACATCAGGATTTTCAGGAAAAAAATGAGAAAGTTGGAATTTTTCCTAAAATTTAAAAAACATGAGTTTTTTATTTTGGCTTTTTATAAATTCGTAATGTTTAAGAATTAAATAAATAAGCGAAAAGCTATACAAATGTATACCTAAATAGATGATTTGAAGGTCAAGCACTTCCATGAAACCACTACTTTGTCAATCCAAAAGGGTTTTTATGTCATATATAAAGTATAAATAAAATATCTAATTTCAATAATATTCATATACTGGTTGCAAGATATCTAGAACCTAATGACAAAAATAGAGTTGATTTTATTAAAAAATGTTTAATATTGTGAAAAGATATCAATTGTTTATAAACATTCAATTCCATTCTGTATCTACCAAAGTTCAATAATATTTACTTGATATGATAATTTAATGAATTCTAATTTCGGATAACCTAAAGAATGATTATAATATTCTCATACACAAAATTAAAATTCAATTAAATCTACAAGGTTATTTTTATTCTTACTTATTTGTTACACACGTTGTTTTACTCTGAATTACCGATAACATTTAATAAAAAGTAAGTTTTTGAAGCTATATTATCATTAAAACATTTCTTTTCAAATATAAAACATTGTAAGAATAAATTAAGTACAATAATTATAATATGAAACTTCTGTTGAATAGATTCTGTTGTATACATCTATTTGCAACAGTTTCTACTGCTGGGATTGATTTTCAGAGTATTATGTTAGGCTCTATTCACATAAAAAACAGAAGGCTGGACACTGTTACGGAAAACTTGGTTCACGAACTCGCTAAATAAATCGACAATAGAGAATAAAAAATAGCAATGGTGTTTAATTTAACGTTACTATATATATATATATATATATATATATATATATATATATATATATAGTAACGTTTTTGTTTCATTTAAATATTATGACTTAATTATTAAATAAGAAAAACGATTTATCCTTCTTTGCCGGACGCTTCAGGTGTTACCTATTAAAAAGGACCTATTGTAAGTTGTTTTCTTGGCTCTGATATTTGACCTGAGCCAAGTTATAGAAAATATAGCTACAACACTGTATTCTTCGTCAAAAAATATGAAAAAATACAAGTAATCATTGTTGTTTATACTTTTAAGTAACTTTTCACAAATCCCACGGAAAAAGTGAGTTGCCCCGACATGCTCATAGCAGCCTCTTTTCCATTTTTGTTTTATAGCTAGTGATCCAAAAATATTAGAACGGAGTATTATACATATTTTTCATATCTTTTTGGCGTACAATCCGATGGTGCCATTAGTTTTGTTGTAAATATTACTGACAAAGCAAAAAAAGCAAAAAATTGATAAAAAATAGCTAAAAAACGGGGTTTTTCGACTTTTAAATATGGCGCACCACTCCAAAAAATCTGGGCAAAATAGGGCAGATTAAGGACGCAAATCCTCAACTTTTCACAAATTTTTGAGGCGGTACCCCTTTTTTTAAAGTTTTTAGAGCAATTTTAAGAATATTTTATTGTTTTTAGGTTAGTTTTTGACGTCAAAAATAGCTGAAAAAATTACAGTAAATGCGCATTTTTATATAGAATATGCTCAATTTTTTTCAAATTTCTTGACCGTCAATAAGGTGCCGAAAAAAATTATTTAAAAAAAAAACACGTTTTTTTGAAGTTAGGAGTACTGGAGAGGGGAGGGGTAGCAGATCGCAGTTTAAAATTTCAGTTTTGAGCAAACACTAACTAATTTTGGACGAAAATTTGAATTCCGTGATGGGGGGCATTTTTCCTATCTTAATGGGGGGTACCCTTTATATATATATATATATATATATATATTGTAATGTTTTTCCCTTTCAGGAGGGGGAAATACGTGTTAACTCCTGTTGCCAGACGCTTCAGTGAGTAACCAGAGTAAGATCGGCAGGAGTTGGAAGGATTGGACGGCGGAAGATGAAGGAAAGTAACCGGGAATTGGGTGCTCACTTAGGTAAAAAGAGAGGGGAGACCGTAGTCTACTCTGCTCTGCTCTGGTTAGCTTCTCGGCTTCTTATATACTCGAGCCTCATTTTTTCCGTTGCGCGTAATGTCATTCGGGGTTGCCACCTAGCGGCTAAACTCAGAACTGCTGTTCTCTAGTAGTTTCTTTCCTAACTAGCGTTAGGCGGGAAATTAGAATTGCGGGAGTATGTATACTCGTCGCAATATATATATATATATATGTATATATATACTTTTTTGCAAAAGTGCCTATGAGGGATTTTTCGAATTTTCTCCTGACTATGGCATCTTATTGTAGTATAAAACTTGGGAATCTATGCAAAATTTCAGCCTCAGAGACCCAATAGACGTCGAGGTATGGCTATACAATGTCAAAAAATGGGCCTTTTTTTGGCTGTTTTTCTATAGTTTTCGAATACTCGTTATCAGTCGAATTTTACATCAAAATGGACTCATGATACGGCAGTTTTTTCGTTTTGAATCAAACATTTAAAAAATCATCAATACATTTAGATTCATGAAAAGGACTTTGCTATAAAACCTTAAGGGCAAGGGGTGTATATATGATTTTTTTCTACATTAATCCTACTGTTAAATCACGAATTTTTTATATTTTTAGGCATGACTGCTTCACGGAAGTGCTTTATATTTTCGACATTGCGAAAATTTTATCCTTAAAAATATGTTATGTTATGATAAAAAACTTATTTTAATAGCAAAATAAGACCATTACGAGGCTTCCTTAAAATGTATATATGGATGTATATGTGTGAGAAATCAAGTTTATGAATTTTCTTGACGAGTTTTTATCCGATCTTAATAATCCAAACGGGGAATCATTTTAAATAATAATACAAATAAACGTTCCTACTTTGAAAAAAATCGTTGGTACTGTTTTAAAATGGTCAAAAAAATGATTTTTTTTTAATTGTAACTTAAAAAATACGATTTTTTTTCAAAAAGTATATAGAATAAAAGTTATAGAATATAAAAAAAACATCTTTTTTATATCATACATTTTTCTCTAAAGTTAATATTTTTCAAATTGTTTATGAAAAATGTTGAAACCGAATCTCTTCAGTGATAATTTAATAAATATTATTTTTAGAAAAAAATGTATGATATTAAAAAGATGTATCTTATTTTTTCCTATGAATTTTATTTTATATCCTTTTTTTCAAGTTATTACCAAAAAATCATTCCTTTAACCTCTAAAAGGATTACTGTTTTGAAACGGTTCGAACGTTATTTTTTTTTCAAACTGCCAACATTCATTTGTATTATTGTTTTAAATCATCTTCCGTCGGAATTATTCAGATCGAATGAAAACTTTATACAAAACTTTACTTTTAAGTTACTGAACTATGACAAAAACTTTGTTTTTCTTATAACCATTTGATAGATTATCCTATCAAAAACTTTAACCCTTTACTTAAGTAAACGCCCAAACTCGCCCGAAGCCGCCTTCATGGAGACGCTGTAAGTAAACGAAGACTTGAAGGAGTGGGGATATAGCAGCTTAAGTAAAGGGTTAAAAAGTATAAATTAATAAAAATACATCTTTTTCACATAACATAAATTTATTCTAAATTAATCAACTTAATTCACAAAAAAAAATTAAATATAAATTTGTATTTTTAATTAAACACAATAAATTTTAGGAAAGCTTTAAATGTAATTTGAATGTATTTTTTAAAATTAAAATTATCGCGACCTCTACAATCGCGACTATTTAAAGATTCAAACCTCCTGTTGAAATTTGGTGAAAGATACAATGGAAAAAAAGAAATAAAATTAACGTTTAATACTTTTGCGTTCGTAAATGATTTGTTTTAAAATTTTTTAAATTTAAATAAGACCAGTAAAAAGTAGCAAGCGCGAGCATTGTCGGTCGAGCTTTATATGCAAAAAGTGAAGCTCTGAAAGGACCAAGGTGCGAGCCATAGCGGCCCAAAGGGCCGCTGTGGCGAGCTAGTTACTAGAGCCGTCTTTAGGTATGGGTCTTCGGGGCCCTGGCTCCAGGCCCCAACGATTTAAAGGACCCCACACCATCATTAAAAATTATGGTATATTAAAGATTTGTTTTAAAGAAAATTATTTAATTCGTATTTTATCATCAAAAACAATTAATTTTATATTAAAAGTACAGATTTTAAATTATTAATATTCTCACAATTACATATCATAGTTTTTTTCTGGAGTTTTTTGCTGCAAAGTCAGCAATGAAACTAACTAGGAGAGTGCCACATCTCCGGATCACTGATTTCGCTCAAACTTCGGGATATGTTTTCAGATGACAAAATATGGGAAAAGCCAAAGTTATAGTCACAAACGCTCAATATTTCTCTAGATACAGGCAATTAAAGAAAATCACAAAGTTATTAGATTTTCAAACACTTATAGCTCTTAAGCATCGATAGCTAGAAGCTTAAAACTCTTTTTAAATTAAAGCTGAGCTCAAATCCTTTCAAAATAGCACCTATAGTATATCAAAATATTATTTTTTCCTAAAGTTATAGCGTAATAAAGATCGTACTTAATTTGAGCTTTTATTATTAATTAATGTTTAAAAAAGAAAATTCAGGCACAATCTTTATTACGCTATAACTTTGGGAAAAAATAATATTTTGATATGCTATAGGTGTTATTTCGAAAGGATTTGAGCTCAGATTTAATTTTAAAAGAGTTTTAAGCTTTTAGCTATCAATGCTTAAGAGCTATAAGTGTTTGAAAATCTAGTAACTTTTTCAGTGATTTTTTTTAATTGCCTGCATCTAGGGAAATATGGAGTGTTTGTGACTATAACTTCGGCTTTTGGCATATTTTGTCATCTGTAAATTCATCCCGCAGTTTGATCAAAATCCGTGATCCGGAAATGTGACACTCTTCTAGTAAGTTAATTATGCAACTAAGAACTCTTTTGCCCATAAGCTCTATGAACTCTGCAAATATTCGCTGATAAATAAGATGTTACACCTTTATCTTTGATCCCATAATTAGCAATATGCTCTTTTAAAAATGGATCGTACTCGCTTAAAAGTTCAAAAATTCCTAAATAATTGCCGTTATGAACCGAACCAAAATGTTGATTATCTCCACGAAAAGGAAGACCTCTAGACGCAAGCAATCTTATAACATCAGTTACTCTTCGTAGTACTTGTACACTGAAAAAAATAGAATCTAGGAGTGAGAGGAAAAATCTATTTGATTCTTAGTTCTTGAATCAAATAGAAATCTAGTTGTACCTAATAACTATAATCAAGATGAATATTCATCATATTAAAGTTTAGTTGCTTCAAAAATATTTCTGCTAGGTGGTAGCAGAATATCTATTAGAAGGAAGTCGATATCATTGAAGCAGATTTTCCTCTAGAGTCAAGCGGAATTCTACTATGGCTTAAAACAAAACGAAAATCTTCTACCACCAAGCGGATTCTCATTGGTTCTAGATTCTATTTTTTTCAGTGTATCCAATACTTCTGTTCATTTTGGAATTGCGAGGCTAGTTTATTATTAATGCTACTAAATTCACTCTTTCGTTTATAATAAATTATTAAACATTGTTTGCGGCTTTTACTTGTTTTATGATCAAAAATGCGTTCTGAATGTTTCCAATCATTAAATCCATGAAATGCGAATGAATCCTGTTCAGACCAAAATAATCTGCATACAAAACAGTACACAGATCCATTTGATGGAAAGTACAGCAGCCATTCTTGATCAACCAATTCGCTGTTGTGTAATTTTTGTTGGAACACAGATTTATTCAAACATCTAATTTTTTATTTTTGACCCTCTTGATAAATGTGGGCTGATTTAGAAAAGTCGGCATTTTTATTATTACATAACTTTGGACCTTTTCGTATCCAATTTGTAAATGATTATTTATTTTTTTTCCATAAAATTGGATCAGTTGAGTAACTGCTAATTTCTTGATATTCTTCAGTTTCTAAAAGTGCTTTTTCTAAATCTGCATATCAAAAAGAAAAGATGAACAAAAATTTAAAAATTAATATTAAGTTTAAATAAAATATACATAAAATTTTATAAGTAAAACAAATACTACTATAAATTATATTTTCATTTGCATATTAAAAATTTAGTTTAATTTTCAAAATAAAAAATAATAATTATTCACAGAATTATACGTAAAACAATTTTTTAGATACAAATAAATCAAGCTTAATTAATGTCAAAAGTGTCTCTTCGCGGCAAGAAAATAAACAATCGCTATCTATCAGGAAAAAGTTGCCGTCTGCAAATTATCGATGTAAATGGACGCAAATGCTTTTATTTTTTATATTTGAAAAATAGACGCGTCATAAATTAAACATCTTATTTATTAAATCAAAATAGTAATAATTTAAACTGATATTTAAATTAAAATAATTAAGTCTACATGTATGTTATTAAAAGTATGTATATGACTTTACTATATGTCAGTATATCCTGAAAATAATATTAATAAAGTTTCTAGTAGATTGAGAAAGCTTATTAGTAAATCTCAAAGTCCAATTTTATAATACAGTACAACAAAAATCAATTGAATATTTTTTGTTTTAGAAAGTTTTATAAGTTTAAATAATACTATAAGTTTATTTTACACGAACCTATTTGTTTTTTATCGTATTATCGTTATGAAAAGAGTTGAAAATAAGAAATATCTTTAAATAATATACCTATTAAGTTTTCACTATCGCCTATGTTTTCTGCAGCTACTAGAAATTGTGGCTTGTCAGTTTGTAAAAGATCATTTACGATTTGGGAACCATCAGCTCTTACATCTTTTTTTTCATATTCGATATTCGAATTGTCGACTGAAAAAACATTTCTTATAATTAATAAGTAATGAAATAGAAATGATTTTCTTATTGTCTTACGTAAAAAACATCTTCTTTATCACAAATGTTGGATTCATTTACTTCTTCTAAGAAAATATCTTGCTCGCTTTTTGCTAAAATAATATTTTTTTTTTCTTGCTGATCATTACAACTAGTACTAGCACTGTTTTTAATATCCAAAAATCATTATCGATTATCAATCAGACTCCGCTGTATTCAGTCATGTTCCGGTGTTTCAAACTACACCAGATCGTTTTTATTTATTATTTACATGTTAATTTATGATTATCAATCATTTATTTTTGGTTTATTTAGTTACAATAATAAATATTCGTAATAAGGTACTTTAAAGAATTTTTTTTCCACCAGCCTTTTATTATTTCATCAGAGTTGGCTGTATTTAGTCATGTTCCGGTAGTTCAAACAACACCAGGTCGTTTTTATCTATTAATTATATGTTAATTAATGATTATCAATCATTTATTTCTAGTTTATTTAGTTACAATAATAAATATTCGTAATAAGGTACTTAAAAGAATTTTTTTTTCAACCAGCCTTTTATTATTTCATTAGACTTGGCTGTATTTAGTCATGTTCCGGTAGTTCAAACAACACCAGGTCATTTTTATCGATTAATTATATGTTAATTAATGATTATCAATCATTTATTTCTGGTTTATTTAGTTACAATAATAAATATTCGTAATAAGGTACTTTAAAGAATTTTTTTTCCCACCAGCCTTTTATTATTTCATCAGACTTGGCTGTATTTAGTCATGTTCCGGTAGTTCAAACAACACCAGGTCGTTTTTATCTATTAATTATATGTCAATTAATGATTATCAATCATTTAATTTTGGTTTATTTAGTTACAATAATAAATATTCGTAATAAGGTACTTTAAAGAATTTTTTTTCCCACCAGCCTTTTATTATTTCATCAGACTTGGCTGTATTTAGTCATGTTCCGGTAGTTCAAACAACACCAGGTCGTTTTTATCTATTAATTATATGTCAATTAATGATTATCAATCATTTAATTTTGGTTTATTTAGTTACAATAATAAATATTCGTAATAAGGTACTTTAAAGAATTTTTTTTCCCACCAGCCTTTTATTATTTCATCAGACTTGGCTGTATTTATTCATGTTCCGGTAGTTCAAACAACACCAGGTCGTTTTTATCTATTAATTATATGTTAATTAATGATTATCAATCATTTAATTTTGGTTTATTTAGTTACAATAATAAATATTCGTAATAAGGTACTTTAAAGAATTTTTTTTCCCACCAGCCTTTTATTATTTCATCAGACTTGGCTGTATTTATTCATGTTCCGGTAGTTCAAACAACACCAGGTCGTTTTTATCTATTAATTATATGTTAATTAATGATTATCAATCATTTAATTTTGGTTTATTTAGTTACAATAATAAATATTCGTAATAAGATACTTTAAAGAATTTTTTTTTCAACCAGACTAGTATTTTTCCATCAGACTTGGCTGCATTTAGTCATGTTCCAGTGCTTCAAACTCCACCAGATCGTTCTTATTTATTAACCAGATGTTAATTTATGAATATCAATCATTTATTTTTGGTTTATTTAGTTACGATAATAAATATTCGTAATTAGGTACTTTAAAGATTTTTTTTTTCTATCAGACCCGGCTGCATTTAGTCATGTCACGGTGCTTCAAACTACACCATTTTAATTTATGATTATTAATTATTTATTTTTGGTTTATCTAGTTACAATTATAAATATCCGTAATTAGGTACTTTAAAGAATTTTTTTTTCCACCAGCCTTACCAGCCTTATGTTAGCATACATACCGTAAAGTATATTTTTCAACTCATGGCATTTTATCAATCTTCCGGTAGTCCGACCTTATCCAAACTTTTTTAATAGTTATATTTACAGTTAATAATCATATTTAAACAATAATAAAATAGTTTAAATAAAAAAAAAATTATTTTAATAGTGTCGGATCTGGACGTCGGAAACTTCAGGCTCATAAAAATAAGGTACACAAATATTGTACAATATTATGTTTTACACATGGAATCTCTTTTTAAAATAATTTTATGCAAACTTTGTGTATTAATTATGTTTAAGAGTACACATACTACTAATTTTATACAAGTTTTGTGTAAATCTATCCAGTTTAGTTCATTATGTATTTATGTCTGATTACACACATTTTGCATAAAACGTGTGAAAATCAAGACACAAAATGTGTGTTTTAATTACACAGAATACTTGTAATTTATGCACAAGCAATTTGTGTATTCCACATCAATTTACACAAAACACAATTTTTTACTGTATAATTGATTGCAAAAATCATCTATTATTTATATTTTATGAAAAATTATTTTAAAAGTTTAAAAATTTCTTAATTTTTTATAATTAATGTACTAATGTACTGTAGAATGGGGCTAATCGAGCAATATAGAGCTAATGGTGTAATTTGCAAAAATTTTTTTAAAATTATTTATTCTTTTTCTAAGAATTTTTTTAATGAATTTTTTTTAAGCATTGTACATACAAGTTTTAGCTAAATTTCAGCTTAATTCTAGCTAACTGGGGACACATCCAATTATTATACACGGCGGCGGCATTGGTAGCGGTGATATATCTTTATTATATATTAGAAAGAGTTTCTTTCTGGAATTATCCTACATTTTTTTCAAACATGTGATAATTTTGTGCGCCCTTTTTTTAAAATAGTATTCTTGAATTTTGGAGCAATACTGTATATATTAATATATAATATACATTTGTGTGTACGTTTGTACAGCTGCACTATATTACTTTCAGTAATGACTAAAGAACAAATTATTTTTCATACAAATTTTTAAAACTGTTGTATATTCAAACAATAACTTTTTTTACATAAAAAAATATTATAATTAGAATTAATTTAATTAATTATTTTTTTCATCATTGCTTATGTAATCGTCGCTTCGATCATCATCACTCTCCTCACTTTCATCAGTAATCTCATCATCTATATCTCCTTGAGCTCCTTCATCGTCAGAATTTTCTAAAAGAATCCATAATATTTTTTTTTATTTCATGGTAATTTTATTAAAGAAAAAAAAGATTTCATTTTCTAAACATTAATTGTGTTTTAATCAATGAATAATAAAAATTTACAATTTAATGAAATTCTTTATATGTACCTTCGAAATTCGGATCATCTTCGTTTTCCACTATAACATCGGCTACTGTCTGTGGTATTATCTTCCTTTAAAACCAACAGAATTCGTATTCATCATTATCATTTTTAGCCTATCCACAATCTACAGGGTCCAGTTCTGTGGAAATTAGTAAGTTCGCATCGCATCAAATATTTGAGATGTATTTTGTGCATAAAACTTGTTGCAATAATTCGCTTTTGCAAGGTGGGAACGATGAGGCATCACAATTTTTTATTGATTTTAAAAATAAATCGTTAATATTCTGAAAATTATAACATTTTTTAAATGTGGCGAGCCTTCCATCATCAACACTATTAATAATTTTAAATGTGTACATCCTGCAATAATAATAATAAATATATTTATGTTAATTTAACATTCATCATAAAAAAAATTATTTTAAAAGTATTTTTTTCTAAAATATACCTGCATACAAACTCTTTCAAGTCTCCAAATACTTCCTCATTATTTTGAATATCGATAAATGCTTTTTACTATTTTTCGCATTTTCTTAATATTTGAAAGGGTCTATTTTTACCTTTTCTATAAAAAGTTGGGTTTTATAAAAGCAACATAATTTTTTAAAGCATGCAACTTGTATTATCATTAATATTTTTTTCAACATCCTCATGTTTGTAAAATATTTATTGATTTTCGTATTAAAATGTCATATTAAAATGTTATGAATAATATCGAAATTTTGTATTTACTCATCGTCTTTAGCATCTGCAGTCTCCATTTCAAAAGCAGAAGAAGATTGATTAAGTACATTATCAGCAGAGGCTTCATCTTCAGAATCAAAGAGACTTTCATTACTAAAAATAATAATAAAATTAATTTTGTTTAAGCATAATTTTTATTGTTAAAATTTTAAAATAACATTTAAATCTTTTCGATATTTCAAAACCCAAAAACAACATATTTAACAATGGTTCAGATTTGCGAACATGCATGTATGCATTTCTGTTTAATCTAACAATAGATTTTCCGATTTTATTTACTATGACCCAGTTAATATGATAAAATTAATATTAACATACTTTAGGTTTTACATTTTCGCGGAAAGTTTGTTGAATATTAAGAATTAGGAATTTTTATATAATTAAAGAATCTTTAATAATTTATCACTATTCATTTAAAATCATAGTATATCTTAATACAATTGCATTAATAAATTGCAATGACAAAATTTAAAGTTAGCGCATATACTCGTTATTATCAATACAATATAACATTTGAATATAGACAATATTGTTTATTTATCTTTTACGTTTGACAAAAATTAAAATCGTTTATGCTAAACTCACTATTTATTCTTGTATCAGAACCGTCGTTTGCAGATAATAATAACACATATCAACTATTTAAAGTTAATATAATTTAATTAATATAAAGACTGAGTCCGATGGCATTCAATCTATGCAGGACAATAGCGCTTAAATGTATTTGCAACTACTTTTATAAAAAATGTCTATCAAATCTAATAATATTGTATTACAATATTTTCGTAATAACAAATTTAATAATTACTAGCGTAAAATACCTTACTCCTAACGTCACTTGATTAAATTTCTTCATACACTTGAAATTTGCTATGTAAAATGATGGTAAAAATAAATTTTCAGAATTCAACTTTAAAGATTCCAATCTAAAGGATGCATTTTCAATTCAATTGAATTACACGACGATAATTTAATGTCCTGAATATTGCGGTAGGAATCAAAATTTATTGTAGCAATATATTTAATTACATATAAATATACCTTAAATTAATCAAATTAAATTAATTATATTTCAATATTGTGAATTAAATGTAAAAATCAAAATTTATCGAAGCATCGTATTTAAATGCTCACGAATCAACATCAAATTAATATAATTAATTTGGAAGTAATTCAATATTTAAAATTTTAAAATAGATATCAAAATTTCTTGAAGCATCGCAATTGATTGCACAACAATAAACCACAAATAAATCAATTGAATTGACGGTAAATCAATATTTTGAAGTGTAAGAATCAAAATTTATTAAAACACCATATTTGATTGCACATGAATAAAACTCAAATTAAACAAACTAAATCAAAGGTAATTCAATATTTCAAATTTGATATGAGAATCAAAATTCATTGAAGTATCTTGTTATATCCGGTCACCTTTTATAGGTTTACTCGGACATGTGTTTGTTTGGGATATTTCTTGTTGGTATTGTTAAATATTTTTTATTTTTAAAAGACTGCGGGATAGAGGAGTTAATCACTTACCTTGTCTTAACTGCTGGCTGCGTGGTCGAAAGCAAGGAGTCTGTTATGAAAATAACTTATATTTGAAGAGCGTAGTGCTCCTCTCTGGTTGCCCGCTTGTTAACTGGGTTAGGTCTGGATCAATGATATTTATGTTCACAGAATTTAAAGTTTTGTTTTTATTGTATTTATTTTGTAATAATGATATTTATTTAAATTTATTATAAATGTTGTACAAAATATCTTAACAAGTGAGCCGCGCGAGTTTACAGTGATAGATTGAAGAAACCTCCGTAACACTTTATTTATTATTGGTTCGATTGAAAAAAAGAAAATAAGTTTTTTATTTTTTATTGTTAACACACTCTTTTTTTTGTAAGTTGTATATAATTATGATTTATGTTAAAACGACTTGTTAAATTGAGCGCGCAATTGAGTTAAGTTATTTCCCTTGTAATAGAATTTTTGAGGAAATAAAACGCGAGTTACAAGTGTTTTAATGTTATAATTCTATACTTGGTCTATGTGCAGGAGAAAAAAAGGTGCTACCCTTGTGAGGTCTAGCTGCGGACTGACTGACAATAAATCTTTTTTGTTGCAAGGTAGATGCAAATTTTGAAGAAGAAAAGAGACAAAAAATATAACTTGCTAGAAACTTTAAAAGAGTCCCATTGGCCAATTCGGCCGTGAGAAGCTCTCCAAAGTCTCAGATTTTTTGACAGAGGATATCTTCTTATCGCGCCTAAAAATGCTGAATAGTATTCGCGCCTCGCTAACTGACTTGGTTTTACGAATATAAAGAGACTTAAGATTATTCCTTTATACTAACTATCCAATATAAAATTTATTTTATTTTATTTTTATTAATACATGTTTAAAGAAATATATGTTATCGGGAGAATAAACTGCAAATATTGCATGTTTATATGCATGCATAATGTATATGCTTATATATAATTATATATATGTACGCACATATAACAAAAGGTTAAAAAAAAATTAAAATGAAAAATGATTTTTCATACATCCGTGATTATGCGGATGTAACATATCTTATTCAAATGCACACAAATAAACCACAAATTAATCGAATTCAATCAAGGATAATTCAATATTTTGAATTTTGTTATAAAACTCAAACTTATTGAATCATAACAATTGATCAAACGAAAATAAACCAGAAATTAATCAAATTAATTCGATGGTAATTTAATATTTTTATTTTGGACATAGGAGTCTAATTTTATCGAAGCATCATATTTAATTGTGCACAATTAAACTTAAAATTAAATAAATTAAATCGACGGTAATTTAATATTTTGAATTTTAATGTTAAAATAAAAATTTATTAAAGTAATAATAATATATTCAAAGGCACACAAATGAGCCCCCATATTGATTAAATGAAATTGATGGTAATTTAACATTTCGAATTTCGGTGTAAAAATCAAAATTTATCGAAGCATTATAATTGGTCGCACAATTTAAACATCTAATTAATATAATTAAATTGATGGTGATTCAATATCTTAAATTTTGACATAGGAATCAACATTTATTGAAGCATCATATTGCACACAAATAAAACTCCAAATTAACCAAATCGGATCGATGGAAATTCGATATTTCGAATTATGATGAAAAAAATAAAATTTATTAAGACATCATATTTGATTGCACACAAGTAAACCTCAAATTGAATAAATTAAATCGACAATTATGCTATGTTTTGAATTTTAACGCAGGAGACAATATTTATTATAGCATCATATTTAATTGTAACAAATAAACCTCAATTTAACCAAATTAAATCGCTGATAATTCAATATATTAATTTTAACGTCAAAACCAAAATTTATTAAAGCATTATACTTGATTGTATACAAATAAACTCATATAAACAAAATTAAATCAATAATAATTCAACATTTTTAATTTTGATGTGGGCATCAAAATTTATTGAAACATATTTGATTACGCAAATAAACCCCAAATTATTGAAATTCAATTTAAATTATTCAATATTTCGAATTTGATTTAAAAATCAAAAATATTAAAGCATGTTATTGAATTGCACGCAAATAAACTTAAAATTAATCAAAATCAATCAATAATAATTGTATTTTTCGAAATTTAATATAAAAAGTACAATTTATTAAAATATCACTTTTGATTAAAGAAAAATAAATATAAAATGAATGATTTTCAATCAATATTAATTCGATATTTTCAATTTTGAGATAACAATCAAGATTTATTAAAGCATTATATATGACTGCACACAAACAAACCGTAAATTCAACAGATAATTACAATTATACAGACACGAAGCTTATGTGTTAAAAGTAACTTTCAGAATTTTATTTCATATTGTATAATCAATGATAATGAATAAAAAGCTACTATAAGCGTCTAAGGCATAGTCTGTTTAGAATCATTTTAAAAGCCTTACTGATGAGTCATAAATAAAAAGACTTATACAAAACGTTGTCCTTATAGCCGAGATTTGTGTGGATATGCTTTTAAACATGCACACAGTTTACAGAATATTAAAATCACTTTAAACAAAAAATTAATTGTAATTCAATGAATATTATAATCATTAAAACAATAAGACAAAGTCACCGTTTTCAATTTAATCGCCATCAACATCATTGTTAAAATAATGGCCATCGTCATCGTTGAAACTTTTTTATTATTATAGACATAATTAACTTAATTCTGATTAGTGATATCATCAACAATGTGTGCGTGTGTATGCGTGTATCGATATCTGTGTGTCGGCATGTGCGAGCGTGTGCTATTATCTGTCACGGTGTATGACTATGTATGATCGTATGTAATCGCATGTGAAACACGTGCAAACGTGTACACACACATACGATCACGTACATACACATACAAACACGTACACACGCTTACAAAAAATGTACACACACGTAAAAATACTTTCTTACACGTACACCCACGTACAAACATGTACGCACACGTACACATAGGTACAAACACGTACACACTCGTAAAAACACGAACAAACACTTACACACACATATAAAAAACGTACGCACACGTAAAAACACTTGCTTACACGTACATGTACGTACAAACATGTACGCACACGTACAAACATGTAAACACACGTACGCACATGTACAAACATGTAAACACACGTAGAAACACGTACACACGTACACATACGTAAAAACACGAACAAACACATACACACATGTACACACACGTAGAAACATTATAGAAAAAAAAATATATATATATATATATATATATATATATATATATATATATATATATACAGGAGACTGTAGCTAACATTTCAAAATTTTCTGTAACGTCATAAAAACGTCACAACTACGACGCAGATGGAAAAAAATTTCAATTTTCAGAATTCGAAACGCTTAAAAATGTTTGAAATAACGTTGTGGCGCGTTTTTATGTATGCAATTGGTTTTCCGCAGATGAAAAATATATATGGCTGATTCCATTCAGATTCATGCAGGCCGTCACTGATCGAATTTTTTTTTTCTTCTAAGTAATAAAAATACCTTTTATTATGTATATGAAGATAAAATTTACCTCGTAGAACGCTCAAAAAAAATTTTTTTTTACTACAGCAATTTTAGTGTTGGATGTAAAAACGATTTTTTTCAAACGCGATTTTCTCAAAAACTATATTTTTTTTTTTTTTGAAATTTTTATATAATTTTATACATGAAAAATACTAACTATTAGGGTAGGTGAGAATATTCAATTTTGCCTTATTTTTTTTTAACAGATTTTTAAACGTTTTTTTTTATATTTTCGATTTTAAAACATTGATACCATGGCGCATCGTACTATTTTTTCAACTTTACGTGTTCTTACAACTATTTTTATGCTTTTATTTATTAATATATCAAAAATATCAACAATAATCTTTAAAATAAACCTCGGATCGAATATTTTGATCAATTAGAACCAAAGTTATGACGATTTAAAATTAAAAAAAAAATGCTGAAACTTTAAATAAATATGATATTTACATTGAGGAAACGTAATTTTCGTTAAAGATTAAAATCTGAAGATATAAATTTTTTAATTTAAAAAAAAAGTTATTTTGATGAAAGTATACATAACCATTTATCCTCTTTTTATGGTACATTATTATAATAAAATTTTTTTTTGTTGAAGAATATAATCTTTTTATCAGTTTGAATTTCGCGCCTAGAATTTGAATTTATTTTGTAGGTAGTTGACGCATGTCACTACTAGGTGGCGATGATTCGTTCTCTGCATTCTCATTAACGACTTGACGTGTTTAAAAATATAAGAAAAGGAAGATAAAAAATAAAGATGTTTAAGAAAAATTATTTTTTTCGATCTGTCATTGAACAGAATATCAATGATGGCATCACTGATTGTTAAAATAAAGTGCAAAGATTCAAAAGAAAGGCACGAAAAGTTGTTTATGATTGCTCCAAAAGTCCGCTTAGAGAATTAGGTGATCTAACGGAGTCTTTGAAGCGCTTGTATCCAAATACTTCTTTCTCCAGAGAAGGTAAAGTATGCCCTTCGTGTTACAAAATATTATTAGATGAAGTGAAAAATACGCCTATTTCATCGACTTCAAGCAGTCAACAATCTTCAGAAGATTTTATTCATAGTGAGGCTGTGGTAGAACAGCTCAACGAGACTTCAAGTAATTTGAAATTAATCATTTCACCAATTAAAATGCCTCAAAGTATCAATATCAAGATGCGAGAATCTTATGCTCTCCGAAAAAGAAAACAAATGAACGATGCATTTGATTCACAAATAGCAAGTAAAATGATGAAAGTGTACGATATAACGGATTTGCCCGCATCGAATGAAAATAATGAATGTAAAACAAATGATGAATGGCTTGAAAATATTAAAATTGCATTAGATAAGTGTTAAAATTTTTTTGAGAAAGCGCGATTGTTGAGTATTATACCAAGTGATATTTCCAAAGATTATTTATTATCAGTTTTACCAAATGTAACTATTTATATGATTGATCAAGCACGATCATTGGTAAATAATAAAAAAATTTACAAGCAGTCTGAGAACTATTGTGGCCATTCTTTGGATAGTGAAATTGTAATGAAAGTAAAGGATTATTATCTGAACGATGATTTTAATTGTTCTTGTCAAAGTGCAAATAAAAGCGACACAGTATCTATCAAAGAAAATGGTATAAAAACTAAAAAAGTCAAACGCTTTCTTACGCGAAGTATAAAAGAAATATATCAATTATTTAAAGACAAAAATCCTGAAATGAAAACAAAAATTGGTAAATCAACATTCTACGCTTTAAGACCGAAGTGGGTTATACCACACCCACCCACCGATTCGTGTCTTTGCGTTTACTGCGAGAATCTTAAACTTATGTTAGATGCTTTAAATAATTATAAAAAAGAGAATAAACAAGACATTGCAGATTTGGAATTGAAAATATGTTCTTCACTTTTTTGTTCAAAAGATGATATGAAATGTGTACTAAGAGAATGTAAAGAATGTCCTATTGGAGATTCTATTGATTTACAAATAATTTCTTTGACAGAAGAAGATTTATATGAAGAAATAATTTACGGTATTTGGGAAAAATCAAATTTACTGAATAAAACTAGCACAATTGAAAATTTCTTAATAGAGTTAAGAGAGCGTGCTCTCACTGTAAGAGCTCATAAATTGGTCAAAGAAATTCAACGTATAACAATTAAAGAGGTTAAACTTTTAGCGAAAAATAATGACTTCCAATTAGTTATTCATGTCGATTTTGCAGAAAATTGGACAGTTCTGCTTCAAAATGAAATTCAAAGCTATCATTGGAGTAAAAACCAAATATCAATATTAACGTCAGTATGCTATTTTGGAAATGATAAAACAGTCACTTATGTCACCGTCTCTGACGATATTGAACATGATTCGTCTGATGCCCTAATGGCTATAAATTCAATTATCGACAACTTAAAACAAAAACATATTGCGCAAGATCTTGATGAAATCATAACCATTTCCGATAGAGCTGCCAGTCATTTTAAAAATAGATATCAATTCTATGAGCTTTAAAACTCAAAAGTAAACAGAAAATGGCTTTTTTCTGCAATAGGTCATGGTAAAGGCGCTTGTGACGGTATTGGTGGTTTAGTTGTACATTATGCTACCACGCATAATCTGTCAAAGAAGAGTGCAGATTTTATTAGAAACGCTGAAAATTTCGCCACTCACGTATCAAAATATACTCCGTCGATTAACATTCTTGTTATCCGCAAGGATGAGTTAGAAGTTTTTCGACAGACAAAAAAAATGGAATGGTTAGGAAATGCAAAAGAAATTAAAGATATTCAAAAGATTCACTGTTGGAAAAGTGAACGAAACCAAATCTACACTGCCAAAACTTCGAGACATGAGTGGCAAGAAGTAAATTGAAAGGTTTTATTCAAATTCGGATTTTTTTATTCACATTAGTTCTCAATTCATTAGTGTTCATTTCTTAATTGTATCGCATATTATTTGTTCATTGAAAATGACCAAATAATATATTTTAGTATTTAAAAAATTCACCCTATCAAAATTCGAAATTCAAATTCAAAATTCAAAATTCAAAATTCAAAGTAAATATATTTATTTAAAGTTTCAGCATTTTTTTTTAAATTTTAAATCGTCATAACTTTGGTTCTAATTGATCAAAATATTCGATCTGGGGTTTATTTTAAAGATTATTGTTGATATTTTTGATATATTAATAAATAAAAGCATAAAAATAGTTGTAAGAACACGTAAAGTTGGAAAAATAGTACGATGCGCCATGGTATCAATGTTTTAAAATCGAAAATATAAAAAAAAACGTTTAAAAATCTGTTAAAAAAAAATAAGGCAAAATCGCATATTCTTACCTACCCTAAAAGTTAGTATTTTTCATGTATAAAATTATATAAAAATTTCAAAAAAAAAAAAAATATATAGTTTTTGAGAAAATCGCGTTTGAAAAAAATCGCTTTTTTCGGTTTTTCGTAAATAACTCAGTGAGATCAAATTGTATTACAAAAATCGAGATTGTATTTAAAACTAGACAGAATTCCGCACATTTTCGTTAAAAGAACGCCCAGAAAGGTTAAAAATTGACGGAGCTATAGTCATTTAAAAGTAGAGGTTCATTTTCAATTTTTGAATTTTCGTTTTTACATCCAACACTAAAATTGCTGTAGTAAAAAAAAAAATTTTTTTGAGCGTTCTACGAGGTAAATTTTATCTTCATATACATAATAAAAGGTATTTTTATTACTTAGAAGAAAAAAAAAATTCGATCAGTGACGGCCTGCATGAATCTGAATGGAATCAGCTATATATATCTTCTGATATTTATATAAAAAAATGTTATATCACGAGTTTATATGTGTGGGTTAGAATGAGAGTGGCATAAACTTCTAATTTCGAAATTTTTAATGTTAAAGTTATAAGTCAATAAAAAAATCAGGAAGAATTTTTTAAAAATTATAGTGCATTAGATTGATAGATTATAACATTTTTTCTTATAATTCACCAAAACGTGAAAGCATTATTTTGATTTTTTTTATTATAATAAAAAATATTTCACCATTTGTGACTTATGCCATTATCATTTCTAATAATAAAAACAAAAGAATTCAATTGTTGATTTATAATCATATTTTTCATTTAAACAAATATTATTTCACAAATGTTGTTAATAATTAACATCAATAGATTAACTATATTAAGATAACGCAATTTTACTATAACGCAGTAATAACACAAAAACTTTATTCTATATCAGATTCATTAGAAATTAAGGTACTATGATTATTTTCACTAGTAGTAAGATTTAAAAAGAATTATGATGTACCAGTGGAATGAATTATAATTTTCGGGATTCCTTCGTCTTTTTCTAATTTTTTTAGCAACTTGGTATTTTTTTTTAACCATTATTCGCTTTATTACTTTGTGATTCTGAATCACTACTTGGAATATAATCAGAGTTATTATGCAACGACATAATTTATTTAAATATTTATGTCATTTGAAAATACTTTAAACGTACTGCTTTATATCAAATACAACGAGTAACTGTGACTGAATTGATCACTAACGATACGAACCGTACTATACATAGCATCTTATTTATGAATATAAACATGTTTTTGTTGTCCAGGAATGCGGAACAAAATATTTATTTCATGTGTCCTTTATTGAAGGCTATGTAATAATGTATATGAAAACTTGAAATTTATTTAGAACAGCTTCAAACAATCAATGTGATTTAACATTAAAATTCCATTAACCTTTAGATAGCCGGAATTGGAGGTGGTATATTGTCCATAGAAAATCGGTAAAAAAGGTATCCTATTTTACTGATTGATCATAGGGAAAGTGTCGATCAGGAGGTGCGCCAATATATTAACGTTGCGGCCGTCTAAAGCTTAAAATGTGACTAATGCCATTTCCATAATTAACTCTTTTACATTTTTGTTAAGTGCCATTCTTACAGTATTCATAATATTAAAGAAAAAATACAAAATAAGACACTTCATTTCCGAAAATAAGTTGTTTTAATGCTAAAAAAACAAAATTTATCACTAAGTAAATTTTTTTGAAAATGTGACTTATGCCACTCTTATTCTTACCCACACATATGAATGATGAATATATTATAAGCAGAATTTTTCTTTTAAACCTAAAGCATTCTAATGTAATAGAAAGATTATCATGCTACTGCTTATATGTATTTGCTATTGTAACGTCGGACGATTTACACCAACGTAATTTTCAAAATTTCTTAGATGCTTTTTCTTTAATTACTTTTTTTTAAATTCAATTAATTTATTGAACTTATTAAATAAAAAATTATATCATATTAATTATATTAATAATAATAAACATTTTAATTTGTATATTTTAACAGATAATAAAAAAAAATACTTACAGTCTTTCAGCAGCAACTTTTTTGGCATATGAATCTTTATATTTTTTCATAAGAGCTGTGATAATAAAAAAAATACTCAGTCTTTCAGCAGCAACTTTTTTGGCATATGAAACTTTATATTTTTTCATAAGAGCTGTGAAACTTTTGTAGCACGACTGGTAGTAGCCATGACTTCCATTAATATTATCCGGTAAAACAAAATCACATCCTAATTTTTTGCATTCACGCAAATAACACAATTTTTCAAGAATTTCGGTTTCCGTACTCTTAGATATGGCTGAATTTTATGAAGCCTCATGTAATGCCAGATGCTAACTGATGTCCCCCTTGTTTTCTTTTTGAATCGAGTAAGAATTGTACAGAATAGATATGCAAAATAAGGCTTACTTTTATGAATTTCCTACATTGAAAACAGGACCCATTTTATACCTGACAGTTAATGCACGACATTCAGCAGCAAATTTAAAAAAATAATTTTAATCTTGGTATAAAGTAACTTTTATATTTTGAATATCATAAAATTTATGAAGTTATTTAAAATATTAATTCAATAAATTTATTTAGAATCGAGAAAAATAAAAAAAAAACATTTCATTATATAATTATTTTTGTATAAAGATTGGTTGCGATCTTCATTTTTATTTTGGCAATTTTAATCAATACTTTTTTCTTATTTCCCTTCAATTTTTCTTAATCACTTTACTTTTTATTTTCGTATTTTTAGTAAATTTAAATATTAATAACAGTTTTATGCGTTTCCCTGCGTTTCCTTATTTTTTATGTGTTTGTGTGCATCCTCCTTAGATCGGAAAAAATCTTCCTGATAACAATAGCCCCAATATATGTGTCTGACATTATTATAATTGAAAAAGACTATTAAAATGTTATCTTTTAAACAAAGAATCAAGTGGTTTCCTATAATCCTACAAAAGTTCGTAAATGGCTCACTTTGGACCAGTCTGGCATGCACTAGGGCCCATCATACGCGTCTGGCATGCATGTTTCTGTAATATATATAAAAAAACAAGCTTTGCTGAAAAATAGAGCCAGTTTTCTATAACCCAAAGAGGTCGTTAAAATAGTCATGTTGGGCGTGATCTGGCGGGGTGTAGGACCCAGCCAATGTATCTGGCATATATTTTTTTATTAATCGCACATAAGGAACTAATAACTAATTAAGAAGGGGCCGAACTATCTGTCTTTGTCTAATAGCGTTTTTCATCATTTATGTTAACACTATCCGGTATAACAAGAAAAAAATAGCAGCCCCCGCTAGATATTAGTATAATTAGTAAATTTTGTAATAACAACTAAATTTTTTCGCTGCGTAGTTTTTGAATAATTAGAGACCTACCAAAAAAAGATAGGTTATATTCTAGATTGCTAGTAGCTCTCTAATTAGTCAAAAACTATGCGGTAAAAAATTTGGTTGTTATTACAAAATTTACTAATTATACTAATATCTAGCGGGGGCTGCTATTTTTTTCTTGTTATACCGGATAGTATTTACATAAATGATGAAAAACGCTATTAGACAAAGACAGATAGTTCGGCCCCTTCTTAAGTTTCAAAATGTCAACGGGCATTGAAAATATTATTTTTATAATTTAAAAAAAATTCAAATCCATAATATTTAATATATGATATTTATAAAATCTGACATGCAATATAGTAAAATTTGACATAAGGTATGGTAAAAATTTGAAATGTATTATAGTAAAATATGATGATTTGAAATTTTACTATACCATATGCTAAAATTTGATAAAGATCGAGTTTGTCTACTCGTTAGGATATAGTATAGTAATTTTTTTATCAATTATTGTATTAAGGACGTTGCCCCGTTAAATAAAATAATGACAGAAATTGCTGAAATTAGGAATTATGATAGTTTAGTTTATTTTGAACTCACACGCGTTTTTCGACATACCTTATAATACTAATAACTGAGAAATATAAGGAAAAAACTAGGAGGTTTAACACGTGGTTATATGAGACCGTGTTTGAAGTCATCAATAAAACCTCTTAGAAATGACACATTCAAACAATGTTTTGATAATAAATAAAAAACGCTGCCAAGTGCTTTGGCGGAATGCTTTATCATAGAGCTCTTTGAGTTTCATTATTTTTTTATATTTATTTAAATGTGATTTTAATATAAAAAAATTGTCCATCATTAATATTTATTCATTTTGTACTTTATAAATTTTGAATATATATGCTAGTTGATTGCCTTTTCAACATTTTGTTTGAGTTAAATGTTAGCTTTTAAAGTGTTTAATTTTGTTGACTTTAGCTAGCCTTATACATAGGTTTGAATTTATTATTTTTGTTATCTTGTGGATATCTTTTTATCACGACTAAGCTTGGTAAATCCAAGTAGTCAATTTTAGTAACGGTAATTAAATTCAGTAGTACTATTATAAATTTTCAAGAGTAACTCAGAAAACAAAAGAAGTGATCAAAAAGCTACGCTAATAAAATTATTTATTTAAAACTTGGTTTATAAGGACAGTAGCAAATAACTTGTATACAAATTTTAGAGTAATTCTATCAAGTACTTTACGTAAAATGGAAAAATACTGAAATATGAAAATTTTTTAAGAAAATTTTTAAAATTTTTTAAAAAGAAAACTACGCTAAAAAGATCGGTTTATAAAAGTTATCCTTCTTTTGGCAGATGCAAATTATTCCCATGGAAACTCAAAGCAAACTCATTAATTAACTTACGTAAAATACAAAAAAAAAAATTAAAAATCGAAAATTTTTTCAAATTCTTAAAATGGCTCTATAATAAAAAAAATACACTATGAATACAAATTTTCTATAGCTTCCCGCCTAGTTATACAAAAACATAGATGGTATACAAAATTTGAAGCAAATCCATAGAGTAATTTTCGAGATCTGACTGGTTAAATAAATAACATTTTCTTTTCAAAATTTCTTTTTTAAAATTTTAAAAATGCTCTAAAATTAAAACTACGCTATGAAAATCAATTTTTGAAAATTTCCCTTCTTTTGGCAGTCGCGAATAATTTCCCTGTAATTTTTAGAACAAATCTATCGAGTACTTTACGTAGAATAAAAAAAAAATAAGAAAAGAAGAATCGATATTTTTTTTTAAATCTTTAAAATTCTCTAAAATTGTAACCACGCTAAGAAAATTAGTTTCCAAAAGCTTATTTTTTTCAGACAATAGCGAATTAATTGTATGAAAATTTTGGAGAAAATTTATAGTATGGTTAACGCAAAAAAGAAAATAAATGAAAAATAAAAATTTTTTAGAAAATTTTCGAAGTGCTCTAAAATTAAAACTGCGCTGAGAAAATTAGTATTCCAAAGCTTGTTTTCTTCAGATAGTAGCGAATTAATTGCATACAAATTTTGGAGCAAATCAATCGAATGGTTTTCGTAAAATAGAAAAAAATTAAAAATAAAAATTTTTTTAAAAAATTTTAAAATGCTCTAAAATTAAAAGTGCGCTAAGAAAATTAGTTTACAAAATTTTTAATAATTTTGGCAGTCGAAATAAAGTTCCATACAAATTTTCGAACAAATTCTTCGAGTAGTTTACGTAAAATACAAAAAAAATGAAAAATCGAAATTTTTTAAAAATTCTTAAAATGATTCTAAAAAAAAAACTGCGCTAAGAAAACCAATTCCCAATAGCTTCCGCACCAGTTCATCAAAAAATTGAATTGTATGGGAAATTTGAAGTAAATCCATCGAGTAGTTTTTAAGATTTTATTGGCTTAATAAATAGAAACATTTTTTTCAAAAATTTCAAAATGCTCTAAAATTAAAACTGAGCTAAGAAAATCAGTTTTTAAAAATTTATTTTATCCGCGCAATCAGAAATAAATTCCATGCAAATTTTGAAGCAAATTCATCGAGTAGTAAACAAAAAAAAACCAAAAAAACGAAAAATCGATTTTTTTTTTTTTTTTTTTTTAAACTTTAAAATGAAAACTAAGCTGGAAGAACCAAATTATCAATAGCTTCCCAGCAAGTTAATCACAAAACTAAATTCCATGCAAAATTAGAAGCAAATCCATCGAGTAGTTCTCGAGATACAGTTTACTAACTGAATTCATACATCCACACACACACACACACACACACACATACATACAGACATTTTCTGGAAACCACTTTTTTCGACTCACCGAGTTCAAATATGTACAAATTAATGAAAAAATAGAAAAAAATTTTTTTTACCGATACAATGCTTTCTCTATGAGAAAGCAAAAATATTTGATAATTCAATCCTCAAAGTTTCAACGCATGTTATAAGGCTTTTCATTAAAATATTCTAAAAAACATTGCCAAAATAATATATATAAGATGAACTTGGCAACGTCGTTTTCTGTAGTAGAAGAAAGAGAGAGAGAGAAAACAATATTCGACGACATTTCCAAAATGTAGGTTATATAGCATTTTACATTCTAAATAACAATTTATTAACAAAAATAAAAGTATTTTGATTATTCTGAAATCATTTAATAGGGTAAGCATTTATTTCATTATAAAAAATTTAACATTTTTATTTATAAAAATTTATGAATCGTTACACATGAATTGGATATATACGGTGATAGTGTATAAATATCTATAGTCTATAATCAAATGTGTTTACATTGTGAAGCAAAAAAATGAATAACGAATAATGTTGCCAAGTTTCAACTAAATGTCGATAATTTAGATTACTACTGAAAAATAATCATGACAGGGAAACGTCCTTAATATTTTATGATACATTTTCCTCCGTGTATACGACCGTATCGAAATTCGGTTTTATCTAGAACTAATCTACGGATTGAAAAGATAAATTTTATATTGCATGAAAAATTTAAATCAAGTTAACTTTAAATAACTAAATTACATATGACTGATTCCATTCAGATTCATGCAGGCCGTCACTGATCGAATTTTTTTTTCTCTTCTAAGTGATAAAAATACCTTCTAATATGTATATGATAATAAAATTTACCTCGTAGAGCTCCCAAAAAAATATTTTTCCCTCGCTATAGCGTATTTAGTGTTGGATGTAAAAATGAAAATTAAAAAATTGAAAATGAACCTCAATTTTTAAATTGCTGTAGCTCCGTCAATTTTTAACTTTTTTGGATGTTCTTTTGATAAAAATGTGAGAAATTCCGTCTAGTTTTAAATGCCGTTCCAATTTTTATGATTTGAGTTGATCCCTTTGAGTTATTCATGAAAAATCGAAAAAAGGCGATTTTTTTTTAAACGCAATTTTCTCAAAAACTGAATATTTTTTTTTTGACATTTTCATATGTTTTTATACATAAAAATACTAACTTTAAGGATAGGTGAGAATATGCCATTTTGCCTTTTTTTTTAACAGATTTTCAAACGTTTTGTTATATTTTACATTTTCAAGCATTAATACCATGGTGCATCGTGCCATTTTTCCAACTATTACGTCTTCTCACAATTTGTTTATGCTTTTATTTATTAATTTATCAAAAATATTAACAAAAATCATTAAAATAAACCACCGATCAAATGTTTTGATCAATTAGAACCGAAGTTATGACGATTTTAAGTTAAAATAAAATGTTTTATTCAGTTTAAATTTCGCGTCTACGATTTGAATTTAGTTTGTAGAGAGTTGATATATGCTACCATAAGGTGGCGCCGATTCTTTTTTTGCATTCTCATTAACGGCTTGACGCATTCACGTATATAAGAAAAGGAAGATCAAAAATATAATCTAACAAAAAATTTGTTTTTCGCTTTGTCAAAGAACTAGTTAATAATAATGGCAAGACTAAGTGCAAGGATTTTAAAGAAAGGCACAAAAAAATTCTTTATGATTGCTCCAAAAATCCGTTAAGAGAATTAGGTGATCCAGCGGAGTCTTTGGAACGCTTATATCCAAGTTCTTCTTTTTCTAGAGAAGATAAAATATGTCCTTCGTGTTACAAAATATTTTTAGATGAGGTGAAAAATACACCTATTTCATCTACCTCAATCAGTCAACAATCTTTGAAAAAAGTTTTTTGTAGTGATGCTGTGGTAGAAAAGTTCAATCAGACTTCAAGTAATTTGGAAAAAATTTAAAAAATTTCACCAATCAAAATACCTCAGAGTATCAATATAAAAATGCGAAAATCCTATGCTCTTCGAAAAAGAAAACAAATGAACGATGCATTTGATTCACAAATAGCAAGTGAAATTATGAAAGTCTACGATATAACGGATTTGCCCACAATAAATGAAAATAATGAATGTGAAACATGTAATAACTGTCTCGAAAATATTGAAATTGCTTTAGATAATTGTTCAAATTTTCTTGAGAAAGTGCGGTTATTAAGTCTTATATCAAGCGACATTTTCAAAAATTATTTATTATCAGTTTTACCAAATGTAACTGTTTATATGATTGATCAAGCAAGATCATTGATAAATAATAAAGATATCTACAAAAAGCCTAAGAACTATTGTGGCCACACTTTGGATAGTGAAATTATAACGAAAGTATAAGATTATTATTAGAACGATAATTTTAATTGTTCTCGTCAAAGTGCAAATAAAAGTGAAACAATATCTGTTAAAGAAAATGGTATGAAAACTAAGAAAGTTAAACGCTTTCTTATGCGAAGCATAAAAGAAACATATCAATTATTTACAGAAGAAAATCCTGAAACGAAAACAAAAATTGGTAAATTAACGTTCTATGCCTTAAGACCAAAGTGGGTTATACCACATCCTTCCAACGATTGGTGTCTTTGCATTAATTGCGAGAATTCGAAACTTATGTTGGATGTTTTAAATTAATATAAAAAAGAGAATAAACATGACATTGCAGATTTGAAATTGAAAAAATATTCTTCACTTATTGGAGATAATATTGATTTAAAAGTGATTTCTTTGACAGAAGAAGATTTATATGAAGAAATAACTTGCGATGTTTGGGAAAAATCAGATTTACTGAATAAAACTAACACAATTGAAGATTTCTAAATTGAGTTAAGAGAGCACGCTCTCATTGTAAGTACGCATAAAATGGTTAAATAAATTCAACGTGTTGTAATTCAAGAGATTAAACTTTTAGCAAAAAAAAGTCAATCCCAATTAGTTATTCATGTTAATTTTGCAGGAAATTGAACAGTCCTACTTTAAACTAAAATTCAAAGCTACCATTGAAGTAAAAGCCAATTATCAATTTCCACATCAGTATGCTATTTTGGAAATGATAAGACAGTCAGTTATGTCATCGTCTCTGACGATATTAAACATGATTTGTCTCATGCCCTAATGACTATGAATTTAATTATTAACAGCTTAAAAGAAAAACATATTTCGCAAGAGCTTGATGAAGTCGTAACCATTTCTAATGGATCTGCAAGTTATTTCAAAAACATATATCAATTCTACGAGCTTCAAAACTCAAAAGTGAGCAGAAAATGGCTTTTTTTGCAACAGGTCATGGTAAAGGCGCTTGTGACGGCATTGGAGATTTAGATAAACATTCTGCTACTACATGTAATTTATCCAATAAGAGCGCTGATTTTATTAGAAATGCTGGAGATATCGCGACTCATGTATCAAAGTATACTCCGTCGATTAACATTCTTGTTATCCGCAAGGATAAACTAGAAGTTTTTCGATAAACAAAAAAAATGAAATAGTTAAAAAATTCAAAAGAAATTAAAGATATCCAAAAAATTCACTGTTTGAAGAGTAAACAAAACCAAGCCTACACTGCTAGAACTTCAAGACGTAAGTAGCAAGAAGGAAATAAAAAAGGTTTATTTAAATTTGAACAATTTTTTGTTCAAATTGGTTGTAAATTCATTAGTTTTCATTCATTAATTTTTTTGTAAATTTATTGTTCATTAAAAATGTCTTTATTAAAAAATTTATCATTTCACAAATTGAAGATTTTAAAAAATAATTAAAATAAAATTTTTATTTTAACAAAATCCAAAACAAAAGAATAGCTCATGTATTCTTTAATCTAAATATCAGTTTTTATTTAGTTTTAACATTTTTTATAAACTTATAATCGTCATAACTTCGGTTCTAATTGATCAAAACATTTAATCGGGGGTTTATTTTAAAGATTTTTGTTAATATTTTTCATAAATTAATAAGTAAAAGCATAAAGGAATTGTGAGAAGACGTAATAGTTGGAAAAATAGCACGATGCGCCACGGTATTAATGCTTTAAAATGAAAAATATAAAAAAACGTTTGAAAATCTGTTAAAAAAAAATAAGGCGAAATAGCATATTCTTACCTATCCTTAAAGTTAGTATTTTTTATTTATAAAAACATAAAAATTTAAAAAAAAAAAATATATAGTTTTTGAGAAAATTGCGTTTAAATATCGCCTTTTTTCGGTTTTTCATGAATAACTCAAAGGGATCAACTCATATCATAAAAATCGGAACGGCATTTAAAACTAAACAGGATTCCTCACATTTTTATCAAAAGAATATCCAAAAAGGTTGAAAATTGACGGAGCTACAGCAATTTAAAAATTGAGGTTCATCTTCAATTTTTTAATTTTCATTTTTACACCCAATACTAACTGCAGCGAGGGAAAACATTTTTTTGGGCGCTCCACGAGGTAAATTTTATCATCATATACATGTTAGAAGGTATTTTTATCACTTAGAAGAAAAAAAAAACGAACAGTGACTGATGGAAATAAATCTGAATGGAATCAGTCATATAAAAAATATATTTTTTGGAAATTTATAATTTTTTCACAGACTTTAAATAGTAAAATGATAAAGAGTCACATAAATTAAATTTATTCCCACGTCAATAGTAATGGACACTTTTTTAAATTGAGAAGCGGGTCAAAAGTAAGATATAACTGACTCCTAAAATTTTAGCAAACATAAACTACTCTATATCCGCTAAATAAGAAACTTATGAAATTGAATGAATTGTTTACATTTTTATATAATGTTAATATTTTATTAATATAATATCAAACTAAATATTAAATATTAGACTATTTATTAAAAAATTTATAATAATGATTAGAAAAGTATCAAATTTTAATAAAAATCGATAAATTATAAAATTTATAAAATTATAAAATTTCAAGATAAAAATATGATTAAAATTTTTTTTTCAATTGGGGTCGCTTTTTTTTAAGTTAATAAAATGGTCACTGTTAAGGTAGGAATAAAGCACAATATGCAACTTAAGGAGGTACCTTCGCTCTAGTATTACAAAACAGATTTGGTCGAAACTATGTAAAATTGTTTGTTTTTATGTCTAAAATGCACATATAAAATTTCATGAAGATTCGTTATCTCGTTAATGAGAAATTAGAATAATTATATAACATTGGTTCTTATGGGGAAACATTAATATTGTAGTTGATCTTAAAATTTACAAAACAGAATAAAATGAAATTTTTTGAGGATAAACATAATATTACTGGCAACTTATAAAATAATTTTCAAAAACTTTCATTACTTTGACGCGGAAATATAAATGAATAAATTATTCATTTACGTACGAATCTAGTTACTTTTATCGTACATACCGGATAGTGTCAAAAACTCATTATAACCTCATATTTTCAAATTTCGTAAAAAGAGCATGTAAATGATTTGGACAGTAAAGATGATGATCTTTGCTCTTTAATTAATTTTAATTATTTAGTTTTAAATAAAAATTATTTCTCTTGTATATTGATGCTAATTCTATCAAGTATGTAAAAATCACCATACAAAACATACATTCTTGGGGAAGGGAGATATCTAGTAACTTTTAATCAAATAAGTATATTGAAAATTTGACTCGAGTGGTGGACGAAGATACCTCCTTAAAGGCAAAGTCTAATTTCTATGCCGAGAGAAATATGCGACTTTACTCCCTCCTTGTTTAAGTACATGACGGAGCTCCCCTATCTTAATAATATTTTCATTTAAAGTGTATGCGTAAACCAGACCGCAAAATTAAGTTTTTTCGCTACAGTAAGAAAATTTATAAGGTTAATACTGAGTGTAGACAACTTAAAGGATTTACCAAAACGAAGTTATAAACAAACTTTCGATTTATTTTGAGATTAGGTTTATTGAGCTCGATATCTAATTTTTATTCAAAGTTATATATTATAATAAGCTCAACTGATTTTTTATTTTAACAAAAATGATTGTATTCCCTGGTGGAAATTGAAACGTTTTTTTACCATTTATAACCAGTAGAAATGGAAACGCATTTTTAACATTTTATGGCCATTTCTTTGGCATGATTATTACTAATAAATTTAAATTTTTATGTACACCATTTTTAATGTTCACATTTTTATCAGAGTTAACATAATTTTAATGAGGACAAGTCATTGTATTTTTTTAAATAATAAATTAAAAAAGATATCAATAAAATCAAAAAATTTTTAAAAAGATTTAAACTGCTAGATGTAAGAAAATCAAATTTCGATGGTTAACGGCAGACCGGAGTAGAACCTGATACCGACCGAGTAACAATTGAGTTGTTTGTTATTTACTCAAGTGTTAATCGGTGTATCTTCAAAATAAAGGTTGATCGCAATAGATATTATTATTATGAATATCTATGCACAAGAAAAAAAAAATTTACCGATTTGTTTTTGAGAAAAGTAAGGAACGCCGAAGTAAAAGATTATGTTTATAATATTTTCGCGTTCCTTACTTTTCTCAAAAACAAAGCGATAGATTTTTTTTTCTTGTGCATAAATATTTGTAATAATAATATCTATTGCGCTTAACCTTCAATTTGCAGATACACCGATTAATACTTGAGTAAATAACAAAAATGCCAATTAGACAAGGACAGCGAATCCGGCCTGCTCTTAAGTCGAAAAATGGGTTATTTCGTTTTCAGTTGAAGAAAGGGACTATTTTGTTTTTAGTTGAAGAACACGGCTATTTCATTTTTAGTTAAAAAAAGTTATTCCGAAACAAATTTTTCTTTTTAGCAATTTTGCAGTGGTAGTTCTGACAATTTCGCCTCTTTCCTAAATTCTATAATAAATTTCAATTTATTCCTTTAATTTGCATGAGAGGCAACATTGTCAAGGCTATAAGTACAAAATTGTCAAAATAGTATATTTATCTACGAGGGCAGAAATTAGATCTTTCTGCCGTGCGTGAAATTGTCTCTCGACGAAGACGAAGCCAAGAGAGACAAACGCACGGCAGGTAGATATAATTTATGTCTGAGTGGATTATACTACTTTTCTTCACAGCTGGTCGAAAATTCGCGACTCTAATTAATAATAAATATAGAAAAAAACACACTACTGGATATACCGGCTGGCAACAGCGCGCGAACATGACTTTACTTTCTGATTTGCTTACACGCCATCTGCAGGCCAGCTCTGAAGAAAATTTAACGATATCTAAAAATTCAAATATGCTTTAAAAATCACGAATGATGAATCTTAAAATTGATCGAAAAACACAAATGATAATTCTAATAAAAATACAAATGATGAATCTAAAAAAAAATACAAATGGTAAATCTAAAAAAAATACTAATGATAAATCTAAAAAAAATACAAATGATAAATCTAAAAAACATAAAAATGAATAGTATAAAAAATTAACAAAAAATGAATAATGAATCGAAAAATTTAACACTTTAAAAATCACAGTTAATTGCAAAATGACGCTTTATACACAAAAAAATTTAACCAATGAAACACTATTTAAAAAAAGAATGATAAATCTAAATATTCATCAAAAATATGAATTATAAATATGAATTTATCTAAAATAATAATAAATCAAAATATTAAAACACTATTTAAAAATCATTATCAATATTTAATACAGAATGTATTTCATAACGACGTATTATTTATAAAAATTAATACATGGACACAGACATAGGACACGGCATCAACATAAAAAATTGAGAAGAAAAATATTAAAAAGATTTATCTGAATATTGCGTGTATACAGTGATGGATTTCGAAGATGTTCTTATGGTATCAATCAGCCAACTTCAGAGTATATAATGCAGAATAATATATTCTGCTATTACTCTGATTCATTGTATACTCTGAAGTTTGCTAATAGATATCATAATATATAGATATACATAAATGTATAAAGCTTCCTCGAAATCCATCATTGCCTGTATTCATATTTTAGTATTCACGTTTTAGAACTTCGAATAAGATTATAGTAACAACAGCTGTTACTATTAGCCTGTACTGCGCTGACGTCTGGCGGCCGGTGAGAATTTTTTGCGTTGGAACGTTAGTGCTGCGTTAGTTGTGATAGATGTCGCCTCACTCAGCCGAAATTCTGAGTTTCTTTGCTTGTTGACGTAGCAAAAACCCAAATTTTCGGCCAAGATATAAAGAAAAAAATTATTTTCCGAAATAGCTTTATTTTAATAAAAAATAAAATAACTCTTTTCTTCAATTAAAAATAAAATAGTCCTTTTCTTTGACTAAAAATGAAATAACTCGTTCTTTGACTCCACTGTCCATTTACTACACTGATAGAAAGAAATCATAACATAAAATAATTACGGCCCAAAATTTTTATGACAGTTAAGCCAAAAGAATATTTCTTAACAGTTAAGAAATATTCATGAATGTGCGTTGTCTGACAAACGTATATGCTCGAGTTTTGGGGACTCGGACAATTCAATCAAATATTAAAAAGAAAGTCTTGATTTTTTAAATATATTTATTTATAAATTTTTATGATTAATAGAATTAATTATTTCATTAGTATTCTATGCTTCATAGATATAAAATATAAATATTTTATATCTATGAAGTGTACTTGTTCAAAGTATAACTTTGAGGTTATGTTTTGGTGTCTAAAAAATTTTCTAAATTTATGAAGCACTTGCGGTAAATTCTCTATTTCTCAACTATTAATGAATAGAAATTTCGTCGTTTTTTCTTTATTCAAGTGCACCATTGACTAACAGTTACCTTGCCAAGTTAACTGCTAAGATTTCTTTCTATCAGTGTACTTCATATTATTTAATATTTTATTTACTGATAAATATTTCTATTAGAGGAGACCTAGATTAAAGTTAACAAGAGTAAATAATAACAGTCAATTAATAGCAGCTCGTACAGTCCTGCAGGTCCTGCAGTTGACTTTATTAGGCAGTTTGCTATGCAAGCTTAGAGTAGGTGGTGTTCTGAGGTCTAGCGCTGTCATGGCGGCACATTACATACGTGCATGCATGAGCATATACGTGTTGTTGTGTGCATGCAACGACACACAACGCGCTGCTATTAAAAAAGGGACTTCCCTCACTACTTTCAGATGTCAAATATACAAGTTTTACTTTATCTTGATGTGACGTCATTGAATATACACAGATAGACTTATGAATGCACTCATACATATTAATATCACAAGATTGTCGTAGTGTGACCGCCATGACAGCGCTAGAGCTCAGAACGCCACCTACCCCGAGCTTGCATAGCAAACTGCCTAATATATTTAATATGATTGTTTCTGTTATGTTAACACATTTAGTACCTTATAGTACGTCGCAGAGGAAAAATGTACGATGTAGTAATATTTTGACCAGATATAGAAAATTTTCACTTACTCAAATGCTTGTTTTTGATTTGATTTGATGTGATTAATAAAATTAAAATTATTTTATGTTAATACACTTGAAAAACAGTTTAAATAATTACCCGAGAAACCTTTTCGTTGTGGCGTGAATTCGGGCCGATGAGGGTGCCAGGCTCGCCATATTGGCTCCACAGTGCTTGCCTTTCCGCACCCAAGATGGCAACACAGTCTCAAGAATCTGGCGGCGAGCTTGGGCCTATTGCGCGTGCCAACTTTTATATTTTAAAGTATCATCTATCAGATGAGATAATCTGTACTTTTTCAAAGATAATTCTCTTACATACAATAAAATAATTAATACATTAATTATTATAATTATAATAATCATTTTAATAAATAAATAAATTAATTAATTAATTTGAATAGATGCCTCCTAAACTTAGTGATAAATTTGCATTTATGTATCTTATGAGTGATATCACCACGAATTATAAGACAGATATGCTTTTCCTTGTCACAACTTTTTTTTACTAAATTTGTTTTTCACTAAAATCTAATTCACTACTACTATCATAATCACTGGAGTCTTCACATTTATCTTTGAAACTGATTTTATCACAGGATAATTAAGAATCATTGTTCTGATCTGCATTACAATTAGTGTCATTTGAATTATTTGATAAGTCAGCTTCAGAAGTAATCAAACAAACGTCATTTGGAAATTTATTAAAATCAATCTTGCTAGTAGATTCCTCAATATCTATATTTATAATTGAAGAAGTATCTTCGGCTTTTTTATCCAAACGCATTTTTTTATTCTCTCGATTAAGGTTATTTTCTTTTTTGTTTTTTTGACAAATATTTAAAAAAAATAATTTCACCTTTTTATACAAATTTCAAAATACAACTTTGAGAGGTGAAAACGAATTTTAGTTAACCTTAAAATCAAGAGTAGCAATAGCCGTATTTCGCAAATCAGCTGTTCGACATATGCTTCATGCACTGTTGAAAATATGGTATTTTCATCTAGCCGAATAGGGGCCGAACGCGCCGCCAGATTCTTTACAGATTCGGCCCCCTTACGGTAACCGAGTTAGGCCCGCGTCGGCGCGTCTGGCTGCCACATTCAAAAGGTTTCTCGGGTATAATTATTTTAAGATTTTTAAATATATTGCAATAAAATAAACTGTTCTAATCAACCGATATCCATGGACTGACTTCGGTGAGTTGCCAGCCGTATCACGATGTAATAGGTGGCGCTACCTTACTGAATACACCGGGTTGAGCGTGCATATATTTAACAAAGATTTATTCTTGAATATTTTATTAACGATATTTAAAAAATAATGTGTCTTCTGGCGTAGGTATTAACAAATCTTCGGCGTAAATATTAACACTGTTAATACATAAGGATATACTTGAAAAGGATAACGAAATGCGATGGATAAAGAATTAATTTAATAAGAACTTTACTGTGATTGTTTTTATAACATTATATAATGTTTTTGATTATAATTATTCTATAAGACATTAATGTTATTTTTACGTTCAAAAAAGATAAAATCATTTTTTTTTCATATCTTGGCCGGAAATATGGGTTTCTGCTAGGCCAACAAACAAAGAACCTATGAATTTCGGATGGGTGGGGCGACATCCATCGCAAATAACGCAGCACTAATGTAAACTAACGTTCCAACGCAGAAAATTTTTTGCCGGTCGCTAGACGCCAGCGCAGTAAAGGCTAATAGCAATAGCTGTTGTTGTTACTATAACTTTATTCGAAGTTTTAAAACGTGAATTCTAAAATGTGAATTCACGCGGTGTATTTATATATGCATCTATGCATATAAATCTTTTAAATGTTTTTCTTTTCGGTTTTTATGTTGATGCCGTATCGTATGCGTGTGTACGTGGGTGTATATTAATTTTTATACATAATACATCGTTATGAAATACATTCTGTATTAAGTATTGATAACGATGTTTAAATAGTATTTTAATATTTTGATTTGTTATTAATATTTTAAATAAATTTATGTTTATAATTAATTTTTTTAATAAATATTCAAATTAATCATTCGTTTTTCAAATAGCGTTTCATTGGTTAAATTTTTTTGCGTATGTAGCATCATTTTGCAATCGACCGTGATTTTTAAAGTGTTTAATTTTTTCAATTTATCATTCATATTTTTTGATAAATTTTTATATTTATCATTTTTATTTTATTTTATTTTTTTTATGTTTATCATTTGTATTTATTTTTAGATTTTTCATTAGTATTTTTTTCTTTAGATTTACCATTTGTATTTTTTTTGTTAGATTTATCATTTGTATTATTATCAGAATTATCATTTGTGTTTTTCGGTAAATTTTAAGATTTATCATTTGTGATTTTTAAAGCATATTTGAATTTTTAAATATCGTTAAATTTTCTTCAGAGCTGGCCTGCAGATGGCGTGTAAGCAAATCAGAAAGTAAAGTCATGTCAACCTCAGGGCAAAAGCAACATTTTAATTGTTTTAGACGGGCCTAGTGCTCCAGAGATACCCTAGCTTTTGTAAATACTATTAGTTATTTATGCACATTGGACGGGAGTTGTTTGATTATGTCGAGGAATATTTGTAGTCAGAAGGGATAGAAAAGTCGAGGCCGCGTTAGCGGCCGAGACTATTCTATTCCCCTCTCACTACAAATAATCCGAGGCATATCAAGTGACTCTTGGCCATGGTGCATAAACAATTTCTCGGCTCTGGCGTCTGTATTCGTGTTTTAATCGTATAAAAAATTGCAAAAATTATATTAACTTGAAAACCATTCATTAATTGTATAAAAAATTTCATACACTTGAAAAATTATGAGTGAGATATGTGAGAAAAATCATACATATGTTCATTTATTTTATTATCCTAATCATCATCATTTTCACTATCATTTGTGTAATTTTTATTTTCATTTAATAACATGAACGCAATGTATGCTGTAGTCATGAATGTATGTTGCACTTGCGTATCTGCGCAGAGAGAAAATTCTAGCATTATTCCTCCTTTTTCTTTCTGTGGTATTTTTTCTGTCGCTTCAATGTTTGGGGCTTGGACCTTCTCGATCTCTTCGCGATCATTATGGCGGAGGAGGAATGATTATAGCCGAAGAGCGAATCATTATAGTCAAGGAGCGAGCTATTATGGTCGAGTAGCGGTCCTCGGATGAAATAAATCTTTTTACATATTTAGCGTGCTCAATACGTTGAATACCGGTTACGGACACTTGAACCGAAAAGTTATATATAATCGCACTTCGTTTTATTTTTCTTATTATCATCGATAAGAAAATTTAAACTTTGCGCCTGATGTCCAATGTAATATACCTCTAATACGATATATCTTGATACTTAATGTAATATACCTTTGTATACATATGTAATCTATTGTTAGCCAATAAAAATATATTTCAATTTAATTCAAAGTCATGTCCACGCGCTGTCGCCAACTATTATATCCAGACGCGTGACATTTTTTTAGATTTATTAATAATTAGAGTCACGAATCTTCCACCAGCTATAATAAAAAGTAGTATTATCCACACGGATAGATGTTTTAGCGAACTGCCAACCAAGAGGGGAGGTATACAGTCCGCCCATATTCAGCGGCGAACAGCAATACATATGTTGGCGTTTTGAATGCCAAAAGTTACTTATGAGCTGCGCGCGCACGGCTGGTTGATATCGGTTGGCTTTCAAAACGCCAACATTTGTTTTCCTGTCTCCCGTAAACTTGTAGTATACTGCGCCCTCACGCTTTAGCATACGGCATACAAAAAGTTCTTTCAGTGCACTTAGACATAAATTATCAGCTTTGCCTTGAGAGACAATTCCACGCACGGCAAAAAGATCTAATTTTTGTTATTGTAGATGAATATATTTTGTTAAAATTTTGTTTTTTATGCTTTATTTGTTATTTGGATGTATAGTAAAAAATATATGATTCTTGTTCAAATTAATTAAATACTTGTATTTATTATTAAATTGCATTTTTATAATAAAAAAAATGTGATGTTAATACTTAACCCGAATGCTGGGCAAATGTTAAAACGGAAAACTTTTTGATAAATCTCCTTCCAAATAAAATCTAGCCATGATTTTGAAAAAAATCCTGTATTAAATAATAGTTAAAGTGAACCTCTAACACGTGCGATAAGCGAGATATTAAAAAAATAGAGAGATGAAAAAATAAAATTATTTTTTTAGAAAGTGTTACTCTTAGCCTTGGTCCCTCCAACTGTAATACTCTACGTGATGCATTAACACATTTAATAATAGTTTTGAAAAATAGTTAAATAATTATTGAAGTGAGAAAAATGATATAAATAACAAATGTTTAGTAGATTATCAAAATTTAAATTAAATTAAATTTAATTTTAATTTAAATTTTGGCCGTAGTAGAATACTTTAATCCCTTAACTGGTAAGGATACTTTAATCCCTTAACTGGTAAGGATACTTTAATCCCCTGAAAAATATGTGCATATATGATACATAGCCAGTTAAAGGGTTAAGATAAAAGAAATGAAAAAAAAACAGAAATAGAAAACATAATATGTCTAGTTACATTAAAAACAAAGATATTATTGATTATTTCAAAGGTTGATATGTTATTATGTTATTAATTTAGATGTCGATACCCCCGAGCCAGATGAGAAGTCTCTGATAACTTATATATCGTCGCTTTACGATGTATTTCCGGAACCACCAGCAATTCATCCTTTATACGATGCAGAAGCTCAACGTCGGCTTGGCGAGTATCGTGAACTCGCAAGCACACTTCAGCTTTGGATGCGTGAAAAGATGTCGATGGTGCAAGATCGTTATTTCCCACCTACCCTCATTGAAATGAAAAAACTTGCAGCTGACAGTACAAGGTTTAAAAACGAAGAAATGCCACCTCGCTATAGAGATAAGCAGCGACTTAGTCATACTTTCCGTGAGCTTCACAAATATTTCGAAACTGTAGGTGAAATTGATATTGAACAAGAACTTCAAATTGATCTTATTGAAAAGAATTGGAATAGAATGATGATGCTTCACCAAGAACGTGACCAAGCCATTATTGATGAAATTAAAAGGCTTGAACGTCTTCAGCGCTTAGCTGAAAAAGTTCATCGCGAGATGAAAGCAACCGAAAGTCGCCTCGAAGAACTTGAACGTCATGTCGATGATGAGGCTAGGCGATTTGAAAGGCTACATCCTCTTGAGGCGAAACACGCGGTTGACATCCTCGAGCAAGATATCCGAAATACCGAAATACAAATACAGAACATTTTCACTGACGTGCATAACCTTACAGATAGTAGATATGCGCAAGCTCCCGAGCTTCACAAAAGGTATACATATTTAATAATTAATCGATAAGTTATAATAATATAAAAAAAATTTTAATATTATTAAAATTTTATTGATTTTTCATTACAGAGTGCAAAAATTGCATCAAAGATGGGTAGCTTTACGTTCGATGCTTCATAAACGTCTGGTACAGCCACTTTCGGCAGTTTCTTTTCCAGTTGAAGAGCGTGTTGTTACCAAGCATCGAACTACCGTCCATGAAACTCGACTTGTCGATACAAACCCTCATTTCCGTGCCCTTCATGATTGCATTGATTGGTGCAAAAACAAACTTAAACTGATCAATGAATCTGACTACGGTTCTGATTTATCTGGTGTTGAGACTCAACTTGATATTCATCAGCGTGAACATAAGAGTATCGAACAATTCCATAGCAAAGTTGAAAAATGTACTCAAGCTAAGAATAACTTTCACGGTGAAGAGCTTAACCTTTATAGTCAGCATCTTAGTCAACTTCAGAAAATTTACACAGACCTTATTACGATTTCTAACAAACGTATGTCTGATCTTGATACACTTCATGACTTTATTCAGTCGGCTACTGGAGAACTTGTTTGGCTCAATAACAAAGAAGAGATCGAGCTTACGCGTGATTGGAGCGATAAAAATCTTAATGTTTATAGCGTTGAGCAGTATTACGAGGTAAATACCTTACTTTCACTTACAATCCGTATTCTCTTTTTTAATGTACCTTTCCTAAAAATTTATTACAACTAATTTTTCAATATTTTCAAGCAAACTTACGGTTCTGGTGTTGAGGTAATCTTATGTGACATTTTAACTGTTTTCAATTTTTTATACTTTTATAATAACCACGCATACAATATATTTACGTTCACTTTTGTTTTTTTTAAAGCGATGTAAGAGGAACACTTCACCAGTACTCTGGTATATTAACTATCTTTATATTTTATTGCAAACTGTCAGAAAAAGAAATACATTACAAGAAATACAATACGTTTGTAGTAAATATCGTGATTATTATTGATTTTAATTTTGGAGTACATTCAGTCATTAGTAATTAAAAAGGTTTCCAGTAATAATTATTATTTTCATAACTTTAAATATTAAGACCTGAAATTCTCAATAATTAATCAATCGATTAACTTAAAACATTAACTAAATAATTTCCATGATACATACTACAAACGAATGTGTCTCGTTTTTTAAAACTTTGCAATCGTACAATAAGATAATAAATATCCCTGAGTACAAATGTAGTATATACATATACATCACCTTAATCTTTAAATTTTTATAATTTCTTTTATCTGTTTTTGGCTTGAATTTATGAATGATTTACCAAATATTAAAATTTTATATCAAACCAAATTTGACAAAACATCGATGATATATTTATAGTTCTTTCTATCTTATACTTACAAAATTAATAAATTAAATCATCCGTAATATAATTTTCACATAATAGAATATCATTCACAATTAAATTTATGTAAAATCAGACGTTTTCATTTTTAAGACAAAGCCGGGTGCGCTATTCTTGTCTAATTGAGTTTTTCATTTTTTACTTAAATATTATTTGTTGCAATTAGAAATTAAGAGTTGAGCGCAAAAGATATGATTGTTAAAAATATTTGTACAAAAGGAGAAAACTTATTATGATAATGTTTTTCAGGAGAGCCCGTACAAAAAACATTACTATCAACAAAATATTGGGGTCGCTAATAAAGAATCCAATGTCAGAATTTAAATATTCAAAATGGCACCTATAACATTTCATTTCATCAAAAAATGTATAAATCAACTTGAAAAATCATAATCGGGGTTTTTTCGGGGTCCCTGATACCGATTTCAATAATCAACAAGAATATAAATTTAGAATCATCAAATTTACTTTTAATTTTAATTAATCAATACTATTCTTAACGGGATGTCGGAGTTGTTGGAAACGATTTTTGTTTTTAAATTGACTATTTAGACAAATATAATGACTTGTTTGCGCTAAAGCTATATAAATCCAATCATTTTTGTTAAAAAAATAAATCACTTGAACTTGTTATTTTTTCATGAACTTTGAATGAAAATTAGATATCGAGCTCGATAAACCTAACCTCAAAATACTATACATTGAAAGTTTGTTCATAACTTTTTATGTGTAGTATTTGAATAAATTTTTTGAGTTGTCCGCACTCAGGATTGATATTATAAATTTTCTTTCTGTAATGAAAGAATATGATTTGACGCATCGTTTACTCATGAACTTTGAATAAAAATATTATTAGGAGGGGTAGCTGCGATATCCTCTTAAAGTCAACTATCATTTTTCTATAAAATTAAGAATCCATGGCTGCTATTTTTAATCTGCCATTTTGAATATTAGAATTCTGATATTGAATCCGTTTTTAGTAACCTCAAAAACCTTCAAATATGATTTTCTAAGTTAATTTATGCATTTTTTTTTCTAAAATCAAGTGCATGTGAACGCCAGCTTGGATCCACCATTTTGAATTTCGAAATTCTGATATCAGATTCGTTTTTAACAACCCCAAAACGAAGGAGTACGTTCTGTTCTTTATGAGTAATTATTAAAAAAATTGTATGAATTTTTAAATAGCCAAGGTCGCCTAAAACGCATTTACAGGGCGTTAAGGTTAGTCAATATGTTACAGCGCACTGGGAGGAAATACAGTAACGATATCCCTAACTAATATACTAAGCAATTTAAAAAAATTGAATTTTTGGCAGTGAAATTTTATTTCACATTTTCAATTTTGAATAATTGTTGAAGCGTCTATTGAATTAAAAAACAAAGATTTAGCTTGGGGAAGGTATAAAAAATGTTAATTGTTTATTAAAAATTTATTAAAAAATTTTTACCATTGGTATCTAGTATGCAATGACTGTACTTTTGAAACGAGAAGTCGAAGGTGACTCCATCAACTTTTGATAAAAAATATGATGTTCAGTAAAAAAAATTCTATGAAAAATGTAAGTCACTATTGTTTTAGAATAATTTTGAAAATATAAGGTTATTAACCGAATTCTAGAGGAAAAAATTATCGAAATTTAGAAATTTAACACGTGCTTTTACGGCAAAAATAGCATTTACACTTATAAGTCGTTAATAAAATCATAGTTTTTTATGAAGCAAATATGAAATAATAGATTTTTTATTAAAAATTTAAATAAATTAAAATCTTAAATATCTTTTTTATTTCATATCATCGATGAAATAAAAAAGATATTTAAGGAATTGATGAAAATTGATATGATTACAACGCTATCTGGTGTAAATCTCAAATATTTCTTGTCAAATGTTAGTACAAATTATAAATGTAGTAATTGATTAAAAACATTTTTTATAAAATTTATTTTGTTCTTTTTGTCAGTACCTCAGCTTTTGGTGCTTTGGCACCAAATACTAGAGCTACCAAGTAACGAATTTCGTGAAAAAGCTTTTTAATATCAGTTGCGAACTGTGTTTTTTGTTATAAGAGCCGAGAAAGAGCAACGAAGTTAAGATTTTAGGTTTATATAATTATGAATAACTATTCATAATATTTGTTGTGAAGTTGCGATTTTAAAATTATATGATTATGAATAACTAATCATAAATTTAACTATTTATCTTATGAAATTTCAAAACATTATCATCAGCCTATCAAAAGATATAAATTTTTAAATCAAGCCCACATAGCAAGAAATATTTATGAAATCTCTCTGAAATATTTGCAAGGAAAGAATGAAGGATTTAAAATATCTTTCAATGAAAAATTGTTAAAAGCCCGCCATGCCCGCCTCAGGGATTGCAAATAAATATTTCAATAAAAGTTTTCTGAAAGATTTTAACAAGTCTTTCTAAAATATTGCAAATAAATATTTAAGAAATATTTATACAATATCTCGATTAGTATTTAAACAATCGAAGGGCCGGATAAAAGAACGACTTCGACGCGCGGCCACTATATATATATGTGTAATACTATAACCGCTAAAGCGAATGATTGGGTTTGCGATTAAAAATTATTAGCTAACACTTTCCTAGCATAAAACTTTGAGCTAGAAAGCTGTTTATTATTGTTTCATAAACATTTATGTAAATTTTCAGTAATTTGTATACTATATATTTCAAAATATACGAGGTTAAAATGCAAGAATTCATGCGCGCCAAAGGCATTGACAATTATTGCAATTGAAAATTCATAAAAAATACTTTCCTAGCATCACACTTTGAGCGAGAAAGTTGTTTATTATAATCTTATGTATACTTTTATAGATTTTCAGCAATTTTGATACTGTGTATTTGAAAATATCCGAGATTATGAAGAAAAGAAATCATGAGCGCCAAAGGCGCCGACTGTCTTTAAAAATTGAAATTCATAATAAATACTTTTCTAGTATCTAACGTTGAATTAGGAAATTGTTTATTATTGTTTAATTTATACTTTTATAGATTTACAGAAATTCTGATACTTTATATCAGAAAACATCACAAATAAAAATGCATAAAAACATGTTCGCTGTTTTAACGCTCACTGACAATCAAAATAAAATAAATTGAATTACTAGATTTTTTCGAAACGAAACTCAAGAATTAAATGAACTATCTAATTGTGTTTGTTATTACCAAAAAATAATACATTTTTTTAAATTTTACCACTTTAGAATATTCATTCTACTTTAAGAAAACAAGTTCAATAATAAATTTGGGAATTTAAAATTTTTTTAAACTTATTTTAAAGTTGATATTTTCTGTAGAATTCTTAACTTCACTGTAAAAAAAAATAGCGAGAAATCACGTCGTTGGTCGACGATTTCAATGCGACCATGCACCGTCGATGTTATTTAACATCGTTGAAACGCGACATCTAACTGATGTAACCTAAAAATCTTGTGTTCAGTTTACGTGAAATCATGCAAAGCACGTTAAAATGTCGCCGTTGAACGAAGTTAAATAACCTCGACGGTGTATAGTCGCATTGAAATCATCGACCAACGACGTAATTTCCCGCTATTTTTTTTACAGTGTTGTCAATGGAATTTGGAAATTTCAATTGTACACAATAAAATGTATTTATTAAATCTATGCCATGCAATTTATTTTATTTTGTCAGCGAGTGTTCAACGAAAACAACGTACATGCTTCCATGCACTTTAATTTTCGGTATTTTCAAATATAAAGTATGACAATTCCTGGAAATCGATAAATGTTTAAAATAAACAATAATAAACAATTTCCTAACTTAAAGTTCGATGCTAGGAAAGTATTTATTATGAATTTTAATTTCAAAGTCAGTCAGCACCTTTGGCGCGCATGATTTATTTTCATTTTAATCTCGCATATTTTCAAATACACAGTATCAAAATTGCTGAAAATCTATAAAAGTATACATAAGATTATAATAAACAACTTTCTCGCTCAAAGTGTGATGCTAGGAAAGTATTTTTTATGAATTTTCAATTGCAATAATTGTCAATGCCTTTGGCGCGCACAAATTCTTGCATTTTAACCTCGTATATTTTGGAATATATAGTATACAAATTGCTGAAAATTTACAAAAATGTTTATGAAACAATAATAAACAGCTTTCTAGCTCAAAGTTTTATGCTAGGAAAGTGTTAGCTAATAATTTTTAATCGCAAACCCAATCATTCGCTTTAGCGGTTATATTATTACACATATATATATAGTGGCCGCGCGTCGAAGTCGTTCTTTTATCCAGCCCTTCAATTGAATAAATCTTTCATGAAAGATTTATGTAAGATTTCAGCAATATTTACAGAAATATTACGAGGAAATCTTTCTGAAAGATTGATACAATCTTTCATTGCAAGATTACTACCTATATCAAAATCTTTCATGGAAGATTTATGAAAGATTTCTTCTTTATTTTAGGAATATATTTACTGTATACATAGATGAAATCTTTCATAAACTTTTTGTGAAAACTTTCAATGAAAATGTTGTTGAAAGTCCGGTATGTCCGTCTGAGGGATTGGAAATAAATATTTCTATAAAAGATTTCCAAAAGTTTTAACAAGATTTTCAAAAAAAATTGAGGTAAATATTTTAAATATATTTATAAAATATTTCAAGGCAAGATTTAAACAATCATATACATTTTTGCTTTCTCATAGAGAAAGCATTGTATCGATAAAAAATTTTTTTTTCTACTTTTTCATTAATTTATACATATTTAGACTCAGGGAGTCGAAAAAAGTGGTTTCTAGTAAATGTCTGTATGTATGTGCGTGTGTGCGTGTGTGTGTGTGTGTGTGTGTGTGTGTGTATTCAGTGAGCCAACTGGATTTCGAAAACTACTCGATGGATTTGGTTTAAATTTTGCATAGAATTCATTGTTTTGTCTAACTGGTTGGGAAGCTATTGATAAATGGTTCTTCTAGCGTAGTTTTAATTTTATAGCCATTTTGGTAATTTTTAAAAAATTTCGATTTTTTATTTTTTTTTTTGTATTTTACGTAAACTACTCGAAGAATTTGCTTGAAAATTTGTATGGAACTTATTTTTGACTACCAAAAGAAGAAAAACTTTTGAAAACTGATTTTCTTAACGCGCTTTTAATTTTAGAGCATTATAAAAATTTTTTTTTTAATTTTTATTTTTCATTTTTTTTCTATTTTACGAAAACCATTCGATAGATTTACTCCAAAATTTGTATGCAAGTTATTCGCTACTGTCTGAAGAAAACAAGCTTTGGGAAACTAATTTTCTCAGCGCAGTTTTAATTTTAGAGCATTTAGAAGATTTTCAACATTTATCTTATATTTTGTGTAAAACACTATATATTTTCTCCAAAATTTTTATACAATCAATTCGCTATTGTTTGAAGAAAATAAGCTTTCGAAAACTAATTTTCTTAGCGTGGTTACAATTTTAGAGAATTAGAAAGATTTTTAAAAAAGTTTCGATTCTTCTTTTCTTATTTTTTTATATTTTACGTAAAGTTCTTGATAAATTTGTTCTAAAATTTGCAGGGAAATTATTTGCGACTACCAAAAGAAGGAAAATTTTCAAAAATTGATTTTCATAGCGTAGTTTGAATTTTAGAGCATTTTTAAAATTTTGCAACCAAATTTCAACAGAAGAAAATTTAAAAAATTTGACCATCTCCAAATCGCATATCCAAAACCAAACAAATTAATGAAAACACTTTTCATGAGTCTTATTTTAAAGATATTTTCAAAACCTTTCAAATGAGCCCTGCTGAATTCAAATCAGCGCAAAGGAAGCCAAGATATAATTATTTAAAAAATAAGCATTTTGTAAAAATCGCGATTTTTGCAATTTTTGAGGGTCTATAACTTTAGGGGTTACCAACTTAAATTTTCACAAGAATTTATTTGAAAGTAGTTACATGCATGTACACTTGGCGGAAAGGATATTTTTCCGAATGTTAACCTCAAATGGCAACATCGCATATTTTACCACAGGCATAAGACAATTCTAAATTATAAAGCGAATTTTGCATCATCGTTACTTATTACTTAATGACATAATTTTAGTAAACAAACAATATTACTTTCTTTTTTCATAATCCGAATTATAATTTTATTAAATAAAATTTTTATTTCTTAGGTCAATAATCATATAGAATCTAATATTTTGTATTTAAATTATATAAGCAATAAAATTTGAATTGTTATCATTTGAATTTTGCATGAATAACCTATAAGAAAAAACAAAATATTCATGATGCGAAATTCAATACATGATTCGAAGTTTTTTTATGTCTGTGGTAAAATATGCAACGCTGCCATTTGAGGTACACATTCGGAAAAATATCCTTTCCGCCAAGTGTACAACAATCCCCTTATAGAAAATTTCTTGGCCCAGACCTTTGACACCCTCATCTAGATCATCGAAAATGCAGTATTCTTCATTTTAAATAAGTTAATATACTTACACTTCTGACTTGAACTGATTCAATTTGGTGATACAAAACCTTTGATATATTACGAAAAATCGAAATTAATATCAAAATCCTGAATTAAAGCCCTATTAAAAGTCTGTAGGTATCATGGAAGCAGAGCTACAATCATTCTAAGTTTTTCAAAATTTCTAAGTATCGAATCTGTAAAAGCATTTTTTTCATTTTGACCTATATTCTTAAAACTATGACATTTTTAGTTTTTATACCGTAATCATTTTTTCAAGAAATGAACGTTATTTTATCTGTCGCGCTAATCAATTATTAGGAATTGCTTTTGAAATCTGTGAAAGGATTATTTTTCGATTCTTAACATGATAATTTAGTGCAATTTTAAGAATTATTTATCGATTTTATTATATATTATTTATATGAAAAAAAAAATATAATCATTTTTTTTAATTCTTATAAAATATTAATATAGTTGCAATTGAATAACTTTTTCAACATTGTCAAAAGAGGTGACCTTCATTTTCATCGACTCTACATCACTTATCCGTCAATAGTTCAAGTCAGAAGTAGTAAGTGTATTAACTTATTTAAAATGAAAAATACTGCATCTTGGATGATCTAGATGAGGCTGTCAAAGATCCGGGCCAAGAAATTTTTCATAAGGGGATTGTTGTACATGCATATAGCTACTTTCAAATAAATTTTTGTGAAAATTTAAGTTTGTAGTAAAAAATTATAGACCCTCGAAAATGGCAAAAATCGCGATTTTTACAAAATGCTTATTTTTTAAATAATTATATCTTGGCTTCCTTTGCGCCGATTTGAATTTAGCAGGGCTTATTTGAAAGTTATTGAAAAAAAAATATCTTCATAATAAGACTTATGAAAAGTGTTTTTACTTATATACCATAAATGGAGATTGATATTTAAAAATATGAAAAAATCATAAAATCTACTAAACATTATAACAAAAAAAATGAAAATTGGTAAATTAAAATCGGTTAACAGGAAGTCGAGGTATAAGCTCTCAAAAAAAGGCAAAAATGGACCATTTTTTGACTGTGAAGGGTTCATAGCTCTGGCCCTAAGGCTGAAATTTTAAGGGCTAAAATTTTCACCGTAACGTTTTTTCATAAGGCACAACAACATACTATAATTTGGTGAAAATCCCAAGACTCCCCCCAACGAAATTTAAGTATTGGCATTACTCATATATATACATACATATATATGTGTGTGTGTGTGTGTGTGTGTGTGTGTGTGTGTGTGTGTGTGTGTGTGTGTGTTGTGTGGGTGTGCGTGTATGTATGTGTTTGTACAATACACTGTCCATTTGTTAAAAAAAAATTAGATAAAGATCTTTCCTTTAAAGTGCATTATCTCTGATTCTGCTAGTTGCGCAATGAAAATCATTAAACCATATTAAAAGATAAAAAATAATTCCTGCTATCTTTTTATGAAATGTAAAATTTCTCGAAGTACAGTCGACGATCTGAGTCCCGCCGCCTTCTCCTCTATCGACTCGCTCGTGCGTTACCCCTACTCGCTGACTAAAAGAATTTGTTTCCAAACATTCTGAGTCCCGCCGCTGCTCCATGCGACTTTTTAACTTGTAAAAATGGATTTATTAGTTTAATTTTTTTGTTTAGAATACAATAGACGTTTATTGAAATAAAAGGTAACAAAAAATATTGTAATATTGCATAATTCTCATTTATATTTACTATAAAAAATATAAAAATTAAATTTTTTTATTTATAGGTAACATAAATTTAAAAATTAAAGAATATATTATTTATTGATGAACTAAATACTCATTGTTATTATGAAAATGAAATGAAATAAGATTTATTTTATTTTTTATTTTTAAAGCAATTACTTAAATTTTCAAATAAATAACATTTTATTGATTGATTAAATGTATCTAGTTTAATTTTTATATTTTTTTCAGTAGATATAAATGGGAATTATGCAATATTGTATTATTTCTTTATTACTTTTTATTTCAATAAACATTTGTTGTATTCTAAACAAAAAAATGAAATTAATAAATCCATTTTTACAAGTAAAAAAGTCGCATAGAGCAGCGGCGGGACTCAGAATGTTTGAAAATAAATTCTTTTAGTCAGCTAGTGGGGGTAACGCACGAGCGAGTCGATGGAGGAGAAGGCGGCGGGACTCAGATCGTTGACTGTAATATTTTATATTTTTTATTCTCTTTTTTAAGTTTTTATTTTAAATATTTTTTATAATCTACTGAATTATTTGCATTTTGCTTTCTCATAGAGAAAGCATTGTATCGGTAAAAAAATTAATTTCCTATTTTTTCACTTATTTGTGTACATTTGGACTCACTGAGTCAAAAAAAGTGATTTCCAGAAAATGTCTATATGTATGTGCGTGTGTGTGTATTCAGTAAGCCAACTGGATCTCGAAAACTACTCGATGGATTTGCTTCAAATTTTCCATACAATTTATGTTTTTGATTAACTAGTACGGAAGCTATTGAAAATTGGTTTACTTAGTGTAGTTTTAATGAAATAGCCATTTGAAAATTTTTATGGAAATTATTTTTCATCACCAAATTAAAAGTAATTCTTGAAAACTGATTTTCTTAGCGCAGTTTAAATTTTAGAACATTTTGAATTTTCGAAAAAAATGTTTGTATTTATTTTGTTACTTAGATCTTGAAAAGTACTCGATGGATTTGCATCCAGTTTTATATATCATTTATTTTTTCAATTGACTAGTACGAAAGCTATTTAAAATTGGTTTTCTTGTTGTAGTTTTAATTTTAGAGCCTTAAGAAAACATAAACTTAACATTAATATTCCAGGTTACAGCATATGACCCTACATTTATGATCACTGATGGAGGATTAAAATGTTAAATATTATAAAATTTATATTAACCTTTTAAGGGCGGGACTGGTCGATATTTCGACCTCTCGAGTATCATAATATTTTTGAGTTATTTTGGAGATAATATAATTTTTTGGATATAAAAAATATTATGATGATTGAGTGGTCGAAATATCAACCAGTCCCGTCCTTAAAAGGTTGAGTATGGACCGGATTCGCTGTCATTGTGTAATTGATTTTTGTGTTATTTATTCAAATATTATAACGATTGCGTAAGCGTTACTACGAAAAACTTCAAAATCTTACAGCGGAATATTACATAAATCTTCCAGAAATATTCCACGAAATATCTCACATAAAGATTTAAGTAATCTTCTAGTGGAATATTCTATTTCAGAAAATTCCATAAACATTCTATTGGAAGATTCCGAAAAACTTCATTTTACATACGATTTATTTCTATAACCAGGCAAAAAGATACTAAAAATTAGTTTTCTCGGTATAGTTGTAATTGAAGAGCCATTTTTAAAATTAAATGAATTAAAAGTATTTTAAATTAAAGTATGAATTGTATAAAAACTACTGGAAAATATTGATGAATAGTATTTTACATTAAAATCACTTTTTTAAATTAAAATCAAGTTACTTAAACTCAAGAAGCTCTATGAGAAAGCTTTGCGCCAAAGCACTTGGCAGCGTTTATTTATAAATTATATCAGTAAACATTCAAACTGAAATCGGAAGAATTTCAATAAATCTAAAATTCTTTTCTAATGCTTATTTAGCCACGATGTTTAATAAAATTGTAAGTAATCGTATTGTTAAACATGAAAAAATGTTATTTGAATAATAATTATTATACCATACTAAATTCATAGCGAAATTTTTATAATCACAAGTTATATTATGCAATTGCTTATTTTGTTCAGATATAAGTAATCTATGACGTTCAACTAGCTTTTTAAAAAGTTTATATTAAAGTATTATGTTAAACAATACATTTTTATTAATGGTGTTACAGTTCAAATTGTTGATGCTGTTATTTATACTTTACAACAATCAGTTGCTTATAACTTTACTAAAAGACATCGTAATAAAAAGATCATAAGCATGAATTAAAGAATTTTAAATTTCATACAATTTCTATTCCTATTTTTCATTGATTCACATTTAAAAAAATTAAAACTGACTAATGAAATTAAGAAAAAAAATTTTAATTTGACAAGTTTGAAAAAAAGATTTAAAAAACGCTGCAAAGTGCTTTGGCGCAATGCTTTCTCATAGAGCTCATTGAGTCAGAGTAATTTGATTTTATTCTTTTAAATGTGATTTCAATGTAAAAAACATAATTTCTATTCAAGAAAAATTAGTGACTGTCAGAAAGTGATTAGGAAATAGGAAGAGAGAGTCAGGGAGAGGATGAAAATAGGGTAAAATGAGGATCAATCTAAGATAGAAAGACAGAGAGGAAGTGAGAACGTAAGAAAAGAGTTAGTGAATGCGTTGAATCAGAAATTAAAAGAAGTGATCAAAGAGCTACGCTAAGAAAATTATTTTTTAAAAGCTTGTTTTATAAAGACAGTAGCAAACAACTTGTAAACAAATTTTTGAGCAAATCTATCGAGTAATTTACGTAAAATATATAAAAAAAATGGAAAAATCGGTTTTTAAAAGTCATACTTCTTTTGACAGATGCAAATTTTTAAATAAATTCATCAAGTAATTTACATAAAATAAAAGAAAAAAATGAAAAATCTAAAATTTTTTTAAAATTCTTAAAATGGCTCTATAATAAAAACTTCACTAAAAAACCAATTTTCAATAGCTTCCCGCCTACTTAAACAAAATAATAGATAGTATGCAAAATTTGAAGCAAATCCATCGAGTAGTTTTCGAGATTTCGATAACTAAATGAATTCCATTCTCTTAAGAGCCGCAGTGGCTTAGGGGCTAGAGCACCCGACTCTCACGCAGAGGGCCGGGGTTCGAATCCCGGTGAGATCGGAATTTTTCCTCCATTTTTTAATTTAAATATTGAAAGTGGAGGATATTCCGAGCTCACTGACACCGCGGTGGACCACCCCCGAGAGACTTTTTTCGGTTTTAACAAAAACCGACGAAAAATCACTCGAGAGCCAGTAAGGCAAACGCGACTGTTCCACTATTAAGTTGAGCCTGATCGTTCTGCCGGGTAGGTGTTGAGCTCCCGATGCGCTAAAAAGGATGGGTTGAGCGATGCTCCCCGCCTAAGTAGGCCTGCACGATCGAGCACCACCTACCGAAGTTAGGGAAAATGAGGTATGGTTTCGAACGCCAAAACACCGGAACACAAAGGTGGTCGAGGTGTCACTTACTAGGCCAAATAGGCTGTAGGTGGTTAAACCCCAAAGATAGATAGAATACCATTCTCTTTTCAAAATTTCTTTATTAAAATTTTCAAAATGCTCTAAAATTAAAACTACGTTAGAAAAATCAATTTTTGAAAATTTCCCTTTTTTGGGAAAAATTTATCGAATGGTTTACGCAAAATAAAAAATAAATGAAAAATGAAAATTTTTTTGAAAATTTTCAAAATGCTCTAAATTAAAATTAAAACTGCACTGAGAAAATTCGTTTTTCAAAGCTTGTTTTCTTCAGACAGTAGCGAATAACTTGCATACAAATTTTGGAGCAAATTTATCAAATGGTTATTGAAAGATAACTCACTCCACAAAATAAGTAAATTATTAGATATCCCAAACCACAGGGAGTGAAAGGCCAAAAGAAAAAACAATTAAAATTTAATGTTGCAACGTTTCGTCAACATGTTTTGTTGACCTCTTCAGGCTAAAACAAATTTTATTTAAACACAAAAATTAAACAGAAATATACGAAAAAAAATTATAATATAAATACAATTGTACAAAAATAAAAAATACGAGAGCACATACCAAAACCTTAATAAGTAGAAACTAAACACTGTGAGAGTAACGGCTCACATAGTCAAATGTACATAATATATAACAAAGAGTATCTATTTATACTCGCCGCTATGGTTCTTAATACAATCAATCAGATGTTTATATGTACCTGACAACGCCAATGTATCTGTTTTTAAATTAATCGTATTGTCAACACTGTTAATAAATATCATTTCAGAAATTTTTCTTTTTTTATAATTCGACTCTCAGTCAAGAACTTTAACATTTTCCCAATCAAAATCATGAGCAAATTCGGAAATATGTTGAGCAACAACTGTATTTTTATTTTTAAAATCCATATGCTCTTTAAGACGAGTCTTAAGAGCTCTTTTTGATTCACCCACATAACAAGCAGAACAAGTTTTGCAGTCAAATTTATAAACAATACCAGTGGTATCTTCTTTTTTCATTTTATCCTTGCCCAACTTAATGATATTATTTAATTTTTTATTTAGAATTGGTCTAATACCAATGTTAAAGTTCTTCAGAGTCTTTTTACATTGATTATATAGACGAGGCACAAACGGAATCGAAACAGAACATAATACATTACTATTTGTACGTTGGATTTTGTCAATAATAATATTATTGTTATTCAAAATATTATTTCTACGCATACGTTGCTTAATACATTGGTCGACGAAAACAGATGGATAATTATTATGATACAGAAGATTCTTAATATAATTTAAGTTTTTATCCTTAAATGAAGAGTCAGAAAGATTAATCGCACGATCTACTAAATTATAAATGATATTGCGTTTTAACTGTATCGTTAAAAAATATTCTTAATAATGTCTTTTAGACATTATTAAAAACCCCGCTTCACATATTGATAATAGTTTGAATCTTAAAAATAGTATTAAGAATATTTTTATTCCAGATAACTTTGTTGTTTTATCTTTAGACGTAACCTCACTATTTACCAATATACCGTGTGAACTTGTCTTAAAATGCTTGGAGAGACGTGTTGTTTCTTTACATGAAAAATCTAAAATTCCGTTTGATGACATTATTTCTATTACTAAGTTTTTATTTGACAACACTTATTTTAAATTTAATGATAAAATCTATAGACAAATCTTTGGCACGCCCATGGGCTCTCCTATATCTCCTTTATTTGCTGACTTGGTTATGGATGACTTGGAAGTTGACTGCTGGAGTTACTTAAAAGATGTTTACAGTATTACTCCTGTTTTTTATTATAGATACGTTGATGATTCAGTTGCGTGTATTCATATGAATGATGTTGATATTGTGTTAAAAGTGTTTAATGATTATAATATAAATCTTAAATTCACACATGAGATGGAAATTGATAATAGATTGAATTTTTTAGATATTACGTTAATTAAGAAAAATAACTTTATTATTACGGACTGGTTTCAAAAACCTACAAATTCAAATCGCATTTTAAATTTTAATTCATGTCATACGATACAGTTAAAACGCAATATCATTTATAATTTAGTAGATCGTGCGATTAATCTTTCTGACTCTTCATTTAAGGATAAAAACTTAAATTATATTAAGAATCTTCTGTATCATAATAATTATCCATCTGTTTTCGTCGACCAATGTATTAAGCAACGTATGCGTAGAAATAATATTTTGAATAACAATAATATTATTATTGACAAAATCCAACGTACAAATAGTAATGTATTATGTTCTGTTTCGATTCCGTTTGTGCCTCGTCTATATAATCAATGTAAAAAGACTCTGAAGAACTTTAACATTGGTATTAGACCAATTCTAAATAAAAAATTAAATAATATCATTAAGTTGGGCAAGGATAAAATGAAAAAGAAGATACCACTGGTATTGTTTATAAATTTGACTGCAAAACTTGTTCTGCTTGTTATGTGGGTGAATCAAAAAGAGCTCTTAAGACTCGTCTTAAAGAGCATATGGATTTAAAAATAAAAATACAGTTGTTGCTCAACATATTTCCGAATTTGCTCATGATTTTGATTGGGAAAATGTTAAAGTTCTTGACTGAGAGTCGAATTATAAAAAAAGAAAAATTTCTGAAATGATATTTATTAACAGTGTTGACAATACGATTAATTTAAAAACAGATACATTGGCGTTGTCAGGTACATATAAACATCTGATTGATTGTATTAAGAACCATAGCGGCGAGTATAAATAGATACTCTTTGTTATATATTATGTACATTTGACTATGTGAGCCGTTACTCTCACAGTGTTTAGTTTCTACTTATTAAGGTTTTGGTATGTGCTCTCGTATTTTTTATTTTTGTACAATTGTATTTATATTATAATTTTTTTTCGTATATTTCTGTTTAATTTTTGTGTTTAAATAAAATTTGTTTTAGCCTGAAGAGGTCAACAAAACATGTTGACGAAACGTTGCAACATTAAATTTTAATTGTTTTTTCTTTTGGCCTTTCACTCCCTGTGGTTTGGGATATCTAATAATTTATCAAATGGTTTTCGTAAAATAGAGAAAAAATAAAAAAAAAAAATTTTATAAAAAATTTTAAAAATGCTCTAAAATTAAAAGCCACTAAGAAAATCAGTTTTTAAAAGTTTTTCTTATTTTGGCAGTCAAAAATAAATTCCATACAAATTTTCAAGCAAATTCTTAGAGTAGTTTACGTAAAATACAAAAAAAATTAAAAATTAAAATTTTTTTAAAATTCTTAAAATAATTTTTAAAAAAATACGTTATGAGAATCAATTTCCAATAGCTTCCCGCCGAGTTAGACAAAAAAAAATTAATTGTATGCAAAATTTGAAGCAAATTCATCAAGTAGTTTTCGAGATCTTATTGGCGTATTGAATTCATACACGCACACACACACACATACACACACACACACACACACACACACACACACACACACACGCACACGCACACGCACACACACATACATACAGACATTTTCTGGAAACCACTTTTTTTGACTCCTGAGTCCAAATATGTACAAATTAATGAAAAAATAGAAAAAAAATTTTTTATCGATACAATGTTTTCTTTATGAGAAAGCAAAATAGGAAAAATTATTTTCAATCATTTTATGCTATATAAAAAGTTGGTATTCTTCATCTATTTTTTATTTATTATTTTTTTTTTTTTTTTTAAGACTAATATATAAAGGATATTGTCCTCTATATGATTAACCTTTTTTATATGATGATGTCGAGGGAGCCCAGCCGGGTACCCGTTTAACACATTACATCGGGCTAGACTGTCAGACCCACCATACCGAAAACTTTGACTACCGATGGATGGTCAGCCACTTATGTAACCAACAATCAACCGATACCCAATGAGGTCGGATTTTTTAAGAGTCGCGATATAAATGGCACATACACTAATTTTCTTTCGAAAAAAAGTTAGAGGTATCTGGACAGGATTCGAACCCATGCCCTCCGCGCTAAAGGCAAGAGCTCTATCCATTACGCCACCGCGCTCTCATTTTATTTGGCTTGATAGATATAGATTCTGCTCGAACTTATGATAAAATATAAAAGTAAACTTTTGTACGTTTTTTTTTTTTTTCTTAAAAAACAGAATTATATCTTTTTTTCAATAATAAATAAATTGAATTATTTATTCTTCAACTTATTTAATAATTTATTATATTTTATAAAAATCAATGATGAATCATAAAAATATATTTATAGTTAAATATATTTATGATTAAAGAAAAAAAAATAATATTGATTGGTTGCAAACTCGAGACTTTCGCATGGTTGCAAAAAAATTACTCTCACTTAACCATTAGACCATCACCGATATCGATATAGAATTATTGAAATTCGTACATGTTTATCTACCTATACATAAAATAATTTATATGTAATTTATGATTATCAACGTAAATTAATTTTCAGTTTAAGATAAGGCAAATTTACGAATATATAATTTATATTCATCGTTGTAAAATTCTATACCAAAATTTTTTATTTTCTCATTCAATCAATCGGCAACTTTGTGGTTAGGAACTTCGCTTAGACGCCGCACTATAGGCCCAAACAACTTTTTATTGGACAAAATTAAGTAGCGCCCAATAGGATAGGGTTTTGAAGGTCTTGTGATGTACTTTTATGGAAAAATATTTATGAAAAGCTTTCTGTGACAAAGACATCTTAAACAACCCGTCAAGACCATGGTTTTTTCAAATTTTTCGCTTATTTCTCCTTAAACGTTAGTACGAACGAAATGAGGACGAAAATACATCACAAAATATTAAAGTAGAGTGAAAAAAGTTAATTTGCTTTTTTGAAAACGTTTCTAGGTGCTATAGAACTCAATTTACAATGATTTTAAGTTAACAGTCTCCTTAAAAATAAGATTTTTCAACATATTCCGCTTGTTTCTCTTGAGGATTTATTGAAAAGAAAATCAGGATGATAATACATTATAGACCATTAAAGTAAAGTAAAAGAATTATTTTCTTGGTTTTTAAGTGCTATAAATTCGTTTTCACAGCTATTTTAAATGAAAGTAGCGAGTATATTCAAACATTTCCACTTGGCTTTAAGTATAATAACCCGTGTCAGCCCAAATGAGCATAAATTTTTTATGTTATTCGACTGAATATTTTTCTATGTAATCATAAGTAGAAAAATTTGAAAATTAATTTTTTTCAAGTATTTTTGTCCGTACTTTTCAAATCTACTCTTAATTTTTGCCTATAATATTCTATTTTTTCAAAATGGCAACTTTCTTGCAAAAAACACAATTTAAAAAATTTTTTCATCTTTTTATCGTACTGGCTTGTAATGTTCCCTCTATATAATCATTGCGAACATTAGAATTCCATGGAATAATTATCATACCTAAAATTTAAGACGCATAGGATATCAAAATTCTAAATGGCTGATTTAATAAGATGTTGTTTACAAGAATTTTTTTTTTATTTCTTTTTTTTATGTTATAAGGTCATAACTTTCGCTTTCTAAATAAATAAATTATTTTTTGATTTTTTTAATAATTATTATCTAAGAAAATAGTGATATAAGAATATATAGAGTTCCAAATAGCGAAAAATGTCATAATTTTCTTAAATTTATTGATTTTATTTTTCAAAAATTTACAAGTTTTTGCATACAATATATTGTTATTCCTTAATTTGTTAGTTCTTACATTCATTTTCCAAATTTGTTATTTATTTGTTTGATTGTAAAAATTATAATCATTCAATAATTTAATATTCTAAACCGACCGTTGGCCGTAAATTTCACGTTGCCCGACTTTTGTCAGAACATTTTTCTACCTTACTGAAAAAAATGACATGAGATGTCATGTGAGAGAAAGAGCAGATTTGAAAAGTACGGACAAAAATACTTAAAAAAAATTAATTTACAAATTTTTCTACTTAGATTACATAGAAAAATATTCAGTCGAATAACATAAAAAATTTATGCTCATTTGGGCTAACACTCATTTGGGTTATTATACTTAAAGCCAAGTGGAAATGGTTGAATATACTCGCTACTTTCATTTGGAATAGCTGTGAAAACGATTTTATAGCACTTAAAAACCAAGAAAATAATTCTTTTACTTTACTTTAATGGTCTATAATGTATTATCATCCTGATTTTCTTTTCAATAAATCCTCAAGAGAAACAAGCAGAATATGTTGAAAAATCTTGTTTTTAAGGAGACTGTTAACTTAAAATCATTGTAAATTGAGTTCTATAGCACCTAGAAACGTTTTCAAAAAAGCAAATTAAAGGTTTTTCACTCTACTTTAATAATGTGTGATGTATTTTCGTCCTCATTTCGTTCGTACTAACGTTTAAGGAGAAATAAGCGAAAAATTTGAAAAATCATGGTCTTGGTGGGTTGTTTAAGATGTCTCTGTCACAGAAAGCTTTTCATATAGTATATTTCGGTACTAGTGCGATAAAGTGATTTTTTACTCGTGTGGCAGTTTGCGCCCGAGCGAAGCGAGGGTGAAAAGGTCACACGAGTAAGAAATCACTTTCTTGCACGAGTATCGAACACTATTTTTTGACACGATGTGTGAGAAGCTCCATTTTCGCACGTGTCACTTTGTACAGCGTGCGTGAAATCGAGCTTCTCGCACGGAGTGTCAAAAAATATTTTTCCATAAAAGTACATCACAAGACCTTCAAAATGAGCCCTGGTAAACCCCCGTAACCCTATCCTATTAGGCGCTACTTAATTTTTTCCAATAAAAAGTCGTTTGGGCCTATAGTGCGCCGTGAGTAGCGCCGTAACTTGTTAGATGGTAGCTATTCTATGTGCTGTAATTAACTATAGCTATAATGGGTGGAAGCACCCTGAAAAATTAACAGCGGTAAAATATAAGTGGGTTAACTTTCCCTGGTTACTAATTATTATTTCTTTATTGATACGCGGACGACGGCTTTTCTAGCGGACGTGCGGTATCTAGACGGATGTACGACAGCACGTGAAGGAATACAGTCCTCAGAACAAAAGCTCTATCGGCAAAAGTGGTCCTATCCATCTGTAGTAATTAAATCCCTCCAAAGACTATACTGAGGTCCTAAATTCACCGAAAAGTAGTGAAATCACTCCGAAAACTGCAGCGAAACGAACGTCGTATTTGGCCAAAGCTCGTTCTTATATGCTACGGGCTATGCTATTCTGGTCGCGTGCGCGACTAAGCGACACACCATGTGGTAGTTGTGCGCAGTACTATCTTGCTTGGTAGTAGCGCCCGTAGTTCGCATTTGCTTTTAGCACGTATATTAAATATCCGCAGGACCCATTAGGAAAAATTAAAAAATTTGGCTATATAAAATTTTTCTGAAGTCAAAATTTTGATAATTTTTTAATTTTATAGAAAAATATTTTCATCTTTTATTTTAAGAAATTGTTTTATTAATCAAATGTTTTTAGCCTTACATGAGAATTAAAAAACTTTTGGTTAATAAAAATTAATTTTTAAAATAAAAAATAATTATTTTTATTTGTTTTGCAATTTTTCCAGAAAAATTTTTTCACAAAATACTATATCTGTGCGTTTAACGTCTTTTTCTTCTTCTTCTATTATTTTTTCTTGGTGCTTGGCTTTTCGCTCAAAGTCATCACCTAGTATTTGCCTTGAAAGGACTTATGTTAATCGAATATTGCTCAGTAGGACTTGATAATAATCAATTTTTTTACCCAATGGGACTTTTTCAAAACTATCGTGGTTTCCAAATTCTACTAACCGCAAAAAAATTCGAAAATTTTTTTTTGAAATTTCTCCGGGGAATCAAATTGGTCTATCAAAGCATGAGTCAAGAGTCTTAGCTCCTATGCTACCGCTGCTCCTGTGCGTTTGACATCAAGTCAGTCCCGCAAATTTTTCTTTATACGTATTTAGTATTTTGATTTGCCGTCAAGGTGCAGACGCTTCTCCTATATGTATATATATATATATATATATATATATATACTTCCGTTTCATTTGTTCCGTTGCATGTACCGTCATGGAATCAATTCACTCTCGTATAATTTTTTTATACGTCTCTTATGGGAGTTGTATACCGTCGGTAAAGAAGTTTCACTTGAAAAATTGAGGTTATTTCTACCCTCTTCCAAATCACGTTAATTTTATTAATTATAAAAATAAAAATTGTATTTTAGTGTCTGTTTTTACTTGAAATCTTTGTTGATTTATTTATATTAAGTAACAAAAGATTTATTTGCTGATAGTCTGAATAGAAATCACTTTTCACAAATTTTTAATCGTTCTTTCGGAGTTAATTAGGCTTTACCTAATTTACACAAATTGCAAGCTAATTATACATGTATCACAATCTAACATTGCATCATCATTATCGCTAAACCATTTAATTGTATTAGTTAAATTTTTTTTTATGTAGTAACTGAACAGTGATCTTACCACTTGAATGAAATAAGTTCTTTACTGGCCAACAATGTGAATTACATAGCCTTTACACTGTAGAAAATTAGCGTATATATACAAAGAAATATATAAAAAAGTATATTACATTAAAATATGGCCTGAAATACAATTTTTCCTTTTCTGATTGATAAAAATCGCAACGTCAAAATATAAATACATATTTTCGCAATATTATAACTTATAACTACAGCTAGGGTACCTCGGGGTCGCAAAGCCCGTCCAGAGCAATTAAAACATTGCTCTGGCCCTGAGGTTATCTTACCACTTCTAAGTTCACTTTTACGAATCGTCATCTATTGACTCCAGCGTTAATAACTGCTGCACTGTAACCATACCGAACACATGTTCAAACTCTACGTTTTCGTCGCGTCGGTAATTATGACGGTCTTGCAAGAGAAGGCCATGGAGTCCGGGTTACCAATTTGAATGATACTTTGAGAATAGGTTTCTGGTATGTAATAATGAAAAAAGATGCTCATAATTTAGTCTCATAGGCCATTTTAACCCCCATAATCATAATTGTAGAGATTTATATCGAATATTATAAATAAGTTTGGAGTCTCATAATTCAGTAACTATAAGGCTGAGACAGTCTTCGACGAGAGTTCGTCGCGAACACACGTGTTTGCAAACAATCCGTGTATCTCAACGAAGTTAAGCAATAGTATAGTGAAAACACAACAGTCTATAGTGATTAAAATTTATACCTTTAATTGCGCTTCGGCGTAATTAAAGATGATGACTGCGGGAGAAGCATCTCCCGCAGTCATCATCTTTAGGTTGAGTTCATCTCGGTAGATGACCTAACAGATTATACCTGTGCGATAGGAGACATTGTAAGCCCAAAAAATGTAATAGCATCAACAAAAACTTCAAACAATCGTATTTGTATCTATTTAGCATCAAAAGAACTAGTAGACAAACTAACAGATGATAGAGAATTCATAATTATAAAAGAGAAAAAAGTATTTATTAGACCACTTGTAGGTAAATACAAAAAAGTTATAATCTCTAACGTATCACCAAATATTCCCAATCTCGTATTTGAAGACTTATTGGACGAACTAAAAGTAAACCGAAATGCATCTGTCTCAATATTAAAAGCTAGTATAGAAAAAGAGGGATATGACTATGCCATCAGTTCACGAAAACAAGCTAACCTCAAAACAGAAAACAAAAAAAATACCTGAAGTTTTTAAATTGAATTACGAAGACATAAGCTATTTCATTTATTCTAGTACAGACACACTAAGATGCTTTATATATAAGAAAGAAGGACATATCGCACGATATTGCGAAAATAAACAAAGCCAAGATAGTGAAATTCCAACGGTAAATAACAGTACGAATGTGAATATTTTGAATAATGATACAAGTCTTGCTAACCACACTATGACCAATCTAAACGAAACTCAAGATGTAAATAAAAACGGACATGACAAAATATTAGAAAATAAAATTACTCACAACAATGAAGAACCTACGGAAGAAATGGAAATAGAAGTAGGTAAAAGAGAAAATAAACGAGCTACTCACAAATTAGTTCAATCGATACACAAATGAGTTTAAATAAAAAATACAATGATGATTTTCCTAAATTAACACAGGAACGAACAATACAACAACAAACAAAAAAAGAAAAAACTATAACAACAGAGGAAAATATAACTAAAACTCAAGAAACAATTAATCTAAATGCTACACTTACTGGAAAAAATAAAACAAACACCCAACAACTAAATACAACTCCAATGGATGAATTAGACAGAAAATGAATTAGTTTAAAAACATACTTAAATGAATCCTAAACTAATGTATATTAAGCAACGGAATCCACTTCATAGGGCCACATTCGGAAGAGTACCATATTTTGTCGCTAATTTGTCGCTAATTTGTTGCTCTATCCCGGATTTTGTCGCTCCAGCCGTTTCCGAGAAACAATGGCTACCGTAGCTTAATATTAAGCTACGGCATCCACTACAGTAACTCAGGAACGGCTAGGGTTAGCAACTCCATTCTGGTTGCATAATTTGTCGCTTTTTTATCGCTCTAAGATAGAATAGTTCGTAAGTCCCAAAACCTGACCCAGACCCGGATATGGCCATTGGGCCCGAGTGAAAATGGAAACTTTTTTTCTTTGTATATCTAAAAAGTCATGCGATGTTTGATAATTTGTTGCTAATTTGTCGCTGACATTTAATCCAACACTGGATTTTATCGCTTCAGCCGTTTCCGAGAAACAATGGCTACCGTAACTTAATATTAAGCTACGGCATCCACTACAGTAACTCAGGAACGGCTAGGGTTAGCAACTCCATTCTGGTTGCATAATTTGTCGCTTTTTTGTCGCTCTAAGATAGAATAGTTCGTAAGTCCCAAAACCTGACCCAGACCCGGATATGGCCATTGGGACCGAGTGAAAATGGAAACTTATTTTCTTTCTGTATCTAAAAAGTCATGCGATGTTTGATAATTTGTTGCTGATTTGTCGCTGACATTTGATCCAACACTGGATTTGGTGTTCCAGCCGATTCCGAGAAACGATAGCTGCCGTAGCTTAATATTAAGATACGACATCCACTACAGTAACTCAGGAACGGCTAGGGTTAGCAACTCCATTCTGGTTGCATAATTTGTCGCTTTTTTGTCGCTCTAAGATAGAATAGTTCGTAAGTCCCAAAACCTGACCCAGACCCGGATATGGCCATTGGGACCGAGTGAAAATGGAAACTTTTTTTCTTAATGTATCTAATAAGTCATGCGATGTTTCTAATACTAAAGTAGCTATAGAAAATTTGTCACCTTCAAGATCTTAACATCAGAGCAGAAAGAAAATTCTTTATGTGAAATGGATTTTAATTGGGATGCATTTGAGAATAAGTCGTTCTTGATAGTTAAAACCATTGAAACTGTGAGCGCAATTAAAAGATGTTTTTGATCTTACTGAGGCTTGAAGGATTTTGTTGCTCTAGTGATTCTTTGAACTAGACCCTCTAAATATATTTTTTTTTTGTTTTTGGATTCAGATACGTCTGGAAATTTGTTGCTCATGATATTTAAATAAATTTATATAGTATTTCTTAAAGCTACAAGTATTTTGTCGTTCTAAAAATATATGATTCCTAGTACGCTAAAATGATTTTTATGTAAATTTTTGTGATTGAAATGCATTTAGGAATTTGTCGCTCTTAAAATTTAAAAATATTAACACTTTAAACGCAATATAAAAATGATTCTGATACTACAGGAGCTTCGAGGATTTTGTCGCTCTGAAAATTTATGGTTGCTAGCACTATAAAATGATTTTTATACAAATTTTGTGATTTTCATGCATCTGGGAATTTGTCGCTCTTGAGATTGTTAACAATCAGAACTCTAATAACCATAAAAAGATAGATCTGATATCACAGAAGCTGCAAAGAATTTGTTGCTTCATAATTCATAGCATCCAAGCACATAGGGAATACTTTTATGCGAGTTTTTTGAATTGAAATGAATTAGAGAGATAGTCGCTTGTGACATTTGTAACTATTGAGACTTTGAATGCAATTTAAAGATGTTTGTCACCTTACTGAAGCTTTAAGGATTTTGTCGCTCTAGTGATTATTTAATTAGCTAACTCTAAATATTTTTTTATATCAGTTCTTCAATTTACATGCGTTTTGATATTTGTCGCCCATGATATTTAAATAAATTTAAACTTTTAATTCAATAAAAATATGATTTTAATTCAACAGAAGCTACAAGGATTTTGTCGCTCTAAAAATCTATGGTTCCTAGCACGCTAAAATAATTTTTATGGAAATTTTTGTTATAAAAATGCATCTAGGAATTTGTCGCTCCTAAAATTTGAAAAAATTAATACTTAAAAGGCAATATAAAAATGATTCTGATACCATAGGAGCTTCAAGGATCTTGTCGCTCTAAAAATTTATGGTTGCTGGAACTATAAAATGATTTTTATACAAATTTTGTGATTTTTTTGCATCTGGGAATTTGTCGCTATTAAAATTTAAAAATATTAACACTTCAAACGCAATATAAAGATGATTCTGATACTACAGGAGCTTCAAGGATTTTGTCGCTCTAAAAATCTATGGTTTCTAGCACGCTAAAATAATTTTTATGGAAATTTTTGTTATTAAAATGCATCTAGGAATTTGTCGCTCCTAAAATTTGAAAAAATTAATACTTAAAAGGCAATATAAAAATGATTCTGATACCACAGGAGCTTCAAGGATAATTAAAGAATCACTATAGCGACAAAATCCTTAAAGCTTCAGTAAAGTGACAAACATCTTTAAATTGCATTCAAAGTCTCAATAGTTACAAATGTCACAAGCGACTAACTCTTTAATTCATTTCAATTCAAAAAAATCGCAAAAAAGTATTCCCTATGTGCTTGGATGCTATGAATTAAGAAGCAACAAATTCTTTGCAGCTTCTGTGATATCAGAAATATCTTTTTATGGTTATTAGAGTTCTGATTGTTAACAATCTCAAGAGCGACAAGTTCCCAGATGCATGAAAATCACAAAATTTGTATAAAAATCATTTTCTAGTGCCAGAAACCATAAATTTTTAGAGCGACAAAATCCTTGAAGCTCCTGTGGTATCAGAATCATTTTTATATTGCCTTTTAAGTATTAATTTTTTCAAATTTTAGGAGCGACAAATTCCTAGATGCAGTTTTATAACAAAATTTTCCATAAAAATTATTTTAGCGTGCTAGGAACCACAGATTTTTAGAGCGACAAAATCCTTGAAACTCCTGTAGTATCAGAATCATCGTTATATTGCGTTTAAAGTGTTAATATTTTCAAATTTTAGGAGCGACAAATTTCCAGATGCAAAAAAATCAAAATTTGTATAAAAATCATTTTATAGTGCCAGCAACCATAAATTTCTAGAGCGACAAAATCCTTGAAGCTCCTATGGTATCAGAATCATTTTTATATTGCCTTTTAAGTATTAATTTTTTCAAATTTTAGGAGCGACAAATTCCTAGATGCATTTTAATAACAAAAATTTCCATAAAAATTATTTTAGCGTGCTAGGAACCATAGATTTTTAGAGCGACAAAATCCTTGAAGCTCCTGTAGTATCAGAATCATCTTTATATTGCGTTTGAAGTGTTGATATTTTCAAATTTTAAGAGCGACAAATTCCCAGATGCAAAAAAATCACAAAATTTGTATAAAAATCATTTTATAGTTCCAGCAACCATAAATTTTTAGAGCGACAAAATTCTTGAAGCTCCTATGATATCAGAATCATTTTTATATTGCCTTTTAAGTATTAATTTTTTCAAATTTTAGGAGCGACAAATTCCTAGATGCAGTTTTATAACAAAAATTTCCATAAAAATTATTTTAGCGTGCTAGGAACCATAGATTTTTAGAGCGACAAAATCCTTGTAGCTTCTGTTGAATTAAAATCATATTTTTATTGAATTAAAAGTTTAAATTTATTTAAATATCATGAGCGACAAATTCCAAAACGCATGTAAATTGAAGAACTGATATAAAAAAATATTTAGAGTTAGCTAATTAAATAATCACTAGAGCGACAAAATCCTTAAAGCTTCAGTAAGGTGACAAACATCTTTAAATTGCATTCAAAGTCTCAATAGTTACAAATGTCACAAGCGACTATCTCTCTAATTCGTTTCAATTCAAAAAACTCGCATAAAAGTATTCCCTATGTGCTTGGATGCTATGAATTAAGAAGCAACAAATTCTTTGCAGCTTCTGTGATATCAGAAATATCTTTTTATGGTTATTAGAGTTCTGATTGTTAACAATCTTAAGAGCGACAAATTCCCAGATGCATGAAAATCACAAAATTTGTATAAAAATCATTTTATAGTGCTAGCAACCATAAATTTTCAGAGCGACAAAATCCTCGAAGCTCCTGTAGTATCAGAATCATCTTTATATTGCGTTTAAAGTGTTAATATTTTCAAATTTTAAGAGCGACAAATTCCTAAATGCATTTCAATCACAAAAATTTGCATAAAAATCATTTTAGCGTACTAGGAATCATATATTTTTAGAACGACAAAATACTTGTAGCTTTAATAAATACTATTTAAATTTATTTAAATATCATGAGCGACAAATTTCCAGACGTATCTGAATCCAAAAACAAAAAAAAAATATATTTAGAGTGTCTAGTTCAAAGAATCACTAGAGCAACAAAATCCTTCAAACCTCAGTAAGATCAAAAACATCTTTTAATTGCGCTCACAGTCTCAATGGTTTTAACTATCAAGAACGACTTATTCCCAAATGCATCCCAATTAAAATCCATTTCACATAAAGAATTTTCTTTCTGCTCTGATGTTAAGATCTTGAAGGTGACAAATTTTCTATAGCTACTTTAGTATTAGATACATTGCATGACTTATTAGATACATTAAGAAAAAAAGTTTCCATTTTCACTCGGTTCCAATCGCCATATCCGGGTCTGGGTCAGGTTTTGGGACTTACGAACTATTCTATCTTAGAGCGACAAAAAAGCGACAAATTATGCAACCAGAATGGAGTTGCTAACCCTAACCGTTCCTGAGTTACTGTAGTGGATGCCGTAGCTTAATATTAAGCTACGGCAGCCATTGTTTCTCGGAAACGGCTGGAGCGACAATATCCAGTGTTGGATTAAATGTCAGCGACAAATCAGCAACAAATTATCAAACATTGCATGACTTTTTAGATACACAAAGAAAATAAGTTTCCATTTTCACTCGGTCCCAATGGCCATATCCGGGTCTGGGTCAGGTTTTAGGACTTACGAACTATTCTATCTTGGAGCGACAAAAAAGCGACAAATTATGCAACCAGAATGGAGTTGCTAACCCTAGCCGTTCCTGAGTTACTGTAGTGGATGCCGTAGCTTAATATTAAGCTACGGCAGCCATTGTTTCTCGGAAACGGCTGGAGCGACAAAATCCAGTGTTGGATTAAATGTCAGCGACAAATCAGCAACAAATTATCAAACATTGCATGACTTTTTAGATACACAAAGAAAATAAGTTTCCATTTTCACTCGGTCCCAATGGTCATATCCGGTTCTGGGTCAGGTTTTAGGACTTACGAACTATTCTATCTTAGAGCGACAAAAAAGCGACAAATTATGCAACCAGAATGGAGTTGCTAACCCTAGCCGTTCCTGAGTTACTGTAGTGGATGCCGTAGCTTAATATTAAGCTACGGTAGCCATTGTTTCTCGGAAACGGCTGGAGCGACAAAATCCGGTATAGAGCAACAAATTAGCGACAAATTAGCGACAAAATATGGTACTATTCCGAATGTGGCCCTATGAAGTGGATTCCGTAGCTCAATATACATCCAAAACTATGCTGAATTACATCCAATTCAAAAACTTACTCGAAAATGTAAGTGATGCAAAAAATCCTAGTGAAGTAGTACGTGAACACACAACAAACATAGAAGAATTCATCCAATTCATAAAAACGGACGTATACCCAAATGTGAGGGATAGTGGCATAAAAAGAAGATGCACCTTACTTCTGAAATCCTCAACAGGAGCAACAAATACTCCTCCAAGCACACCAACAACATCAGACACAGAACAGTAAATTAACTCAAAAAACGCTGCCAAGTGCTTTGGCGCAATGCTTTCTCATAGAGCGCATTGAGTTAGAGTATTTTGATTTTATTTTTGTAAATACGATTTTAATATAAATGTCCCTATCCTCTGTATAGAAGGCTGTCTTAATACTTACCAAAATTATATGAATTTTACTCTTTCTTACTTTTGCCATTTGCATAATGTGATTTTATGATGCTCTAAAATTAAAAATGCGTTTATAAAATTAATTTTCCCAAGCTTGTCTTTTTAACACTATAACCAATAGCTTGCATACAAATTTTGGAACATTTTCATCGAATAGTTTACAAAAAATACCAAATAATTGAAAAATAAACATTGTTTTAAAATTTTCAAAACGCTTTAATGTTACATTTTATTTAGGCAATCGTAAATAATTCCTATACATAATTTTAAGCTACTTCATCCAGTAGTTTACGCAAAATACCAAAAAATAAGTGAAATTCTATTCAAAATTTACAAAATGCTCTAAAATTAAAACTGCGCTAAGAAAATAAGTTTTTCCTAATTAAAGCTTTCTTTAATTAGGCAATAACAAATAATTTGTATGAAAATTTTTGAGCAAATCTATCGAATGGCTTTTGTGTACACTGATAGACCTTTAAGAACGATGCTCTCTTTCATATAATTTCCGCGGCCTTAAATGCAATTTGTAGGCTAGCTTAGCTTAAAATGCGCAAGCTCTTTCGTTAAGAACTTGCAGCTCCTACGCAAGAGTTCACAGCTCTTACGAACGAGCGCCGCAATTTATCAGATTATTTTTTTCGATTTTGGTCTGTCAGTATTAACAAGATCTGCTTCTTTGAATATAAGAGCTATGCGCTCTTACAGCTAAGAGAGCCGTTTACTTCCATAGAGTCGCCTTGTGCTTAAGCCGATTGTATTCTTTCTTATGAAAAACAGCGTCACTCTTAGACAAAATAACGACGCTTGAATCTGGTAATATTGCCTGTCTCTTAAAGGTCTATCAGTGTAATAGAAAAAAAATGAAATATGAACATTTTTTCCAAAATTTTCAAAATGCTCTAAAATTAGAACTGCGCTAAGAAAATAAGTTTTCCAAAGCTGGATTTATTCAGATAATAGTGAATAATTTGCATGAAAATTTTTGAGCAAGTTTATCGAGTGATTTTTGTGCAATAGAAAAGAAATTAAAAATAAAAAATTTTTTCAAAATTTTCAAAATGGTCTAAAATTAAAGGTGCGCTAAGAAAATTGAAGAAAATTAGTTTTCAAAAGCTCATTTTATTTTGACAATCATAAATAATTCCTATACATAATTTGAAGCTCCTTTATCGAGTAGTTTACGTAAAATATAAAAAAAATTAGAAAAATTTTATTCAAAATTTTCAAAATGCTCTAAAATTAAAACTGCACTGAGAAAATAAGTTTTTCAAAGCTTGTTTTATTTAAGCCATTGCAAATGATTTTCATTAAAATTTTCGAGCAAATCTATCGAATGGTTTTTATGTAATAGAAAAAAAATGAAAAATAGAGATTTTTTCCAAAATTTTCAAAATGCTCTAAAATTAAAACTACTCTAAGAAAATAAGTGTTACAAAGCTTGTTTTCTTTAGACAATAGCGAATAACTTACATACAAATTTAGAAGCAAATCTATCGCATGGTTGTCGTAAAATAAAAAATAAATTAAAAATAAAAAATTTTTTCAAAATTTTCGAAATGCTCTAAAATTAAAAGTGCGCTAAGAAAATCAGTTAGTAAAAGTTTTTCTTCTATTGGCAGTCGCAAATAATGTTCATACAAATTTTCAAGAAAATTCTTCGAGTAGTTTACGTAAAATATCAAAAAAATGAAAAATAAAAATTTTTTTAAAATTCTTAAAATGGCTCTAAAAAAAAACTGAGCTAAGAAGATCAATTTTCAATAGCTTCCCCCCCAGTTAGACAAAAAAATAAATTGCATGCAAAATTTGAAGTTAATCCATCGAGTAGTTCTCGAGATCTTATTGGCGTACTGAGTACATACACACACACACACACACACACACACACACACACACACACACACACACACACACACACACACACACACACACACACACACACACACACACACACATACAGACATTTTCTGGAAACCACTTTTTTCGACTCTCTGAGTCTAAATATGTACAAATTAATGAAAAAATAGAAAAAAGTTTTTTTTACCGATACAATGCTTTCTCTATGAGAAAGCAAAATAAAATAATAAAATGGAAAAAATTATTCAATGGAACATAAATGGAATAAAAAACAATTATGAATATATGTAAAAACTAATAGAACAACATAATTGCAATATACTATGTATACAATAAATAATTCTAAAAGAAAAACAAAAAATTAAATTACAAAATTTCAACTGCTACAACAAAAACAGAACAGATTGTACAGCAGCCAGTGGTGGAGTAGCGATACTAATCATAAACACATTATACAGTCAAGAAATTCAAATCACAACCGACCTCGAAGCAATAGCAATCAAAACAATAATAGGCGGAAAAACACTATGTATATGCAACATCTATTTAAGCAACAAATATGAACTCAATATAACCTCACTAAACCATCTAACAGAACAATTACCTACACCATACATATTAATAGGTGATTTCAATAGCCACAGCCAAACATGGGGATCATATAAACTAGACAACCGAGGCCAAACAACTGAAGAGTTCATCAACAATAATGACCTAATATTACTCAATGATTCTTCCCCAACTCATCATAACGTACACAGCAATAGAACTAGTGCAATTGACTTAAGTTTATGTTCAAGCTGCATAGCACATCAAATAGAGTGGGAGGTTAGCAATGAACTTTATGGCAGTGATCACTTCCCGATCTGCATAACAATTACATACACCAATCCACCACAAAACGTGCATACACCTAGATGGAAATATCAAAAAGTTAATTAAACAAAATATCAAAATACAATCTCTCAAAAGATAGAATATCTTCTCAACTACATACAAAAGCACAAAAAAGACAATAGTATAGATATAGATCACATAGTAACTACATTCACAAACATACTTATAGAAACCGCCCATGAATGCGTACCTAAAACAATAGATACTAAACAGACTAAATATGCACCGTGGTGGAATGACTCATGTGAAACTGCAATAAAAGACTCAAAAAAGCATACAACAAATACAAAAAAAACCTACTTATGAAAACACAATAGAACATCAAAAATTCAAAGCAATAGCCAAAAGAATTATAAAAAATAGCAAACGCAATGCCTGGTTAGAATATTTAAACTCAATCAACCACCAAACGTAAACCAAAGATATATGGAACAAGATTCAAGCCATTAACGGAAGACATAAACAACTACAGATACCAGCTTTAATAGAGAACGACACGATCCTAAACAAACCCAAAGACATAGCAAACACCTTAGCCAATAAATTTTCAGAAAACTCTAGTAACAACAACTATGATCAGACATTTTTAAACTTCAAAATAAGCGAAGAAAAAAACTCCGTCCACATAACACAAAACGAAGATAAATCGGAAAACCCATTAGACAACGACATCACAATGGAAAAACTACAACAAACACTCTTAAAAAGTAAAAACACTAGTCCAGGACCAGACTCAATACCAAACATCTTCTTAAAGAACCTACCTACAAACGCCATAGAATGCCTTCTAGAAATTTACAACATCATATGGAACATCCAAGTTTTCCCTAAAGAGTGGAGAAAGGCCATAGTGGTCCCTATACCCAAACCAGGAAAAAACAAATATGACAAAGATAGTTACAGACCTATAGCCTTAACGAGCTGCTTATGAAAGTGTCTTGAAAAAATAATAATTAAAAGGCTCAAATGGTACTTAAAAGCAAACAACATCATATGTAAGGAACAAAGTGGCTTCAGAGAAAAACACTCCACCATAGACTGTTTAGTTACACTTGAATCTGAAATATGTGAAGCACTAGCAAGTAATCAACACCTATTAGCAGTTTGCCTGGATCTAGAAAAGGCATATGACCTAGTATGGCAAGATACAATTTTAAAAATATTAAAAAAACACAAAATAAACGGCCGAATGTTCCACTTTATAAAAAATTTCCTAAAACATAGGTCTATTCAAGTCAGAGTAGGAAACGAACTATCTAAGTCAGTACTCATTGACAATGGTGTACCACAAGGGGCCGTAATAAGTGTAATCTTATTCCTATTAGCAATAAATGATACACGAGACTGCATACAAAAACCGGTCAATTTTACCATATTCGCAGATGACGTAACCCTCTTTATTAAAGGAAAAAATATTAAAACAAGTGAAATAATTGTGCAAAACACCCTACAAAAAATAAATGATTTGCTGACCAAACTGGATTTAAATTCTCAAAAAATAAAACTAAAGCTATCCTATTCAGCAACAAACACAAACCAGAAGAACCCAAACTATATATTAAAAAAAATCCAATTGAAATAGTCAAAGAAATAAAAATATTAGGACTGATATTCGACAACAAACTAACATGGAACAACCACATAGTAAATCTAAAAGCACAGTGCATACAAAAAATAAACATACTCAAAACACTATCGGCCAAAAACTGGGGAACTAACGGAAACATCATTAAAAACACATATAAAGCCATAATCCAGAGTAAAATTGACTATGGTAGCATTGTATACGGCTCAGCCAAAAAACACATACTTAAAAAACTGGACACAGTCTTAAATACAAGTATGAGAATCGCTACAGGAGTATACATAACCAGCCCAATCAATAGTATATTAAGTGAATGCAACATGATACTACTAAAATACAGAAGAATCCAAAACACACTAAACTATGGCACAAAAATATTAACGACACCCAAAAATCAAGTATATGGAATTTTAACTAAACAAAACAACACAATAGACAACGCAAAAAAATATAAAATAGAGGAATACCAAACATATCCAATAGAACAAACTTGTCTGTGCCCCGGATCAAAAAAACAAGACTTCAACTCATTCATACTTGACCAACTAGAATCAAACACCAATGAAACTCTGAGCAATAGCACAAGTGACTACAAAATATATACAGCAACCTATGAAAATAACAACGCAACCGGAAGTGCAATAGTATTACCTAATGGAGAACAAATATTGCATAAATACCCCAAATGGATTAATAACAACAACCTTCAAACAATCAATTTATTCATGGCTATAGAATGCGCAAAAAAACAGTAATAAAAACGAAATTATAATTTACACAGACATAGAAAATATCCATAGACTAAGAAACCAAGAAAGCAACAATACCATAAAATACAATATCCATAGAGAACTAATAAACACAGAAGGCAAAATTAAAATCACCCACTACAAAACCAATTCATCAATAAAACAAGAAACAACAATAGCAGCAAAAAACTCGAGCCAACTAATACACTCAAACATAAACAAAAAAATTACGAAAGAAGATCTACAAAAAAAACCAAACTTAATATACTTAAAAAATGGAACTATCAGTGGAAAAAAGGAAATAGCTTTATCAATAAAATAAGAAACGACATCTATGAAAAAAACCCAACCACCAAACTAAATAGGAAAAATCAAGTACTCATCACCAGACTACGCATAGGCCACATCAGACTAACACATCAATCAGTTATCAATAAGAATACATCCAACCAATGTGAGAAATGTAATATAAAAAATAGTGTTGAACATATCTTAATACAGTGCTCCAAATACAGTGATCTTAGAAAAATATTAAAAATAAAAAATAATGTAAAATAAATATTGAACAATAACAATCAAATTAAGAAAGTTATCAAGTTAATAGACTCAACAGATCTAAAAAATAATATATAATGTATAATGTTCAAATTATAAAATAACATACATATGTATCTATTGTAAGCCAATTATTGTAAGTAAATATGTAATTTCAATAAAGTACCTATAGCTGCTAATACTCTAACCAGGGGGATGCAACTATAAAATTTTAATTAAAAAAAAAAATAAGGCTGAGAAAGATTACCAAAAATGAAAATAAAAGTAGAGAAGATCAGCTTTAATTTGCAAGGTTTTGAAAGTCAAAAGCGTCAATGGTTCAAAAATAATGTTTAATTGAATATTTAACAAAATTTTAAGCGTAAGTTGTCCACTAGAAATAACAGCTTATTTCGTCCCTAAGTTTTATAAATATTCAATTAAACATAACTTTTGAACCATTGAAGCTTTTGACTTTCAAAACCTTGCAAATTAAAGCTGGTCCTCTTTACTTTTATTTTCTTTTTTGACGATCTTTCCTCAACCTTACAGTTACTGAATTATGAGACTCCAAACTTATATATAAAATTCGATATAAATCTCTAAAATTATGATTGTGGGGGTAGGCGGACACTTTTCCCAAAACCGATGTATATGTATCATAAATATATTAATGATACATATACGATCACTTATTTATTCAGTGGTATTTCAAGTTTACAAAAATGAGAGGAGCCACTTTACGCGTTTTGTCTCAATCCGTTTGTTATTATATAAAAAATATAGACACTAGTATAACATATGTTATAGAACCTGTGTGTACTAGTGAATTGAAAAAGTAGATATTATTAAAAAAAGTAAGGAAATAATCTTTTTATTAATTCCTTTATAATATATATTTAAATTATAATATATTTTATAAAAAGTAAAGCTAAATTTGATATATGAGGGGTCGCGTGGAATAAGGATCTAACTCGAGTTAGGCCCTTTTTGAAATTATGATTGAAAATGTATCTAGGAGATATTCTTTATATGTTTATAAAATATAAAAGAATAAAAACGTATCTCTGTATGTTTAAATGATACAGAACATACAAGAAGGGCCTAACTTGAATTATGCAACATTTTCATTATTTCAAATTTTCCGAAAAAATCTTATGAAAGCTACAAACAAGTTAAGAGGGGGCCGAACTATCTGTCTTTGTCTAGTAGCGTTTTTCATCTTTTTCATAAACACCATCTGTTCTAACAAAAAAAAAATAGCCCCCGCTAGATATTAGTATAATAAGTAAATTTTGTAATAACAACCTAATTAATTTACCGCGTAGTTTTTGAATAATATGAGACCTACCAAAAAAGATAGGTTATATTCTAGGTTGTTAGTAGGTCTCATATTATTCAAAAACAACTCAATAAAACCATTTTCTTACTATCATAAAATTTACTTATTACACGAATATCTAGCGAGGGCTGCTATTTTTTTCTTGCTAGAACGGATGGTGCTTATAAAAAAGATAAAAAACGCTATTAGACAAAGACAGCCCCCTGTTAACAAACATCGATAATGTTGAAATAAAAAAGGCAAAACTTACAGATTTAAAATCTTTGATGCAATTTTTATCAACATTGTGCAAAATTAGTACAATGAAAATGTTTTTCCCTTCATGAATGAAAATGAGGATTCAAAAACTGAATGTTTTGTTATATCTTATATTATGTAAGTAAAAATTAATAATAAATGTATTTCAAATAATTAAATAATTTTCTTATGATTTATTCATCACAAAGCCTTATTTATTCATACAAAATTGGCAAAAAGGGCCTAACTCGAATTTCTGAATCTTCAATATTTTTTTATTAACAATATTTAACTCGAAAATACCTTTCGGACCTTTTGTATTGAAATATTTACTATAACATTGTAAAATATCACAATATTTTATAAAGCTGATATCAAGTTAAACAATTTTTTTTTAATTACTAAAAACTATACTTTTAGAGTTAGGCCCTTCTCCACGCGATCCCTCATATACGAAAAATATTCAAAATATTAAAAAAAAATATAAATATTATGTCACGAAATCTATATAAATATGGCCGAAATATTATCCATATAACGGCGAAATTTGACAAAAAATTTTTTATATGCCATGTGCAAAATATGGGATTTTCCCTGTGGCGACATATTGGCAAAATATCGAAATACAACGGGCATACATAGTTCGGCGATTGACGTCCAATGTTTTACTAAATGTATTTCTGATATTGAGCCCAAACAATTTCCGATATTTTGGCAATGACAATTTTTTGTACAGAAGTACGTAATGCCAAAGTAAAAAGGTTATATTATAAACATATCGCGTTTCGTATTTTTCTCAAAAACATTGTCATAATAAGTTTTCTCCTATTGTAAAAATATTCTTAACTATTATATCTTTTACGTTTAACTCTTAATTTTCAATTACAACAAATAATATTTGAGTGAAAAATGAAAAACTTAATTAGACAAGGACAGGAAATCCGGCCTCCTCATAATATACATATAGTTATTTCTCACAAAATAGGCCACTTTTGTTCTTTATCCATTAATTAGTAAAAAAAAGTAGCAAAAAGCTGGAAAAAAATGTAGAAAATTATTCTAGATATATTTTTAATTATTTACTCATTAACAGTATGCGATTCCAGCCATTTTCTCACTGAAAATCGACTATAAATACTGAAATTGTCCTTTTCCGTCGACTTCCATCGTTAAAATATAAAAAATTAAATTTTCCTACTATCGTGCGCAAAGTTCGAGTTTGCACATGCGCCTACGTTCGCAAAATTTCTTATTCTTGCCCGCTCAGTGAACGTGAGGAAACGAAGCTAACATGGGGAATTAGTTTGTGCGTGCGCATTTTCTACGTATACATATTCCACGCTTGTGAAACTGTAGCTATGAGTGCGTAAATTTTGTGTATTCAAATAAGAGAGAGAGAGAGAGGGATATATATATATAGAATCACATTTAATAATACCCCATATTGAGTATAAGCGCGTTCTTTTCTTTTCTCAGCGTTCTATATTTCATTTCTTTGTTTATAAAAATGCCCTTACAATGCTTACATGGGAATTTCAAATTCTCATAAAACACGCATTTTTTCTTTTCTTTTAAACATATTGTAATAATTTTTTAAATTGAAAATTTTTTTCACAATCATTTTGAGAATTATTATTTTTTTTAAATATTCTACGTATATAATTTGATTTTTTAATGATGAATTATTTAAATTTTTTCCTCACTTTTTTATATTTTATTTATTTATTTGTAAAAATGTTCTTACAATGCTTGCGCGTAGATTTAAAATTCTTACATAATCTTTTTTTTTCTTTCTCTCAAACACTTCCTAATACTTTTTTAATTTGAAAAATTTTTTCACAATCAATTTAAAAAAAAGTATTTTTTTTTAAATATTCTATGCACATATTTTAATCTTTTCATTGAATTTTCATTAAATTTTTTGACTTCCGCCCGTTCTCCGGCCCAAAACCGAACACTTTCTTTCGTGTTATGTCGAACTTTGCGCAACTTACTAGGAGAGTGTCACATCTCCGGATTACGGATTTTGCTTAAACTTTGGGATAAATTTTCAGATGATAAAATATGAAAAAAGCTAAAGTTATAGTCACAAACTCTCAATATTTCCCTAGTTACAGGCAATTAAAGAAAATCACTTGAAAAGTTATTAGATTTTTAAACGCATATAGTTCTTTAGCATTGATAGCTAGAAGCTTAAAACTTTTTTCAAATTAAAGCTGAGCTCAAATCCTTTCGAAACAGTAGTTATAGCATTAATTTTTCCTAAAGTTATAGTGTAATAAAGATTGGACCTAATTTCAGCTTTTATTATTTATTAATGTTTTAAAAAGAAAATTCAGGTCCAATCTTTATTACGCTATAACTTTGGGGAAAAATAATATTTTAATAACTACTATTTCAAAAGAATTTAAGCTCAGCTTTAATTTAAAAGAAGTTTCAAGCTTATAGCTATCAATCCTCAAGAGCTATAAGTGTTTAAAAATCTAGTAACTTTTTTAGTGGTTTTCTTTAATTGCCTGTAACTAAGGGAATATTGAGCGTTTGTGACTATAACTTTGGCTTTTTCCATATTTTGTCATCGGAAAACTTATTCCGAAGTTTGAGCAAAATCTGTAATCCGGAGATGTGACACTCTCCTAGTTAGTAGGAAAAATAGTATACGATACTCGTACGCACTCGTATCGTATTATACTATTCTAACAATTATTTCTGTATCTAAATAATAATTATTCTAACTTGAAAATAATATATATTTTAATACAATCTTAACATATAATATTTTAAAAAATTTATTGAGTTGATTGTCAACATTTGAATAATGTTCTCCCATAAAGTAAAATTGTTGTCGAAGTTTACTAAGTGACAACAGTGCCAACCAATAACGGTAAAAAAAGTAGTGCCTAAAAGTGGAACTAATGAAAGTTGTCATGAAAGTTGTCTCCATGCAAATAACATTAGAGCGTAACTTAACATAACGAATGCATCTAAGTTCGGGCCCTAGTGGAAATTTAATTTGTTCAAATCTGTTTAAAAGTTTTCCAATTTGTTCATAACTGCTTAAAATTGTTCATAATCATTTGAAACTGTTTAAAAGTGTAAAATTTTGAACATTCAAAATAGTTATTAACAGTTTTTAAGTGATTTAAATATTAAAGAACAGTTTTATACAATCTTAACGGGATGTCGGAGCTGCTGGACACAATTTTTGCTTTTATTATTTTATTGATATCTTTTTAAATTTGTAATTTAAACAATTGTAATTACTTGTCCGCACTAAAGCTATGTTAATACAATTATTTTTGTTAAAATAAAAATTCATTTGGACTTGTTATTTTTTTATAAGCTTGGAATGGAAATTAGATATCAAGCTCGATAAACCTAACCTCAAAATACTATATACCGAAAAATTGTTTATAACTTTTTATGTACAGTGTTTTGGTAAATTCTGTAAGTTGTCCGCACTTAAGTTTAATATTACAAATTTTCTTACTGTAATGAAAGAACTCGATCCAACGTACCGTTTACTCGTAAACTTGGAATTAAAATATTAATAAATTATTTTAGAAGGTAGTGAGCTCCGTCATGCCCTTAAACTCATGTTTTAAAATAAAGTCACGAATACCGCACACAAAAAGAAATTTGTCAATGGATGGTTACCATTTTCTGGTTGTATAAGATTTCAAAACTAATTGAAATAATATATTATAAATTTGGTAAAGCGCTTTTCTCAAAATTGTAATATACCATTTCAAGAAGCCTTAAAATACCGTATGTTATACTTGACATTCCACACGTCAAGAAAGAGGAGAATTCTTGTAATATTTATATGAAATATAACAAGAATTATAGTACATTTTTACCATGTAGCTTTGTAAACTTTTCAACTGCATTAAATTTACTATGCCACATAGTAAATTTTATTCCTGTGCTTAAGAAAATTTTAAATAAAATAAAATATAAAAATTATTTTTGCTGGTCACTAATTTCCATTTTATGTTTAGCATATTATTTACATCTAGAAACAAATATTATTAGAGTCAATTTAAGATACAATGGATTATTTTATATTGACGTTTCTACCTTCGCTGTGAATTAATCCAACCTATAACTATAATTAAATTTAAACGTAACACGCGCGCATTTTAGTTACGGTCAGATAGATTGGACTTATATGGATATAGGATTTTATTTTTTATACTAATATTCGTAGTTCTGTTTCAATACTAATATTCGTTATTTTATTTAGAAATTATTTTATATGTTACTTTTCTTTAGTGATGAAATAGCGTTTAACATAATGTTTTTTTATGGCTCGTATTCATAGACCCAACTCAAGGCTAAGGCTAGAAGTTATAGTCGTTACTCAGTTCTCAAATATTCTATCCTTGTTCAACTTATGCAAAAAGGGTAAGAAGAACATAGATAGAATATCTGAGAACTGAGTAGAGACTATAACTTTTAGCTTAACGATTGTTACTTGAGTTACGTTACTGAATACGTACCTATATCAATGGAGATAATATAATACAATACATGACATAAGTGTAAATTTTATTTATAATCTTCAAAACGAATGCAAATGTCATAAAATAATTGCGAATAATATGCACTTTTTAGAAAAAATATATTTAATATTGTAATATTAATATGAGACATGTAAACAAGATTTCAATATACTCGCATGCTCACATTTTTTTACACAGTGTAAAAAAAGAACACTTAGCTCTCGCAAAAGTGTGACTTAAGTGCAGATTTAGATTACATAGTGTTAAAAATGCCAAAGTCAAGGTTCATATTATTAAATCATGATTCTAATGTTTGTATTAATAAATTTTACTTACGAAATATATATTCATTAACTCATATGTAATCTCAAGTTGATATTTTGACCGTACTTAATATAGCTGTACCTGTGAAATGTCTTATTTATCAAAACATTTTCTTTTATTAAAGTAATATAATATTAGAAAGATTTTATCACATAGAAAGTAGTGAAATATCAACAAAATCATGAAAGAAGTGTTTAAATACCTAATCCAAAATGTGGATTCGTGCAAAAATATGATGCGAATATTTGTAAATCTTATTTTTCTGACTTGATTGCATAATTAAATTCATAAATGAAGTTCTAGAATACAATTTCATAATATAAATAATACAAAGTCTGCAAATAAGCCAAAATCAGCCAAAAACGTCCAAAAAATTAGTTTTTTGCATTTTTAACTATGGCGCACCTCCAGGAAATATCTGAAAAAATTCAGGCAAGTACTTTTAAACAAAATACAAGCTTTTCTGCAAGAATTGGCCCTGTACCGCATTTCCCGTGAAAATAGGAAGGGTTTTAATTCTTTTTCCATCCTTTTAGGTTATACAGCATCATCAAATCTTCATGAAAAAGTTCTACAAGATCTGTAAACATTTAAACTTTAAGCACGATTTTCTTGGGGTTTTTTTACCATCCAGATTCAGAGAAAAAAAATAAATAGTGAAAAAGTCATTTTTTTCATGTTGTGGAGAGGGGGAGAGGGGGGTAGCGGTATGCAAATATGACAAAAACTATTTATTTTCGATCCAAAATAATGTTACCAGGTCAAACAAAAATTTCAGGAACAGGGGAATTTTGACTATCTTAACGGGGGGTACCCTTTTATTCTAAAAATTACTGTCAGCATTGTAACGGACTTACAGACTATAAAAACGTGTTCGTTTTTCTAAAGTTGTAGTGAATCTTATTAGGTTCTAGAATTATTTTCAGTATAAACAGCAAAAAATGCTATGCCGTTTTCGAAATATTACAAAACAACCTTCAAATAATTACGATGCCAACATAGTAAAATTTCGAACTTTTTAATTATTCCAATAACACCTATAAATTTTTACTGGCTCACATAGTAAATTTGATCGTATACATTGTAGAAACTCGATGATTTCTTGTAAAAATACCCCTTACGCATACGCAGGTTAATTCCTAAACAAGAGAGAACGATCTTATCTTCAAATATTCTGGCGATTGACGCGTTAAAATTTGTGTCCAACTTCTGCAAGTGGTGAGAGTCTAGCACACTTTGTATATAAGTCCAATCTATCTGACCGTAACTAAAATGCGCGCGTGTTACGTTTAAATTTATTTATAGTTATAGGTTGGATTAATTCACAGCGAAGGTAGAAACGTCAATATAAAATAATCCATTGTATCTTAAATTGACTAATAATATTTATTTCTAGATGTAAATAATATGCTAAACATAAAATGGAAATTAGTGACCAGCAAAAATAATTTTTATCTTTTATTTTATTTAAAATTTTCTTAAGCTATAATTCTTGTTATATTTCATACAAAATTTTTCTGTGTATTTAAGATAAGTTCATTTTTATTTTAATTTCTAATTAATATATTTAAAAAAATAATAATAATAGTCCATAACTTATAAAAATAAGAATAGGGTTCGGTCTAGAGACGCCGAAGAGGTAAGATGTTTGTAATCATGGCTTCGCGAGTGTGATACAGTTTTCGCGTATACCGCTTTTTTCGAATATATTGTGTGCTACAGACAAAGTTTTATACAAGTGAAAGTTTTGTGGGAGAGCTGAATTTTCACTAGCGTATAAACTTTTTTTTCGCCTTTTTCGGTGAGACTCTCTGAATAAGGGACGTCCATCATCACGTTTAACGAAATATCTACTTAACTGAATAATTCAAAACATTTTATACTAAAGAATGGTTGATCAAGGTACTTTTCCCACGAAAGAGCATGCTGTATTTTTGGACGTAGTAAACGGAAAACAGTTCATGAATATACGATCGCTCTCGACAAAGAACTGGCTGACAAACTAACAGAAGAAAACACCCAAGTTAAAGTCGGAGAAGACACTTTAACATTTCGCCCATACATAAATAAAGCTAAAAGAATTATTATACCCCATGTGTGTCCTATAATACCTCATTCCATCATAGAAACATATCTTAAAAAGTTAAATATCACTCCTGTTTCACAAATTAGTACAATAAGAGCCGCCATGAATGAACCTGGATACACACACATTTTTAGCTTTAGACGGCAAATGTACGTTCAAGCTGCTGACATTGATAAAATTCCAAATAATTTAGAAATACAGTTTGAAAACACCAATTATTGGATTTACTTTTCAACTTACTTGTTTTGTTTATAAGGAAGAAGGCCACCTGACTAAATTCCGCAAGAACGTGGATAAAATCACTTAAATAGCAAATTTAAATTTAACAGCGAACATCGAAAACATAGAAGAATACATACAAAATCAAAGCGAAAAAAACAGTGAAGGACAAAATATGGGACAGGTAAATACACAAAAAAATAGACAACAAATTAATAATGATGAATTTTCAGCTCTGCCTCAACCGATTAATAAACAAAAACGTATTTTGTCGACCTCTGGCTCTACTGCCTCTAACAAAGCTGACTTGATAGACTCTGATGTCGTCAACTATCAAGTCATAGTATGCAACGCAAGAAAGAGAGATAAAGTTCAAATTAAACCTACACTAGAAGACATTACAAAGAAAGTAGAACCTGCCACACAATTTATGAATTCGGAAGATAATCCGAAAAAAAATAATCATCCTATAAAACTTGAAATGCTTCAAGAGTTTATTTTTAAAACTTATAGTGAAAATAATATTCTTGAAATCTTACGAACATACACTAGCCAAACAGACGCTTTAATGGTCATGCTAAATATCTTATATAATCACATTGAAGACCGCATACTGAAAAGAAAAATCACACGCATAAAAAAGTTAATAAAGTCAACAGACCCTAAAGTCCACATGGAAATAAGCGACAGCTGTTTAGATGAACCAGTGCTTACTCACTGAGATTTCAACAACTATTTTCTTTAAGTTATGACTACTAATAACTACATGCTAAGGATAATGTACTGGAACGTTCGAAGTATGAAGCAACGTAAAAATGAACTAAGCTCACTTCTAACCAATATTGACTTGTGTGTATGTATTGAATCTTGGTTGACTAAAGCACACAACTTTGATGTTCCTGGCTTTAACATAGTATGTAAAGATAGACCACACGGACGAGGAAGGGGTATTATTTATTTGATTCGTAAAAATTTTACTCATAGTGAACATAAAAAAAATATCGCAGATGGATAAAATTGAAATTCTTGGTTTACTTATTTTAAACCTTACACCTTCAATAGATTTTATTGCATGCTACAGAACCCCGGATGCCGCTCTTACACAAGACGAATAAAATAAAATAGCTGAGACCACATATTATACCCAAAACTCAATATTGCCTGGAGATTTTAATGCATATAAAAATGGAATTGCAACAACATAGACTCAAGTGAAGAGAGACTTGAATATATTTTTGACCTTAAGAATTTATTTCCACAGAATTGAGACTCTATCACACATATACTCGCACAGGAAACACTTCTAATATGGATCTAGATGGCTATAGCGGACTGAATTAATATTCAAGTTACCGATGAAAAATATGGCTCTGACCACTTCCCTATCCACTGTCTGTCGATGTAAACAAACATTTTTTCAGCAAGAAATCCTGTCCCCTGGTGGGACCGAGAGTGCAATAAAATTGAAAGACTCAGACGTGCAGCCTTTAAAAAGTGGGAGTTTACAGGTACCCAAGAAGATTCAATTAATTATAATAGATATTGAACATTATCCAAACGCACTTTCAAAATCAAAAAAATTGAGTGTTTCAAAAAATTTACACAAAATCTTAACCTACGTACAAATCCTACTCACGTTTGGAATAACTGCAAAATATTCAAGCACAAATGGGTAAAAGTCAACCACAATAACTCATCTAATAATAGTACGTTAACAAAATTAAAAACAGAATGTTTAGACAAATTAAGTCCACCATGAATCGCTACCGATCCCAACTTGATCCCTAAGTGCCAACAAAATGAATTCTTCGATAGACAATTTAGTTTCGTTGAATTCAACATGGCACTCAACTCATGTAAAAAAAACTAATTCTCCTGGCATGGATGGAATAAATTATAAAATTATTCATAATATTTCAATAAAATTTAAACTTTTCTTATTGGATATCTATAACGAAATGCACTCTAAAAGTAACTTTCCATCTAATTGGAAAGAATCTTTTATTCACTTAATACCGTACTCAAATGGTACTAAAGTTCGGCCTATTTACTTAACTGCATGCCTGTGTAAAATATATGAGATTCTGATAAAAAATCAATTACAATATTGGATCGAGAATAAAAAACTACTTCCACTCAATCAAACTGGCTTCCGTAAAGGCAAATTATGCCTTGACAATGTATCTAATCTCACTCTACAAGTAGACGACGTCCTTAAGAAGAAAGAAGATTTACTTGTCGCCTTTCTCGACGTTTCAGGTGCCATCTATCATATAAACGTGGATATTTTACTGGACATTCTAGCAAAATTTCATTGCTCTCCTCAAACAGTTAAATTAATTAAATTCATATCACATGATAGAACAATCTATACTGATATTAAAGGACACGAACGGATAAAAGTATACAAAGGCGTTCCACAAGGCGGTTTCTTGAGCCCCTTGTTATTTATAATTTATGTTTCAAACATAACGACGGATATTCTTGAAAACATAACTGTTGCATAATTTGCAGACGACATAGCAATCTGCACTAAAATTGTACCTTTATGTCTTTGCAAAAATTTTTTAGAAAAAGCAATAGAAATCATTATTAACAATCTAAATTATTTAGGCTTAGAAATTTCTATTAAAAAATCATACTTATTCACTTCAATAATAAAAAAATACTTCCTGGTAATACAATGTTAAAAATAAATAATCACAAAAAAATCAAGTGAAACAACCTGTTTTTTGGGAAAAACATTCAATTATTTACTAACTTTTAATCATCACATTAACAAAGTTCTTACAAAATGTAATTGAGCAATAAATATTATAAAATTTATTGAAGGTACTTGGTGGGAATCTGATCTTCTAATACTTATTACTTTGTATAAGAATTATGTTCGCTTGATAATTGAATACGGGAGTTTTGTTTACTTTTCTTTTAAGAAAATTAGTGTCAGATTAGCACTTGATTACAAAAAATCAACACCCGCCAAGATTCTTTTAGCAGAATAGAAACTGCCTCTTTTATTCGAGCGAGCAAAGGTTTTAGGTAATCGTTATGTAATAAATATGGTATCTAACAAAAACACCTCGATGTATGCTTAAGTTATATACGACATACATCAGAACAATCGAAAAAGAAAACAATTACAAGAAGAATGTTTTTTATATGTCAAAGAACCTACAGAGGGTGCTTTACAAATCTTTAACTATTTTGCTATATACGAAAATGTGATTTTAATATTATAATAACTCCTACACGGAGAAAAATATATAATTAAAAATTACTATATTTTTGACTAATGAGAAGACAAACTCGACATATGCAGGAAATTTAACATACTTTTATGAAAATTTACTATATTTCTACGAGTTTATGATATACGCGCTCACAAAAATTGCTATTCAGTATCGTAAAAATTATGAATACAGAGAATTACATAACGAGACTGCTGTTGCCACGCTTAATCGCTAGGTGGCGACTCATTTTTTCAATCTGCGAGCGGTAAGAGAAGTACTTGGTTGGTATATAAGAGAATTTGAAACAGAGGCTTTTAAATATTTTCGCGTTCGTGATAATACGCGTTAGGTAGAATATGCGTTAGGTGTAGCGTGTGAGTGCGATAAACTTGTTGTAATGTGTGTAATTTGTCTGTAATTTGTTGATCTCATTTGAGATTCATTTAGAATTAGATGTTGACGAGTCAAAATAATTATGATTTAAATAATTATAAGTTAGTTAATTAAGAATTATAAGTTTCCAAATTATGAATAAATTTTAGAATATTTTTTCTACTAACACTTTTCCTCACTTTTTTTAAATATATGAAAATAGGAATCACAATTGCATTTATTTAAAAAAATTTTTTTAACGGAGTGGACATTGAGTCCATTCAATTGACATTAACTTACTTAATGAATTAAATGAGTTGATTAAGTTTAATAAATACTCTGGTAGAAATCTTCTTTTGTTTCCAACCAGAATTAATCGATATATTTTAGTCGAAAACAATATTTTTACAATAACTCAACAACAATAAATAATAACATTTTACGGCTAACATATTAATACCAAGCTGTTTATTCTTAAGATAATCATGTTTTAATAATTAATACGTTGTCCAAGAGTAAATATCAGCTAATTTTGACCCCATTTGATTAACACGTTGCCGATAAGATATCGTTAATTTTCTACCAGGGTATATTTTTTTACAATTAAGTTAATATCAAATAGACTCACCATAAAGAAAATTAATAATTAAGAAATTTTTAGAAAAATTTTTTTGCTTACAAAAGTAGCCTATATTTTGAGAAATGACCATATAAGCAAATCTACAGATTTTTTTATATTTACATCACTGTCCTTGTTCTACATGATAAAAAAAAATAATAAAGATGTGATAGTATTTAGTTAGCTCGTATTTTGTTGTCAAAACTAAATTTTTTAGTTGCATATTCCAAAATATTAGCTTGTAGGAAAAAAATAATTTAATTATCACATCAAAAGTTATTAGTTCTCAGTCTTCAGTTGTAGAAATAAAATATTTTGTTCCTACAACCAGAAATATTTAAGGTATATAACTAAAGTCTGCTGACTATTGACTTTGGTTATGCTAACTAAAATCGAACTAAATTTTTTAGTTGCTACAACCAAAGATCTGGATTTCCCAAACATAGTGCTGCTCCATGTATTACTTTAAATAATATTTCACTTATTTAATCCATCATGAAAAAAAATCTTGTCATAATTTTATCCACTGACAAGAAGAGTGTCAGGGTTTTGAGACACCGATTTTGCTTAAATTTCGGAAGATGATTTTGGATATAGAAACATGACAAAAACCAAAGTAGTAGAAATTTTTTTTAACCCCTAGACAGCCGGGATTACGTCATATGGCGCGCACCCCTGACTCGCACATATCCACCCTTGATAGGGTCCTACCTAGTAGGCCTCAAAACACTTTTCTATGAGGAAAATCGACTTTTCATTTTTTCAAAATCCCGGCAGTCTAAAGGTTAATGAAAGCTGAGCTTAAATCGTCGGCTTGGAACAATAACCCACCATTTCATTAACAAAAGCAAGAAAACGCCATCTCACTAAATAAGGCGAAAACTCTCTATCTTTTATCTTTTAAACACTGAGATAGCAAGTTTTTGTCTTATTCAGTGAGATGGCGTGTTCTTGCTTTATTTAATGAGATGGCCAGTTATAGCTCTAAGCTTACGAAATTCTTTCGAAGTAGTAGTTATAGCATATCATAGCAAATAAAAAAAAATTTCAAGCTTCAAGCTATTAATGTTAAAGAACTATAAGCGTTTGAAAAGCTAATAACTTTCATAGTGATATTTTTTAATTGACTGTAACTAGGAAAATATTGAGCCTTAGGGTCTAGTGCCTTGGCTTTTTTCATGTTTCTACATCCAAAATCATCTCCCGAAATTTGAGCGAAATCATAAAAATTTATTTTTACGTTAAGCACGGCATGAATAGGTTTGTAAACAAGCTTGACTCTTTATCCAAGATCATTTCTAAAAACGAATTGTCTATTTTTTATCAATGTACCGTTGGATCAAAATTATGTCGTACTTTTCTCACGTTTATGTTTTATGACTTTTCCTCTTATTAAACTTTCAATAAATATTAAAAAAAATTTGTTATCATTAAATCATCTAGAATGTTGATAAATCAAGAAAATAAGATCTCAATATAAGCGGGCCGAAAGTAAGATATATCCACTTCTAAAATTTTAGCAAAAATAAAGTACTTTATTCCCACTGAATTAGAAACTCATAAAATTAAATGAATTGTTTTAATTTTTATTAAATATAAATATTTTATTAGTCAAATATCATATTAAACTATTTATTCAAAAATTAATAATAACGATTAGAAAACTATCAAATTTTAATAAAAATCGATATTTTATAAAATTTATAAAATTTTAATAATAAAATTTCAATTTTTTTCAATTATGCCCGTTTTTTTAAATTGGCAAAGAGGTCACTGTTGAGATGAGAATAATGCATAATATGCTACTCGTGAGCAAAGTCTAATTTCTTCCTCGGCAATTTACTCAACTTGCCTTGCTTCACTTGCTCGGGTCGCATACTTTCCCCCAGGAGAAATATTTTAGTTAAAGTCAATCAAAGAATGTCACTGGAAAAGTATCTAGATTTTCAAACGCTTACAGCTCAAGGTTAATAGTTTGAAGCTTAAAATTGTTTTCAAATGAAAGCTGGAATCAAACCCATTCAAAGAACAGTTATAGTATATTGGGATATTATTTTCTACAAAACTGTTGCGTCATAAAAATTAGATCTGAGATTCTTATTTAAAATATTAATTAATAATATACACTAAAATATGGTCCACTTTCTGTTACTCTGTTACTTTGGAAAAAATCAAACTTGAATATATTATAACTGCTGCATTGAAAAAACTTGACCTCAGTTTTCATTTCTTTAAAATTTTAAACTAGTAGCTATTAATGTTGAAGAACTAAAGACGTTTTTGGCTTTCTTCATGCTTCTATATCCAAAGTCATCCCCCAAATTTAATAAAATTTGGCGACTCAAACCCCTGGTACTCTTCTGGTAAATCAAACTTTCTGAAAAAGTTTCTTTAATTGTTTTTATAAATTTATATATGAGAAATCAGATGGAATCTCATTTGAGATTTTTCAGTAAGGTAAACTATTAATAAATTTATTTTTCTGAAATCATCATATTAAGGAATTTATGAATCTGTCCATATATCTAATTAATTGTTAATTTTAATAATTTTATGCACAGTCAATGGTAGTTCTTTTACTTTTTAATATTTCTGTACACAAATTAATGATATAAATAAGTTAAATTTTTTTTCATATTGTAATAAAATTATTGAAGTGCATTAAATGTGGAAAATTTTGTGTTGAAAAGATTTTGTAATAATTTTCTTTTTTTGCATAAAAATTTTTTTGTTTCGCTTTAATGTTTGAAAATGACTATTAATATACTTTTTAATTATTTTTTTAACAGTCTCTAATGAGTGACCTAGAGAAACGCGAAATTCAATTCTCAGCTGTACAAGATCGTGGTGAAAGTTTAGTTTTACAACATCATCCAGCCTCAAAAACCATTGAAGCTTACATGTCTGCAATGCAAAGCCAATGGGCTTGGTTGTTGCAACTAACACTTTGCCTTGAAATCCACTTGAAGCGTGCCACACAAAGTCAAGAGTTTTTTAAAGAAGTTCAACAGGCTGAGCAATGGATAATAAAAAAAGATGAGATATTAAATACAGTTTATTCGCAGTCGGAATTTAATTTAGATGAGGGTGAACGTTTACTTAAAGGTATGCAAGAGTTACGGGAAGAACTCAACAATTATGGTGATCATGTTCACCAGCTAGTCGAACAAGCAAAAGAAATTGTTCCTCTTAAGCAACGTAGACAACCTGTGACTAGACCACTGAAGGTCACATGCATTTGTACCTACAAACAAGTCAATGTAAGATTTATGGAATATTCATATTTTACTGAATTTTTTAACTTGAATTATATATTTTTTTAAACTAACAAGTTTATTGTTACCACTAGATGGCCATTGAAAAGAACGAACAGTGCACTTTGTACGATAATTCTGGAAGAGTTAAATGGAGAATTAAAAATTCTCAAGGAGTTGAATCACCTGTACCAGGTGTCTGTTTTTCATTTCAGCCTCCAGATAAAGAAGCACTCGATGCTGCTGAAAAACTTCGGAGACAATATGAGAGAAGTGTAGGCCTTTGGCAACGAAAACAACTACGTTTAAGACAAAACATGATTTTTGCCACTATTAAGGTATAATTTGTCAAATTTTTATTACTATTTATTATTTTATTTTTAAAAGCAATATTATAATGTATTTGTTATTACTATAACTTATAGGTAGTGAAGGACTGGAGTTTACAGCAATTTCTGGACATGGGTCAGGAGCAACGAACTGCCATAAGAAAAGCATTGAATGAAGATGCTGATAAGTTGTTGGCTGAAGGGGACCCATCTGATCCACAATTACGGAGGCTTCGACGAGAAATGACTGAAGTTAATAGACTGTTTGATGACTTCGAAAAACGTGCCCGAGCCGAAGAGGAATCGCGACATGCTGGTCGTATCTTTAATGAACAAATATCTTCTCTTCAACAATCTCTGGATGAGGCTGAGCGTATTCTTAATTTACGTATTGCAGCACCATTACCTCGTGATCTTGATAGTCTTGAACATCTTGTTCTTGAACATAAAGATTATGAACAAAACTTACAACGACTTGCAACAGATGTTGAACAAATGCAACAAACTTTCCGTGGTATTACGCTCAAAACACCACAAATGAAAAATAAACTTGACCATGTTATGACCAAGTGGAATCACATCTGGAATGTGAGCAATCTTTATATCGAAAGACTTAAGTGCATCGAGATTGTGCTTAATGGTCTTGATGAAAATATAGCTGCCATATCAGAATTTGAAATAAAATTAGCCTCTTTTGGAGAATTACCATCCGAAGTAAAAGTTTTGCAAAATGTGCTTGAAGACTTAATGGTGTTGCAAAATACAATAGCTCAACAACAAATTCTTATTGATCAACTTAACGATGATGCGCATAATGCCAGGCGTCTTGTTGAAAAGTCCAGACCTAGTCATCGTGGGCCTCATGGTGATATGGATAGACTAGACTTAGAAATTAATAGACTGAATGCTAGATGGACCAACATATGCGGACAGCTTGTTGATAGACTTCGTAGTGCTGAAACAGCTTATGGGCTTGCACAGCAATATCAAAACTCTTATCAAAATGAAGTCGATTTTGTTGATGAAAGTTTTGATGGACTCGAAAATTTAGCTCCTGTGCATACTAAACCCCAGGAATTAGAAACCACTAAGGTTTTTATATTAATACTCTAATAAAACTTTTTCATAAATTGTCACTTATAATAAATAACTTTTTCTTTTAGAATTTGCTGAATAGAGTGACTAATCGTGCACCAGCCATTGAAGCTGTCAATTTAATCGGCGGGCGGTTAATACGTGAAGGAAAGGTAAGTCAGCTTTAGACAGTTTTTTTTTCATATTTAAGTATAGCCATGAGTGAATGAAACTTGTATGAGTGTATAATTTTTAGAAACAAATAAAAAGCACACTGCACATGCATCATCTTACATATCATATTCACCATTTATATTCACCATATAGATATTCTATATAAGTTCTTTCAGCGAACAATGGATAACTGCTTTTTTATTGCAGTTATAAAAGTCTTCGATTTGATTTTGGTAAAATTTGAGTTATAAAAAAAAACTTTCAATACAGAACTATTTCTTCAAATATTCTTATTAAAAATACAACCTGCGTATATTCAATCTTCCCATGATTATTCACATAAATTAAATTTTCAGTGAAAATCTCACAAATAATGTGTCATGACATTATATAATTTTTTTCCCTTTTTTACCATGTAGCTAATAATAAAAAATATAAAAAGGATAACAAGTTGTTGAATGATTTACTGATTCGGTTGCTTTAAACGTAGTGAGTAGTTGAATGCTTACAGAGAGTAATTATTTTCATAATTGTTTTGGAGACTCACTGTGGTAAAGTATTGATACAAAGTATAATTGTTATAATTTAATTAATCAACACATCATTTTGAAATTTGTAAATAACACCTTTTATATAAAAAAAATGTGTAGATAATGTTTACAAAATAAAACAAAGATTAACATTTAACAGGAATTTCAAAATAAAATGTAGATTAAATAATATTTGCTTATCTAACCATAATTAATATCGATGATAAACAAAGGAAACAAAATTAAAATAATAACTTATTAAATTTAATGTAATTTTAACTTTGATGATAATTAAATAGTCAAAATCATTTTAAAATACCACAATGAGTTATCCGTTAGTTATTAAAACTTGCTTATTCAATATCATTTATTCTTTGGGTAGCTAACGGTAGCATTAGTTACAGCCTAATTTCACTAACATTTAACAAAACTAACCAAACCCATAGATTTATGGACAAAAACTACGAGTATTCAAGGAACAATTGGAAGAACTTTGTCCATCACTGGACGCTTCTGTAAAGAGGCCACGAAGAGACAGCATTGTATCAGTAGACTGCATAGCACGAGATCTTGACACTCTTAATAGAAGATATACAACATTGGCTGCTCTTCTCCAAGAACGGATCAGGAAACTTGTTACCATTCATCCAGAAGATTTAACACTTCAGGTAAGATTCTTACTAATATTTGTTTCTCATTATATACAGTTTTATCATTTAAAAACCTAAAAATTAAAATTAAGAGCGTCTATCGTTTAATGAATGGAGTGATTTTATCATATGACAATGGAATTCTAAAAATTGATCTTAATGTTACATCTATTGCTTACGTGCTGCACATTAAAATACTTACAAGGAGATTGCATTATATTTGAGTTCCGAATTTCCTTCTAGCTTTGGGATATTTTTTCTTGCATAAAAATTATGAAATGTGCCGCATCGATTCGGTCCAACATTTAATTTTTCTAAAATTACGAGTAATTTCGTCTAAATTTTCAACTTTTTAAAAATAATTTGTATCTGATTTATAGTCATATGATTTTCGAATCAGGTCTTCTAGAAGATTTTTACTAACAACATATCGACGTTCCGAAGAATAAAAACCTACACTTTTTTAAAGAAAAAAATTTTATGGTAAAAGTTATCTCGGGGTTGATTTCTCTGATGAAAAGATTATGGCTTAAATTGTAATCTTCGTGTAAAAATTTCTATTATAATATATTGTTATCAATAATATTATTCCCAACTAAATATGCATATTTAATGACGATTGAAATAATTTTCATGTTTTTATAATAAAATAACATTCAAAAATTAAAAAAAATTAATAACAATAAATTCAAACTTTTATAGAACCAGATTTCCTATAATTTTTCATCATCTGATGAACAAGTTAACGTTAGAGGAAACCGGAGTAAATCGAACCCTTGGGGTAAATCGGACTAGCATCACTAGATATGAGTACAAGTAAATATTAGAAGATTAAATAACTATAAATAAACTCTAACAAAGAAAGTAATTTGATGTAACAATATTAAAATCTTAGTGGTAAAATATGTAGTATATATTTATATAAAGTGATGCCGGTTCGCTTTTCTCCAGGAGTCCGATTAGCCCCGATCATCCATATTATTCTAAAAAAATACTTAATTCGTTCATAAAACTCTAACTAAATTTATTAAATTCATGAATTAAGTATATTTTGTTATTGAGAATGTCAATGAACAGTTAACATTAATTCAACAGTTTTATTTTACCATCATAAGCAGATCAGGAATCAATTATAAGACCGGTTCACAAACTTCAAGTATTGAAATTAAAATATTAAACTATAAATGTGCAGAGAAAATAAATGCTGCATTTAACTCTAAATTCTATTTTAATTTTTCATCTATTTATAACTTTGAACAATTTGAGCTTATTAAACAAGAAGTTACTGTCTCAACTTCAAGATATTTATCATATAAATTTTCTAAAATAAATAGTTCAAAAACTGTTAGGCTATAAAATAGATGCAAATTTAAAAAAAACCTTGAACGAAACTGCTCATAGCTTTAAATAAAAATTGAGCGTTGGGCCAAATGGACGCTGCTTATTTCATAATTTTAAGTAATAAAAATTATACTGTAGTTAAAAGAAAATCTAAGACCCAAATATGCAATTCACTCTCTATGTTAAATAAACTCTCCATACTAGGTAAAAAGAAAATTGTAATATTTGGTATCTTTGATTGAGATACTAAATATTTGAAAATTTGAATCATTACGAGTACACAAAATCAATTGACATTCAAATATTGTCATTCATCATTTCATTTTTCTTTGAATTTTGTTACAAAATATGTAGAAGAAAAGCAAAAACATTTGAATTTTTGCAACTAAAGTGATTTGTTATTATTGCTTTTTTAGACTTATTTTTACAGCATCTGTTAATCATTTTATATAACATATTAGATTGTTTTGATTATTGTTTGTATTTATAAAACTTAAAAAATAATTAATTTTCACTGATTAATAGTACATTACGATACACGTGCTCTAAGTGGTCCTTTTTTACACGGCGTGCAGTTAGCGCCCGAGCGCAGCGAGGGTGCTATGCACGTCGTGTAAGAGGACCACTTCGAGCACACGTATCGTATATTATTTTATAGCACGTGTGAGATAAATTCGCCACACGTAATTAATACCCCAGAAAATCAATATTATCAAAAACTATACACACCACGAATGATAATTCGTAAATAAAAACGAATTCTATATATCAGCAAAACTATGCACACCACGAATGATAATTCGTAAATAAAAACGAATTCTATATATCAGCAAAACTATGCACACCACGAATGATAAATCTAAAAAAAGTAAAACTATTTATTATCAATGATAGACCCATCGCAAACAAAAAAAAGCAAAAACGATATCAAAAATATTCTTAGATTGAGAAATTATATCAAATAAGTATTGATGTCAGTGATATTTTATTAATTAAATACAATATGATAAAAAGAGAACTTGCCGATTATTTAGATTTATGTATACACAGGTCAGACAAAGCAAAGCATCTAGTTTATTGTTCGTACAGCTATCTCTTTCTTTCTCATTCTTAGGCCGTACACACTGTACACGCATGCGCGCCGCTCACAGATGTTTTGTTTCGACAACTCACGGCACAACAGTAATTTATAAACTATAGTTTTGATTTTCTTGATGTTTTCAATTCTTTATTAAAGTATTTATATTTTTTGATTGATTTTCTACGTATTATCATGTGTGAAAAGACATTTCTACGTATTAATATATATACAAAGAGTGATTGTGATGCGTGATTTCGATATTACTTTTTTGAACAGTATAATAAAGTGCGAAATTTCTGACGGTAGTACTTTTTTACACAGTTCAAAAAAGTTGTATTTAGCTCCCGCTAAATGGTGTAGAAAACGCGAATTTAGCTCACGCAGTGCTATAAAATCATTTTTAAATTCTATTCTTAAATAAGTGCAAAAAGTTTGTAATAGTTAAAAATAGCAATTAAGGTACTCATTATCATTGTAATTTATGATGTCGCCCACATAAAATAAATGAATTATTTTTTAATTGAAAGAAAAATAGTAAACAAAAATTAATTTATATATATATATACAGTATCGCTCAAAAGTTCGTAAAATTTTTTTTTTTTTTAACTCAACTTCAAACTGCGATATTTCGGAAACGGTTCTATGAATTTAAAATATCTGGACGACGTTTGAAAGATCAGACAAAATACTATTTTTTTGTGTCCTGTCAAATATTTTTATCTCTTTTTTTAACTCTATTTCTAATGATAGAAAAATTTTTTATTTTTACGAATTTTTAAATTTCAATCAATCAAATGTAACTTTTTAAGAAATTGATAAAATTAAAAAATTCGAACGCGACTGAAAAGTAGAGTGAATTTCCTAAATTTTTATATTTAATGGTTTTTTTGTACCTATTTCCTTCGTGTAGCTAAAAATGCGCAAAAATGGAAAGTACAAGAAAATCAGTTTTAGATATGATAATATTTTCCAATGTCGCGAGTCAATTTTTGTTTACATTAGCAAGATACAAAAATATAGTATTTCGTCTAATCTTTAAAACGCCGTCCAGATTTTTGAAATTTATCGAGTCATTTCCGAAATATCGCAGTTTCAAGTTGAGTTTATAAATAAAATTTTTTTTACGAACTAATGAACGGTATTGTATACTTTTAACAAAATTATCACAAATTTTATTACAATTATTATAAATGATAGTGTCCTTTTTTGAATAATTAAAGTTATTTACAAATTTGATTCTTCGTATGTATATACGAACTACAGATTTGAACACATGCTGAAATGTAAGCAAAAATAGACTCGCGATATTGGAAAATATTATCATATAATATTTCAATCATTAAAAATAGGGTTAAAAAAAAGATAAAAATATTTGGCAGGACACAAAAAAATAGTATTTTGTCTGATCTTTCAAACGCCATCCGGATTTTTTAAATTCATTGAGCCGTTTCCGCAATATCGCAGTTTGAAGTTAAGTTAAAAAAAAAAAAAAATTTTACGAACTTTTGAGCGGTACTGTATAATGATGATCTAGTCTAAAAAAAGAACGTAAATGAGAAATTATGAATGGCAGATCAATGAATTCCATGAGCATCAACGTGATTTCAAAGTTCTTAGAACGTATTAAAAAACTATTTCATAGGAAAAAATAATATTTTTTCAAGTCCTTATAAGGTATGACGTGAATAAAAATCTGTTAAAATTCGTTAAGTAATATGTGGATTTTAGCGGACATAAATGAAGGTATGTTCATATGTTAGAGACATCCGAAAATGGGTTTATGAAGGTTGTCCACGAGAAGTGAGAGATAAAAAGAAAAAGAAAGAGATGGAGAGAGCCAAGAAGTAAATGCTGACTGTAATCTTTGTAAGTTGTTGTAGTAAATGCCCATAATCGAACGATGACATCACGCATATTTCCTCGATGCAGTGACGTAATGCGTAAACGAATGGCTGCGTTGCAATTAACAGTTTTACTCTACAACAAATTTTACTCTATGCAACAGCAATGAAGTAATTCTTTCGATTTAAGAACATATAAAAAAGGGAACAACGTATAATTTCCATTTATAAATAGATTTAAAAAATTAAGGAAGAGTGTTCTTGAAATGATGACGACGCAAATGCCGTAAAAAGACACGGCGATCGCTAGTTTGTAAATAACTTGTACTCCGCCTTCACAATTATGATAAATATTTCACAAACTAGTTAATCAGACTGTTCGATGTATATTAAATCAAATTCAAATTTCTAAAGTAGGTCAGACTTGTATTCTCGTATAGTAAACTAAAAAATTCAAGATCATCTAGCCTATCTAAAAAATAAATAAATAAACATCATCTATAATTCTTGCGCAATAAAAATTATTTATTCAAGAAAAATAATAACAGACAAATCTAAATGACTTTGCTTGGACAAGGTAAATAACAAAAGAATTAATAGCGGAACATAGAAGGGAGTCTGAGCGGAGGTAGACTAGAGCAGTGTATTCTTAGCTATTTCGACTATACACTTCAGTTGCTTTTTTCATTTCATGCTAATTGCATTTCCGATAGTTCGATAAAGTCTGGAAACAATTTTTAAATTTTTTTTCTTATGTTCTAACGACTTCGTGTTACATGTGAATATTTCTCTTCTTTAATATTTTTTCATTTAAGTTTAAAATTTGCATCATTAAAAAATTTTATATTAATTTATTTTAATCAAAGATAACTTAACAGAGAATTATAAATTATTTGGCAGCTTTTCATGAGTTTGCGTAATATAAAAATTAATGCGGTTAATTAAATAAATGGCATAATTAATAAACGTGAAGTAAAATAAAACATTTTAAATATTACAAAAATTCGAAAAATTTATTTAAAAAATTTTGCTCAGTTAGTTTATTTTAAATACTGATGATGTTTAAATTTAAATATAAGATCAAATAGTTTCCAATCTATTGAGTACTGTTTACTATTAATAAATATTATTATGAAATAAATTTTGGATTATAATTTATAATTTTAGATGTATCTTATTACTCAAAAGCTTAATTTACTATTTGCTAATCAAATCGGTATCAATTTGACTTATAAAAAATTTTTTTAATAACAACATATTCGTATTAGTCAGTTTCTCATTTTTTATTTTAATTCAATGAATTTATTCATTTATATTTGAAAAAATTTTACCAATAAAAATTTTACCAATAAAAATTTTACCAATAAAAATTTTGATAATACTTGTTTTTGTATATTTTAACGAAATTATGTTTTGGAAAGATTTAATTATAAAATTATATAAAACGTTCAAAATTCGAATTACAAAATCTGTCTTGACTACTTTGTAATTTTAATAATATTTTCAACAAAACTTTTTATAATATATTTTATCTTCATATTTTATCCATATAAAGAATATACGCATAAAATATGTATGGTAGCAAATAAAAATTTCTAAAATTAAGATTTATTAAACTATAAAACACAAATTTAATTATTTGCCTCGTAAAAATTTTCGTATTAAAAAATTACCAATATCTAAGCTCTACAGCATTAATTTTGTTTTTGTTTGGCTAATTATAAAAGTTAACTTTTATAACGGTATAACATTTGACTTGCAGATAGTATTTAAATTTTCTAATCATAATTTAATATTTAATAAATATTTTATTTCAGTATTAATATTAATTAATGATGTATATTTACCAATAATTATATAAAAAAAACTCAGTTAACTTAACAATGAAATAATTTTTTTGAGTAAATAAAATATCAATTCACAGTATACACTGATTATTTTAAAATTTTCTTATTGGTTAATATTATGTTGTTTAAAAGAAATGATCTTAAAAATTTATTGATATATCTTTCTATACGTAGATAATATGTTCGGCAAATAAATTATATAAAAGATGAAATACTCATACTTTTAGTTTGATAAAAATCAATAACAAACTTTCTATCTTTATTGGATTGACGATTAACGTATTAAAAAAGTAAATGAGATAAACTAAAAATAAGAAAATAACAATATATAAATTAAATGGAATATGGACTGGAGTATAAGCGGCAAGTGAATTTAGGCTTGAAGTTTCAAATTATGAATCGCTAATAATAATAAAGAAATCTTAGTATACATTTGCTCTTCAGCAGCATTCAGTTTACCGAATGAATTCAAGCTAACACCAGTTGAGGCACACGTGGCCATATGAAAATACAAAGTTAAACCTCGCTTAACATTAACGAAAATGACTCAATTTACGTGATCGCGCGTGCGTTCGCAAATACGTGCCTTGATGTGAAAAAAAGAGATAACTCAAATAAAAGTTATTCCTACATTGATAATCTCTATCAATTTATTTTTTCTCGTTATAAACAATGATTTATTATCAAATTATTAATTTATAGACTATTTTTTTATAGGCTCATTTTTAGAACAGCTATTTTTAGAATAGTGTATATTAAGTGTAAAATTATGCTGACACTGTATAGACATACAATATATCGAATTTGACAAGTGTACATAAAAACAATAAATGAAAACTGTGGAGAGAAGACGGGTTATACGACAGGTAATAAACTGCTTAAAAAAAATTTTATTTCATAAATGTTTATAATTTTTTTATAATAAATTGATAATTATCCGTTTAATAATTTTTTTTTTTAATTAACCAATTTTATAATTTAATAAAAAACATTCAATTCAAATAAAAATTCTTAATTTTTAAAAAATTTTAATTTATTATCAGTTAATAAAACAATACGATTTAATTTCAGTTGACTTTTTGATAAAAATTTTTTTTTGAAAAAATCATTTTTAATTGCATTTTTATTTTTTTTTTTACATTTTTAAATTATTTATTTAATTTAAAATTTAAAAATATATTGTTTATTTTAGTTGTATTAAAAATGTAAATCTAAATCTGTTCTCGAAGTTTTTATATGAAATAAAAAGTCAATAACAACGCAGGTAACTGATATTTATTATCTCCGGTATGTTAATGATAGGTGCGATAAAATTTCTTTGAAAAATTTTAAGCATGACTGTCGATAACAAAGAATAAAAAAACCAGAAAATTATATGAGAAAAAATATTGAATCTCACGGTATTTTGACACTATATAAGTACTTGTTACAAACATCATGAAAAGAATTTTACTGATGTTTCTGTGCTTACTTTTGTTTTAGTTTCGATTTCACCGATCTGCAAGAATAATTTTACCAATGTCGAAAGATAATTTGTCAGAGCTCCAAGTCTTTGAACATTATGTAAAAGAAACTTTCTTTAGTTATAATCAAATTTACGGTTCTAGGTTGTAAATTATCAACAGTAGACAGGTTATCATAATTGTAAATCGAACAATACATAACAAATAATACTTAAAGTTTTCTATTTAAGCGATTCATTGACTGAATTATTTAGTCAACAAAAAAGTCACCATTGAAAAATTTAATCGGTATTAAAAATTATTTTTATTTAGTATGTCAAGGTTTAGGCAAGCATGATAATGTGAGAAATAATCACACATGAATAATGTATTTTTTTCAGTAAAAGTTACCAAGATCCATTAAAATGGTTTTAATATAACTTATCTTGAATTTTGATTATTCATAGAAGCTTACGCAAATTTTTTTCTTTACTTTTAAGCAAAAAATTTTATTAAGATTGCTCTCACGGTCAACTACTTTATTATTCAAAATTCGATTGGCAATTTTAAGGATTTACAAGCTTGTACGACGATTTCTCAAACTAAAAAATTTTTTTGTCTTCGGATTCTATAATATCACCAGCAGTTCTTTTGTTACTATACAACAAGTGTTTACACTGTTTAACCATTTTTATTAAATATATTTATTAAAATACTTATTGATTAATAATTCTAATTAGTATTTGCATCGTAAGCTTTTTAATATTTAATTATATTTATATATAATCTATTACTTAAAATTATTATAATTTTTTAAATTTAAATTTCACAAAACTTTAAAATTTTTATTTACCACCGCAAATGATTACACATTCACAATAACTATTTATTTTTGCGGTATGTAGATTAATCTATGTAACTTTATCATTTATGATAAGCACAATAAATTGTAACTTAAATTTATGAAGTATTCTGTTTATATTCTTATAAAATTTGACATTCAAATAAATATTCTAAAAACTTTTTTTTTTTTTTCTAACATTACTGTATTTAAGAAATTACATGCTATTTATTTCAATTATATATAAAGTTCAACGCTAGTCTCAAATAATATTCGCATTCTCGGACAAGCTTCATTAAATTGCTATTTGAAAAACATCATTGTTTTTTATTTATTATTAATTTCATAACATTTAAATGATTTAAATACTTAATTTCATTCTCAAATTTTTCATTTTTTAAAATATACTTGAGTAAAGCTTATTTATCTGATTCTAGTTTTTTTAATGGAAATAATTATATTATAATAGTAGTAGATAGATTAATTTTTTAGTCAATATTTTTAAGAATATTAAATTACGCAACAGGTATGTAAAGGCTATATTTACGAAACAAAAAGTTTATAGCCCAAACCGAAAGAGAGTATCGTATCAAGATTCGTAATAGTGCATTTCATACCAGTTGCGAACCCTATTTTTTGCCATAAGAGCTAAAAAAAGTAATGAAGTTGCGATTTTGAGGTTGAAATGACAAAACATATACACAGATTTACACATTCATAATATTGTTCTATTGGGATTTAAAATGGAAAAATGGCGGCGGGCGCAAAAGCAATATGGCGACAGCCAGTGTACGTTTTTACTATAAGTTATATAGGATCTTGAATGTTTTTCTTTCAAAAAAAATATTTGAAAAATGTTAAATTTACGCAATATTCTGGAGTATTCTGGAGAAAATAGCGGACAAAGAAATTTTGTAGAGAGCGAAAGAATTCTACAAGCTAAATATATAATGATATGTGATGAATTACCCTGGTAGAAAATTTCACTGTTATTTGGTCATATTTTGACCAGTTTTAGAAAAAATGACCAAGAAATGACCAATATTAATCAGAAAATAACCAATTTATCCGCTTATTGACGACGGTTAATAGTCAAAAACTGTTATAAATATGATCAACCATTTTATTATATTATTATAATAAATAATACATTAATTTATTTTTATTATTAAATATTATACTAAATTATGAAACAATATTAATATTAAATAAAATTTGTAACCACAAATATAACTTTTATCAATTATTTTTAATGAGAAACGAGTTCGATGAAAAAATTCAATTTATGTATCCCATTTACGATATTACATCAGTTAGTGTGTTTGACAAATTTTTTCCAAATCACAGTCTTGAGAACTATATCACAGCTTTCTTCAACAGTTAATTCATTTTCACTGCAACCATTGTTTACACTGTTTTTAATAACCTCAAATTTTACACTTTCCACTCTTCTCCAATAGACTTATTAAACTTATTGACTTGATGATATATTAGTCTATTTTCTTCCTTTTTTTTAAATTTTCTTTTCTTATTTGAAGACTCCGTACTTTTCAAAAAATGAACTACTTTATTAATTTGTGTCTGTTTTACAGTTCTCTCAAGTTTTGGAAACTCTACCACTTTTTCTCTCTTCCTCGTTTTTTCTTTCTCTCTCACTCTCTTTTAGCTTACTTGCAAGGCAAGGTTAAAACAGAGTCATGGCAGCCTGAGAACTAACCTTAAATCTCTAAAATATTTATTTAAAGTCTCTGCCATTTTTATTATGCTGTAACATAATTTTTAGGCTTTTTGTGATCCATTTTAACTTTACCGTATTAGCAAGTTAATTTTTGTAAAGAAATTCTCTTCGTTGAAGAAAAGAAATATATCTATAAATTTATTTGCATAAAGTATATATATATATATATTAGCAATTTCACCATATTTTGGTCATTTTGTGATTAAAAAATTAGTCATAAAAAAATGACTAATAAATGACTAATGGCCATTTTTGAATGGTCTATTTTCTACCAGGGTAGTTAATGATCAAATCAGTATTAAGACTCTGTTCTTGCACACCTCAAACTTGAGAGACAAATCTCACGAAATTACAGAAAATATTTCAAAAGATAAAATTATAAATAATTTTAAATGTTTCTATAAAGCCGATTTATCTGGAAAATGTAAACATACTATGACAATTCTTCTACACTGCTATTTGTAAGTATAAAATTTATTATATACATTTTATTTAGTTTTATAAAGTTTTTTCATCTTGAATGAAATTTTTTGAGCAGGGAATACTTTACAAAGTAATACCTTTTAATTTATTTTTGATAGTATCATATTTTCTCTTATTCGGAAAATAGAAACATGCATGATTTTCTATTGGCACCAGATCATACATTCTTACAGCGTCACTATGAAATCTTTTCTATGAACAAATATCATCTGTGCAAAATATATTTTGTAAAGTATTTCCTGCTCTAGGAATTTCATATAAATAAAGATAATAGGATATTATTCACTCAGGGAGTAAAAACGAAAAATATATTTAATCGTATATCTTAAAACATACGTTTTAAGGCATTTTTCATTTACTCCCGCGGTGGATATACGATTTTTTTACACAGACAGCGTACAGTGGGTACTTTACTATTTGCTGAGAGAGAGTAAAGTACCCACTGTACGCGCCCTGTGTAAAAAAAAAATATTTTACAAGACTGAATAAAATACATTTAATAAATTTTATACTTACAAGCAATTTTATACTCACAGTGCAAAATAGTTGCCTTTGTTTACATTTTCCGGACAACTCAGCTTTACAAAAACACTTGAAATTATTTATAACTATATCTTTTGAAATGTTTTCTGTGATTTCGTAAGGTTTGTCTCCCAAGTTTGAAGTGTGCAAGCACAGAGCTTTAATACTGGTTGATCTTTAACTAATTTACCACATAAAATTATGTAATTATCTTGTAGAATTCTTTCACCTTTTACGAAATTTCTTTGATCGATATTCTCGCATGATCCAGAATATTGCCTATATTTAAAATTTTCAAATACTCATTAGTAAATAAATACTCATGCTCCCATATAACTTATTCTGCCGTCCAAAGTGTAAAAGTGGTTAACTACATTGGAATCCCATTGGAGTTAAGGTTTTCTTACTTTGGACGGCAGTATTGTATAAACGTAAACTCGCTGTCGCCATATTGCTTTAGCACTCTCCACCATGTTTCCATTATAAATCCCAATAATAAATGTTATTAGATTTTGATAAAACAAATCAAACAAGTAGTTTTCTATGAATACTTACTATTAAGGCTGGTTAAATTTAATATCTTTTATATACATGTACAAGCCAGCAATAGATTTTTCTGTAATATAATCCATAAATCATAAGAATAATAAAATATGAGAATATTAAAAATAAATAAATCAGTAAATAATAATAAAAGGAATTTAAGTTAAAAAGGCAACAATGACATTTGTCGAAAATTCTCCTACTGATGTTTTATTGTTTCTATGATATCCCGGACATAATTCAAGAGGATTTTCATAAAATTTTAAAAAATCCTTAGAGCACTTTTTTCGTAACAAGGAAAAACCATTATTTTTTATAAGTTTATAAAGTTATCAATTTTCAACCAACGTGAATATGTTTTTTTACCTTTCTGAAAAAATTATTCCAATATTAATATATTTTTATTAATATGTAACACGAAAATAAGTAAATAAACACATTAAAATTATTTTTTATTGCTATTAGTTTGAAAGTTTCAAGTACAAATAATGTATTTGATTTAATACACGTATATGTAGGTATGTAAATATTAAAATTGTTCAAAATATAATTTTGTCAAAATGTATAAAATCTTTTCCAATTTTTTGAAACCTTTACACCAATAGCAATACAAAATAATTTCAATGTGTTTATTTACTTATTTTTATATTATATAGTTATGAAAATATATTAAGAGGAGGTCGCGTATCTCTGTCCTTTTCTAATCAAAGAAATGATTTTTTTACAAAAACTAAGAAAAAATGAAGAGAAAGCCGCACCTTGTATGCAAAAAAGCAATGTTTTCTTTGATAAGAAAAAATTAATTTTATTGCTTCGTTCTCAAGAAAACCATGAAAAACCAAATTGTCCACCCTAACCTCTATGATTTAAGTTTTTCAAGGTTTTTTAGAAAACAAAGCAATAAAATTAATTTTTTCTTATCAAAGAAAATATTGCTTTTTTTGATACGAGATGCGGCTTTCTCTTCATTTTTTGCTAAAGTTATTAGTTTCTGTAAAAAACTCAATTTTTTGATTAGAAAAGGACAGAGATACGTGACCTCCTCTTAATATTGGAATAAATTTTTCAGAAAAGTAAAAATATATATTTACGTTTCTTAAAAATTGATAATTTTATAAACTTATCAAAAAAAAAAAATCGTTTTTCCTTGTTCCGAAAATTTTCGATTCAAGTCTCACTTCTGAACACCGTGTTGTATGACTATGGATTGAATATAAATGATTGCTGCATTATTGATTTAGATGTAATAAGTAAGAGATTTGTCATATTTTCAGAAAAGCTTGAAATCTTTCATATAAAAAATAACAAAGTTTAACGTTGAATAAAGTCAGTTGATTCAAGTTTAGTAATGTGCGATAAATTTACGACAAAATAGTATCTATTTCTGCTTTTTATTAATCTATAACTAAAACAATAAATTAATTTACTTACGCATTTAAACAGTGCACATCACATTTGCAGCTTGTATAACTTAAAAATTATTAAAATTATCAGCTTACCATCAGCACATTTTGTGCGAATGATACACTATAGCGTATAGTTACTTTTATAAAATTGAATCATTTTGAAAATGAATAAAAGTATGTGTGGATTATTAGTTTATCTAATAGAAAAAAGTTATTGTTGTCCTTGCATGACGTAAAACAATATATTAGACTTGAACGTTCTAGAATTTCATTATTACAAAGATTATTATGACAGAGAGTGAAATTTTTAAAGTAATGATTACTGTAACATACCTTTTATCGTGCTTGTTTCAGCGGGCTCTACAAGAGCTGCGGCCGCTGCGTACTTTCCGTACCGAATTCAACATGTATGAAAGTTCGACGAGCGAGGAACGATATACCTCGACAGTCACTCATTACACTCAAGCGCAGTGAGTAGTTATAATTCTTAGGAAAATCTTAATCCTTTCATTGAATCCAATAAAGCATACAATTATCTTGTCGACATTTCACTTTACAATGTTTAAGATGAACATTTCCATTTTAGGATGTAATGGAAATGGTTTGAATTTTTATTTATTTTTTCTATTTTTATTCTTTTGATTCACTAAGACCTAACAAAATACAAAGAATTTTGATTTACATGCATTACGAATAATCCATTTATAATTTATAATTTAATAATTATTTATTGAGTTTAGCATTAAACTTGTACAATACTGTTTTATTAAATTAAAAAAAAATACACATCAAGATTTTTTTTTTGTTTTATAAAAGTTTTAATAAATTTTTAATGTTGATAGTTTTTAGTAAATTATATTTTTCATTCGTGATAGCTTTTTTTTACCCTTGAATTAGCGTGTCTTAATCTATAAAAAATTTCTTTTAGTAACTGTATGTGTTTGTGTATTAATGATCATTAAGGACGTTCTCTTGCGAGCAGTTGTACTCAACTTAGAAGTAGTTCTTTTATATAAAGTTAACCTATAACGGCGCTGCAATAAGTTGAGCACGTTTCTACACGCACAAGCGAAATTCATGTTTATTAAATAGAATTCGTGCATTTTCTATCTTTCAAATATCGATAACTCAAAATTTAGTATCGTTTGCATAAATTTTCTTTATACCGATTGAATCGTTATTACGTGTAGATTATAAAAAAAGGTTTTTTAAAAAAATTGTAAGAAAACTTAAAGAGTCGTTAAGTAAAACATGAGTCAGAAAGAGGCAGACTATAGTATTCCTGTGTTAAACATCGCAACTTTGGAAGCTGATTATTTAAAAATTAATATGGCATACTATATATAAAATGAGCGCAATGGAAAGAGCTTACAAAAATCTACTTAATACAATAATTTAAATTGATATTTTAAGAAAATCAATTTCCAAGAGAACGTCCTTAAGTAATATTCATCATGTCTATATATTATAATCATTTACTTCCGTTTTAACCTTTATGCATTCGATTTAAAAAAAGTTTAAACTAAAAATATAAAAATAAAAGTTCGAGTGTTGTATTATTTAGGTATGAACGTCATGAATCAAGGGCAATCTCAAAGGAAACATCAAGCTCGCCGAACAAGTTTACGCATGAGGATATCAGGGCCAACGGAGAAAGTTTGATTATTTCGAAATCGAGAAATGAGATGGATGCAACACCAAAAGTACGATGGTCCAGTGATAGCCCAGTCACAGCCTCACACCAACAACTCTTCGAGACCAAAAACTTGAAAACATTACAGTATAGCGAAAATATAAAAAATATACGTGGTATATTACACCCATCAAGCAAAAAAATGTTAACAGTCGGCGAAGCTATAAGCTTTGGTATTTTCGACATTAAGATGGGTCAAATTGCAAATACGTCAATAGAAGAGGCTGTTCGAGCTAATATCATCGAAGTAGATCTTGCAAACCACTTGCTAGGGCCTTCTGGTATCAAGGAAGAAGGCCGGGAAGTTTCTATTCTTGAATGTATGCAACGCGAGCTCTTTGATACAAAATACAGCGACGGTCGGATGCAGGTAACGTTTATAAGCGAGCCTCAAATTAGTCAAGTTGACGAATTGAGCGTTGTCGATGCGATGAAAAGTGATTTTATCGATCCCGAATCTGGGAACTTCATTACCGCGACTAACGAAACTGTACCAATTGAACTTGCCTATGCAAAGGGATATTTAAAAAAGATTGAAACAAAGGTCCGCATTACGCAAGGCTCTCTTGCTCTTGTCGATGCTATATCGCAAGAATTGATTGATGATAAGACAGGTAGGATCGTAGATCGAAATTCTGGGAAGATTTACACTTTAGATGAGGCATTAGTTAGGGGAATTATCGATTCTCGCATTAGAGAAGTAGTTAACATAAAAGATGATGATAAATTGACTGTCAGTGAAGCTATTAATCGAGGTATTATCAATCCAAAGTTAGGAAAATATGTGAATGAATCCACTATGGAAAAGTTATCTTTTAAAGAAGCTAAAAGAAGACAATTGTTGGTAAAACCTTTGACATTAAAAGATGCTCGAGATTTAGATATTTTAGATGAGCAGGGAAAAATAATGAGCCCTGCATACAAAACAAAATTAAATATTGAAGAAGCTATAAACAAGGGTATTTTAGATTCTAATCGTCTCAAATCTGTGTTAAATACGAAAAATGAAGAAACTTTGACTTTACAGGAAGCGTTGAAATGTGGAATTATTTTATTAGAAGGAAAATTTTTTGATACTTTAGCAGGTCATAAGATGACTATTTCCGAAGCTGTTGATAAAGGCTACATCACTTCTATAGTTAATAAATCCATTTTTAATATTGATACATTCAAGGATCCAATATCACGGGAATTCATAAGTTTAAATACTGCCTTATTAAAAGGACTTATAAGTCTAAAAGATGGGGGTTCATTTGTGATTGACTTACAAAGTCGAAAATCAGTGTCACTTAATGAAGCAATGGAAAAAGACTATGCCCGTTCTGAAATTATGGAAATGTTAAATCGTAGAATCGGAGTGATAGAACAAGGTCGAGAATTAAGTGTATTAGAAGCAGTTTTGTACAGTTTGTTAGATCCAAAATCAGGTCAACTGTTAGATCCACGATCTAAGAAAGTAGTGCCTTTAGAAGAAGCTATTAAGCGTGGTCTAATTACTCCTGATGGAGCTGCTTTACTTGCTAGTCTTTTAAATATATCAGTGACAACACAAACAATTACGAAATATAAAATTCCTTTTCAAGAAGTTCTTAATATTGGGTTAATTGATGAAAAAATTAATGAATTTAAAGATGCTGATACAGGCTTTGTTTTTAGTACATCTGAAGCAATTAAAGAAGATCTTATAAATAATCCCCATACAAGTACTGAAAAAAAAAAATGTTTACCAATGAAATCTAAAGATCTTCATTCAAAACAAATGGTTTTTGAAACAACAGCAATAAAAAATATTAATGAACATCCAAAATATAGTAATACATCACCATCGAAAGCAATCGGAACTACAACAACAATTATTTGTAAGGATAATACTATTGCTGATGAATTAAGTTCTCCATCATGTATTTCTAGTACTTCTATTTCTATTTTACCTTTGACATCTGCAAATACCATTACTTCTACAGCTATTACTCCTATTTCGTCAATAGTGACTACAAGCAATTACGTTAAATCGAATAATTCATCTTCATCCAAAACTTTAGATTTTGAAAAAGAATCAATAGTACCCTATGAAAAATTAGAAATCAAAGATGTCAGTGTTAAACCAATAAAATTAGAAAACAATTATTTAAAAATACCTGCTCAAGGATGGATGCTCAAAGAAGTCATTGAAAAAAATTTCTTTGATCCTGTTACTGGAATTTTTACTATGCCAGATGACAATCATCATGTAACATTTGAAGAATGTATTAAACTTCAGATAATAAATTCTAATTCAGCTATTGTAATTGATTTACATAACGGTGAACGATATTCATTACTCAAAAGTTTAGAAGAGAATATTTTAGATACTAATGGACATTATAAGCGTTTAGAAAAATTGTGCATGAAAGATGCTATTGCCCAAGGTTTTGTAATTCTGGAAGATCATTTACCTGAAGATAGTAAAACGATTAGAAATGTAATGAAACCTTATAAGAAATTAGAGGCTGATATTATGGAAGTAGATTCAAAAGAATCATACTCGTTGAATGCAATACAAATAGAACATGGTGTAATTTATGATCCTTCCACAGCATTGGTTATTTTTACTCAATCTGGACAATCAGCAAACCTTTTAACTGCAATAAATAAAGGAAATTTAAAATCTGTTGTGATAACAGTGAAAAATCCTAATACTGGAACAGAAATAAGTTTTGATGAAGCAGTTAAATGTAATCTTGTAGATCCTAAAACTGGTGAATATAAAAATAAAATAAGTGAAAAAATATCTTTAATAGATGCTGTTAAATTAGGTTTAATAACTGTTGTAGGAACACCAGTTATAGCTGCTGCAGCTGCTGTAGAAGCAGTTAAAAAAGATATGGTAGAAGATCCGAAAACTGGAGAAAAAATTTCTCATGAAGTCGCTATTAGATGGGAACTAGTGCCACCAGATAAAAGTAATAGTAAAATAGATGCTACTACAGCGGATAACAATCAAGTACCAAATAATAAAATGGTAGAAAATCTTAATAATCAAGATATTATTTTATCAAATGAATTGATTACTGAAGCTCATCTAAATGTGAGATCTGATATACTAGATAAACAAGTTATTTCTGCTAATAACGGAAATAATATTTCTTTAGGTACTCAAGCAAGATCTGACATAATTACAGAACCTAACTACAAAGTTTCGATTGGAACAGCTGAATCCGTTTCTCAAAGTCCTTATCGAGAAGCTAAACCGTTAGTATTACAAAAAATGAGAAAAAAAATTTTGAAACCAATTGAAGCTTTACGCATTGGAATAATAGATGACGAAACAGTTGATATTTTACGAATTCATGAAAATGAAAAAAAAATTGTGTCAGAAATTATAATAAACAATAAAATTGATTTAAATAAAGGTAAAATCATGGATATTCAGCGAGGTGAAACCTTAACTATTAAAGAAGCTTGTGAGAGGGGTATTCTAGATCTTAAGAATGTTAAATTGTTGGTACCATTAGTCAAGAGTCTTACAGTGCCTGAACTTTGTGAACAAGGACTTTTAATGCCTGAGAACAATAACATCATTCATCCTGAAACGGGATCTAGTCTTTATCTAAATGAAGCCATTATGTGTGAAATCGTAGACCCTTTCTCAAAAATATCGGATTTCAAAGGGAATCATATAACATTAGAAAAAGCAATTTTCGAAGGCATTGTTGATAGTGTGACAGGAATCGTTAAAACTGGCAATAAAACTATGAATTTAATAGAAGCAGTTCAACATAACATTTTCGATCCAATTCAGTACCATAAAAGTTCTTTGATTTGTCCAGCCGGCATGACATTTAGTGTTGCTCTTCAACGTGGTTTGATTGATCTAGAAAGTAAAACTATGTCTCATCCTATTACTGGTTTAAATGTGACAATCGAAGAAGCAATTGAAACAAATTTTATAATGAATTTTTCGTATCCTGTTACAGAAAATAGTATAAAAGTAACAGAAGCTCTTGAAAGAAGACTTATAAATCAAAATGAAAATTCATTTATGCATCCAGTACTAGGCATTTCAATACCTACTTCTGAAGCGGAAGAAACTGGACTTTTAATTATGAAATCATCAATTACTGATCCTGCAATAAAAACTGTGGAAAATGTAACACCGTTTATTACAGAAATAACTAAAATATTTATATCGCCTGATTACATTATTGTGAATTCATCTGAGATTAAAAATTTTAAGACAGGAGAAAAATTATCAATTTTAAATGCTGAAGAAAAAGGAATCGTAAAAAAAGAATCAAACATTTCTAATCGAGTTGTTAAAGTAACTTTCAATGATACAGTAGAAACAAAAACTTTCACGTCTCCTACAATTGAATTGAGTACGTCTGTTACAAAAATTCACGAAAATGAATACCTGGATAATTCATTTATAAATATTGATCAAATTTCACATGATAATATAACAACATTTGAAAATGCTAAAAAAACTGAGAACGTCAAAGATTTTCAAGGCGAAAATTCAAAAAATAATTTAATACGCAAAAATATCGCGTCAAAATATTTAAAATCTTCTTTACAACAAGATACTGCAATAATGCAACCAATGAATATACAAAAGATTTCAGAAACTGGATTAGATGATACTAAAACTGAAACCGTTGGAAATGAAAAGCATGATTTTAATACTGTCGCAAAATCTACGGAACTTGGTTTATGTGTAATTGCAGTACCTATTATAGCTCCATATTTATCTGGTGAAGCTATTATTGATGCTGCCAAAAAACATAAATCAGTAGATATTTTATCAGAACCTAATACAGCAAAATTAGAAACAACTTGTGCAAAGTCTTTGTCTGATATTGAAGATTCAAAAATCTTTAAGGATACTGAAAATGTTTCAAAAAATAAAATATCAGAAAGTTTGAAAATGCAACAAACGACGAAATTCTTTCAACCATTAGTGACTTCATTGATAGAAGCTATTGAAAATGATCGAATAGATACAAAACATTGTAAAATAATAGTTGATGGGACAGAATTATCATTTACCATAGAGGAAGCACTAGAACAGAATAAAATTAGTTTAACTGATACAATAGAAATTTTATCTAGATTTAAAATATTTATTGTGCGTGATAGATCAAAAATACAAATTATTGTTTCAAAAGACTTAAATCCTACCATGCTGGCTGATAAAGGAGTCTATGATTTGAAACTTGACAAATTTTTGAATCCAGTAACAGGTAGTATAATTCCATTTTATGAATTTGTACTCAAATTAGAAATATTAAATGCTGATAATATAAAGGTTAAGGATTTATCTACAAATAACAACTATTTAACTTTAAGAGAAGCAATTGAAAAGCCTATAATAGATAAAAATATAGGCTATATGGTTGATCCTAAAAGTGGAAAAAAAATATCTTTCTTCGAAGCTATTCATCATAATTTGATTTTTGAAAAACCACTTTTACCTAGAAAAGAACCGTTGCAATTATCTATACAAAAGGCTGTTGAAACAGGTGTTTGTGATCTAGCAACTGGCAATCTGCAAGACCCAGACTCAGGACGAACAATTGGTTTAACTGTTGCCATAAAAAATGGACTTATTAGCTCAGACACAATTAGTTTTAGAAATCCAGCAACGGATGAAATTTTACCTTTTTCTGAAGCTATTAAAATAGGGGTTGTTAATTTTGATAAAGGAGTTATTGTGAATGTTGAAACAAAAACGGAAATGGATATAACTGTTGCATTTCTTAAAGGTTACATAATACCTGCATTTCGAAAAGCCATTGCACTAGAAGCTATTATAAAGAAAGGTTTATATCGATCAGAAACTGGCAAAATACAGGATCTATTCACAAGCCAACAAATTGATATTGAAGAAGCAATTCATCGAGGTATTGTCGATGCATTCATTACAGAATGTCAAGATACGAAAGTAGGTACGTTTATACCATTAGATGATGCCCTTGCTGTAAAATTGGTAAACCCAGCTACAGGTCTTTTACATGATACAAAAGCAGGAACTTTCATACCCATAATTAATGCTTTTGAAAAAGGATTAATTGTTACAACTCCATTGTTAATGAATTTAATAGATGTTATTGAACAAGAATATTATTCTCCAACAACAGGACTTGTTTTGGATCCTATGTCTGGAGATGAAATAACTGTTAATGAAGCGGTAGAAACTAACTTTGTTAGTACAAAAATGATAAGAATAAAAGATGAAAAAAGAAATAAAAGCATAATTTTAGAGGAAGCTAAAAAAGTAGGGTTGATTGATTTTGATAAAGGAATATTTACATATCCTTATCCTATGACTTTAGATACAGCTTACGAAAAAGGATATATATTAAGAACAAATAAACCATGGACACTTCAAGAAGCCTTAGCACATAATTGTTATGAAGACGTTACAGGTATGTTCAACATCGAAAATGAAATAATCACTTTGGAGCAAGCTATGATCAGAGGACTAATTAGTCAAGATGGATTATCTTTTAAAGAACCGCGAACCGGAGATATTATATCTCTTGGAGAAGCTATTAAACGTGGCTTTATAGATGCAAAAACGGGTACTGTTTTTGATTCATCAACAGGAAGTCTTGAAACACTAACAGATGCATTAGAAAGAGGGCTCATAATACCAGCAAAACGTAAACTAACATTACCAGAAGCAGTATTTAAAGGTTTTTACGATCCACAAACAGGTAGATTTACAAATCCTGAATGTAAAGAAAAACTTACCATTGACGTTGCTATTGAAAAGGGAATTATTGATCCATCTTCAGCAATTGTACGAGATATTCATGGTGATGTTACAACACTTCTTCAAGCAATTAAAAATCGTATTATTGATCCTAAAATAGGGAAAATCGTTAACAATGAAGGTCGAAATATTGATTTTTGTGAAGCGTTTGAACGTGGTTTTCTATTAGAAACTCGAAAACTTATGAGTTTAAGTGAAATATTCGCTAAAGACATTTTTAATGAAGAATCTCATAAATTCATGGATCCTCAATCTGGTGCATATATAACTTTACTTGAAGCAATTCGAAAACATCTTATTGACGTTGAATCAATAATTGTAAAAAATGCAAGTTGCGGTTTTCAAAAAAAACGTAATCTCTTAGAGGCAATTGAAATCGGTGACATTGATGGAACCACTGGACGTGTGAAGGATTTTAACAAACATAATATAGAAATTTCTTTTCGAGATGCGTACGAAAATGGTATTATTATTGATAACAAAGCAGCTGTTTCATTACAACGGGCTATTCATCAAGGTTTATATAATGAAAAAACTGGTAAAATTATTGATCCTAATAACGGAAGAAACGTAACTCTTCATGAAGCTATTCGTAATAATATTATCAATCCAAATATATCTTGTTATTGGGACAAACAAACTGAAAGGTTTTTATCGTTATCAGAAACATGTAAAGTTGGAGTAATCGACCGAAGAGTTGGCACTTTTAGAGAACCTGGAGCAAACTGTTCCATTCCTTTATCTTTAGCTTTAGAACTTGGATTAGTAGTTGATATTGAAACTGCTGGCTTTAGTTTATATGATGCATTATTTATGAATATGTATGATCCTACAACTGGTCATTTTATTCATCCATCAAATCAGAAAACGCTTTCTCTTTCTGATGCTTGTCAACAAGAACTTATCAATCCACTTATTTCTCTTATAAAAAATTCTTGCAATAATCAGTATATATCACTAGACGATGCTATTTCAGCGGGTATTATTGATAACATCAGAGGTAGTTATAATATTTTAGATACTTTAAAAATTCTTAATTTAGATGAAGCCAGAAAAAAAGGTTTTATTGTACCTTATAAAAAACCTCTTTCTATAGAAGAAGCTATAAAATCTTATCTCTACAAAAACGAAAATGGTAGGTTTGTAGATCCTTCAATTAATGAATATTATGATTTGAATCAAGCAATCACTATTAAGCTTATTGATTCTGATACTACGGTTCTTAAAGATACAAATTCTGGCCAAATAAAGACTTTACTTGAAGGAATAAACGATGGTAGCATAGATGTATCAAAAGGTAAAGTACTTGATCCAAAATCAAAACGTTATTATCCAATTGATGAAGCTTTAAAAAGAGGCTCATTAGTTAATGTAGATAAAGCTTTAACTCAAAAACCAGTTCGTAAAACATCATTAGATTTACTAAAAATTCCAACAATTAAAACAGTTCAAGAATATAGCATGGAAGAAGCGATAAAATATGATCTCTTTGATCCCACAGTTGTTTTAATAAAAAATCCAAAAACTGGAATATTTATTAGTCTTAATGAGGCTTTAGTTGCTAATTTAATAGATTTGACTAAGAGAGGCAGTATTAAATTTAAAACAGCTAAAAGGTCTCCTAAATTTATTCGTTTTGATGACGTGCTTATTTATTTAGAAAAACCATTAACATTTGAAGAAGCAGTAGAACGTAATCAACTTATTCTGGAAACTGCGACCTTTATAGACCCTGATACTAATGAAACTCTCACGCTTAAAGAAGCTGTAAATCTCGGAATTATCGATCCCGATTCTGCTCTTATTAAAGACTTGCAAAAAAAAAAACTTGTTAGGTTACCAGAAGCATTTCGTAAAGGTATAATGAACGCGGAAAAAGGTAGCATACTCGATACTGAGACGTCAAGACTTTGTAATTTACCAAAAGCAGTCGAAGTAGGTTTATTAACTACTCAAAAACGAGGTTTAACTTTAATAGAAGCAATCGAATTTGGTCTTTATAATCCGATTTCCGGTTATTTTAATGATCCATTTATAACTACCTCAATTCCTGACCGTAAACGTTTAACTCTAGCAGAATGTTTAAAGTCAGGTTTAATAGATCCGACCTCGACAGTTATTAAAAATCCCACAAATGGTACTATTATTAGCTTATTAGAAGCTATCAATATAGGAAGAATTGATCCAGTTGGGGGGAGATTTATAGAAGATACTAAAGGGAAGAGTCTTGACTTCCTGAAGGCCTTGGATATTGGTTATGTACTCGCAGCTGGAGTTAGGGTAAGTTATGAAGTACCATTGAAGCTGTTTTCCTATTATGAGCTTGCAGTGGCAGGTTACGAAATTTTGCATTTGCTTATCCGAGGTTTTGTACGTAGAGTTTTTTTAACCGTTTGCTATATGTAACAAGGGCAAATTTTAACAAAGGCAAATTTGGGATCAGATTTTTATAAGTTTAAGTATTTTTAAAAAATTTGTTTCCTTCATATGTTTTCTTAATTGATAATACAAAATATGCGGTTGATCAATTAAAGAATGAAAAGAATCGAATCTTAAATTTTTTTTTTAAATGCATTTACTAATAATTATAAAGCTTACAAATGTGGATCAAAATATTTTTGTATCAGCCATTAAAATAGTAAAAAAAATTGCATGAAATTCGTTCTAATCAATATTTTACTATTACTTTACGCCGAATAATAATCCTTTGCAAAAATGTCCACTTTATAGATGCCTGCTTTTATAATGTTTCTGTTTCGTACTTTTTTATTTATTGTACTTTACGTACAAACATGACATTTTTACGCAGTGTCATGCGTATTTTCTATCATTTTAATAAGAGTCTAGCAAATGAAAATTGAAAAAAAAAAAATAACGAACAACAAAAACAACAAAGCCATATTTTATTCTATTTAACGACACTAACATAAAAAAGAAGAATGTGGTTCCACTCCGAACGTACGTTTAAAATTCGTACGTGCGGCTACACCAGCGCACTGACAGCTGTGCAACCACTATGGTCGAATAAAATATTCTACATTTTTTATAGTCTGGACTTTATAACTCGCTTCTCTCAACATTGCTTGGACCGAAATTATCTCTGCTCATTAGTCGTCTATTCAACATATTCGTTTTATCGCATCAACAACGCTATTTCGTCCATTCTTTTGTATATTTATTAAGACATTTTTTTTAAGTTATATAAAAGAAATTAATTTTGTTAAGTAATTATTATTATTATTTTGCAGTTTTTTATAAAACATTTATTCATTAAAACTGATTTTTTTTATGGTAAAAAAAATTTTTATTTGTTCTCTTTATGTGAGACACAACATTATTTTAAAAAGTTATGTAATCATATTATGTTTTTCATACCTGTATTGAATAACATTTCCGTATTTTTTTATTATAATTCACACTATTATAAAAGTTTAAATATTAATTTTTTTATCAGATAAAAATGAATTTTACTACTGGTTTTAATAAAAGAAAATTTAGTATTTTCGTGAAAATGTTAAATATTGTTATAGAAAACATAATGTTTTTGCATTAAAATTATCATTCCAATAGTTTAAGAGACGTTTATTGATATCTTTTAAGATGCACGAGATAATCGATCAACGTTATTTTATTTATACCATAATTATTTAACAATTTTTTACGAATTTGCTTTAAAATTTTACTTTTCCAGGTATAATTATTAAATTTTTTTTTTAAATGTATTTACATATTTCATAATTATTACACTTCATGATCTACATATATGACATTTATCATATTCATAAGAATCTATCATTCACAATTTTCCACATTATTCATATTATCTTTCATGTGTTTTAATTTATTTGCTTGAAAAACTTTTTAAATTTAATAAAAAATTTACTTGAAATGAATAACTATTTTCTGCCTTTACTCACTTACTTTATAAGTATTGTCTTTAGCTGCATATATATGAAAAAAGACAATTAATATGCAGCTCTCGCAGATAAATTAAAGCTCTTTAAGTATAAATACATGATCTTATACCAACTTTATCTATTACACTACACAATGTGTACACTTTTTGTGTGTTTGTGCTTGCATGTGTGAGGTATGCCTTTTTTAGCTTAATTTTTATTTTTAAGTTTATAACTTTTATGACAGTTTTTATATATTTCTACTACCATTGGTAAGATGTCAGGTTAATTCAAGTTATTAGCTATGAAAATATCTCTAATTTTATTCATTGTATGAATTTTAAATTATAACTCCATATTTTATAGCAAGCGGTTGAGGAAAAGTATAAACTTTGCGATGAAACACTTACCAAGCTTCTTCAATGGATTACTGATATTGAGGATAAATTAGCTCATCAAGATGTGGTTAATGAAGATATTGAAGAGCTTAGAAACCAGATCAATAGTTTGAAGGTACAAATTTTTGAAACATTTTTTATATAAATGATTACAATTTAATGTAATAAAAAAAATTATTCATATTAAAAAATTATATTTATGGTAATTTTTCAAAATATAAAAAATTGATTATAATTTTATTAATATTACAGCATGTAAAAGAAGATATTGAAACTCATGCTCGACCAATTTCAACATGCCTTGATCAAGTGCGACAAGTTGTTCTTACTGGTAGTGATGTGCTATCTAGCGACGAAGTGTCAACTCTCGAAAAGAATGGACGATCTTTGAAAACGCGTTTCGATAGAGCTGAAGACCGAACTAGCAAGCTGCTTAAAAAACTTATAGCTGCACGAGATGAACTTACCAAGTTTAAGTAGGTTTTTTTTAAACTATTAAATTTTAAATTTTTTTATACAACTTCAAAATAATATCGGTTTTATTTTAATAGACATTTGATTTAAATTTTTCAAGCTTGCATAGCTAATGAAATAAATAAAAATTAAATTAAAATATTTTGTAATATTAATTTTTATTAATTTTGATCCATTAAATAAAATTATTTTAAATAACAATCAATGATTTTATTTTGAATATTGAAAGGAATGAAATATCATCGTTTTCTATTTGGCTGGATAAATCTCGTCGAATTCTTGAAGACAAGGAACGTTCACTGAGCGACCTCAATAAACTGACCAGTAGTACGGATGCAACACGAGACTTTATTAGTGATGTTATTGCTCATCAAGCCGATTTGCGATTTATTACCATGGCAGCTCAAAAATTCGTTGATGAAAGTAAAGAATACCTGGTTGTTCTTAACGATTTCAGGACAAGTTTGCCACAACGTTTATCACATAAAGAACCGATTTCTAGCCAAGACTCGCCAGTGCGTAGCGAGGTGTCAATCGTTACTACTCAATACAAAGATCTACTTTCACGTGCCAACACTCTTTCAGAACGTCTTTCTGGAGTTGGTGGCAGACAACGAGATTATCGTGATGCTCTTGATAAGGCTAATGCTTGGCTTAAAGAACTCGAACCACGAGTACATAGGATAATTTCTGAACCGATTGCACCTGAACCTAAGCAGGTTGAAGATCAATTAAGCAAAACAAAAGCTCTATATAATGAGTTTCTGGCTAACGAACGGCTAGTTGATAATGCTAATGCTAGTCTTCAAGCACTTCTTAGAGCGCTTGAAGGCCAGCTTACACCTAACGAGATAAACCTGTTGGAGCAACCTGTGCGTACTCTTGATGACAAGTATAGACAACTTAGCAACGCTCTAGCCGAAAAATGTCAAGAACTAGATTCTGCTTTAGTACAATGCCAAGGTGTACAGGATGCTTTGGATAATTTGGTTACCTGGCTTAATAATGCTGAGACTCAGTTCAAGTACGTATTTATTTCAAATTTTAATTTTCATATTTTAGTTATTATTTTATAAATTGCAGAAACCTTCATCGACCAGCCAGTCTTCAAAAAGAGCGCTTAGAAGAGCAACAACGAGAGCAACGTTTATTGCAAGCTGATTTGGATAGTCATCGTGCAAGTGTTGAAACAGTCAGCAATATTGCCCAAGAACTTCTCCTCAATTCCAGTAATGTTAGAGTAGCTAAACGCATTGAAGGTAAACTTAAAGATGTTCAAAGCAGATTTGAAAAGCTTATGGATAAATCGCTTCGCCGAGGTGAATTCCTTGAAGAAGTATCTCAAGCCTTACATGAATTCCTTACTGAAAGTGCGAAATTTGATACCTGGTATGCTCACATGATCGAACTTATTGAATCGAGAGATCTTAGCAAACTTGATTTATCTGAATATGAAGCGAAGATGGCACAGTTATCAGACAAACGTGAAGATCAACGTGGTAATTATGAAGATCTTATTCGTAATGGAAAAAACTTGACAGCAAAGAAAGACGTCACAGACGGAGCATCTATTAGAGATAAAATCAAAGCTATTGAATCGCAATGGAAAGAATTAAGTAATTTACTTGACGAAAAACAACGAATAAGTAAATCTCGCGCTGAACGATTTGCAGCTTATGAAAAACTTCGTGATCAAGTACTTGATTGGTTGAATCGTACTGAAAATCGAGTGCAACGGTTGCAAACTGTAGCTGTTGATCTTGATAAGATTAAACAACAAACTGAAGAATTAAAACCTATTCATAAAGAGTATCGTGATTATGGTAACACTGTTGATAAAGTCAATGATCTTGGTATTGCATATGATAATTTGATTAGAGAACGGAGCGATAGTCCAACAAGGCGTCGTGGAAGCAACAGTCCTACCAAACGTCCATGTATGTTTCTTTTTTTTACATTTAGATTATCATTGACATTTTCAGAACTTTTTATACCACATCATTTTTTGCATCTCATTTAATAACACTATTTTTAACACTAAATATCAAGAGACACAATAAATTAATAAAATTTATTTTGCAATTCTTAATTTTTTTTTAATTGTTACTATGAAAAGTGTTTACAACAAAATAACATATTTTCATTTAATCAGTTCAATGATTAATTTTTCTTTTAATTTGTAATTTTGTAGTAAAATTAAAATTTTATAATTCATACATCGTATTTAATTTTCGCATAAAAAATTAATTATTTAAAAAGCTTCATACCGTCAAAAAGCTAAACATTGTGTAAATTTCTTTGATATCATTAACTGAGGGAATGGCTGTTCGGAATAAGGGGTTAAGTCGAAAAAGTCAGTTTTGAGATAATCAAAAAAAGCTCAATAACTTCATACTGAAATGAACAATTTTGGTAAAACTTTATGAAGTTTAAAAAATAAAATAAATAAAGCAAATTTAACAATAATTGCACTTAATTTAACGTATAATAAAATAGTTTTTGATTATTAAAAAAATAGAGTTAACCCCTTATTCCGAATATCGTTTGAATTTTTTTAAAAATACACAAGAAATATCGTGAAAACATACAAATATAACTTCATTATAATTATTAAACATCGTATAAAATAAGAAAACCCTATTTCAACCACAACGTATCTATATTACAATATCTGTAAAAAAAATTTGTTTTCAATAAAAGATGAGTTACGGTCTGTAGATTCTATTTCCTTGATTTTTGGAAAAAGGGGTTAAGTCGACTTAACACCTTATTCCACGCAGCCCCTCAACTTGTATAAAAATTAAAATTTTTCAATAATTTTTATACAAGTTTTTATTTTAGATATATACACCCTCTGAGTTGAAATGATTGAATACATACATGCACTAGCGAAATCAAAATGCTTTTATCTTAGTAACACACTTTCAGCACGCAGCATCATCAGTGACTTTATTTATTATTTTTTTTGTAGTACGCCGTATGTCACAAGATGGTCGTTCACCTTCCCCTACTAAATCTTATGGAGTTCAAAGTCCGGTCTCTCCAGGTGGTAGCAGTGGCTTCAGCAGCCGACGTTCTAGTCAAGATGGTTTTCATTTAGAAGAATTATCTCCAGTTCAACAACAACTGTCCGAAATTAACAATCGTTATTGTCTCTTGGGTGTGCGTTTAACAGATCGTCAGAGCGAGCTTGATAACATTAGAGAAGAATTGAGAAAGTATCTTGATAACTTGAAAACTTTGTCTCAATTCCTTGATAAGGTGATTATTCAATTATTAAAAATAGATTTTTTAAAAATAAAATACGAATCTATTAATTTATGTTTCAATTAATTTTTATAGATTCAACGACAATTGCCAAAAGATTTTATATCTTCAACTAAGGAAGAAGCTGACAAGACAGCCAAACAGATTAAGCTTATCATCGAAGAGATGTACGAAAAACAATCGTTACTCGATAGCACAAAAACACAAGTACGTGATCTTGTTAGACGCAAGACTGGTGCCCCTGGTGTTGATGTTTTAAATAATGAACTTGAAGAGGTTGTATTTCGTTGGAAATCTATTTCAGAAAAATGTAAACATAGAATTAAATTTCTTGAAGATATTAAGGAACTGTATGATACTTATGACGGTCTTCATTCTTGGCTTGGAGCTAAAGAGAAAATGTTGGGAGCTTTGGGACCAATCTCTTCTGATCCCCGAATGGTAGCTAGTCAAGTCCAACAAGTACAAGTTCTTAGAGAAGAATTCAGAACACAACAGCCCCAGCTTGATCATCTTTTACAAGTTGGTGACAGCGTATTAGCTAGGGTGCCAACGGACTCACAGGACAGTCAAAAAATCAGACAAAATGTAAAAAATATTCAGAAAAGATGGTACGAACAATTAAGTCGCTTGGAAGAACGTGCTCAAAGCCTCGGTGATGCTGTTGATACCAGCCGTGAATTTGATGCTAGTCTTAATCGTTTGCGTGATGCCTTACAAGCAATTTCTGATAACTTAGATGATCTTCCTCTAGACAAGGATCCAGAGGAACAATTGCGTAAGATTGAAAATCTTGAAAGGCAACTAGAAGGTCAACGACCGCTTCTCGCTGATGCCGAAGCCTCCGGTGCTCAATTGTGTGAAGTTCTGAGCGATCCTGCTTCTAAATCAGATATTCAAGGAAAACTTGCATCGGTTGGAAAACTTTATAATAATTTGCAGAAGAAACTTGATCACCGAAAGGCTGAGATTGAAGGAAATCTTAGAGATGGAAGACAATTTGAGGCATCCTGCAGTAAGACCCTTGGCTGGTTAGCTGATGAGCTTAGCAATATGTCAGAGAAATTGTTGGTATCGGCTGATCGCGAAATTCTCCAACAACAACTTGATCATCATGAGGTATTGTATTAATTTAATAATTTTAATATTATGATAAATGGAATGTAGAGTTTTTGGTTCATTATTGAAAAAACCTGTGTATGTCAAATTCTAGCAAAAATTTCGATTCTTGAAAAATCGTTCGTAAAATCAAAAATTGGAGGCACATCTTTTAATGTTGGTTTTTTAAATTTTTTGCACTTCTAATAAGAAAGAATTACTAATGTCCCCCTTCTACATGACCGCTGACTTTGATTTGCGGTCAATTTTTTGAAATTTGAAATATGAAATATTAAGCACATGAACATTATATAATATATGATTACTATAAAATATAGATTTAATAAAAAAAAGTGTACCGTGTTTATTAATATAAAAGTAATTCATCCCATTGTAGTTGATGGAAAATTATAAATCTTTTGTATTCGAAAACTCAATTTGATTAATATAATAGTTGCACCTTTTAAATATTATTAATTTCAAACAAAAAACAACAAATTTTTCAGACATAATTATTTGTTTTCTTATTTAAATTTTAATATTTAATCGTGGTAAGGAATGCTTGATTGTCACAAAGAAATAGTATATTATGCACCTGGAAAGAGAAGTGGACTATTGTTGTCTTCCTTTGCTTGAGACGCAATCCATACCCGAGCATTTGATAGTCCACTTCTCTCCCGAGGTGAATATACGATTTCTTCATACCCCGGGTGAAAAGTACGTCCAACTTACCCACCGTAATATTTGACTTTTTATGAAAAATCGTTAAAATAAAAATATCCCGATGAATTGCATGCTTTTTTCGACCGGATATGCTCTATCCTTCTCTGCCCTTCTCCCACTAATGATCAATCGTTAAAATAAACCATTAATATTTCACTCATTTCATAACTCACTTCAATTTATAATCCACTAAAATAAAACAAGCTACATTTTAAAAATAAACTAATAAAAATTATTATAAGAAAGAAAAAAAATACTCAATGTTTGTTATGACCGTCAAATAAAGAAGGATAGACATGATTCCCTCTATTTTCAACTGCCTTTATAATACACATACGAGGAAGATAGGGAGAGGGTGAGAGTCAATGCTTATAGCCAGCGGACAGGAAAGGATAGACGTAACCCCTTCTATTCTCAGCGGTTGTAAAATTGTCTTAAAACAGCCTACTGCGCAGACTCACGAGGCATATTTATCCGTCGATAATGCTTTATTTCTTACGCGTGCGTTTCGCAAATAACAACGTACTATCAACGAAGATAGACGCTTATAGAAGCGTACTTCTGGGTTAACTTTGGGGGCCCAGCTTTTGGAGGACATTTAACATTACGTGTATATATATATGAAAACATCGGTATATATAGATATAGAAATACATGGCATTGTAGCACCACCACGCGGCTGGAGGACATAAGCTTTAGATTTTGAGCCCCTGTCCGCCCATTTAAAGTACGCTTCTATAAGCGTCTATCTTCGTTGGTACTATTCACCAGGGGATGTGAAAAAAAGTAATTTTTTTTTTTAATTAGAAACTATTTTTTTGCTATCCTATCATGCCAATGAAATTTTTTAATTTTTCGGCTAAAACCTTTTGGAAGGGGTAAATCATTTTTTCATTTGTAACACATGCACTTTACTTTTGATATATATATATATATACAAATGGGAAAATGATTTACCCCTTCCAATTAAAAAATTTATATCTTCAGATTTTAATCTTTAACGAAAATTGCGTTTCCTCAGTGTAAATATCATATTTATTTAAAGTTTCAGCATTTTTTTTTAAACTTTAAATCGTCATAACTTTGGTTCTAATTGATCAAAATATTCGATCCGGGGTTTATTTTAAAGATTATTGTTGATATTTTTGATATATTAATAAATAAAAGCATAAAAATAGTTGTAAGAACACGTAAAGTTGGAAAAATAGTACGATGCACCATGGTATCAATGTTTTAAAATCGAAAATATAAAAAAAACGTTTAAAAATCTGTTAAAAAAAAATAAGGCAAAATCGCATATTCTCACCTACCCTTAAAGTTGGTATTTTTTATGTTTAAAATCATATAAAAATTTCAAAAAAAAAAAATATAGTTTTTGAGAAAATCGTGTTTGAAAAAAATCGCTTTTTTCGGTTTTTCGTAAATAACTCAGTGAGATCAAATTGTATTACAAAAATCGAGATTGTATTTAAAACTAGACAGAATTCCGCACACTTTCGTTAAAAGAACGCCCAAAAAGATTAAAAATTGACGGAGCTATAGTCATTTGAAAGTAGAGGTTCATTTTCAATTTTTGAATTTTCGTCTTTACATCCAACACTAAAATTGATGTAGTAAAAAAAAAATTTTTTTTGATCGTTCTACGAGGTAAATTTTATCTTCATATACATAATAAAAGGTATTTTTATAGAACTTTACTTAGAAGAAAAAAAAAATTCAATCAGTGACGGCCTGCATGAATCTGAATGGAATCAGCCATATATATACTATTTCGAATAAATCGTGTATTATTACTAATTTATAGTGTAAAATTAATGTTTCAAGCAAACTTAGTTTTTGATGATTCAAATTTTAAATTGAACGAAAATCTATGTAAGCAGTCATTTATGAGATCGGCATTAATTTTTTCTTCTTATATGAGCGCAAGAAGTCTAAAAAACCAACTGTAGAAATGCTTCAAATTTTCAAGTATGCGAAAAAATTTTTCAAAAATCGAGTTTTTTGATAGAAATTGATATATACATTACGAATGAGAAAATGGCCACCCAATAACACGTGCCGTCATTACCTTCGGGTCGAGTATCAGTTTGTACGTGCAATCAAATCATCAATATTTTTACGTCCAAATTTAAAATTAAATGTAACATATTTTTTATAATGATTATTTTTGAATTAAACTATGTTTTCAGTTCATATGTAGCTTATTTTTTATTAAATTCTATAGATTAAATTTGTTTTTGAAACTATAATACATCAATATAAGTGCGTTTTGCAAACATGTTAATAAATAGAAGTATTTCAAAATAATAGGGTAAATGTGGGTATTGCTGTCGCTGTTGCAACTACTGTTAATTTTCATTTAACATATTCTTTTTAATACGTTTTAATGCCCCATTCCAGAAAAATGAATCACGAAATAATTTTATTATTTAATATTAATAAAAAACTATGTTACATCAAAAAATAATTCCATTTTAATACTTTTTTCAATTTCAGCAAAAATTCTGATAATTTACTATTTTGTCATTTTGACGTTTCGTAAAAAACATTGATATTAATTTATTTGTTATATATTTTATAGTTAAAATTATCAATTACAACAAAAGGCAATTCAAAAATGAAAAAAAAGCTTTTAAATGTCATTTTTATTCTATTTAAATAATAGATTAACAAATTAGTAATGTGTGCACGTTTTTCTTAGTTCGCGCCCATAACTGTCGAGTCAAGACGAGATTTTCTAACCTATATTTAACAAAGTAACGTAAACGCAGCAATCGTTACAAGTGATAAAAAGATTTATTATTTATCCTATTTATTTAACATGACAAAATGGTCAAAGCAGTAAAAATGTTAAAAATAAAGTGAAAAAAGCTATGAAAGGAGAGTATTATATAGTACTAAGAAATTTTGTTAACTAAAAAGTTACTCTTGTTCAGCTTTGCATACTAATAAAGAATTATTAGAATCTATTACTCTATTTTATATTTCAATTTTACGTTAAAAACAAAAATATTTATTTTAAATGATTACAATTTACATTACGTAAGCACAATAACAGGTGCGCGGTAATTAAAATTTGAACAGTAAATGGCGTGTAGTATATTTATTTAAATAATCATAGGTATATTACAGCTCTATGTGAACTTTTGTCAATATTTATATAGAGCAGCTTTTATTAAAAAAAAAAAACAGCAAATTCATTTTAAAAATTGCCATATTTAATGCTTTGAAATTTATCTTCGATAAAAACGACAGTAATACCTCCTTTTACTCTATGTATATTTATGAGTATAATCATGTACAGTACACGATCGGTTTAGATACGTTCCTTTCCTCCTTCAATGTGTACGAGCGTCACTCCCACTCCTAAGACTTGAACTTAGATTGAGTATTTCATAAAACATCTTCGATTTAGGATCGGTTTAATCACGAAGATTTTAAGTAATAAATGGTTGAAAAGTGCTTGAATTAACTGAAAAACGATATTCTTTTTAATTAAATAATAATTAAAAAAAAATATAAATAAGTTTAAAATTAATTTTTTATTATTTATTATATGAAACATAAAATTTGAAATATAATAATAACAAACATATTATATTTAAAAAATGTATCAATCCGTACCTTCTTATGTCAAATTAAATGTAAGTATGAGGAAAAACAAAGATTAAACATTGATTTGCAGCATGAATTCGGTGTAGACCTAAATCGAATGTGAATAACTAAATTCGGGAGAGACGAGAATGGGAGCAGCTTTTTAACGACTATTTTTTATAAATTCATTTCCTTATAGTCCCATAGAAGGACTTAGATCGATTGTGGAGTGTATACACTATCGCTCAAAAGTTAAGCTTACCTTAAAGAAAATATTGAAATTTGAAATTTTTGTATCTCAGATTCTATCCGTCATAAAAGATTTTTATTTTATATTTCTCAGTTAAAAGCTCTTGTGGTGCCCTTTTAAAGTGTCACGAACAATTTTTTTTTTCTCTTTGTTCATAGAATTATAATGATATAATTTGATTCTCTATTCAAATAAGCACATTTTTTTATTATTTTTTTGTGGAATGCATACTGTTGTGTAAACAGTCAAAGAAGTTATAAGAGATTATATACATCGCAAAAAAAATTGTTAATAACATTTTTGAAGGGTATCACCAGAACTTTCAAATGTGAAGCTTAAAAGTCTTAATTTTAAAGCAAACAAATAATATCGGTATTATGAAAATCAATGTTATAATTGAGAACGATTTTTCTTACGTAGCCAGTTTACAGAAACGTTATGGGTAAAGAGCATGAAGTCATTATGTTGTTAAATAAAGGCAGAGACATTCTTGCAAGATCTCAGAAAATTGAAAATCGAAGTCTTCAGCGTGATTTGGATAAGATGCAATCGCAGTGGGATCGTTTGAAGAAAGATACTCTTGATAGACACACTAAATTACAGACCTGTGCCGAGCACTGCAAAAAATATTATAGAGCTCAAAATATGTTTCTACCATGGTTGAGACAAGCTGAAGATAAACTTGAAAGTTTAAAACCAGCTTCATTTAAACGTAAAGATATCGAGAAACAACTTAAAGAACTCTCATCTTTCAGAAACGAAGTCTGGAAGAAGTCTGGTGAATTCGAAAATAATAATTCTCTTGGCGAAACTTTCGTAGGCGCTTGCGATATCGATAAAGATGTTGTAAAGAATGAACTAAGCGTTATGAAAACACGATGGGATAAACTCAATAATGGTGAGCTTCAAAATCAAACTTAATTATGAATCGATAATATTTTTAATCGTTGATAAAGTTGTAAAATGATGTTAAATTTATAATAAAAACTTATTTTGTTTTTTTAGATCTCTTAGAACGAACGCAATCACTAGAAGATACTGCCAGACATCTTGCTGATTTCAATGAAAATCTTCGCGATTTAGAGCATGGCCTTCAGAGATGTGAAGACAAACTTGCATCGCATGATGCTCTCGGAGGGGCTGCAAAAGACCCGAAACTTCTTGATCGTATTAAGGTAAGAGTATTCATATTTCTTAACATACATCAAGAGTGCTTTTTGCTTTTCATACAATTTAGTTTATTACAGTGGAGAAGTTTATTATAGTTAATTGCACATGAACAAACTTTTTTCATAAATTATAAATGTCTCAAAAGATAACAATTGACAAAAATACGATTTAGTTAGCAATAACATTCTTATCGTCACAAAGAGCACTCTTAAAAGTAATTTTTAGGCACAATTGCTACACGGAAGTATCTTATGTTTTCACCTGAGCAAAAAATATAGCCTTTAACAGGGAGCCGAACTATCTGTCTTTATCTAATAGCGTTTTCCACCATTTACATAAACACCATCCTTTGTATCAAGAAATAAATAGTAGCCCCCGCTAGATACTAGTATAATAAGTTAATTTTGTAATAACGATCAAATTATTTTATTTTGTAGTTTTTGAATAATATGTGACTTACCAAAAAAGATAGGTTATATTCTAGTTTGTTAGTAGGTCTCATATTTTTCAAATACTACGCGATAAAATAATTTGATTGTTATTACAAAATTTACTTATTATACTAATATCTAGCGCGGGCTATTATTTTTTTCTTGATACAACGTATGGTGTTTCGCTAAATGATAAAAAACTCTATTAGGCAAAGACAGATAGTTCGGCCTGCTCTTAATACATCGCGAAATTTGAAATGCCTGAGCAGCGAGCTACACCGGCCTTAAGAGCTGGTACTGCGAATTATTTTATTATATTACCTTTGCGACTCATGATTGTATAATTGTATATTTTACAGAATTTACGTGAAGAAACCGTAGCTTTGAAACGGCCTCTTGCAGCTGTACGGCAACAGGCAACAGATTTGGTACATAAAGCTGGTGAACAAGGAGTTGATGCCACTCATTTACAAGATGAGGTAGACAACATTATTGATCGTATCGAAGACTTACAAGCTAAACTTGATGACAGATGCAACGAATTGCAAAGTGCAGCTACAGCAGTTGCTCAGTTTACAGACATACTCAGAAGTCTTAGTCAAGAATTGTCTAGTTTGGAAAAAGAATTAGATGCAATGACACCAGTCGCTCGTGATATTAGAACTGTACGAGAACAGATAGAAAACACAAGAGCATTAGTCAGTAAAATTAATAATTTGTCCGATGAAATTGGAAAACTGGTACATAGCGGAGAAAATCTTGTTGATTCCGGTTTTGCAGCAGACGCTGTAGCAACCAGAGATCAAATTGAATCACTCAAAAGGCAACTTGGGAAACTTGATGAGCGAGCACGCAACCGCGAGGAAGAGCTGAATGCCATGCTCAATAGGCTACAACAATTCTGGCACACTTATGCTGATGTAGTGGACAATATCAATGAAGTTTACGAACAAATCAAGAAATTTAAGCCCGTTGGTTCAGATGTAGATGCTATTCGTATTCAACAGGATGATTTTAGAGCTTTAAAAACTCATAAAATCGAACCGATTAGTCGATCTGTTGATGAATGTAATTCCCTTGGACAAAGTCTTATTCAAACTGCTGGTCGAGACGTCAGTACTAGTAATATTGAAAAAGACTTAGATAGAATGAATGAAAAGTGGAACGATTTAAAGGAAAGAGTAAGTATCTTGATTTTACTGATAAATACTAATATTAATAATCAATATTTTATTATTTTTAACTGATATTATATTTTTTAGTTAAGTGATCGTGACCGTAAATTAGACGTCGGGCTCCTTCAATCTGGAAAATTCCAAGAAGCACTTGATGGTTTAGAAAAATGGCTTGCAGATACCGAGGAAATGGTAGCTAATCAAAAACTACCGTCATCTGATTATAAAGTAGTGAAAGCTCAGCTCCAAGAACAGAAATTTTTAAGAAAAATGTTGCTCGATCGACAGAATTCAATGTCCTCGCTGTATAAAATGGGCCAAGAAGTTGCTGCAGGTGCTGATTCAAAAGAGCGTAAAGGTATTGAGAAACAGTTGAAGAATCTCATGGGCCGGTTCGATAATTTAACCGAAGGTGCTGCTGAACGTATGAATGCTCTTGAGCGTGCAATGGTTGTAGCCAAAGAATTCCAAGACAAACTTACACCTTTAGCCATTTGGCTCGATAAGACCGAAAAAAAGATTCGAGACATGGAACTCGTACCTACAGATGAAGAAAAGATTCAACAACGTATAGCTGAACATAACCATCTTCATAAAGACATTTTAGCACACAAATCAGGTTTTAGCGAATTGACTGACATCGCTAGCGCGCTTATGGCTCTCGTAGGTGAAGATGAAGCTGCAGCTCTTGCTGATAAGCTTCAAGATGTTGCTGAAAGATATGCAGCTCTCGTTTCACGTTCAGAAACTTTAGGCGCTTTGTTACAAAATTCGAAACAAGGACTTCGCCATCTTGTCCTCACTTATCAAGATTTGCAAGCTTGGATGGAAAGTGTAGAGAACAGAATGTCTAAATATCGAGTTCTTGCTGTTCATACAGAACGACTTCTTCAGCAAATGGAAGATCTTGCTGATCTTTCTGAAGAAGTTTCATCTCGTCAAACTGAACTCGATAGTACCACTGAATCTGGTCTAGAACTCATGAAACATATTTCAAGTGATGAAGCATTACAACTTAAAGACAAACTTGATTCTTTGCAAAGACGTTATAACGACCTGGTAACACGAGGCTCAGATCTACTCAAACATGCTCAAGAAGCTCTACCTCTTGTTCAACAATTCCACGATAATCACAACCGTCTTATGGATTGGATGCAGACTGCTGAAGCTGCTTTGCAATCAGCGGAACCAAGAGAAGAAGAGATTATACGACTTGTAATGGAAATTTCGGAATATCGACCAATTTTGGATAGGATCAACACTGTCGGACCTCAGCTTTGTCAACTATCACCTGGAGAAGGTGCAGCTACTATTGAGGCTCTTGTGACTAGAGATAATCGCCGATTCGATGCAATTGCTGAACAGATTCAACGTAAAGCAGAGCGCATTCATCTTAACAAACAACGTTCACTTGAAGTTATTGGCGATATTGATGATTTACTCGAATGGTTCAGAGAAGCAGACAATCAACTTCGTGAAGCAGAACCACCTAGTAGCGAGCCTGAAATCATAAGAGTACAACTTAAAGAACACAGAGCATTCAATGATGATATCTCTAGCCAAAAAAGTAGGGTAAGGGATGTAATCTCAAACGCAAAGAAAGTCATTCGTGAAAATTCCCAACACGAAGACACTTCAACCATTCGTGATAAAATGGAAGATCTTCGAGAAATTATGGAAATTGTGGCTTCATTATCATCTGATCGTTTAGGTGCCCTTGAGCAAGCATTGCCTTTAGCTGAGCATCTTAGGGATACTCATATTGGTCTCGTAAGCTGGCTTGAAGAAGCTGAACAACAAGTTGCCATGTTACCAATGCCAGCTCTTCGTCCAGACCTTATTGCCGTTCAACAGGATAAGAATGAACTTCTTATACAGAGCATTAATGAGCATAAACCTTTAATTGATAAGCTTAACAAGACTGGAGAAGCTTTGATGCGACTCTGTAATGAAGAAGAGTCTGCCAAAGTCCAAGAAATTCTCGACAATGATAATGCTCGATACGCAGCTTTGCGTGCTGAACTTCGGGCTAGACAGCAAACTCTCGAGCAAGCCCTTCAGGAATCTTCATTGTTCTCTGATAAACTGGAAGGAATGTTACGTGCGCTTACAAACACCGCCGATCAAGTGCATGGTGCTGAGCCTATTAGCGCTCATCCACCAAGATTGCGTGAGCAAATGGAAGAGAATGCCGCGTTGGCTGATGATTTGGCACAACGTTCTGAAGCATTTGCTGCTGTAAAGAAAGCAGCCAGCGATGTTATCAATAAAGCCGTCAATCGTTCAGATCCAGCAGTCAAAGACATTAAACGTAAGCTTGAAAAACTCAATAAGCTCTGGGCTGATGTACAACAATCGACGACAGACAGAGGTCAAAGCCTTGATGATACCTTGGCTATGGCTGAAAAATTCTGGTCCGAACTTAGTGGAGTTATGACTACATTAGCTGAACTGCAAGATGCACTTGCTGGTCAAGCACCACCTGCTGCACAGCCAACAGCTATAGAACAACAACAAGTTGCTTTGCAAGAAATCAGACAAGAAATAGATCAAACTAAACCCGATGTTGAACAAGTTCGACAATCAGGACACGAACTCATGGGCCTGTGTGGAGAACCAGATAAACCAGAAGTACGCAAACATATTGAAGATTTAGATCAAGCATGGGACAATGTCACTGCTTTGTATGCTAGACGAGAGGAAAATCTAATTGATGCTATGGAGAAAGCTATGGAATTCCACGGTACTCTTAGTGATCTTCACCAATTTCTTGAAGAAGCCGAAAATAAATTTAATAGAATGGGACCTCTTAGTAGTGATATCGATGAAGTTAAACAACAAATCAAAGAGTTGGCAAGGTTCAAAGCTGATGTTGATCCTCATATGGTCAAGGTGGAAGCTCTTAATAGGTATGTCATTTTTCATTGCAATTAAATTTAAAATTTATTTTCTTCAAGATTATTAATGTACCTTATTTTCTTATTAATATCCTATAAAAGAATGTCACAACTATATCTTCTCTATAGTTATCAACAATACAGTTTTGTTTAACTATGTAATAAATTAAATTTCAAATGATTTCTTTAAAATTACCAAACGAAAATACAAATTTATGATTTTGACGTATGACATTACAGTAAATTTAAAACAATAATTGTAATAATAAATATTTTATTTATTTTTTTGCTTGACCTGGATTTTCGGCTAAGGAGTCTTGTAAGGCAAGTTATAGACCAGTTAGTTTAAGCATGGCTTCAGCTCAGCTTGTAAAAAATAATATCTTTAATATTTTTCCGTAACTTAACTTTTGTGGAAATGATGTATGTTTATTATATTATAATTTTTGTAAATCTTTCAAAGAAAAAGCAGATAATAACTGGTGGTAAAATTCTGACTTCCAGCAACAAGCCTTATATTTACAATTCAGCTTTGACTTTTATTGTGTATTAAATTAAAATTTAAAAATTAAATATCCTTATTTAGAAGTTAGCAAGCAAAGGAACTTTCAATGTTCCTTATACCGTAGAGCATTTAAATTGCCAATATTATTAAAGGATTACACAGTTAAATCTCTTTCGCTGTAAATAACAAAGTCTTAAGTCAAACAAGGCAAAATTCAAGAAATTGATACGTTATCATTTATAAAAATATTTGCATTTTCATTCATTGTTGATGCATGTATGCATTGTAATGGCAAACGATATTTTTAACATGGCTAAAATGATCTATCTGCACAAATTTTAAGTTTAAGGTCAGGTTCTCATTAATCCGAAAATAGAATGATTTTCTCAAATTTTTTTTCGTATACTGCAGTAAATAAATAACTCAAATTTTTTGACACTTATTGAATACGTTTTAAAATACAGGATAAAATGTTTTCCATAATATATAATATTTTAAAGACACTTTAAACGTGTTATAAAATGACCATCTCGAAAAAGGCAACCAAATTATCTGCACTCTAGGATTTGTAAAAATCATCTAAAATTGAAAAAAAAAAAAAATTTTATATTTTCAAAAAAATATTTTATGACAACCTGCTCTTAAAGTATAAAATAGAATTCATTTTGAATGGAGTTATTAAAATTTGATATTTTTTTTCTATTTTAAAGAATTTTTACAGCTCATGAAAATCCGTTTATTTCACTGTAGTGATATTGCATTTCCACATAACATAAAAATTTACTGATTTCATGCAAAGTGTGAAAAATTTCTGCAAGATTATAACGAAAGGTTGCTGCAACCTTTATTTTTCAATGAAATCATTTTACTAGGACAGTCATATGATAATCACATGATAATCGTAAGAACGAGTGATTTTTCAAAAAATATTATAAGAATACTTATTGTTCCAAATAATGCATAGGATTTGAGAATATTCTACACATTATTTCCAACAAAAGATGTTATTATAACTTTTTGAACTTAAGTTCCAGAATTTGCCGTATAATATTCACATGATTATTGAGTGATTATCAAATGGTAATCATATCATTTTTTGAAGCCAAATTTTGTATAATTATAATGTAATCATTGTATGAGATTTTTCAATAGAAATTAGGACTAAGCAAGTACTCGAATAATCAAGTTTGAGTCAAGTTGAATTTTTTCTTCAAATTCGAGCCAAGTATTCGAGATTGTCAAGTACTCGAAAAAATACGAAGTACTCGAAAAAAATATAAATTACTTGAATAATTCGAGTTACCTGTATGACACGAGTTACTTGGTAGATTCGAGTAACTCGGAAAGTTCGAGTTTAATACTCGACTCGAAGTTAGTTGAAAATTTATTTCGAAATTCCATCTGAACAGACGAATAGACAGAACTCAAAGCAAGTTAATGAAAAAAGAATAAAAAAATAATTTTTCTCATGTAAACAAAAACTAATTACCACAAGGTAATATAATCTAGTTGTTCGAGTCATTCGAATAGATCATAATTTTTCGAGTAACTCGATAAGTTCTAGTAACTTGGAAGATTCAAGTTTATATTCTACTTGACTCGGGCTCGTCTAATCGAGTAATTTATTCGAGTTACTTGTAGAATTGAGTACTTGCACACTTCTAGTAGAAAGAAAAAAGAGAACATTTTTTAAATTTAACTTTACAGCAAAAATGTGCTGTAATCTCGCAGCAATATGTTGTTTTAGAATTTCCGGAAAATTTTAGTATAAATATTTCAATAAAAAGTTTCCCAAAACCTCTTTTTGAAATATTTATACCACGATGTTGTAAGCTTCCCAAAAATGTAAAAGTTTCTAAAATTTAAAATTCCAGCAAAACTTTTCAGTAACTTTCCACAAAAATTTGCAGCAAAGTTTCCTAAAATATTTTGGTGAAATATTTTTGAAAGTTTGCTATAAGGTTTTTTTAAAAAATATTACACTGCAATGTTGCTACAAAAATAATGAAAGATTTCAATGCTATTTTTTTATTGAATATTTTTGCAAGTTTGCAGTGAAACATTTCTATAAACTTGAACTTAAAGTTTGCATCGATTCTTTCATTATAAAACTTTCCATGTTGTGTGGATTGCTTAATAAATAAATTAATCTTTGCAACATAATTTAAATAAATGATTTTCTGACCGCAGGCAAGCTGCTGAATTGACTGAACGTACATCTTCGGAACAAGCTCAGGCAATCAAAGAACCATTAGGAGCTGTAAATCGCAGATGGGATGCTCTTCTGCGCGGTGTGGTTGAAAGACAGAGATTACTCGAAAATGCCTTATTACGTCTTGGCCAATTCCAACATGCTTTAGATGAATTACTTGTTTGGATTGATAAGAGCGATCGAACACTTAACGAATTAAAAGCAGTCGCAGGTGACCCTCAAGTTATCGAAGTTGAACTTGCAAAACTTAAAGTACTTGTAAATGATATTCAAGCTCATCAAACGAGTGTGGATACTCTTAATGATGCTGGTCGTCAATTGATTGAAGATGGCAAGGGTACTACAGAAGCTTCTACTACTGCTGAAAAACTTAGCACTCTCAACCGACGATGGCGTGATTTGCTTCAGCGTGCTGCTGACCGACAAAGAGAACTTGAAGACGCACTTCGCGAAGCGCAATCTTTCACTGCTGAAATTCAAGATCTTCTTTCTTGGCTTGGCGATGTTGATAACGCGATTGTTGCTTCTAAGCCAGTTGGTGGCCTCCCTGAAACCGCATCCGAACAACTTGAACGCTTCATGGAGGTTTACAATGAATTAGAACAGAACCGACCTAAGGTAGAGACAGTTTTACAGCAAGGCAAAGAATATTTAAAACGTGCTGCTGATAGTAGTGCTGGTAGTCTTAATCACAATCTTCGCACACTTAAACAACGTTGGGATAATGTAACATCACGAGCAAGCGATAAGAAAATCAAGCTCGAGATTGCTCTAAAGGAAGCCACTGAATTCCACGATGCTCTTCAAGCTTTTGTCAACTGGCTTACTAATGCTGAAAAAGTTCTTAGCAATTTAAAATCGGTATCACGAATTATGGAAACAATTCTTGGACAAATAGAAGAACACAAGGCCTTCCAAAAGGATGTTGGCATTCATCGAGAAACTATGCTTAATCTTGATAAAAAGGGAACACATCTTAAGTATTTTTCACAGAAGCAAGATGTGATTCTAATCAAGAATTTGCTTATCAGTGTTCAGCACAGGTATATTCTTTACAAAAAATTTTTTTAACTTATTTAAATTTCTAAATTATATTTTATTATTAGGTTATTATTTAATGTAATTTATATGCTTTGTACATAAATTAATATAAATTTATTGGCTTTTTAAATATTTTTATATGTATAATATTTTTTAGATGGGAACGAGTTGTATCTAAATCAGCAGAAAGAACACGAGCTTTGGATCACGGTTACAAAGAAGCGCGCGAATTTCACGATGCTTGGTCAAGTTTGATGAATTGGTTAGATGACGTTGAAAAGAAATTGGATGATGTGGCAACAGATGGATTAGGTGGTAATGATCCCGACAAGATCAAGTTCCGACTACAAAGACATCGTGAAATCCAGAAAGATCTGAGCCATAAACAGACAAGTTACGATTCTACAATGAAAAATGGTAAAACTTTAAAAGATAAAGCACCTAAGTCTGATGAACCAGTGCTTCGAGAACTGCTTAACGAACTTAAAAATAAATGGACAAGAGTATGTAATAAAAGTGTTGACAGACAAAGAAAACTTGAGGAAGCTCTACTTTTTTCTGGTCAATTTAAGGAGGCTGTTCAAGCACTACTTGATTGGTTACGTAAAACCGAAAAGCAGTTATCTAATACTGGACCATTACACGGTGATTTAGATACTGTAAGTAATCTTGTAGAGCAGCACAGAAGCTTTGAGAACGACTTGGAATCTCGTGCTTTGCAAATGGATTCAGTTAGCAAGACTGGCAGAGATCTTGAATCTAAGGCCTCAACTGAAGATGCTTCTAGCATTAGGCAACAATTGAGTGAATTGCACACGCTTTGGACTACGGTCACTCAACTTTCCGATGATAAATCTGCACGACTTGAGGAAGCACTTCGAGATGCTGAACGACTCCATAAAGCAGTTCACATTTTGCTTGAATGGCTGAGTGATGCGGAAATGAAGTTACGTTTCGCTGGACAACTACCCGAGGATGAGCAAGAGAGTAGAAATCAATTATTAGAGCATGAAAGGTTCTTGAGAGAACTTTCAGCTAAAGAGGTTGAGAAAGATAATACACTCGAGTTGGCTCGTGCCATTTTAAGTAAAGCGCATCCCGATGGAGCTGCTGTTATCAAACATTGGATTACTATCATTCAATCTAGATGGGATGAAGTTGCTACCTGGGCACATCAACGAAATCAAAGGCTTGAAAATCATATGCAGGGTCTTCAGGTATATTTGATTTATTTTTTTCTTATATTAATGAATTGAAATTTTTCTTGCAATAATAAATTTGTATTACAATTCTATTCTCTAGGATCTCGATAATCTCCTTGAAGAATTACTTGCATGGCTTGAAGGATTAGAAAATACCTTGATTACTTTAGAAGCTGAACCTTTGCCTGACGATCGTGAAACTCTCAAGACATTAATTTCTGATCATCGTGAGTTTATGGAAAATACGGCTAGACGTCAAAGTGAAGTAGATCGGCTTTGTAAGACAAGACAGGTTAAACCTATAAAGGATGGTCGCAAAGGACTTCTAAAGGGCAAACCATCTACACCTATGTATGTTTGCATGTTTTATGATTATTGCTTTTTTAATATAACTTTCATTTTATTTTACTGCATTTGAATTCATATTCATCTAGTTTTATTTTTATTATTATTTTATATTTCTTTTTTTATATATGAAACCATATTATTAAAAATTTTTATTACACAGTGTCAAAAAGTAATAAATTTTATGTTTTGTATCATATATTGTGTTATGCTTTCTGCTAACTTGTGTAGATCATGTACTATTTATGTATGTATGACTTTGCATGGTCTGTTATTTTTATTTTACTACAGAAAAGAATTGTATCAAGAGGATGATCATCAAAGGCTTCGGAAACAGAGGTATACAACTCACAGCATCTCATTGTTAGAAATATTTTTAAAGTTTATTACACTTTTAAATTGTTAAAATTTTTTTTCAAATTATAATTTATGGTTTTTTAATACAAACTCTTAATTCATCAATATTTGTATCAATGCTACTATAATTCTGTCATTCTATAGTTTCAAAGGCAGTCGTGACTTGTCCCAACAATCAGGAATTGGAAGGTATAGTTAATGTTTGATTGTTTTTTGTTTTCACTATACTGCTACTTATACACTTATAATTCTAATATGCACAAAAAATAAATGATGCACCCAAAAAATGTAAAATCTTATATACAAAATTCCTGCACATTTTGATAAATTATCATTAAGTAATTTTATCACAAAGCTTAAAAATTTTGCTTATTTCATGTGTTTATGTTGTGAAAAAGTTTCAATATTAACATTTAAATCATTATCACTTTCTTTTTGCTTATTTTCTTAGGCGTAAACGTTACGTTGGTTTGTTTAAGAAAAAAAATCCAATAATCGGTTGTATTTAATTTTTACAAGACTGATTAATAAAGAAAACAAACAATATAAAGATAATAACTAAAAAGGTGTTGTAAGGTTATAATGCTCTGCATTTCATTGAGAATTGAGTAGAGTGTTTTTGAGTGATTTGACGCATGTTCTTGTTTAGCCGAAGCAGTCCTGGCAGAGAAAAAACACCAGATCCTTCGCTGCCCCATATTGGTCCTCGCTTCCCACCTAAAGGAAGGTTTGTGTTAATTAAGTAATGCATTATTTGATTCTATCAATATTTTATTTTAAATCATAAGTTTTTTTATTAAACATTTTGGATCAAGAAAGAATGTTATTTTTTTAATTATTATCTTAGTTTATTTGTTATTCTAAATATTATCTTCTGAATTCTTTCATATTAAAAAATATTTAAATTTGATATAGAACAAATTTTATACTTTTCTAGTGTTTTGATACATTGCCATAATTAATACTGATATCAAGATAAGCGCAGCATTAAAAAATGATAAACACATGTTATGAATTATGAATGACATAATTATCATCTGTAATCTCGTTCATTAACTTCTTAAACTATGAAAAAGAAAGTAATATTTTTATTCAATTAATAGCAAAGGAGCTGAACCCGAATTCCGAAATCCACGTGTTAAACTGTTATGGGATACATGGAGAAATGTTTGGATGTTGGCTTGGGAACGTCAACGACGACTCCAGGATAAATTGAATTACATCGAAGAATTAGAGCGAGTTGCGAATTTCAGCTGGGAAGATTGGCGCAAGAGATTCTTGAAATTTATGAATCACAAGAAATCAAGATTGACAGATCTGTTTAGGAAAATGGACAAAAACAATGATGGCCTTATTCCAAGGGATGACTTTATTCAAGGAATCTTGAATACTAGTAAGTTTATGTATAATATAATGATTAAAATAATAAAACAGAATTAATATAAATGAGTGTAATAACTAACCTTTATTTATAATTAATAGAATTCGATACCTCACGACTTGAAATGGGTGCTGTGGCTGATCTGTTTGATCGCCATGGAGAAGGATTGATTGACTGGAAGGAGTTCATAGCTGCCCTCAGGCCTGATTGGGAAGAAAGGCGTACATACAATGACACTGACAAAATTCACGATGAAGTTAAACGTTTGGTTATGTTGTGTACATGCAGACAGAAGTTCAGAGTATTCCAAGTTGGCGAAGGCAAATATAGGGTATAGATTTTTAACAATTTATCACTTCTGTTACTAGTTCTTGCATGTTTATTAGAAATTTATCGATTAATATACGTTATATTATTATTTTTGCTGTTTTATTTAAGTTTGGTGACAGTCAAAAACTACGTCTGGTCAGGATTCTCCGTTCCACTGTTATGGTTCGAGTTGGAGGTGGTTGGGTGGCTCTTGATGAGTTCCTTGTAAAAAATGATCCATGTCGCGGTAAGTTTACGTTTCTATTATTCTTGTTTTTAATATTTAATTCAGGTACACAATTGTGTAAAATGCATAGTATTACATATAACATAAAAATTTTCACTAGGCATTTAATATTTCAAAATATATAAGAATAATAACTATGAAAAAAGTACTTACTATGAGGCAGCTAAAGATAGATTTCAATTCTTTTCAATGTAATTTATCATTTGATAACGTTAAGTTTAAAATATCATTTCATACCTATAAGCTTAAAAATAATTGAGCAGTTCATTGTTTCATATAATTCAACGCTATTATTTTTTCATTTATTTGAAATTGAATTTTTTTTTTTAATTTAATATTTAACTCAAATTTATAATTGAAAATACAATTTTCAAACTTTTTAAAAATTAAACTCATAGTATGTAAACAATTTATTTTTTAATGCAGTTTTAAATGAAACAGTATTAAAAATATATTGTGAATAACGTATTTATAACTAATTATTGCATTAAATCTCTAACGAAAAGCTTAAGTGAATTAATAATATTAATATTATTAATAATTATAACTGAATTTGTTTGCGTATTTGATCTCAACTCCTGAGGTAACAAAAATAATGTAATTAACCATTGAATTGATTGTTTCTTCGTACAATGAATTGTACGAAAATCAATAAGGATGTTTGTTTGCTATTTCGCTTTTGCTTAGCTCGTAGTTAATATGTAGTTAAAATATTTAGCTAATTTTGATTTTTGTGTAGTCATCATTAAAAAAAATTTTAAAAAAACCATATTAAAGAAAAAGGCTATTATTAATTTTTATGTTAAGTCAATTTCGTAAATTTGTTTTCTCAAATTTTTCCTGTCATTTCTATATAATGGTTTTATTTTTACTTTTGTATCATTTATCAATCTAATACTAACAACGATTTTCTTGCTTTTTTCTTTTTCCTTATCCTTACAATATCTATCTTGCCTTTTAATAACTTTATTATGTGTTTTTACACTTAAAACATTTATCAAATAACCATATCTCCTGCCTTTCCTAATTCATTTGTCATCAGTTTTTTTAATGCCGATACCGGACCCTAATAAACCAGAGCAACATGAGGGTTGGTGTCCACTCGGTGAGAGTCCTATGCACAATCATTGAATCAACTTGTTGTTCCCAATATGTACCAATAATTCTTTCATTCAGCCGTCCTAATAACGCTATTAAATAATTACTTTACTTGAAATTTTAAATTTGAAACTGTTCAAAGAGAAAGGGCAATTAATAGATTCTGTCATACCTGTTAAAAACTTCAACATAAATTATAAAAAAATTTACGATTTCTCGTGAAATTTTTTGTAATTTCTAATAAATGTCAAGAGCAAGAAATCATTTTTATAAGAACAATATGATCAAGTTATAAAATGGTTACTTTACCAAAAATTCATCTCCGCGTTTCTTTCAAGTATAGATTAAAACAGTTGGTACATGTTAAGAGAGTACGGGCGAATTTATAAACTAATTTAAAGAAAAAATTTCTATTTCACATTGATAAAAAAGATTATATGTCCATAATTTAATGAAAAAAGTTTATGAAATTGAAATAAAATATTTGGCTATCAATTGAAACTAAAATAGTAATTATTATTTCTTTTCAAAGATTTTGCCATGTAGTTGAATTAAAATATATAAAAAATAATACTAAATAATTTTATTAAAAATTAAAACAAAAAATGTTTCCAAAGTTTAAATGATCTCCATTTTCACAATAATAATTCGCTCGTACCCTTTCAAAATAAAATAAAATTTTGCATTAATGTAGCATGAATGTTAATGTGCACTAATCTATTTATTCACTTTATTGTTTTTTATTTTTTTGTTATACTCATTATTTTCACATCACAACAGATATTTTATTTTGTTTTTTGTTTTAGTTAATTAAATCTACTTGTGATTAAATGATAAAATTATTAATACCTATTGGTTTTCATTAATATTCATCACAACTAAAATTAACTAATTAAAAATTAATATTTATTTGACTATTTAATAATTAATTAAAAATTGTTTCAAATATCCGTTTAGCTATAGTTAATATGCTGATGCCACGCGATTCAATTCATGAAGCACTTTTCATTATTTATTGTTTAATTTAATTGCAATTTTCATCACTAATACATTATATTTACTATTCATTGTTCTATCATTTATTAAGAATGAATTAATAAATTTGAATTTAAATTTGCTGCCTTTATTCGAATATTTGAATTTATCAACGAATGTAATTTTAATAATGATACGTCTAGAATACAAATTGTGTGAATCTAAATAGATTTATAAAAAAGTAAGGTTTTGTCTTATTTTTACTTAAAATATAAAAATATTATGATTTTCTAATCATTAACAGTTTAACTTATAAAATTTTAAAACGATTTTCATTAACAGTGTTATTTGAATTTTTTTTATTATTAATAACAATCGCAGTAGTTACCGAGATAAAAAAATGATTATTAACATAAAATTATAATTATTTCCAAATATTATTTGAATTGGATAATATCAATAAAATATTAATTTTTATACATATTAACTTTACACACATTAATTAGGAAAATAAGCCTAAATAAATATTATTCAGCCCCGCGCCATCTAAGAAATTTATTTAGTGAAAGTGTACAAACAAATTTTGGATTTATATTAATGTTTTTTTATCTTTGATAAATGTATATTCTTACTCTGCTTTGAGAACATGCGAGCAAAAAAATGTTTGTTTAAACTTATTCATTACTTAAATTTTTTAATAAAATTTATGAAAAAAATAAACCTATCAATGATTTTGCTAACACAAATTGAATAATAGTATTGCGATAAAATTATAGTAATTAACATATAAAAATATCAACAAAATAATCGTTATGTTAACGAATCGGATATTGAAATCAACTATGTTGTACTTGGCGAAAAAGATATTTTTCCAAATGTTAACCTCAAATGGCAACATTGCATATTTTACCACAGACATAAGACAATTCCAAATTATGGAACAAATTTCGCATCATCGTTACTTATTACTTGATGACATGATTGTAATAAATAAACAATATTTCTTTCTTTTTTCACGATCTGAATTATGATTTTATGAAATAAAATTTTTATTTCTCAGTTTAATAATCATATAATATCTAATATTGTTAATAGAGAGCGCGGTGGCGTAATGGATAGAGCCTTGCCTTCAACGCGGAGGGCATGGGTTCGAATCCTGACCAAGTATCTCTAACTTTTTTTCAAAAGAAAATTAGTGTACGTGCCATTTATATCGCGACTCTTAAAAAATCCGACCTCATTGGGTATCGATTGATTGTTGGTCACATAAGTGGCTGACCATCCATCGGTAGTCAAAGTTTTCGATATGGTGGGTTTGATAGTCTAGCCTGATGTAATGTGTTAAACGGGAACTGGGTTGGGCTCCCTCGGCATCACCATATGAAAAAGGTTAATCATATAGAGGACAAATATCTTTTATATAGTAATCTTTTTAAAAAAAAAAAAAATATTGTTAATTTAAATTATCTTTGTAATAAAATTTTAGTTGTTATCATTTGAATTTTGCATAAATAATCTATATGAAAAAACAAAATAATCACGATGCGAAACTCAATGCATGTTTCGAAGTTCTCTTACGTCTGTGGTAAAATATGCTGCGCTGCCATTTGAGGTACACATTCGGAAAAATATCCTTTCCGCCAAGTGTACATACTTAAAAAAAAAAGAAGAGATTAATTTATTATATTTATCTCGAATTATGTTTGTAGAATGTGTAAAAAGTTTTTTAAGTAATGAGAATAAATCACTTAGTGAAATTATTGCGAAACTAAGTATTTTAATATTTTCAATTTTTAACAAATTGAAACCAACTGTTTGGATGATCGAACAGAGACTTAATTATTTAAATTTATAATCCTAATGTTTTGATCTTTTTTATTCATCTAAATTCTTCTTCAAGGAATCGAAAATTGTATAATACACCAAAGCCAACACCGGATGTGGCAAATAAGATAACAAAAAAATAAATCAAAACTGCTTGAATACTGATACAGTATTTCAGATATTACCGCCAGTCGTTCACAATCATTAATATTAGTTTATATTTTAGAGTACCGGTAGTTGCATTCTGAAAAATAGTATGAGAAAATGAAATGGATAAAATCTTAAGGACTTTTTTTCATAGATTTTTCTCGTTACACGTCCCTTGTACCTTAATAAAAATTTTATTGTCCGACATCTACTGAATTTATGATCTATACACGGAGAAAAAATATTTGTAAAAATTAAAAAAATATTTGTAAAAATTACCATACTTTATCGTAACACAACCACAGACTGTCATTTAGTGAAAAAATTACCATCCTTTATAACAAAATTTACTAGAAATATTGTAAAAATTCCTATACAACTTATGAATTTTTACAATATTTCTAGTAAATTTTATTATAAAGGATGGTAATTTTTTCACTAAATGACAGTCTGTGGTAGCGTTACGAAAAAGTATGGTAATTTTTATCCTACTTTTTTCTCAGTGTAGCAGAAGAATAAGAAAGTCAGTAGGCATCGGACAACAACATTTTTAAATGAGGTACAAGAAACGTATGAGGAGGAAGATTCATGAAAAAAGTCGTTCTGTGATATACAAACTGAATTTTAAAATATATCACGTAATTAGCCCACGAAGCATGCGGATCGCATGGCGTACATGTTGCATATACTATTTTTCAAGACGATGTGAGCGAAACACAGATAATTTAATCAAAGTTTACATCATCACAAGAAGCTGTGGATAGAATGCCTACCACTCAGGTGACAATAAAATGAGTAAATAACATATTTAAAAAAAAAATGTATATAATTTATTGCACTTCTTAAGATTTATATAATTAAAAACGATTAAATAAAATTAATTATAGAAAAGAGGCCGCTGTATCTCTGTCCTTTTCTAATTAAAAAATTGACTTTTTTCCCAAAATTAGCAACAAGAGGCAAAAATAAAGAGATGGTTTCGATGTGTTTAATAAAATGTAATATTTTCCTTGATTAGTATAAATTAATTTTATTGCTTCGTTTTTAAGAAAAGTTGGAATAACTTAAAAAATTAGAAATTAGTGTCAAATAATGGGATTTTCAAGTTATTCCAACTTTTCTTGAAAATAAAGCGGTGGAATTAAATTATTCTTATCAGAGAAAATATTGCTTTCTATTACACGAATCGAAACCATCTCTTTATTTTTGCCTGAAGCTATTAGTTTTTATAAAAAATAAATTTTAAATAGATTCGGTAAAACAGGTAACTGTGTCGGTATACGGCTGACTCTTAATAGAAATAATTAGTTATTTATAGTCATTGAACAATTATATTTTGAATCAATTTTTTATGACATTTTTAATTTATAGATATTTTAAAAATATCTTTTAAAAATCACTGTGACGATCGAAACAATGTATTGATTAATTCTCTCGCATTCGTACACGGAGAATAATAAAAAATAACTTTAGTTATAGTTAGTAATAAAAATTACTATATTTTATACGAGAACTGGGACATTTCTGCATTATGACGATTTTTATTACATTTATAACAAATATTACTATATATAAGGTCGGCAACATCGTTTAAGAAATGAAACTAAATCTTATTAGAAAAATTGCTTTATTACATAGTAAAAATTATACTATAGTAAAATTTGATATGACAGAGTAAAAATATTTGATATCTTATGTTGGAATTAATGTTATAAAAATAATAAATTTTATTTATGCATATAATAAATTTTATTATGAATATAATAAATTTTACTTTTTCAAATAATAATGTCACGTCAATGATTTGTAAATTTATTTTTAACCTCAAAATTTTCCACCAAATTGAAAGTATAGTTCTGTAATATATGTAGACGATTCAAAATTTTATAAGTAACATACGTCATGATGGCGCTGTCGGTAACGTTCACGCTTTCCATTCTCGAGGTACGCGGGTTCAACTCCACTTCAGGTCAGTTTTTTTTCAAAGGTATTATTTAAAAAAAATTAAAATAAAAAAATTAAATTATTAAATAAATTGAATTAGAAATATTCAATAACAAATTTCGGGTTAAAAAAAAAAATTAAATTTTTTTCTACGTATCTGTTTTTACAAATTTTACTATGTGATATAGTAATTTTTATTATAATGCAGAAATGTCCCACTCGTACTATACAATATAGTAATTTTTAATACAATCTATAATTATATTTACTATAGGGTTTTTCTCCGTGTATGTAAGAGAGAGAGAGAGAGAGAGAGACTTCAGTTAATTTAATAGTTTAAAAATGTTAGAATAACATAAAAGAAACAGTAAAATTGTCAACTTGTGAAAAACGTGGTTTAATAAAATATTATAATACATTTTATATTATTTTTTTAAAATTATTGTTTTTAAAGTTATAAAACCTTATAAGTTTAGAATATTCTGTCTACCATAATAATAATACAAATCCATGTAATGTGGGTTGTATTGCAATTACACTTTAGAAAAGTTGGTGGCAAGTTTCATTTTTCGTCTAGCGACCAATAAAATATTTAATATTATACATGTTGGTCCATTCGTTAAAACGAATGGTCCAAAAACAAAAATAGTCTAAAATTGTTTTAAAATTATGACACTCAAAGTTCTAAAATTTTGCAAATAATTTTAAAATGTCCTGCTGTAAAATAATGTTAATGCAAATCAATGTAATCTAGGTTATATTATAAAACATAAAATTGAATTCTATAGTTTGGAAAGAAATAGTCTGGTACATATAATATAAAAGGACTCATCATAGACTAAATCAAATATGAAACCGCTTACCAACTTTTTTATGCAAAATAACAGTACAATATAAATAACATTTATATGCATTGATACCATGTTGGAGGAAGATATTTTAAAGCAATATACATAGTATCATAACTGTGAGTACTACAGTTTAAAAAAAAATAATCTAATACGTATCACATGAAATGTTTTATTCGACGTAGACTAAAAATAAAACTGGCCGTCAAGCTTTTTAAAGTTAAATTATAGTTTTATTTTTAATTATTCATTTTTAAAACTATAGCATTCACAATCATAAAACTTTGTAAATAACTTCATAATGTCCTGCCTAGCATAATATCAATACAAATCAATGTAATGTGAGTTCACTTTAAAAGAATTCGTGCCAAGTTTCATTTTGGTAAAAAATATTTTTATCAGTCTTACAATTACAATAAATAAAAAATCAACCAAAAATACAATATACATGAAACAATATAATAATAATAATTATAATAATAATAATAATAATAATAATAATAATAATAATAATAATAATAATAATAATAATAATAATAATAATAATAATAATAATAATAATAATAATAATAATAATAATAATAATAATAATAATAATAATAATAATAATAATAATAATAATAATAATAATAATAATAATAATAATAATAATAATAATAATAATAATAATAATAATAATAATAATAATAATAATAATAATAATAATAATAATAATAATAATAATAATAATAATAATAATAATAATAATAATAATAATAATAATAATAATAATAATAATAATAATAATAATAATAATAATAATAATAATAATAATAATAATAATAATAATAATAATAATAATAATAATAATAATAATAATAATAATAATAATAATAATAATAATAATAATAATAATAATAATAATAATAATAATAATAATAATAATAATAATAATAATAATAATAATAATAATAATAATAATAATAATAATAATAATAATAATAATAATAATAATAATAATAATAATAATAATAATAATAATAATAATAATAATAATAATAATAATAATAATAATAATAATAATAATAATAATAATAATAATAATAATAATAATAATAATAATAATAATAATAATAATAATAATAATAATAATAATAATAATAATAATAATAATAATAATAATAATAATAATAATAATAATAATAATAATAATAATAATAATAATAATAATAATAATAATAATAATAATAATAATAATAATAATAATAATAATAATAATAATAATAATAATAATAATAATAATAATAATAATAATAATAATAATAATAATAATAATAATAATAATAATAATAATAATAATAATAATAATAATAATAATAATAATAATAATAATAATAATAATAATAATAATAATAATAATAATAATAATAATAATAATAATAATAATAATAATAATAATAATAATAATAATAATAATAATAATAATAATAATAATAATAATAATAATAATAATAATAATAATAATAATAATAATAATAATAATAATAATAATAATAATAATAAATAATAATAATAATATGGGTAGTCTGACTACTACTACTACTATTATTATATTGTATTAGTTTATATTGATTTATTTATTTATTTTAGTTAGACTATCCATTATTATTATTATTATTATTATTATTATTATTATTATTATTTTTATATTGTATCAATTTAATATTGTATTATTTCTTTTTGGCTGATTTTTTATTTATTTGTGACTAACTAGGAGAGTATCACAACTCCGGATCACGGATTTTGCTCTAACTTTGAGATAGGTTTTCAGATGTCAAAATATGGAAAAAGCCAGAGTTATAGACCCCAACGCTCAATATTTTTCTAGTTGCAGGCAATTAAAGAAAATCACTAAAAAAGTTACTAGATTTTCAAATGCTTATAATTCTTTGGCATTAATAGCTAGACGCTTGTAACTGTTTTCAAATGAAAGCTACGTTCAAATCCTTTCAAAAAAGCACCTATAGCATATCAAAATATTATTTTTTCTCAAAGTTACAGCGTTATGAAAAATGTACTACATTTTAACATTTATCATTAATTAATATTCTTAAAAGGAAATTCAGCTCAAATTCTTATAACGCTGTAACTTTGAGAAAAAATAATATTTTGATATACTATAGGTGCTTTTTCGAAAGGATTTGAACGTAGCTTTCATTTGAAAACAGTTACAAGCGTCTAGCTATTAATGCCAAAGAATTATAAGCATTTGAAAATCTAGTAACTTTTTTAGTGATTTTCTTTAATTGCCTGCAACTAGAGAAATATTGAGCGTTGGGGTCTATAACTCTGGCTTTTTCCATATTTTGACATCTGAAAACCTATCTCAAAGTTAGAGCAAAATCCGTGATCCGGAGATGTGATACTCTCCTAGTAAGTAGGAGAGTGTCACATCTCCGGATCACGGAGTTTGCTCAAACTTGGGGATAAGTTTTCAGATGACAAAATATGGAAAAAGGTCAAGTTATAGTCACAAACGCTCAATATTTCCCTAGATATAGGCAATTGAAGAAAATCACTAAAAAAGTTACTAGATTTTCAAACACTTATAGCTCTTAAGCATCAATAGCTAGAAGCTTGAAACTCTTTTCAAATGAAAGCTACGTTCAAATCCTTTCAAAAAAGCACCTATAGCATATCAAAATATTATTTTTTCTCAAAGTTACAGCGTTATGAAAAATGTACTACATTTTAACATTTATCATTAATTAATATTCTTAAAAGGAAATTCAGCTCAAATTCTTATAACGCTGTAACTTTGAGAAAAAATAATATTTTGATATACTATAGGTGCTTTTTCGAAAGGATTTGAACGTAGCTTTCATTTGAAAACAGTTACAAGCGTCTAGCTATTAATGCCAAAGAATTATAAGCATTTGAAAATCTAGTAACTTTTTTAGTGATTTTCTTTAATTGCCTGCAACTAGAGAAATATTGAGCGTTGGGGTCTATAACTCTGGCTTTTTCCATATTTTGACATCTGAAAACCTATCTCAAAGTTAGAGCAAAATCCGTGATCCGGAGATGTGACACTCTCCTACTTAGTAGGAGAGTGTCACATCTCCGGATCACGGAGTTTGCTCAAACTTGGGGATAAGTTTTCAGATGACAAAATATGGAAAAAGGTCAAGTTATAGTCACAAACGCTCAATATTTCCCTAGATATAGGCAATTGAAGAAAATCACTAAAAATTACTTAGATTTTCAAACACTTATAGCTCTTAAGCATCAATAGCTAGAAGCTTGAAACTCTTTTCAAATGAAAGCTACGTTCAAATCCTTTCAAAAAAGCACCTATAGCATATCAAAATATTATTTTTTCTCAAAGTTACAGCGTTATGAAAAATGTACTACATTTTAACATTTATCATTAATTAATATTCTTAAAAGGAAATTCAGCTCAAATTCTTATAACGCTGTAACTTTGAGAAAAAATAATATTTTGATATACTATAGGTGCTTTTTCGAAAGGATTTGAACGTAGCTTTCATTTGAAAACAGTTACAAGCGTCTAGCTATTAATGCCAAAGAATTATAAGCATTTGAAAATCTAGTAACTTTTTTAGTGATTTTCTTTAATTGCCTGCAACTAGAGAAATATTGAGCGTTGGGGTCTATAACTCTGGCTTTTTCCATATTTTGACATCTGAAAACCTATCTCAAAGTTAGAGCAAAATCCGTGATCCGGAGATGTGATACTCTCCTAGTAAGTAGGAGAGTGTCACATCTCCGGATCACGGAGTTTGCTCAAACTTGGGGATAAGTTTTCAGATGACAAAATATGGAAAAAGGTCAAGTTATAGTCACAAACGCTCAATATTTCCCTAGATATAGGCAATTGAAGAAAATCACTAAAAAAGTTACTAGATTTTCAAACACTTATAGCTCTTAAGCATCAATAGCTAGAAGCTTGAAACTCTTTTTAAATTAAAGCTGAGATCAATTCCTTTCAAAAAAGTAGTTATAGAATATCGAAATATTATTTTTTCTCAAAGTTATAGCGTAATAAAGATTGTGCCTGAATTTTCTTTTTAGAACATTAATTAATAATAAAAGCTGAAATTGAGTGCAATATTTATTACGCTATAACTTTAAGAAAAAATAATATTTCGATATTCTATAACTATTTTTTTGAAAGGATTTGATCTCAGCTTTAATTTAAAAAGAGTTTCAAGCTTCTAGCTATCGATGCTTAAGAGCTATAAGTGTTTGAAAATCTAGTAACTTTTTTAGTGATTTTCTTCAATTGCCTGTATCTGGGGAAATATGGAGTGTTTGTGACTATAACTTGACATTTTTCCATATTTTGTCATCTGAAAACTTATCCCAAAATTTGAGCAAAATCCGTGATCCGGAGATGTGATACTCTCCTAGTAAGATCAACAGAAATATTTTTCATTTATTATTTAACAGTCAACATAAGTATATTCTTTTTACTTATATATATATATATATATATATATATATATATAAAATATAATCCTCGAATGATTTTATTTTTGAATTATATAATACAAACTTCCATACAAAGAAATAATGTATAAGAAGAAATCTTGATTTGCGAATCTCATTAGGTAAAAACGGTCGCGACTGAAGTCATCGAGTCGATGCAACGAGAAACTTAAGATGGCTCAAGCGTTTGGTGCCGTATCAAGCGGGGCTCTGTATACGACATTGAAATATTTTTATTGATGGAGCTATCATTACTCATTAAATAGTATTATTGATTATATCTTGTTATCAGGAAACAATATTAAGTAACTCAAAGTAATAAAAAAGAAAAAAAAAATTTTTTTTACTTTGGTACATCCCTGCTATTTTATTGGTTATGAGCACTCTGAAAATATGTTAGACTTACGTATGGCATTTGTATCTCACGCGCATGTACAGAAGCCGCCATTACGTGTAACAATTTTTACTCCATATTCTTTTAGAATTTTTCTTTTTTGTTTCTTTGCTAAGTCCTTATTTTCTTTTGCAAATGTGATCTCCATAAAATGAACTATAGGTATATCATTTTTTTTGCTTTTTACTTTTATATAATAGAGTGAAATTGAATTTACGATTCAGTCCCATAAAGAGCACGTATATTCATTATCATTTTTATAAGAACTTTTTCTTAAAAAATAGTTTGTCAACCCTTAGGTTTCAAAATATAGATCGAAAAATTAAAGTTTAAAAAATTAAAGTTAAAGAACATTTTTATGCAAAATTTAGGGAATTAAATCATTTTCGAAAAAATCGCTTGAGCCACCTTAAGTAGATTCTACTAAACTGTCAGTTCAGTTGGTGCAACAAAATAAACTTCAGTTAGATTTACTGAACATCTTCTTACTGATGTACTTGAATGAAAGTTACAGAAGTTTTCAGTAAGTGCTACTGTTTTTTTTCTCCGTGTACTTATGTGTTGTCATTTCCAAACTATTTTTACACAATTTAAATATTTTCTGTTTTTTAACTATCAATAAAAAGTATGCATCTACTGTCATCAAGACTAATTTTTTTTGACTGAAATAACAATTTGTTAATAATAAAAAATATTGTTGGTTAGTAAACTTCAATAGAGAGTAAAATTTTTCAAAATAAACAACTAAATTATTTGTGTGAAAATCCAAATTCCGAAATCACATAATTACTTTTTTCTCGACATATAGGTATTCTAACTCCATTTTCGTTCTAAATTATAGTTTTCAATGAATTTAAAATAATTATTTTCTGAAAGTTTATTATTTTCTAAATTGTAAATTTTTTCCCAAGACTATCTTAAACATATGAAAAAAAATGATTAAAAATATAAATTTTATGAACTCGATCACGTGATCCCAAAGCACTTCTAATAAAGCGGTCAACTAATGACGTCAATAGTTTTTGAATTTATACATAAAAAAGTAAATGATCACCAAATTAAATCTTATTTCCCGCTACACGAAGAGAAATGCTATAGTAAATATAATTATAGATTGTATTAAAAATTACTATATTGTATAGGAAGAGTGGGACATTTCTTCGTTATAAGAAAAATTACTATGTCACATAGTGAAATTTGTAAAAACAAATTTTGACATAATGCCTTCTCGGATTGTTTTTTTTTGCCACTTATATGCCGGTGCCCTTAAGATATGATTTTCCACATAAAGTTTTAAAACTTTAAATTCTCCTAAAGAAAAATTAAGATGAATAGAAATGTCCAAAATATTGGCATTATAAATCAGAATACATAAATCAGCGCTCAATAATTCGAGGAGTTAATTTAATTTATTTACACATTGTTTATAACTATTTATATTCGAATTAATTAATGTTTTTAAATTTATTTCCTTATAATATTTTTAAATGAATTTTCTTCTTTTTATTTTCTTTTCTTACACGTACATACATAAACACTTTCGTATACTTATTTGTACACATACATTAAAAACTAAATTCTTTCATCTTTAAATTCCCACTTCTCTATTTTTTGTTTTTTTTTTAATTTTATTTATTTATTTGATATTTATTTCAAACATTTTAATATTACCTCTTTTTTTCGAGAATATGCACTAAATTTTTGTAAAAAATAATATTGTTTTCGTTGTAAAAACAAAATGCGAAAAAATCGTATTTTTTTGTTTTTTTGTAATAAACTATCTCTCTATTTTTGTCTTTCTGTCTATCGATCTATCAACATTTATTTTTATATATGTACACGTAAATTTTTTTCTTTAAAAACTCTTATTGATTCATATTTTCCAAAAACCTCCTTGTATCTCCTTTTTAACGCTTCCTGACTAACTGCGTGCACGTGACACACAAAACTAGCCAAGGGAAGAACGAATATTGAGCTGCGAGAACAGTTTATACTGGCGGATGGTGTCAGCCAATCTATGACAGCATTTAGATCCAAGCCAAGTCCTACGTCGACTCTTCAACGGAATCAATTATCATCGGCTGGACCGATTACTAAGGTAAGAACCCTTAAAAAAACACCCATTTCTCACTCATATCCTTTCTATTCTTTATTTTTATAACTTATTCAATTATCGTACACATTGACACGATTATCATTATTCTTTTGTTTATAACTAGATTCTTCATTATCTTTTTAATATCTTTTTTTTATTTTACTTGCTACTTATTTCGCGGGGGATTTAATCTTATGCTTGAAAAAACGATTGTGTTTTACTATTATGCGTGAATAAGGTTTTAATAAATTGTATATTTCTTAAGCTGCAGTAGATTTCTATTTTAAAACTAAGACATAAATAACTTGATGTTAGGTCAACTGATTAAGCAAATTTAATAAAATTGTAAATTCAAAAAAGTCGAAGTTCATAAAATCTTTTATTATTTTATCTATTAGTAAAAAAATCAGTGTCTTAATTTTAAAAAAAATTGCATCTTCAACTCTGCATCCACATTCGACACTTTTCCAACAATTTCAAATGTATATTATGCTCTCGACGACACGTGATGCAATATATATAAGCACATAAAAGAGCTCAAAACGATTTCTCAAATAATCACGGTAAGTATATTCCTTAGCCTTATTCAAGCCAAAGTAATTTTATTGTTTCAGTTTGCATTATGTAGCTTTCACATTTATTACATGTAGTAGACCTTGTTTGTCGTGACTGTAAATGCTTTTCTCTTCTTTATCTTTTCGGCGACGGCTGATTTTTGTTAATTCTTCGCATCGTCAAATTGCACGTTGTCTGATGAGAACCACAAATAATAAATTATAAAACATTATATTGATAAGATGCACGTAATTTATATAATGGTCATGGGATTAGTTTTAGAATGAAATCACAAGATTTCCAAAGCTTAAATACAACATTCATATGCCTCAGGAGATGTGATTTCTTATTCTCAACGATTTTCATTATTATTCAGAATTTTGAAATCTCAATTGTGAAACAATTTATTATTTCATAATAACGTATTCAATACTTTTATAAAAATATTTACAAACAATTAAATTTCAATGAGGTGTATTAAAAATGAAAATAGAAAAACAATGAAAAAGAAAGTAAAACCTGAAAAAAAAGAAATGGAAATGTTTATTGACAAAGAAATCAGCGATTGCTAAATGTATTGGTTTATGGTATAGCGGAGGAGTTTATGAGCCAGCTGATGCCGATTTTTGAGAGTTTGAGACAGAAGGAGGATCTTCCATGCTCTTATCCTCTCCATATGCACGCTCCCTCTTATCATTGGGTAAATAAGTTAAATTTTTCCATATTTTTGTCCAGCTTTAACTTTGTTTTATATACGATCAAGTTTAAATATATAAATGTTTTAATTTCTGTTGCACTACTTTTTTGTCTTACGCATTCTTTTTTATCTTTTTTTCTCTTTATTCGTTTTAGCCTTTTGGCCAAGAAATGGGACTTGGTTTACTCTTTTTATCTTAAATAATGCAACATTCAATCCTTATTCTCATTCACCTAAACTTTTCTCAAGAAGACTTCGCGATTAAATGGCTGTAATTCAGCCTCTTGGACCAGGAATGCTAAGTACGTTTAATTATTCCATCCTTTGCCAATTTCAATTTGTTTTTCCTATCTATAATTACACAACTCAATTCACAGTTCATATTTGTGTTCGTGAAATAAGAAATATAAATACTATAACTCACAATCAAATTATGATAAACATCTCCAATTCCACATTATTAATCCAATGGCTCCACCTCGGTTTACCTATTATTTTTATTTGATCTCCCATACTTTATTAAATTAATATTAATTCTATATTGATATCAATATCTACTTTCCCATTGTCGATGACACTATGTCTTACTTTATCATCCAAAACTAACCTTACCGAACTATTTGCCTTTAATATTATCTATAACGCTTTTCTGTTGCCTACCTTACTCTGTCCTTTACTCTTTAAACTCCTCTGCCCTTTTGCTTATTTACTCTTATAAAGCCTCAACTGCATATAGCAGTCTACCATCCTATCACCAAACTGCAGTATTCGATTTAAGGTATCAAGCCTGACTTTGAGCCTGAAAAAAAATCAAATTTAAATGTAATGATATTTTTTTCTCTAATAATATTAATTAATAAAACTTCTTTTTACCTCAAATATATATCAAATACAAGACTTTGATACGTAAACAATTTTAAAAAACCTCACTCGATGCTTAAAATTCTTTTGATTAGTCGACGATTTGATTTTTTTAATTATTTTGTGGCTGAAAAAGTTTGCAGCAAGTACCAAAATTTAAAAAATCAAATCGTCGACTAATCAAAAGAATTTTAAGCATCGAGTGAGGTTTTTTAAAATTGTTCATGGATCAAAGTCTTGTATTTAATATATATTTAAGGTAAAAAAAAGTTTTATTAATTAACATTATTAGAAAAAAATATCACTAAATTTAAATTTAAATTTTTTTCAGGCTTAAACTCAGGCTTAAGGGGATGTAAAATGGACACTACACCTGTACTCATAAATATTCACTATCTTTGCATTTTATTGCAAAATTTTCAATAAAAAAATGCATTAAGTTGTAGTATGTACCATGAAGATTATTCAGTTAAATTTTTAAATGAATTCATTCATTAGTTATTGAAAATTTTGAGTTCCAAAATTATTTATTAAAATTTTTCAATTTTGTACAGGAATCCAAATATCTCTAAAGCTAATGAATGAATTTATTTGAAAACTTATCAAAATAATTATCATGGTACATACTACAAGCTAATGCATTTCTTTTCTGGAAATTCAGCAATAAAATAGAAAGGAAGCTAATATCTATAAGTACAGGTGTAGTGTCCGTTTTACATCTCCTTAATACCTTAACGAATCCATTTTTTACCCTGCACTGCGGGTCTTATTTGCTGTGTTAATTTTTTAACAATTTTTCGTTCGAATTAACTTCGTATGTTGATTTATTTTAACACGAGCATAAAATTGTACGAAGAGGAGAAATCTCGGAAATTGGAATAAATTTAACTTTATTTTGTACTTAAAAAATGTTTGTATATCTCGGACTATTATCATGACGAACTTCACGCTTCTCCAATTCGACGTTGGACTTGTGAGAGCTCTAAACCTCGAGAGTCCGTATGTCCGTATTTCACAGAGTTACACGAACGCCAAACTACACATCTCTGTTTAACATCGAGTTGAGCGATGTAATATTTTGTTTTAACCCTTTAACGCCCAAATGCACTAGTTTCGACCGTTGATTTTAAAATTGCACTGCTTGAAAAAAAAGGAAAGAAAAGAAATAGGGATCAACATTTATTACTATTTTTAGGTGTGCTCTAAATTTGAAAAAAAATGAGTTTTGATCCTTCTTTTTTTGAAAAATATTTCAAAAAAAGTATTTTTCATAGCATCATTTTTTTTTTAATCTCATTTTTCAAAGACTTCCCGGTGTCTAATCGGCTTGGGACTAATTTTAATTGTGCACCCGATGTCTAAATATGAAGAAAACGTTTTTCTTAAATTAATTTTCACCTTTTTACAATTCAAAATGGCATCCAAAATTGACAATTTTTCCGAATATGTTTAAACAGCTGTAACTCAAAGACTATAAATATTTCCAAAAAAGTTTTAAGAACAAGAAAGGTTTAAAATTCATCAGCGAATTCTAGAACATTTTTTCAGAATTTTTTGAGATACTTGGCAAAAAATATTTTACCATCATTTTATGAAAATTAAAAAAAATTTTTGGAAAATTCTTAAAATTTCTAGTGTATTTATAAGATTATTCAAAACATTTTTCAAGGTATAAAAATTTTTATAAAAGTTGATAGTTTTTTAGTTGAAAAATATAAATCTTATAACAATCAATGTAGCAACCATTTCGAATAAAATTTGGAAATTTTGGTTCATTATACCTAGAACTAGATCAATCGCGGACAGTAATTGTACGTTTCTTGAATTTTCATCCTTGGCCTTCAGAAATCTGAAGTTGCCCGATTCTCACCACGTGGAGGTGGGTGACTTTAAGAATCATTTTATTTTTTTTCTATATAAAAAAAAATTTTTTTTATTGTTTTTTATTTATTTTTATTTTTTATAAGTTGTTTAATTTTTATTTTTTTTTGTTTTTATACATATTTATATTTTTTAGTTTTATAATTTTCTATTAGTGGTAAGTAAAAGAACACGTTTCGCAAAAAAACTTTTCACATGTTTTGCAATATGTTTTTGTTCTGATCTTACAGTTCAGGGTGCTACAGTATCGTTGATAACTCATTCTTTCTAAAACATGACCGGTACTTTGTTTTTTAGCTCTACTCAGATAAACTTTTGCTACGCTCATGGTAAAATCTTTGGTCGTGGATATTTTTTTACCTTTATTACATTAATTGTATAAAATTGTTGCATTTGTGAGTGATGACTGAATGATGCGAATGAATATAATCCATGTCCACTTTTTGAAACGTATAATTGGCTCTATTTTGTTGCATCGTTGATCATGCAAATCAACACCACCCATAAATTTATTGTAAATAAGAAACGCGTTAGGGAAATCCAGTTTTTTTTCTCTTTTTCGCCTTTTTGTTTACATTCTGCTGTAACTAATGGGGTAACTCCTGCAGCTGTTGAGAAAATAGATATGGGTTTAGAATCCATGAGAGTTATAAAATTTAAGCCACTTACTTTGTCATGTTTCACATCATACTTACCTCTATCGGCTTTTTTTTGTATATTATTTTTTGCAGTGACTCTATTTTCTCGTACAGTTCCAATCGCACGCAACCCATATTTTTTCATGTGTACAAGTAGATCTTGACTAGTGAATAAATTATCAAAATACACGTGCAAGTTATCTCGATTACGTAAGGATACGTTTTGAAACGCCACTTGTAGCATGTTTGTTACAACATGATTACCAAGTGTACAGCCTGATAACTTATCGCTTTTCAGAGTATCTTTACCGCAATAAATTTTGAAGTTAACGAGGTGTCCATCAGAACTGCAAAGAGCCCAAAGCTTGATTCCAAATCGCACGGGCTTACCTCTAATAAATTGTTTTAGAGATGATCTACCGTAGAATTTGAGCATCATCTCATCTATAGATAAGACACTAGAAAAAATTCCAAAACGGATCAAATTTCGTTTAAAAATGTTTGTCATGGATCTTACACGATATATTTTATCATCACCAGTTGCATCGCAAGGGTGATAAAATTTCATTTTTGACTTTATGTCTTCGAATTTATTTCGAGACATAGCATTTTGAACAGGGTCAGCTTTCAAATGCGGAGATTGTGATCAATAATCACGTTGAGATAACCTCATGTTGTAAGTAGAAAATATGATAATCCCAGCAAATACTTGAAGGTCTTCTAAAGATATCTCATAACCGCTGTTCTCCTTTGTGCAATCATCGATATGTTTTTGTAATTCTGGTGAAAAAAAATATTCAAATAATTCTGTAGATGAGCTCTTGATAATTGCTGCCGTGTCAGTTTCTTTAAGAAAAAATTCATTTGTAAAAGTTCTAGAACACTTAAATTCACCGCCAACCCATTCATATACATGGATAGGTTCTAACTTTTTCTGAGAACTATTGTAATCATCATATACATTGTCATACGATTTAGCTACGAATTGTGAATGATCACATATGTCAATCTCGGAATCGTCAGATTCAGATTGGTCGTTTATAGAATTGGATTCATCCAAGTCAGATTCACCTGAATCATTAAACGACGGGATGAAATTGGCGCAAACGTATTCGTCTCTCTCTTCTAATTCAATAGGTGAATAACTCCTTGAAGAAGTCCTTTTTTTAGATGCAGAGACAGATCTCCTTTTAGACATGATGATTAGATATGGAACGTATAGTAGACGTACTTAGAATACAATCTAATATAATCAGATACTGAATAGAGTACTGAAAACTCGAAAAATCAAATAGTATGGAAATATATGTATATATTCAAATTTTTTTACTTTCGGAAGAATTAATAAAGAATAAATATAAAAAAACACATTACTCCTGAATTCTATTTTTACAATCTGAAACTGCAAGAATACGATATAGAAGAATACAAATTTTTCATCAATATGCAAATGCAATAATCATGTAATCAATTTCTAGCATTTATTTTCGATACAAAAGATGTAAATAATGATCAAGGAAACTAGTGATATCCTAAACTTTGAGTAGTTATACGAGAGCCGCGGTGGCTCAGAGGCTAGAGCATCCGACTCTCACGCAGAGGGTCGGGGTTCGAATCCCGGTGAGGTCGGGATTTTTTCTCCATTTTTTAATTTAAATATTGAAAGTAGGGGATGTACCGAGCTCACTGACACCGCGGTGGACCACCCCCGAGGGACTTTTTTCAGTTGTAACAAAAACCGACGAAAGTTACTCGAAGGCCGGTAAGGCAGAACGCGACTGTTCCACTATTATAGTTGAGCCGGACCGTTCTGCATGGTAGGTGTTGAGCTCCCGATGCGTTAAAAAGGATGGGTTGAGCGATGCTCCCCGCCTAAGTAGGCCTGCACGATCAAGCACCACCTACCGAAGTTAGGGAAAATTGAGGTATGGTTTCGAACGCGAAAACACCGGAACACAAAGGTGGTCGAGGTGTCACTTACTAGGCCAAATAGGCTGTAGGTGGATAAACCCCAAAGATAGATAGAGTAGTTATACGAAGATTATAATCAGCGATTCAAAAAATTTCATAATTACAAAAATTGAGGCAAAATAAAAAGATTATTCCAAATTTAATGGCATTTTTGTCGAATATGTTTAAATGACTATAACTCGAAAACTATAAACTTTTGGAAAAATTTTAAAACATTAAAAAATATTTTAAATAATCTAAAGAAAACACTGGAATTTTTTCGAAATTTTACGAAAAAATTTTTTAATTTCCAAAATGAATATCTAAAATATTTTTTGCAAAGTATCTCAAAAAATTCTGAAAAAATATTATAGTACTTTTTGATGAATTTCAAACCTTTTTTGTTCTGAAAACTTTTTTGAAAATGTTTTTAGTCTGAGTTATAGCTGTTTAAAAATTATTCAGAAATATTGTCCATTTCGGACGCCATTTTGAATTGTAAGGAGGTGAAAATTAATTTAAGAAAAACGTTTTCTTTATATTCAGACATCGGGTGCACGTTTAAAATTAGTTCCAAGCCGATTGGACACCGGGAAGTCTTCGAAAAATGAGATTAAAAAAAATTATGCTATGAAAAATACGTTTTTTGAAGTATTTTTCAACAAAAGAAGGATCAAAACTCATTTTTTTCAAATTTAGAGCACACCTTTAAACAGTAAAAAATATTGATCCTTATATTTTTTCTTTCCTTTTTTTCAAGCAGTGCAACTTTAAAATCAACGGTCGAAACCAGTGTACTTGGGCGTTAAAGGATTAAATCGACTTAATTTTTCTCCGAATTTTTACAAGTTTTTTTTTTAGTTTGACGAAGAAATAACACAAGACACTGAATTGTGTTATTTCGAGTAATGTTGAAGATGTGCTAACTCTAGATTTCTTTCCGTGTACCTGTATGAAATTGTACCATTATCAAAAGCATACTTAATTCCTTTAGCTTTTTTACTACTCTTACAGTCACTATTCCAAGTTTATTATCTCACTTCCCAGATTAATTTTTCAAAATTTTCTCTCATACACAATATACAATGCACACCTGACAAACATACTTCTACGCATTCTAGCCTACAAATACATTGCTTCACATAAATTTGCAACTTATACATATTCGTTACAAAATTTTCCTAAACTTTTAATTTATACAGTATCTCTATCACTAATTACATCAATTAAACACTTATTTATTATTTAAAGCCTTTTTAACTATTTTAGGGTTATTTGACAATATTCTAAAAAATATTTAATTAACAAAAAATAGGCAGAGCCACACACCACGCATCTACTCTCTCTTTCTCACCGACTTCTAACCAAGTCCCTTTCGTATTATTTTTTTACGTATTTTTTATACTTTTGACTATAACAAGATTCAATAAATTATGTCACATCATTTAAGTTGTTATGTTAACCTGTGATATGCTACTTTGTATTATTTAAATTTTTTGTTTAACCATTTGTTGCGCATATTTTTCTCTTCAGTAAATTTACTTGAAAATTTTTACTCAGGAGTTTTTGAGATCGTTGATTATGAATCTGAAGTCAGGATTTTGAAATTTTTAATTCAAGAAGGCGGACTTAAGATAGCGGCTGCTAACCATGATTTATGTATTAGTGTTGGCCACATTAGATCTAATAGATTCGTAATCAGCGACCCGAAAAACTCTCGAGTAGAGATTTTCATGCTCGTACATTTGTTTTTTTATTTTGGAGCCACCATTTTTAATTTCGAAATTCTGACTTCAAATTTGTAATCAGCGACCTCAAAAACCTCTAATTAAAAATTTTCAATTCATTATATTAATGAATTTTTTTTTAATTGCATTTTTTTATGTTTATTTATTTATATAACAATTATTATGAAAAATTATGACAAATAAACTACATTTTTATGTTCTCTTACTAATATATCAGCAAATGAATAAAGAAAATCAGACTTAAATACGTTAACAATTAATTAAATAGTAAAAATCTGAAATTAAGTTGGTGTTAACGGCAGGCCGGAGTAGAACCTGATACCGACCGAGTAACAATTGAGTTGTTTGTTATTTACTCAAGTGTTAATCGGTGTATCTTCAAAATAAAGGTTGATCGCAATAGATATTATTATTATGAATATCTATGCACAAGAAAAAAAAAATCTACCGATTTGTTTTTGAAAAAAGTAAGGAACGCCGAAGTAAAAGATTATGTTTATAATATTTTCGCGTTCCTTACTTTTCTCAAAAACAAAGCGATAGATTTTTTTTTTCTTGTGCATAAATATTTGTAATAATAATATCTATTGCGCTTAACCTTCAATTTGCAGATACACCGATTAATACTTGAGTAAATAACAAAAATGCCAATTAGATAAGGACAGCGAATCCGGCCTGCTCCACGTTACCACCGTGCAACCAAGGGTTTATCAAAAAACTCAAAAAACATTTTATTAATTGCATGGATGTATTTCAACTATTGATTCCTTTGGATTTAAATTAAATTAATATTAATACTTCATTTATCATAAATACATAAGTACGCTTATAAAATCTGTTATTATACATTGGTTGGAAATATCAAGTTGGAAAACCAACTAGAATACCAGCTGGACTTTCAGCGCTCTTTTGGAAACATTCCAACTAGGATATTCAGCTGAATATCCAAGTGAACATCTAGCTAGATATTTAAACTAGTTATATTTACCTTTATAAAAAAAATATGTATTTCTTACTGCACAAAAACTGTAGTAAAAAAAAAAAGAAAATATGTAATAATTACTACAGAAATATGTAGAAATGCTACAGGAATGTTTGTATTATTACTACAGAAGGATATAAAGGTATAATTATTTCATTATCGTTATTAGAATAGTTTTTAAATTATCTCGGCAGTCATTTACCATTCAAAGGAAAAACCAAATACGAAATAAACCTAGTAGTATCAGCTCTTCGAAGAACTGAAAGTTTCTATGATTCAACTGAGTGTTCTGACCTTATATATGTATATATATATATATATATATATATATATATATATATATATATATATATATGCGTCTTCAAAATTGGTATAACACATAACAAAACGTAGAAAAATGCCACCTAAAGAATTAAAATCGAACCGACGTAATCGATCATCAATAGCTACTATAAATCAGTGAGTGACGTTTCTCTAAGGTTTGTTATTCCTTGTACAAATTTCACAGACTCAGATACATAAGGTCAGAATACTCTTAATTGAATCGTGAAAGCTCTTCGTTTTTCGAAGTTGTAATTTAAAAAAATAATTTTATAAAATAATTACATCATTATATCCTTAATTGTAAGAGTAATATATTCTGATAGATATCTAACTGAATGTCGTAGCTGGAGTTTTTCTAAAAACACGAGTTCCAGTTAGAGTAACTGGTGGACTTTCTTTTTCCAGATGGATATTTTCAACCGGAATCAAATTTTAAGAAAAGATATGATAAATTAATTATATTTTATAAATTTATACTTTATAAATTTTTGTATATCACATTTTTTTATGTATATCTGTCATGAAAAAATGATGTGTAAAAGGACTAAAGCATGGACTAAAAAACAATGTCTTGTATGAATAATTATTAAATTCACGAGGGTTACGCATATGTAAATGTGTACCTGTCACTAGTTTTTTCTGGAAAACAAATTTGTTTTTAAATTTTATTTTTAGATCAACATGTTTGGAATATTCACTAATTATATGATTTATGTTAAAAAATTGATTTTTTTTAATTATTTGATTAAAAATAAGAAATATATTAAATCGATGGATTATACATAAAAAATATCATGGCTAAAAACATTTATTGACATATACATTTAATTTGTTTATAGTTGCATGTTTCTCATAGTGTGCATTAGATTTAAATAACAATAAATGTTAATGTATGAAACCATTATTTTAATTTTTTGGTTAAAATAGTTCTCTATTCGTATGTTTATATAAATGAATGTTTATGCGCATTTTGTGTTTGTTCTATCAAAAAAGTAATAATTACAAAATTTAGAAAAGTGTCGATTGCTAGGAGCAGTTGGTATGTATATACAGTATTATTTATTTAATTAGCTTATTTCATCATGTTTTTGTATTCTGCTGTTTATATTATTTTTTATTGAATAGATACTATTATACAATTAAAGGCATGACGGAGCTCCCCCTTTCCCTCTTAGAATAGTTTAGTAATATTTTCATTTAAAGTTTATAAGTAAACGGTACGTTTAATTCAGTTTCTTTCGATACTGTAAGAAAATTTGTAAGATTAAATCTAAGTGCAAACGACTTAAAGAATTCACTAAAATACTAAAAACAAGAAGTTATAAACAAACTGTCAATGTATTTTGAGGTCAGGTTTATCGAGCTTGATATCTAATATTCATTCACAGTTGATAAAATAATAAGCTCAACTTATTTTTTATTTTTGTGCAAACAAGTCATTATATTAGTTTAAATAATGAATTCCAAAAGATATCAATAAAATAGAAAAGCAAAAAATTTTTCCAATAGCTCCGACATCCCATTAATATATAGTTATAAAAAATCGAGAATCATTCTTTTAGTGATTCATTATGAAATATATCAATTTGATTAAAATTCATCACTATGTTTATTAAATAATAAAATTTTTTTATTAGAAAATAATAAATTAATATTTTGTTTTAATGACACGTAGGTTAGAGAACGCAGCGCCAGAAGTGTTCCAATGGGTCAAACTAGAGCTTCACGAACATCATTAAGTGCTGGCACACCTGATAGCCTGAGTGATAACGAAAGCTCATTCAGAACACCTGCAAGAAAAACGAGTATTTCTTATAGAAGTACACTTACACCAGGTAACAGTATAATTGATACAATAAAATAAAAAAAGAACAATAAAATAGATCTTCTTTCTAATGATAAAAAGTATTACATACAAAGAATTGAAAAAATACATTTATTTTTGAAATACTCATAATATAATTTTAAGGTGGAAGCCGCCCTTCTAGTAGACCAGCAAGTCGACCTGCTAGTCGACCAGGAAGTAGACCTGTATCACGAGCAGGTAGCAAACCATCTAGTCGATATGGTTCAACGCAGTCTCTAGACAGCACTGGTAAATTATTCAATTCCTCATTGACATCAATAATAAAATTCACGATATTTAAAGGAATGTAAAATACCGACATTTTTTATTCTTAATCCAAAAGTATAAAAAATATTTCTATTACAGCCTTCCATTTTTACTAATAAAAGGCCTAATATAGAAATATTTAGGAAAATTTTTGAATAGATTAAAAATTTGTAAAGCTGCAATGTCGGTAACTATGTATAAATCATATAGGGGAGACCCGGGTTAAAAGTAACAGGGGTAAGAATTAACAGTCAATTTATGACAACGCAAACAGTCCTACGGGTTCTGTAGTTGACTTAATACGTTATATATAATTGCTTCTGTTATGTAAACATATTCAGTACCTTGCAGTAATAAGAATATATTTGAAAAAATAACGAAATGCGATGGATAAAAAATTAATTTTATAAAGATTTTATTGGAATCTTTTTCATAACATTATATGATGTTTCTAGTTATAATTTTTTTATAAGACAAAAACTGATGTTATTTTTACCTTTAAAAAAGATGAAAAAATCATTTTTTCATATTTTGAATTTGTTATAATTATAATTAATTTATATATAATTAATTTGTTATCTGGATATTCATTAAAAAGTATATAATTCTTATTAACAATAATTAAATACTTATATTTTTATAATAAAAAAATGTAATGTTAATACTTTCCCCGAAAGCGGGGAAAATATTAACACGAAAACTCTCTCCCAAAAAATCATTTTTGGGAGAGCTTCCGATGATTTTTTAAAAAAAATTTGCATTAAATCATAGCTGAAATAGATCATTAACAAATACGATAGGCGGGATACTAAAAAAATACGTAGATTAAAGAATAGGGATACTTTTAAAAAAAAATGTTTAACCCCGGTCTCTTCTACTCTATAACATTCCCTTAAAATTCTATATTAATAAATTAAATATAAACGTAAATACAAAATGTAAATTAAATATGCTCAATTATTTTCAATTTTCTTACATATTTTATATTATTAATAAGTTAAATATGTCCAATAATTATCAGTATTTCTTACACATTTTATATTACAATAAATAAATTAAACATGAATGTAATTAAATACGCCCAATTATTTTCAATATTTTTTACATATTTTATATTAAAATATATATATATTAAATTTAGATGATCCAAGCACGCCAAGCCGTATTCCACGAAGAACAAGTGGTAATACACCAACGTCTAGCCGACACAATAGTATATCTGGCAAAAGAATGGGTACTTCAACAATCAATGGTTCTAGCTCTCGGCCACGTACTCCTACTGGTTTAGGTAGTCCAGCTAGTGGAACAACTTCAAGGTTTGTTTTAAAATTTAACAAGCAACAAACACAAATGATGTAACTATTCTAAAATAAACAATTAACTATTGCTATTCAGATAAAAAATTGCATAATAATTGAATCGCATTTTAAAAAATTAATATAAAACATTTTGGTTATTTATAACCACAATCAAAGAACTATTAACACATTCGGTCAAATTTGATAAAGAAACTTTAAATTTTTATTAGACTATTAAAGACATTGTAAAACAAAATTATAGCACTGTGTGAGCTAAATCCGCGTTTTCTATACACGGAGAGAAATGGTATAATAAACATAATTATAGATTGTAATAAAAATTACTATATCGCATAGGTTTATAGGAAATTTCTGCATTAAAATTTGTATGAACAGATACGTAGAAAAAAAATTTTATTCATTTATTATTTCTTGAAATAGAAACTTATTTAATTATTTTTAAATTAAATAATCTAATTTTTTAATTAATTTAATTTTTTTAAATAAAATTAACTTTGAAAAAATCTTACAAAATAGTTCGTCAACCCTTAGTTTTCAAAATATAGATCGAAAAATTAAAGTTTAAACAACATTTTTATCCAAAATTAAGGGAATTAAATCATTTTAGAAAAAATCGCTTGAGCCACCTTAAGAGTCGGCTGTATAGCTCTGTCCTTGTCTAATCTAAATTTTCGTTATAATTAATAAATTAAATATGTATATACAAATGTAGGGGCAGAGCGCTGTAGAGCAAAAAACTAAAATTTTCCTTATTTTCCGCGTATAGTCCATAACGGAAACAACAGTTGAGCTTGACTTCATTTTTTCCGTTTCGGACTATACTAGGAAAATAATGAAAATTTTATATTTTTTCATAGAATAGAATTCTTTGCTCGTTTTTTGCTCTACAAGCCCTACATTTGTATAAAAATATTTAATTCATTAATTATAACGAAAATTTTGATTAGACAAGGACAGAACTATACGGCCGACTCTTAAGTAGGTTCTACTAAACTGTCAGTTCAGTTGGTACAACGTAATCAACTTCAGTTAGATTTACTGAACATCTTATTAATGATGTACAGTTGGCTCGGTGAATACCGCCGCTTCTCCTCCGTTAGCTCGCGTCGATGCTTCCCCTACCAATAGCCCAAGTTTCTTAGCGCATTCGAGTTCTAAGAAATCAACTTCGATGTCGGCGAATAATGCCACTCAATTTATATGCATATTTACATGAATTATAAATAGAATTGTCAAAAAATAAATTAAATTTTTATGAAATTATTATAAATTTAATTTAATCATTTAAAATTTTGTATGGTAGTCATATAATTTATATAAACATTTTAATGAATTATGCTATTCAAATTTCTACTTGGATCTTCGTCTATCAAATCACTCGTTATTAATTTTATTTCGTCCATAATTTTTTCATGTTTGAAATTCTTTTGTAGTTATTGTTTATTCAAAAAAAAAAAGATTATAATAAAATTAGAAATTCATTTAATATTCTTTAATAACACATCAAAGTTGAGCGGCATTATTCACCGACATCGAAGTTAATTTCTGAGAACTTGAACGTGCTAAGATACTTGGTAATTAGTAGGGGAAGCATCGACGTGAGCCAGCGGAGGAGAAGCGGTGGTATTCATCGAGCCGACTGTACTTAAATGAAAATCGCTGAAGTTTTCAGTAAGCGCAACCCTACTGAAAAATATATATGAGATCTCATATGAGATCTCATTTATATTTTACATTTTCAACCCCACTAAAAAATATATATGAGATCTCATATGAGATCTCACATGCGATCTCAAATGAGATCCCACATGAGATCTCATATGCAATCTCATATCAGATCTCATATGAGATCCCGTATGAGATCTCATATATATTTTCTATTTTCAACCCTACTAAGAAATATAAATGAGATCTCATATGAGATCTCACATGCGATCTCATATGAGTTCTCGCATGAGATCTCATATTACAATCTCATATGAGATCTCATATATACTTTATATTTTCAACCCCGACTGAAAAATCTATATGAGATCTCATATGAGATCTCATATGCGATCTCATATGAGATCTTATATAGATATTTCAGTAGGGGTTGAAAATATAAAGTATATATGAGAACTCATACGAGATCTCATATGAGATCTCATATGAGATTGTAATGTGTGATCTCATGCGAGAACTCATATGAGATCGCATGTGAGATCTCATATGAGATCTCATATATATTTCTTTGTAGGGTTGAAAATAGAAAATATATATGAGATCTCATACGGGATCTCATATGAGATCTGATACGAGATCGCATATGAGATTGCATGTGAGATCTCATTTGAGATCGCATGTGAGATCTCATATGAGATCTCGTATATATTTTTTAGTAGGGTTGAAAATGTAAAATATAAATGAGATCTCATATATATTTTTCAGTAGGGAACTCTTTTTTTTCTTCGTGTATTTATGATGTGTTGTCATTTCCAAAATATTTTTACACAATTTAAATATTTTCTGTTTTTCGACCATCAATAAAAAGTATGCATCTACTGTCATTAAGATTAATTTTTTTTTACTGAAATAACAATTTGTTAAAAATAAAAAATATTGTTGGTTAATAAATTTAAAAAAATACAGTGTACAATTTTTCAAAATAAACACCTAAATTATTATGTGTGAATTTTCTAAATTGTAAATTTTTTCCCAAGACTATCTTAAACATCTTAACAGGGGGTACCCTTTACAAATCATTGACTCAACGTTATTATCTGAAAAAGTAAAATTTATGATATGCATAATAAAATTTATTATTCTTATAATAATATTTATTATTTTTATGGCATTAATTCTAATATAATATATTAAATATTTGTATTCTGTCTTATCAAATTTTATTATAGTATAATTTTTACTAAGTAATATAGCAGTTTTTCTAATAAGATATAGTTTCATTTTTTAAACGACATTGCCAACCTTATAATACCTTATAGTAATATTTGTTATAAATATAATGAAACTTCCCATAATATTTAAATGTCCCAGCTTTCTTACAAAATATAGTAGTTTTTATTATTTACTTTAATTAAAGTTGTTATACTATTTTACGTTCTATCGGGAACTGAATACAACATTTTTTAACTGTGTCAAAAAATACTACCGTAAGAAATCTCGCACTTTATTATACTGTTCAAAAAAGTATTCATATCGTAATCACGCGTCAAAATCACTCTTTATACATATATAAATATCTTTTCACACATAATAATACATAGAAAATCAACAAAAATATATAAATAGTTCAATAAAGCATCGAAAAAAAAACTATAGTTTATAAATTATTGTCGTGCCATGAGTTGTTGAAATATATAAATTATCTGAGCGACGTGCATGCGCGTACATTGCGTACGGCCTAGCAATGGGAAAGAGAGAGATGCAAATATGAACAATGAACTAGATGCTTTACTTTGTCTGACTCATTTATACGTGAATCTAAATATCGGGCAAGATTTTGTTAGCATATTATATTTAATTATTAATAAAATATCAGTGAAATCAATACTTATTAACATCACTGAATTAATATAATTCCACATTCTTAGAATGCTTTTGAAATCGTTTTTTTTTGTTTGCGAAGGGTTTGATAATAAATAGTTTTCACTTTTTTCGATTTATCATTCGCCGAAAGCATAGTTAGGCTAATATAGCATTTGTTTTTATTTATAAATTATCATTCGCGGAGCGTATAGTTTTTTTTTAAATTGATTTTCTAGAGTATAGATTACGTAAGGCAGATTTATCTCATATGTGCTATAGAATAACGTGTGCTTGAAGTGGTCCTCTTACACGACGTGCTTGGCACCGTCGCTTTGCTCGGGTGCTAACTGCACGCCGTTTGAAAAAGAACCATTTAGAGTACGTGTATAGTAATATACTATTTTATTTCATTTATTTACACATACCAATTTTTTCATATTATTTTTTCATATCATTATTTTTTAAATTTTAATTAAGGTCATTTAGTTTCATTTTTTTTTATTTATGATTTTATTGTACCAGCCAGTGCTTTATAATATCAAAATAAATAGTAATAACAAAGAATATAGACGCTTATAGAAGGATTATTCTGTGTTAACCCTTAAGGAAATGACAAAACTCCCCCTGTTCTAATAATATTTTCATTTCAAGTTTACGAGTAAACGGTACATTTAATCAAGTGTTTTCATTACAATAAGAAAATTTATAAGATTAAACTTGAGTGCGGACAACTCAAGAAATCCACCAAGATTCTATAAATAAAAAATTATATACTAATTTTCAATGCACGGTATTTTGAGGTTACATTAGGCGAGCTTGGTATCTAATTTCCATTCCAAGTTTATAAAAAAATAACAAGTCCAAATGATTTTTTGTTTGACTCAAATGATTGTATTAATATAGCTTTAATGCAGATAAGTCATTATATCGACGCCTCCAATTCGAAAGGACTTACTTCGTGGGAACATTTAGAAAGGAGTTACTTGGCTACACGATTAAGAAAGGGCTTATTTTACAAAACAGTCTGAAAAGGACTTATTTAAAAAGAAATTTTAGAAAAGACTCATTTGGGAGGTTTGAATAATCAGTAGTAAAAACTTTAATACTCTCAGACGTTGTTACATTAATAAATAACTTAACGATCACTGCGTTAAGGTAGTTAGCATGTTACAGTCAGTGTCAAAAGTCTAACGTGAAATATAAACGCACCAATACATGTTTACACTGTATAATAGGTATACGTGAAAACAAGTTTAAACGCAATGTACTATAAAAGTGGCAACGCTGTGATTATAGCTATGTGTATTTTTCTAACCTCCTCTCACTTAAGAGTTTAAATTCACGTTCTCGGCTTGCAGCAGCGTTACCAAGATTCTCCGTTTCTTTCCTCGTTCATTTTTCAGAAGCGAAAATTTAGGAACTATTTACAATAACTAAATAACTATACGGTTGAGCATTTTCATTTCTCTGCATAATATTTTATATATAATTTTAAATATCATATTAGTTTTTTAAAAAGATCTGAATGAAGGATTATTAGTTATGTCTTAAAATGTACTGTTTGAAACAGCTTATAATAGGAATTACGTGTTAAATGTTGCAACTTTAAGGTAGTTCTTAGCTAAATTGAAAGTCATAAAAAAAGTTCATTTTTTCAGGAAATTTACATTAACTATCATAAAATAACGGTGCAAAATTTTAGAGTGATTCACTACACGGTTTAAAAGATATGATCTGCAAAAAATCATAACTTTTAATATTGCTTCTTATGAGAGTATGGCATCCGCAGCTAAAATGCGAGAGTTATTTTACTCTATGTATTTCAATAGTCATGACATTGTACTGAAAATTGGAGAAAATTTACTTCGAACCCTAAAGATTATTATATCAAAATTTTAAGATGATCCACTACCTAGTTATTTAACAATCTTAATCTAAAAACTGATACTCCGAGGATTCTCACAGAGTTTTTCTAAAGCGGCATAACGTGGCAACGTTGCACCATGTATATATATATATATACATATATAATACACTCAACACTTTACTACGCGTTTGAATTTACAAACATTTAACATAGGTTTTTTCTGCTATTATGTTTTTAATTAAATCCCAGACGGAAATTGAAAAAAGTAATAGAAAATATTAAAAAATAATAAATTATAAAAATTAGTACAAAATAATAACAGTTTATAAAGTCTAGATTTGAGACTATAATAATATTTATCAGTAATTATTCTAAATCGCTGCGTATTTATAAGCGTTATTATTAGTTATTATTTTTTATATTTTTTTGAATGATGAAATATAATAGCACAGGAAAAGTGTTCGTATAAGTTATAATTTTTTATTATTTTTTTTTATTCGGATATTTTCTTTTCGGTAATAAGTAGAAAAGCTAGAAAAAATTATTTATTCTACGTCTACGTCGTTGTTCCTGGATAATGCTAAACGAAGGATAATATTTAAATGTCGACTGCTTAAGACTTCCGAACGTATATACAAGCATTTTTCACCAACAAAATTTGTGAATTTTTTTCTCGCTCCAAACCAAAAAACCCGGGATCAAACAAGTACTATTAGATAGGTATTTTGGTCCTCTATCAGCAAAAAAAAAATGGCCTTTTCGAGAAAAATGCATGTGCATAAAAAGTGCATTTTTTGGTAAAATGCATATATCTCAGTCATTTTTTAGTTTTTTTTTTAATTTCTTGCACGGAGTTGAAGAGGGCTCAAAACGAAATAAAATAAAAAAAGGTTTATCAAAATTCATTGGAAATTGGTAAAACGATAGCTCTCTAAAGTTATTCTCAACATTTTCAGTTTTAACATTTAGTTTTTGTATGCAATTTTCAAAAGTGCATATCTGATGCAATTTTGATATTTCAGCAAAATAAAAAAATACGTATACCCTTATTTTTAGGGTAGAATAACATACTCCATTAGCGCAGTAATTGGTGACTTGAGTGTATACTGACTGTTCGATTTGAAATGGAATCAGCCATAAAAATAATATAGATATGTAAAAAAAATTAATAATTCATAATAGTCATTATTTTTTATTATATTATATTTACTATTGCACCTAAACTCTTGTCAAACAATTGGCTATTATTTGCAATAAAAATTAATTGTTTTGCTAAACTACCTATTTTGTAACTTAGAAATGAAAAAAATCAACTTGTCAAAATTATTTGATCCAAACATGGAATCTCCTTCTTTATGATAAGTGTAACAAAATAATAATAACCTTAATACAAAATCATTCATTCATTAAAATTAAAAGAAAAATTTTACAATAACTAGTGGTTACTTTAACATCGGAAATTGAATAAAATTCGCTTTAATATCGTTTGTATACTTTAAAATATTTTTTTTTAATTTATACCAGAATTATTATTTACTTACGATTATCTGTATAGAAGGCATTAATTTATTACTGTAATAACGTTTGAGAGTGTTAAAGTTTTTACTACTGATAATTCGAATCTTTCAAATAAATCTTTTCCAAAATTTCTTTTCAAATAAGTCTTTCCCAAAATTTCTTTTCGAATAAGTCTTTCCCAAACTGTTTTGTAAAACAAATCCCTTCCTAAACGTGTAGCCAAGTACTTCTTTTCCAAACGTTCCTATGAAGTGAGTCCTTTTGAATTAAAGGCGACAAATATTTGTATATAATTATTTTAATTGAAATAAAAGTAAAAAATTGTTTTTAATTGAATATCACACCAACTGTAACGGCAAAAAAAATTAGAATCGCTAAAACTCTGAAAGCATATTCTTTTTGTTACCCAAAATATTTAAAAACTTTTTCAAGGATCTAGACTGAAAGGATCAAGAGTTATAAATCCTTGAAATTTTTTAGTTCGTTTGGGCTTATTCTTGTTGTAAAACTTATTTTATTTTGCAAATTTATTACTGCCATTAAGAAGTTATTTTTTTAACGATAGTCCACACAGCACGAAAGTTTCCAAGAAAGCTTCTCATAAAACTTTCGCGTAATATTTCACTGTTAGCTTCCATAACATTTTCCGTAAGTCAACTGAATCTTTCAGTAATTCCCCATTGTTATGTTTCATGCAAGCATCTAGAAAACTAAATATTAAAAAAAAACAATAATGATTCTGATATCTCTGCACATGAAATAGATATTAAAAATTGATTAAAGACTATCATTAATGAAATTTTCTCTACTTTGCAATAGATTTTGAATGTTTTAATTTCATTAATTCTTTGAAAAGTTACATTTGATTGATTAAAATTCAAAAATTCGTAAAAATTCAAAAATTTTTAATCATTAAAAAATTAAGTTAAAAAAGAGTTTAAAATATTCTACAGCTTATAAAAAGATAGTATTTTGTCTGATTTTTAAAACGCTGTTTGAAATTTTTAAATTCATCAAAGTGTTTCTAAAATATCACGATTTGAATTTGAGTCTTTAAAAAAAAAATGTTTCCGAACTTTTGATCGGTACTGTATAAAAGAACAATTAAATATTTACTTTTTTCCTTGCATTAACTTTCTATAAAAAGTATCTGTTAGATGGCACAAGTCATCAAAGTTAATCAGAACTTTGTTCCAACAACTTATTGTAAGGTGGAAATCAGATTATTTTACATATAATAGATTATAAATAACATTTATGTCAATAATGTGATTGTACGTCAAATTAATTTTTATTTATGCTCTACTCGTATGAGTATTTACAAAAAAAATGTTTGTATACATAGCTACAAGAACGATCAAATAATTATTTGAGTTTGCGATGACTTAATGTCTTATCTACTTACGAAAGTAACCGTAATTATAATAGTAATGAGTGTTGTTTAATTTATAATTAAGCTTCTAATTGATAAATGACATTCTATTATATGATTTTTGAACTTATTTCAATAGTTTTTGAGTATTCAAATCATATGTTTATGGTTAGTATGTGACAGGCTATTTTCAATAAGAAAAATGAATCATACTTTAAAATATATATTTTAAACTGTCATAACTCCTTATTGATGGCTCTGACCACCAAGATTCAAGATTTATTTTAAAGTTCATGTAATATGGAAGAAAATAAGCCCTCAAAAAGCAATGACTAAAATGTCGAACAATGAGTAATTTGAATTACTATGTAAGGCATATAAGAATCAATCAGAAAACTTCAAAATTCAGGTCTGTAAAAAATCGTGCTAACTCTCCACCTTATTTACAACAGAAAGTATTCTTATAAATTTCTTTCTAAAACATTAGGATTTTCAGAAAAAAATGATAAAATTGAAACTTTTCCAAAAATTTTGAAAAATTTTCAAATTTTAAGGATTTATAACTCTTGGTCCTTTCGATCTAGATCCTTGAAAAACTTTTTACATATTTTGGGTAACAAAAAGAATATGTTCTCAGAGTTTTAGCGATTTTAATTTTTTTTGCCTTTACAGTTGGCGTGAAATCTCACATATAGATATATGAGTTATTCTTGTGGATTTCGTCATTTTGACGACGCAGGTAGGTTCCTGAAATTAATTTATAACTCGGTGACTTTAAAATAGTTTATAAAATATTGATTTTTGCAAAATTTAAGCTTCAGATATCCTTTATTGGCTGAGATGAATGAATGTAAAGTTGCAAAAATGACTGTTTTAACGTTATTTGGAGCTGATTTTCGAAATTTTACCAAAGCATTAGATCGTAATATATTTTAAGTCACGACATCTTGTCTTACTCGTTTCATCGTATATTTAAAAAAAAAATTGTAATAAATTTCATTGGGTATTATAAAAAGCTGTGTACTCCTCAATGTAAAGGTTATATTATTCAAGTTTTTTAATTTTTTAATCATTTTTAAACTTCTATATAGTTTCTGCATTTTATTCTATTGTTATCTACAATAGCTTAAATTTTTTCTCTTACTTTATTCTTTAATTTAAGCCATTGCAAATTTAAATTGATCAAAAAATACCAGAGATAGAAGCTTTTGAATAAGTATACTATGTTTTTTGAACATTGATACTATGTATAAAAAATGATTGAAAATTATAGAAAGCAAAAAAACATCTTTAAGAGTAGGCCGGATTTTTATTTACTCAAGTATTAATCTGTATATCTGCAAATTGAAGATTGAGCGCAATAGATATTATTATTATCAATATTTATGCACAAGAACAAACATTCTACCGCCTTGATTTTGAGAAAACAAAGGAACGCTGAAGTTAAGGGTTATATTTATAATATTTCCGCATTCCTTACTTTTCTCAAAAACAATGCAGTAGAATTTTTTGTTTTTGTGCATAAATATTGATAATAATAATATTTTAACTATTTTATTAGAATTTACCGACAGCGTAAATAGTTAAGGTGAAAAAAAGAATTTGCTGGTATAGCTGTCAATTCAATGAATTTTTTATTTATTAAAAAAGACGACGTTTCGATTCTTTATTTTTGAATCCTTTTCATGTACTAAAATAAAAAAACAAAAATATATGAACTTAACTAAACATACATAATAAAATTTTTTCATAAGAAAAATATCAAGTAACATTTACATATTTCGTTGGAAAAAAACCTACCAAATTACAATCAACCTTTTCTTAATTAATTATTCTTAGCATATCAAATATTGTTAATACTATATAAATGTTGTCAATTCAAAAAAATTTCAATAATACATAATTCTAATATATTACTAACTAGGAGAGTGTCACACCTCCGGATCACGGATTTTGCTCAAACTTCGGGATAAGTTTTCAGATGATAAAATATGGAAGAAGCTAAAGTTATAGTCATAAATACTCAATATTTCCCTAGTTACAGGCAATTGAAGAAAATCACTAAAAAAGTTACTAGATTTTTAAACGCATATAGTTCTTTAGCGTCGATAGCTACAAGCTTGAAACTTTTTTTAAATTAAAGCTGAGCTTAAATCCTTTCGAATTAGTAGTTATAGCATGTAAAAATATTATTTTTTCCCAAAGTTAGAGCGTAATATGGATTGGACCTAATTTCAGCTTTTATTATTAATTAATGTTTTTAAAAGAAAAATCAGGTCCAATGTTTATCACGCTCTAAGTTTGGGAAAAAATAATATTTTTACATGCTATAACTACTAATTCGAAAGGACTTGAGCTCAGCTTTAATTTAAAAAAAATTTCAAGCTTGTAGCTATCAATGCTAAAAAACTATATGCGTTTAAAAATCTAGTAACTTTTTTAGTGATTTTCTTTAATTGCCTGTAACTAGGGAAATATTGAGTATTTATGACTATAACTTTAGCTTTTTTCATATTTTATCATCTGAAAACTTATCCCGAAGTTTGAGCAAAATCCGTGATCCGGAGGTGTGATACTCTCCTAGTAAGTGTGACAACAACAATGGTATTTTTTTTTTTTTTTTTAAAGTTAATTATATAGAGGAAATTATTATCCTCTATATAATTAACTTTTTTCATATGATAATATCAGATAGATTCTAGCCCGGAACCGTTTAACACATTACATCAGGCTAGCCCATCTGATACACCATACCGAAATCTTTGACTACCGATCGATGGTCAGTCACATTTTTTGTGACCAACAATCAATCTATACCCAATGAGATCGGATTTGTAAGAGCCGTGCGTTATTATTAGCACATGCACTAATTTTTCTTTAGAAAAAAAAGTCAGAGGTACCTGGCCAGGATTCGAACTCATGCCCACCGCGTTGAAGGCAAGAGCTCTATCCGTTACGCCACCGCGCTCTCAACAACAATGGTATAGAATTTTTTCTTTTGGAAGTGAGTCAAGAAAAGATATATAAGGGGCTTTTTATAATTTTATAACGAAGTATCATTCTATAGTGTGCATGTGGGTACAAATTCTAAAATAGGCACAACATTGAAAGTGGGTCCAAATTATAATAAATATGAAAAATAATAGTAATTTTCATAAAAAAATTATGATAACCTATAAAAATACATAGACAAATTCTCAGCATTATTATGACAATTAAAAATTATTGTAAAAGTAGATTATGTGCAAAACTTTCTTTTATAAAAAATCTTCCATTATTAAAAAATAACAATATAATATAATATAGCTTCATCAATCAAATTATAGACTAAGCCAACCTTCTGTGATATGGGATTGTGTGTTGTTACTAATTGGTATAGAAAACCTATACGTTCTGGTCTTTATTTAAATTATCTATCACAAGGGCCAATGGTTGCGTGCGCAGCGCAGCTATAGAAAGCAAACAGCAAGCGGCAAGAAGGAAGAGCGTCGATTGTCGTTCATACTTTCTGTCGCCGTCGTAGTAATAGGTCTATAAGACAAAAACCTAGCAATTAGTTGCACGTGCGAAATATTCATTTTGTACAGAGTGTTCTTTCTTTTTGTGTGATACATATAGAGCGTATGTGAGGTGAGAATCTTATTAAAATTCTATAATTATATCTATAGATAGTCAATTATCCAGAGCGTATTAAACTTGTGCTAGCGTAACGTGCGAGATTGCTGGGCGGCCGTGTGCGCGTTTATATAATTTGTAATTCGTTCGTTTTTATAGCATCTGGCCCCTATAGCTACTGTGTAAATATTATTTTCAGCTTCCTGCGTACGTTCTCTTGTGCATCATGTTTCTTTTCCTTTTTTTTTTTGCTTTGCAACAAAGTCGCGTCCGTTGATGCGACTGGCGCCCTATTCATATAATTAGTTTCATTGTAGCATTTTTATTATATTCAATAAATTGATTTAAATATTTAACATTTTTTTATCCCGATTATTCTGTGGCGTGGACTAATTTTAAATACATATAATCAGTGCGGTCACCTGATCCCCATGACCGTCACAAGTAATATATTAGAATTATGTTTTTTATTTTAGTACATGAAGAGGATTCCAAATTAAAGAATCGAAACGTCGTCTTTTTTAATAAATAAAAAATTCATTGAATTGACAGCTATACCAGCAAATTCTTTTTTTCACCTTAACTATTTACGCTGTCAGTAAATTCTAATAAAATAGTTAAAATATTATTATTATCAATATTTATGCACAAAAACAAAAAATTCTACTGCACTGTTTTTGAGAAAAGTAAGGAATGCGGAAATATTATAAATATAACCCTTAACTTCAGCGTTCCTTTGTTTTCTCAAAATCAAGGCGGTAGAATGTTTGTTCTTGTGCATAAATATTGATAATAATAATATCTATTGCGCTCAATCTTCAATTTGCAGATATACAGATTAATACTTGAGTAAATTAAAAAAAACTCAGTTAAAAAGGACAGCAAATCCGGCCTACTCTTAAAGATGTTTTCTTGCTTTCTATAATTTTCAATCATTTTTTATACATAGTACCCTGGTAGAATTTTAAAATAGTTTGCAGCTAGATGTTAGCTAATATTAAACAAAATAACTTAATATTAGCTAACCTCTTAGCCAGAAACCTCGCCAATATTCTCACCCTCTTAGCTATCTTCTATAAAGAAATTAACTAATAACATATATTTATATATATTAAATAAAAATTGTAGAAAGTGAAATATAGCGAGAGCGGAAAATATGCGGGCAGCGATAATCCGATTTTCTCCCGAGGAGAATATACGACTTTTTTCATACCGGGCAGCAAATTCACTATGAAAAACAAATAATAAATCGTTTAATTAATAATAATTTTAAAAGTGGTACTAGTTCGCTCTCGCGTAGGACCGCGTGCATCTTTTTTTTAGATTGTGTACGTGCGCGAGTGACACTTTTTTTCTGCTACGTATATGACACTAGTATCTTGTGATGATAATTCATAAATAAAAAAAAATCTACGCACTGTTCTCTTACATACACAACACAATACATTCCCGTGATTATAATTCATATAAATTAAATAAGTGTTAAACACAAGAATAAAATCAAATCTCAACCGGAACGCGTTTACAACGAATTAAAGTCGTTTTGACTATCTCTCTCTTTCTACTTCTCAAAGACTACATAAGAAAAAAAGAGAGAGGGAGAGAAACAAGTTTTACTATATTAAAGAATTGCTCGCTTTTACCATCTCTTTCTCTCTTAACGGTTATATAGAAAAAGGAGAGAGACAGCATAATAGTTACTATAATCGTTCACGCGCATGCGCAAAGCTTCAAACTATATTACCATAGCATTTTACTTTTAGTTAACGAGTTGTCAGCTATAAGTTAACAATGAAATACTTATTTTCTTAGTTAATGAATCTAGCTAACTGTTAATAAGCTAACCAGCCGAGCTGGTTAATTTTCTACCAGGGTATCAATGTTCAAAAAACATAGTATACTTATTCAAAAGCTGGTATTTTTTGATCAATTTAAATTTGCAATGGCTTAAATTAAAGAGTAAAGTAAGAGGAAAAATTTAAGCTATTGTAGATAACAATAGAATAAAATGCAGAAACTATATAAAAGTTTAAAAATGATTAAAAAATTAAAAAACTCGAAGAAAATAACCTTTGCATTGAGGAGTACACGGCTTTTTTATAATACCCAATGAAATTTATTACAATTTTTTTTTTAAATATACGATGAAACGAGTAAGACAAGATGTCGTGACTTAAAATATATTACGATCTAATGCTTTGGTAAAATTTCGAAAATCAGCTCCAAATAACGTTAAAACAGTCATTTTTGCAACTTTACATTCATTTATCTCGGCCAATAAAGGATATCTGAAGCTTAAATTTTGCAAAACTCAATATTTTATAAAGAACTTTGAAGTCACCAAGTAAGAAATTGATTTCGGGAACCCAATTTTGTCGTCAAAATGATTCATATATATATATATATATATATATATATATATATATATATATATATATATATATATATATATAGCAGAACTAACCTCATTTTTGGCAAATATTCCCTATTAGAAAGTATGCTTTTATGAGCGTCTATTTTCTTTGGTAATAGAAATGTGACTAAACAGTAACACTGATCATTATAACTGAAATAATTTTTAGGTTAAGCTTGATGAATCGAGCCTCAAGCATACCAACTCTCACTGGTGTTGGAACACCAATTAGGTAACAAAGATATTAACCATTTAGTTTTGAATTTGAATTTAATCACTTAGAATTGATTGAAACGTTGAAAAAATTACATAAATGTAATTGATAATGTAATAACTTTATAACATTCATAGATTAATGAAAGGCTTGCGTGCAACTAATGACTATTTAGCTTATTAAAGTTGGTGATGGTTTTAAAACATTTTCTTTTCATTTATTATTCTTTCTTTTTAATTTTTATAATTTCAAATAATTCATATAATTTTAAATCCTTTTTTTAAAATTTTATGCTTTTATCATACAATCATAAAAACTTACTACACATTAAAAAAAAATATCATTCGTAAATATTAATTTATAACTGTTGCTTTTAAAAATATTTATCTGTTTAATTAATAAATTATAATGGTGATGGTTTAGTCGTTCACGGATTCCTGTGTATGTGGGACCAGAAATAAAATCTCCTCAATCTACTACCAGTAATATTTCCACCCACTCGGTGCAAAGTAACCATTCAACAATTTCTTCTGATTCCACGGGGTATGCTGACTTCATTGCCTTTTTTCACTTTAATGTGACTTTTTTTATGTTTGCAAATTTGTTATAACGTATTAATATCAGGTGCGAATTAAGAAGAGGCTCGATTTTTCTTTATCTTTAAATACAATACGACTGATTTTTAGTATATTTTTAGCTTATACATTGCGTGTATTCATTTTTGTTTATTTTTGTATCTGTGATATCATTTTTAATTTATTTTATTGACTTACTAATATAATATAGTATTATTACAGTCGACAATCTGAGTCCCGCCGCCTTCTCCTCCATCGACTTGCTCGTGCGTTACCCCCACTCTCTGACAAAAAGAATGTTTCCACACATTCTGAGTCCCGCCGCTGCTCTATGCGATTTTTTAACTTGTAAAAATGGGTTTATTAGTTAAATTTTTTTTTGTAGAGTACAATAAATGTTTACTGAAATAAAAAGTAACAAAAATAATACAATATTGTATAATTCTCGTTTATATTTACTGAGAAAAATATAAAAATTAAACTAGATATATTTAATCATTCAATAAAATTTTATTTAATTAAAAATTTACGTGATCTCTTTATAAATAAAAGATAACATGAATCTTATTTTATTTCATTTTCATAATAACAATGAGTATTTAGTTCATCAATAAATAATATATTGTTTAATTTTAAATTTATGTTACCTATAAATATAAAAATTCAATTTTCATATTTTTTATAATAAATATAAATAAGAATTATGCAATATAATATTATTTTTTGTTACTTTTTATTTCAATAAACACTTATTGTATTCTAAACAAAAAAATTGAACTATAATAAACCCATTTTCACATGTTAAAAAGTCGCATAGAGCAGCGGCCGGACTCAGAATGTTTGGAAACAAATTCTTTTACTTAGCTAGTGAGGGTAACGCATGAGCGCGTCGATGGAGGAAAAGGCGGCGAGACTCAGATCGTCAACTGTATTGTATTTTTATTATGTCCTAAGACTGTCATATCATACTGTGCAATTCTATTTTCACCGTGCAATATTATTTATGTATTTTAGGTTATTTTAATTCAGTTTTTTATTTTTAATTAACTAAAAATCAAAAATTCATATTTTTTAAATTCATAGACGCAGTTGTAAATAAAAATTAAATAGGTTTCAAAAAGGTTTTAAAAAAAGCTTTTTCCAAGCCCGAGCCTGATTACCGGAAGTCTCTTTTTCTTTCTTTTTTTTCCTTTCCTTCATTTTTAGTTTGTTGCTATTAATTTTATTAGTTTGAAATCTTACAATACATATTTTCATCAATAATTTAATATAAATAACACTATTGTGTATAAATTATTAAAATTATACTGGGAAAATATCTAATACTATTTTAATTTATTAACGGTTTTTTGAATGTGCTTATTTTATAACTGCCTGCTATCCTTTTAACATTAGGAGCAGTTCTGCCCGTACAAATTCAACAACTAATATCCCAATGGCTGTCAAGCACCCTAGGTAATAAAATAAATTAGATATTTTATGTTACACACTTATGAATTCTTACAATTAAAAGGTTTTATTCAATCGAAAATAGTTCATATATTATTTAAACAATTTGTTTTGGTTGTTTTTAAAATAATTTTTTTAATCATTTTACGTGTGCAAATATTTTTTCATGTCTAATATTTCTTTAATTTTTGCTTCATGCCAATGCTAATTTTTTTTGCTTTTTTATTTGACTATTAAATAATTAATAATGTAATTTTTATTTTCAAAGCATAATTTTTTTTCTAAATATAGTATATTTTAAAATTTGTGCAAAAAGACTATACTTACGAAACGAAAAGATCGTGTAAAGTGCGCAATGCCTACGTGTAACAAGTTTCGTAAAATCTTTACACTGAACGGGGCTTATTCTGAAAAATTTTTTGTGATGTATCATTTATCACTAGGGTAAGTGTGGGAGTTAACGTGCCCTCCCCGGTTATCGTGCCCTATGTTAAAGCATGCGATGTCGATAATCAAAGTACGATAATAAAAGTATGCATTTATATGGTAAGCAGACGACACACGATAAACTGACACATCGTATAAACCTTGTAAATTCAATCAGCAAATTAATAGTTTTTAAATTTTCACTTAGGGAATTTGTTTTATTCGTAGATAATGTGCTTTACTTTAAATAAACAGTTTATAAAACTTTTAAAAAATAATGAGATTTGTTTAATTGACTAAAATGTGTCTGCCTTAACCTTAAAGGCACGATAACTCATACACTTACCCTACACGGAAATGACAAATAACAGCTAGGCTATATTTGTCACATTAGTGATCGACGTGTGTCGAAAATTTTGAGTTTCCACATAGACGGGCGATGTGTGCACGCCGAATTTCTATGTTTGCGCATTGTCTAGCTACACTCAACTCATAGGAGGTTGTCACACTGATCATCTTTTATTTTCGCACTGCTTGTCAATGTGTAAACATAGAAATTTTAAATCTGACATGTATGGAAAAAAAATAAATTAAAATAAAACTAAGGTTATGATCCTTGGTATCAATGAATATCTGAATTGGAAGATAATTCTGACTTTAATATATTAATTAGTGCTATTTTAATGATAAAATTTTTAATTTAATCAAAAACATTATTATTAATAATTTTAACATGAGAGATTATTACTGTTAGCAATACAATCATTGAAAATAATGTACGTAGGGTTCAATGTTTCGAAAGTCCATTATCTTTTTTTAGAATTTTGAAATTTCAAATGGCTTTTTCATAATATTTATTTAAATTGTACAGAAAGTCAATTTTTATTTCATGTTTGTTATCGACATGCATTTATTCGGATAAATTATAATCGCTTTAGGATTGTAACAAGTATACAGAATACCGTAAAATAATGAAATAATTTCGGGTTTTTTAATGAAATTTTCAACAAGTATTAAAAAAAATACATTGAAATACTATATTAGAAATTTCAAAGTACCTCATCATTATATTATTGTCTGAATACTTATTACAGTCCTAAATATAAATTATAATTTATTTGAATGAATACATTTCGATTACAAACATAAATTGAAAACGAAATTTCTATTCAATTAATATAAATATTAAGAATGTGCTATTGGAAATTTTTAAGCTCGAAAAAATAACAGATTTTCGAAATATCGAACTCCACCCACATTATTTTTAATGATTTCAACATTGAATTGCTAACAACAATAATTTCTCATGTTAAAATTATTAATAATAATGTTTTTGATTAAATTAAAAATTTTATAATTAGAATAGCACTAATTAATATATTAAAGTCAGAATTATCTTCCAATTCAGATATTCATTGATACCGAGGATCATAACCTTAGTTTTATTTTAATTTATTTTTTTCCATACATGTCAGATTCAAAATTTCTATGTTTACACATTGACAAGCAGTGCGAAAATAAAAGATGATCAGTGTGACAACCTCCTATGAGTTGAGTGTAGTTAGACAATGCGCAAACATAGAAATTCGGCGTGCACACATCGCCCGTCTATGTGGAAACTCAAAATTTTCGACACACATTGATCACTAATGTGACAAATATAGCCTAGCTGTTATCTGTCATTTCCGTGTAGTTAATTTTACCGAGCCATAAAAAGCATTCAAATAATCACTTAGCAATTAAAATTTAAAAATAATAAATAAAAAGTAAAATTATTTCCTATTCAAAAACAATAATGATTTTAAAAATATGTTACAATAATAATTAGGATAAATATCCATTCTCATATATATACACACAATCATAATTAAAAATTGTGATAAATATACATTTATTATATTGTTTAATTTTACTCGTAATTATAAAAAGACTTATAATTAGTTTGTTTTGAACCTTGGGATAAAGTGAAACACGATATACGAATATTTATTTTATGTTTTTTTTTTAATGTACTCTCTAAATATAATTGGGTTCTTGCATAGAAAAATGCATTATATCCGTCAGATATAATACAAAAAAATAAAAGACCTGTATTTTTTTGTTTTTTAAAATATGATGAATTGCAAAAGTTATAGCCGGTAATATATTTTGATATATATATTCATTTAGCACTAATGAATAACACATAATTTCACCTGTTTCTATCTTTTTCAGTTTTCATTTTTATGATAAAAGAAAAAATACGTGTCCTTTATTTTTTTCTTTTTCTAAATAACGGATATAATAGATTCAAAAAAAATTTTTCATGCAAGGACCCGATTTAGTGAACACTGAAAGACTTGAAGAGTTGCATTCACTCCCTATCGGCGTAAATCCAACTCTCAGTAGAGGAGTAGAGGGGTAGGAGTTACAGTAACGCTGCCTTGAAGAGTAGGAGATACTCTTCAACTTTTAAAGTATGATTTACTTGCGATTCGCGATGTAAACACAAGTATTTTAGGTTAGAAAATTATGCAAAATGTAAGATTGCGAGCAAAATTTGCATCTAATGTATTTACAAAACTATATTGAGAAATAATTGTAAAAAGTAACCTACAAACAAGCAATATATTGATTGTTTATAGGTTGTTATTCTTAATATAAATCCCTGAAATTTGAGGTTAGGATTTTTTAATCACGCAAAATTTTATGTAGCATAATTTAATTAATAGTCTTAAATAAAGATTCTGCTTATAGTGTTATGTCATGTAAACTTTTCTAAGCTAAAATGATTGAGCTCACATATTTGATTTTAAGTAAATCATACTTTAAACGTTGGGGAGTATCTCCTACTCTCCAAGGCAGCGTTATTCTGACTCCTACCCCTCTACTCCCCTACTGAGAGTTGGATTTTCGCCGATAGGGAGTGAATGCAACTCTCTAAGTCTTTCAGTGAAATCATACTGAATAGATCTGTGAAAATCGCTCTACTGGAATTTCAGTTGAAATTTCAATGAATTTTCAGTGAAATATCCTCTATTTAAAATCAGTGCATGAATTCCACTGATTGATCAGAAGAAATTTCAATGAGCTTCAGTGAAAATGTGGATATTTCACTATTTCATTCAATAAAATTTCACTGAACCTCAGTGCAGTGATTTTTACTTAAATTTAGTGAAATTTCACTGGATTATATTAAGAGAGTTATTATAAAATCTGCAGCCATTGAAAATTATAGAAATGAACTCAAAAACATGATCTTTCATCAGACGGAGGGGTTAAAAAACGTAAGATGTATTAATTTTTATGAAAATAACGTTAATTTAGGGAATCGTTAATGAAAGTGTCTTTATTAAACAACGTTTTAAGATCTTTTTATTTTGCCTATAGTATCAAAAACCGCTTGAAATTCATCTTGAAAAGAATATTCGATTTTACCCCGACAATTTTTATGGGGTAAAATCATTCACTTCCGTAAATTTTTAATAATTTTTTTTTGTAAATATTGTTCTGACTAATACATTTAATTTTCAGTTATCTAACTATAAACTAAAAAATCTTGTATTTAATGATATGGATATTAATTTATTTATATTTTATCAAACAATTCCCAAAAAGTATACCGTTTCCAAAAGTACCCCAGTCTCAAATAGTTATCATCTCTTAAAAAATTGATGGCAAGAATTTGTCATCACGATAAGACATTTTTGATTGATTAAAATAAAACAAGTGACGAAAATTAGAAATTTAGAATAATATATTTATTTCGAGTGGGAACATGGTAATGATTTTAAAATAAATGATTTTATAGTTAAATTATTTAAAATTTATAAAATTTAAATTAGGATATTATTTTATCTCTAAAAAATGATTGTTTTCTGCAATTTATAAACCATGCAAATACATTCTAACCGACTAATTATTAACCTAAAATGTGACAATTTATTCAATTTAATATGAAAAAAATTAAAAAATTTCTTATAGCTTAAATTTTTTATTTTAATCTATCGAATATCATTATAAGAAATAATAAATAAAGTTTGAAATCTCAATAAATTATGTTAATTAATAAATAAATAAAATAAGGCTCGCGCAGCGCACTTGAAATTGCTAGTATAATAAAAAGTTAATCATACTTTTATCGTACAGTCGCTAAAAATCGAGTTACAAAGATAAAATTTATTGACACACTTTTTCAATATTTTACTGATTCATTAAAGGTAGCCATATCCGAAAATATAGCATAAATTATGGATGCTGGAATTTCTATATTTCATTAATATTAAAAGGCATCAGCAAGTATACATCGAAAGAAAGAAGCCTTGGGAGACGGTAACAATTTTGAAGAAAAGTATCATAAAGCCCTACAATCTTTTTTGTTTTTCCAATTTTAACAAGTCTGGGATCATTTTGGTTTTTATAAAATTTCAAGAGGGGCAACCATGGGTAATTTGGTAAAAGCCTTGATAGATAACGCACAAATTCAATTGTTAAAATTCCATAAGAAAAAAATGAGCCCAGACTTGTTAGAATCAAACGAAAAGAAGATAGAAGGGTTTTATGATACTTTTTTTTTTAACAATATTAATGTATCTAATATAAAATAACTTAAGTATAAATTAAGGATATTTAAATTTCTATATTTCGTTAATTTTAAAAGGCATTAGTAAGTGTACATGAAAGAAATAAGCCTGGGAGGCGGTAACAATTTTTTTAAGTTATTTCATATTTGATACACTAATATTGTTAAAAAAGAAAAGTATCATAAAACCCTGCCATCTTCTCTGTTTTTAGTTTGATTCTAACAAGGCCAAGCTCATTTTTTTTCTTATCGAATTTCAACAATTAAATTTGAGCGTTATCCATGGTGACCCTTCTTAAAATTTCATAAAAACCAAAATGAGCCTAAACTTGTTAAAGTTAGAAAAACAAAGAAGATTCATGATACTTTTCTTCAAAATTGTTACCACCTTCCCAGGCTTATTTCTTCATGTACGCTTGCTGATTTCTTTTCAAATTAACGAAATATAGAAATTTAAATACCCTCAATTTATACTATGTATATATATATATATATTCGGATAGAGCTATCTAATGTAATTTTTACTGTTTACAATTATTAGATTTCACTATCATAGTTACTAATCATCCGACAAAATTATTCGGTGATAAAATACTTGTTATTCGTTTATCACATATATCAATTTATTTTACTGGGGCAGAGGTAGGAACGTAAAATGATACATTCCAAAAGTTTTTTTTAGAATAAGGTCCTGTTTATTAACTGTATTTTTTTCATGAGACCTAAAATATCGAAACGAATTCCTGATTTTAGATTAGAGAGAAAAAAAAACATTTTTGTTGATTAATATTACATCTTTTCTTTAAAAACGGTATAAAAATTATGTTTTTACACAAAATATGTATATATCAGATAATAATATTTAATGAGTATCCAAGTTTTTTGGTATCTCCACTCAAGTCCAAAGTTTAATTGTATTAATATATATTAGTTATATATGTCCTTTGGCCGTATTCAGATTTTACCTGAATAAACGGCCAAAGGACATAGATGATTTTATGTCCGAAGTAAGCCGTATGAGTAACTATAACTTAATAGTTGAAAATATTAATCTTTTTTCAATACTTTTCAGATTTAATTTTAGTTCTATTGATTTTTTCTTTTATTTCTTAGATTGACATTTGGTAATGAGTATAGCTGCTGTCGAAGCGTGAGACTTTTTTTTCACTAACCTACGTTCAATATGATTGCTCTTTGACATATTGAACGAAAAATAATAGGATCGGTGATGCCATATTGATTTCTCTTGAGACATATTGATACTCAATATGTCTCATGAGGACATATAAATCTTATATAGACTCGAGCAGCGCGCGAGAGACATATGCGATGCCAATACCAATTGAGCATGCTCTTTAGATACTGATGCGGAAACGGCCTACGAGGACATAAATATATATATATATATATTAGTTATATATGTCCTTTGGCCGTATTCAGATTCCACCTGAATAAACGGCCAAAGGACATAGATGATTTTATGTCCGAAGTAGGCCGTATGAGAAAATATAACTTATTAGTTCAAAATATTAATCTTTTTTTCAATACTTTTAAAATTAAATTTTAGTTCTATTGATTTTTTCTTTTGTTTCTTAGATTGACATTTTGTAATGAGTATAGCTGCTGTCGAAGCGCGAGTCATTTTTTTTTCACTAACCTACGTTCAATATGATTGCTCTTTGACATATTGAACGAAACATAGTAGGATCGGTGATGCCATATTGATTTCTCCTGAGACATATTGAGTCTCAATATGTCTCAGGAAGACATATAATTCTTGCAATAAGTCGTGGAGCGCGTCTGAGACATATGGGATGCCAATACAAATTTAGCATGCTCTTTACATACTGACACGAATACGGCCTACGAGGACATAAATATATATATATATATATATATATATATATATATATATATATATAAAAATATAGATGTTTCTATACCTTGCAGTGCGACGTATAGTGTCATCTATACGTCGCACTATAAGGTAGGAATTAGCTATAGTATCTTAAGGTAGTTCTCCACGTATATATAGCACATAAATTGTGAATTGTTTTATCTTTATTTCAATTATTTTATAAGGCATAAGCAAGTGTATATCGAAAGAAAGTGGTCTTGGGAAGTGGTGAAAATTTTTTTTCGAGTTAATAGAAACTGCGGATATGCTAATATTGTTAGTAGAAGAAAAACATTATAAAACACTGCAATCTTCTTTATTTTTTGTTCGATTTTAATGTATCTGGGCTCATTTTGTTCCTTTCGAAATTTCAGGAGGAGTTACCGTTGGTAATTTGGTAATAACATTTATAGTTGACGCATAAATCTAATTGTTCATTAAAAATTTATAAAATTTAAGAAAACAATTAAATTTATGCGTCAACCATAAATGTTATTGCCAAATTACCTCCAGTAACCCCTCCTGAATTTGCATAAGGAACAAAATGAGCCCAGATACATTAAAGTCGGACGAAAAATAAAGATTGCAGTATTTTATAATGTTTTTCTTCTACTAACAATATTAGTATATCCGCAGTTTCTATTAACTAGAAAAAAATTTTTACCACTTCCCAAGGCCTCTTTCTTTCGATATACACTTGCTTATCCCTTATAAAATAATTAAAATAAAGGATAAAACAATCCAAAATTTATGTGCTATATATACGTGAAGAACTACCTTAACATACAGCTGAGATCGATAAAATGAAGTGAGCGTCAAAGACGTCAAATTGGTTAGTTTAATCGGCATTTGTTTTTCGAAATATTGAACACGCTTATTCAAATTCTATAATTGTCTTTTTGTTATTTAATAAATTTTAAAAAATATACAATTAAAAAATCATTGTAAATGATTGATTAGTTATAAAAAAAAAATTAGTACAAAATAGTGAAAAATTAATAATGATAGTGAAAGTGAGGCAATATAGAAAATAAAGATTAAATTCAAAACGTGCATGATACGCGTGGTTATTCTTGTCAAATTTGTGACACGTCAATGACGATTACGCAGACGCCCTGCGTCTTCATAGTTAGCATACACTTATTTGAAGTAAATAAGTCAAAAGAAAGAAAAATTTTAAATTATATATTTACAATTTCATAGTGCCTCATATCTACTACAACGACATAAAATTATCTACGCCATTTGGGAGTAAGAAGAATGAATACGTGGCGAATTTGTTGCTCGTCAGCAGTCAATCTCGGATCCTCGACTGTCTACTGTTCTCGCAACAAACTCGCCCCGTATTCATTCTTCTTACTCCCAAATGGCGTATATAACTAATATATATATATACATATATACGCACTCTTGGACACAAATTTTGGTCCACTTTCGTAAATATCACGAAAGACTAAAATTTTAATATCTTTAAGATGATGTAACAGGGTATATCAGCTGCTTGGAGGAAAAAAAGTACACGTCAAATTATAGTTGAAAACTGGACACGTCAAATTATTGTTGAAAAACTGGATACGTCAAATTATTGTTGAAAGACTGGACACGTCAAAAAGCATTTTTTTTGTTAATTTTGTGTTGGTACTACTGATTTCAAATGAAGAAATTTGAGATATGATAAGTAAGAAGTCTTTTTATGTTTTTTGGATCGCTGATTGGAAATTCGAGATTAGACAAAGATTATGTCATTTGTCAAAGAATGCATATGGCTTAATAAAAGCATTATTTAAATAAATTCAAATAATGAATTCGTTTTAAAAAATAACTCAACGTTGACAATCAGGAATAAACAACTTAAAATTATTAAAAATTATTGTCGGAGTTTAGAATTTCTATCATAAGTCAATCCTCCATAAGAGCAGGCCGGAGCAGATTCGATACCGACCAAGAATTGAAAATCCGTTGTTTAATTTTCTCTTATACACGTAATGGAATGCATTAAAATTTTAAATACATTCACGAAATTTATTTCTCTATTGCGCTCGCCAAAAATAATTTGAGAAAATTTTAAAAAATTAAAAATTTTATACTACAGCTGTTTATTAAACCCTAAGTACTGCTACTTACTTTTTGTTTGAAATATGGTGAACTTTATGAAAAAAACATCTATTATACAATCATGAATGTATAAAAATTGCACTCGATAACAATTTCTTTTGAAAACAGTATAATTATTTTATTTATGATAAAATAACATTTTTACTTCTCGGTCGGTAATCAAAACTGCTCCGGCCTACTCTTAAGATTATAATTAAAGAATAAACTTTGCTCGATTATTGTTTTTATCTTTTGGTTTTTTCTCAATTAGTGTACGGACATATAATAGTATATTATTATACCAAGGGAGAGAAGTTTACAGCCCGAGCCGAAGGCGAGGGATGTATCGAGTTTCGTAAAAAAGCCTTTACACCAGAGGTAAATAATGTAATTTAGCTCATGATAGCCTAAAATGAGCAAAGAAGTTGCGATTTTGAGGTTAGAATGAGATAAAATAATTTATTTTCTTACTGAAATTTAATTTATTTTTACTTTATTAATCAGTCAATGAATAATTGAACATTTGAATAAAATATTAATTAATAATAATTTTTAAATACGCAATTATTCTCTTACATATAAAAGAAATTTTTTCTTAAAATAAAATTTTTAATTGATGAGTAATAAGAAAATATTTTGATTGATTATTTTATTTGTGCAATCATGTTGAATTATTTTATTTTTACTTATAAAAATTTATAGTTGTGTAAAGTTAAACTTTTTTTTTCAATTTTACTTAATTTTATTAACATTACAAATAATATAAATGAAAAAGAATTATCTCTTAATGATATATACTTTTTGATATAAAAAAAGTTGTTTTCAAAATTTTTGCATAGAAAAATAATTTATATAAAAATAATTAAAGAAATGTATGTAATAAATGTAAAGAAAAATACTAAACAAACATTTTGAACAACCATTTGTAGGTAAAAATCTAAAAATTTAGAAAAAACATAATGACAAAAACAATAATCGAGCAGAATTTATTCTTTAATTATAATTTTAATGGAAGATTGACTTACCATAGAAATTATACACTCTGACAATAATTTTTAATAATTTTAAGTTGTTTATTCCTAATTGTCAACGTTGAGTTATTTTTTAAAATGAATTTATTATTTAAATTCATTTAAATTATGCTTTTAGTAAGCCATATGCATTCTTTGACAAATGACATAATCTTTATCTAGCCTCAAATTTCCAATCCAGCGATCCAAAAAACATAAATAGACTTCTTACCTATCATATTTCAAATTTCTTCATTTAAAATCAGTAGTACCAACTCAAAATTTAAAAAAAAATGCTTTTTGACGTGTCCGGGTTTTCAACAATAATTTGACGTGTCCGGTTCTTCAACAATAATTTGACGTGTCCGGTTTTTCAACTATAATTTGACGTGTAATTTTTTTCCTCCAAGCAGGCGATATGTTTAAACATAGTTATCAACATTGTAGTTTCCCAAATTTTTAATCATTACTCAAAAATTTTCCGAAATATTTCTAAGTTATGATATCTTTTTTTTAGAAAAATGGCATTAAATTAGGAGATTAAAAATAAATTATCCTAAAGACTTGCATGATCCCTCATTTCAACGAGAAATATATACAAATTGATTTTATGGGACTTACATAACTTTACACACACACACACACATATATATATATATATATATATATATATATATATATATAGATATATATACGTATACATATATTTAATAATTATAAATATCATAATTAGGACAAGAATACCATCTAGTGGCACTAGTACTCCATTGCCACCAGTTTCAAAACTGACCAGAAAACCATCTGGAGCATCAGACACATCTGTATCATCGCCCATACAACGCAAAACGAAACAGCCGACACCTATCGAATCGAGAGCTCCTTTCAGATTATAAAAAGACGAAAACAGATTAAAATATCTATTTAAAAATGCAGCTCAAGATTTTGCGAATAATATAATCATTCTGATAATAAATGTAAAAGACATTTTGTTAATAGTTACGCCAAGACATCGAAGATGCACTGAAGATAATTATAATGAAGAAAATAAATTTTACATTAAAAAATGTAATACGAGCTTAAAAAGTTTCGAGTTTAACTAAAATCTGTATTAGATATACAGACAATAAAAGTTTATGGCATTGTGAATTTACGAAAATGCGTTTTCGATTCGAGGTATGCAATAAAAAAAACTGCATTATTCGTAAAAAGGCATAAAATACATAAACAAATTGTTAAATAAAAAGTTAACGTATTAATTAATTCATTTAAGAACCTTCTCAAAACGAGAAATAGTAACAAATAATAATATTAATTATAAGCCTCGTACTTTTTTTCTAGAAAAAGTTTTATTATTAACGATCTTTATTCTAAAATACATCATTACTGCGAATTTCCTGTTTGTAGATTATGATATTCAAAACAATCGCCTCCCTCATTTCGTTTTCTTTATATATTTTGTTACAATTATTTGTTAATTGTACAATTACACATAGAACCGATTGTACAATTACGATATAGAACCGTTTATTAAATATCATTATGAAGATAAATAATATTGTAACAGATGTGTATTATTTGTAAGTAATTTTCGCAACATAAACGTTTGTGTGAAGAAAAGAACGAAAAGAAAATAAAAAATTAATTATTCTGGTCAATTTATACTTGGAGAAAGAAAGATTAATTCGTTTTTTTTTGGGCAAAGATAATTTTGTGTAAATATGGTTTGATTTTCTTATACCGTAGTAGTTACTTTGTACCGTAGTTTTTATCTATATAAGGCATCGAACACAAACGATGAAAATCAAATTTAGTTTTATTTTTATGATGTATATCACAAAGTTTATAAACTGATTATTTTTACCTATTCGTCAAGCTTTCTTTTTTCAAATTAATCTGGATTCATATACTTGTTATATGACGTGTGAGGGAGAAATTGAGTTAAGGCTCATACGCGTGTGTAGATGAATACGAATAATTTAAAAAAATATATTCCATCTGAAAACGATTCCAGGTAGAATCGCATGAAAACATTTCCAATTTTTTTATATTACAATATTGAAAAAACTTATCCAATTTTTTTATATTTGAGTAACATTATTATCTAATGCAATTAATATATTAACAATCTTAACTTTCTTTTTCATTTCCTTTGTAAAATTCTGTATCGATGCTAATAATGCTGTGAAATTATATAAAAATATATTTAAAAATAATTATTTGAATTATGTTTTTTATTTCCTTTAATTTCCTATTTGTTTTTTTTCTTCAATATGAGAAAAAATATTCTAAATGAACATATTTATAGTTATAGGCCATGTGGTTGAAAATTTACAACATTTGAATTATTATTATTATCATTGGTAAAAAACTATATTGATGGGATATTTGCTACATTACACTATTTCATATTTATCTATGTGCATAAATTATTATACAAACTTTTAAACATGTTTAGTACTTATAAAATAAAAGTAATAGTGAATTAAAATAGATAATATTGTTTTAACATTGTACTCAATTGTTTGAAAGTAATATCATTCTAACATACTTTTTTGATAATAAAAGTTTTGTATTTTTTTCTTGAAAGGAATTTTTAAATTGTATTATTTGCAAATACTATAAGCATACTATTATGAAAATGAAAAAAATATTGGTGAGTATTGAAATATAATCTCATGAGTTATACTAATGAGTAATAAAAATCAATTCTTATGAATTATTTATCGCGATCAAACTCAAATAGTTCGTTTATTGATGCAACAAGAAAATAAAGTCTTTCATAAGCTCTTTATCTTGCATGAAAATAATATTGCTGTATTTTATTTACTGAATTTATTTCACGATAATTTACTGAAAATTCAATGTATTGCGTTACGTTAATTTTATTTTGTAATTCATATTTTTATTTATCAATTTCATCAATTAAATAAACTCATGATAATAATAATTTGATTAAATTAATACCGACACATTAGTGGGGTTACGGTCGATCGACGAACTGTAAAAAATTTATTTCTTTCGGGACCCGATCTCACGTGAGATCTTACATGAGATTTCGTGTGCCAAAAATAGTATATTTTTCACTTAGGAAAAAAAATTAAAAAATTCCGAAATCGTATGTAAATTGTCACCCGAGCCGAAGCCGAGGGAGGCAAACATACGATTTAAGGCGTTCTTTTTTTTCCCCGTGGCGAAAATACGATTTTTTTCAACACTGGGCCGAAAATATCATTTTTTTTGGCGCTATGTAAGAAAGTGGTACTTTCGAGACAGGTGTTGGAAAAATTTCAATTTTCTCAACACCCGATCTTACATGAGATCCCACATGAAATCCCATGTGAAAAAAAATGTTTGTATCTTAACACCCATTCTCATATGAGATCTCATGTAAGATTTCATATGAGATCTCAGGTAGGATCGAGTGTAGAGAAAAATAAAATTTTTTGGCACATGAGATCTCACGCGAGATCTCACGTAAGATCGAGTGTCTACAAGAATAAAATTTTTCATTTTCGACCGTGAGATATTATGTCATTTTTTAAATTAATACTTCTTTTAACGCGCCTCGAAAATTTGCTGGGCATAAAAATTGAAGTTGCCATCACGTTACATTTTAATATGTTGTATGTGTGTGACTCTATCTATGCGTGCATACACAACTAAGTTATAAGAATAAGAGAGAGAGAGAACACTATACTATACCAAGCAGCCTGGATTAAAGAGCGAGAGAGAGAGAGAGAGAGAGAGAAAGAGAGAGAGAGAGAGAGAGAGAGAGAGAGAAAGAGAGAGAGAGAGAGTTAGCAAGCGAATACGCACTACACAAGTTAAGTATAGGAGGAAAGAAAGAAGGCACATCGGCAAATCAGCATATAAATCGTTGTGTATATTGGGTATTGGGTCACCACATGAGCGTTCAGTATGTATAAATATATATATATATATATATATATATACAGGATGGGCCAAAAGTACCGGAACGGCGAAATAACTCTGCGGGATTGTATTTTAGGAGAAAAAGCTTAAAACAAAAGATAGAGGATATTTTCTTGGCTATTCGACGGTGATAATGACCATGACCTTGACCATAACCTTGAATGTCATTTCAAGGTCAAGTTAATTTCTTTAAATGGAAACCCATAATTTTCACCTCAGAAATGAAAAGAGCGGAAAATTTTACGTCTGGATATGTATTTACGTAAAATTTTCTTCAAAAGAGTTATTTCGCCGTTCCGGTACTTTTGGCCCACCCTGTATATATATATATATATATATATATATATATATATATATATATATATACACACACACACATAGCGCTCCTTCAAACAGTATTGTCTCTGATAGTCGCACAACAAATATCATGAAAACAAATTAAATTAGATACAAAATACTAACTTTTTATTTATTTTTTTTTTTTTTAAATTAATGATTAGGAAAAAATTCAAACGGAAACCGAAAGAATTTTCAAAAATCTAATATTCATTACAGAACATAGGCAAATAACGAATAAATTTAGAAATAAAAGCTATGTCATCACGCTGCTTAGATCTGAAGTATAGAATAGTCTTACGAATATTTTCCGTCATTGATTAATTGAAATTGCTGTTAGATATACTGAAAAGCTAAATTTTAATATTTTAACATGCTTACAGTAAAATTATTAATTTTCAAATGATTCATATTTACAGTTATGATTATGATTTGTGAATTCGAGGGCTTTAATTAAAAATTCCACAATTCCTTTTTAATTAAATGTACTAAAGAATTTTTATCATATATATGTATATAGAAAAACATATGTGGACGCGCACATACATACGCACCTGGGCTCATATATATCCAACATTTATTGTCGACCCGCACGCACATATACTAACAAGTTGAGATATATATATATATATATATATATATATATATATATATATATATATAGACATGATCCCTTTCATGTCAACTAGCACCCGTTGACCCGTATATTTTTTGGTTTATATTTATATATATATATTTTTATATATGCATACATACGTACATACATACGTGGGACATTCCACGTCAATTAGAAGGCACGCACATACAGGTTTATATGTATATATATATATATATATATATATCTTCCTATATTATATAGACGTAAGCCTCAAAAAATAGCATTCTTGCGTCCTCCCCCCTCCTCCCCCAGCCTCACATTTTTAAATTTTTTTAACGTAAATATAGGTTTTTTTTCAGCCTCTGTGAGATGCCTCCCCCCTCCTCCCCCAGCCTCCCCCCCCTCCTCGACCCGCCTCTGACATCGCCTCAACGTTTGTCGCCCCATATTACCTCATAGGTCTCCTCAAAGACTCCTCAGAGATGCCTCAGGTAAGCCTTAGGAATTCCTCGAAACGCCTCAAGTTTGTGAGAGTGATATTTTTTAAAATTTTCAAAAATAACGTAAAATTAGTTACCGACGCCTCAGTGCTTCCTCATCCCCTCCTCTTACAACGCCTCAGGGTACGCCTCAGAGATGAGGCATTTTTTTTGTATGCCTCTTGTCCCGCCTTATACATCGCCTTAGAGACGCCTCAATGTTTCCTCATCCCCTCCTCTTACAACGCCTCAGGGTACGCCTCAGAGATGAGGCATTTATACGTATGTATACACAAGAATAAGTACATTACAAGTTGGGGGGCTGGCGAGCAGGGCGAGCAGGGGGTTACCCCCTAATATATATATATATATATATATATATATATATATATATATATATATATATATATATATATATATATATATATATATATATATATATATATATATATATATATATATATATATATAGGATATTTCATGCCGATGCGCACGATGCACAGACAGGTTTATATATATATATATATATATATATATATATATATATATATATATATATATATATATATATATGGACGTTCCATGTCGTTTCGTATGCATGCACGCACACGTTGATATTCATAGGATTTTTCATGTCAATTGAAACGCAAGCACACACAGATTTATATATATGGGACATTCCATGTCAATTCGCATGCATGCACACAGACTTTAATAAAGATGGGATTTTTCATGTTAATTATAACGCACGCATACACAAGTTCATGTTTATGGGACGTTTCATGTCAATTCGCTTACATGCACACACACACGTTAATATACATGGGATTTTTTATGTCAATTTCAACGCACGCACATACAGGTTTACACATATGGGACATTTCATGCCAATGCGCACGCACGCACACACAGGATTATGTATATATATATATATATATATATATATATATATATATATATATATATATATATATGTATGGGACATTTCATGTCGACTCGTACGTACTCATAATCACAGGCTTTTCTATATATATGGGACATTTCACGACAACTCTCACACACCTATCCAAGTTCCTTCGGGTTTACATATACGGGACGTTTCATGTCAATTTGCATTCATGCATACGCGCTTTTATATACATGGGACTCTTCATGTTAACTCATGTACGACCTTACAGACAAGTTTTTGCATATATATATGGTCCATTTCATATCAACTTGCTCACGTTCACCCGAAAATTTATATATATATATATATATATATATATATATGTGAGTCAATCCACGTCAAACGGATAATAGCTCTGTCCAAAATTGTAGATCACCAGAAAAAATCGTGTATGGGCTCAAAATTTTCGTCTTACACTCTACTTTCTTTTGCAATTTGGCGATTTTGAAAAATCCAAAATGGCGGCCCTAATATGACAACTCAAACCTAGAAATTTCATAAGAAATTTTCGAAAATTGATTTTAATTTACTTAAATCTGATTCTACATATTTTTTTATACCAGAAATCAATTCAGCATTCAATTTTACATGGGAATATAGTATTGCACTTGAGGTAAAAAAATTTTACAATATCATCTGAAGGTCATATCGGGAGACAATAGTTATTTCTCGAATTAATCATTGATAAACGTTGATTAGTAAGGAAATAAAGATACTGATAGGTAACTCCAGTCACTGAATAAAAAATCTGATATCCGCTTAACCCTACAAGGTCTCCATCAAGGTCATTTGAAGGTCGAATCGCGAATATCTTTCACTATTTGATAAGATTAAGACACCTATAAGTTTTACGTGATGCTGGATTCGAATTCGGGGCCCGTTGGAGTGTCAAACGACGTAATTACAGAAAAATTCGTTTCCAACTGTGGTTTCTTGGAAAACAAAAATTTTCTGTTAGTCAATATTTAATTAATTTTTATGTAATTACGTCGTTTGACATTCCAACAGATCCAGGATTCAGATTCAGCGACACGTAAAACTTGAAGGTGTCCTAATCTTATCAAATAATAAAAGATATTCGCGATTTGACCTTCAAATGACCTTGATGGAGATCTTGTAGGGTGAAGCGGACATCAGATTTGGATTCAGTGACTCGAGTTATCTATAAATATCTTCATTTCCTCACTAATCAACATTGCTCAATGAGTAATTCGAGAAAAAACTATTATTTCCCGATATGACCTTCCGATGACATTGTAAATTTTTTTTTACCTCGAGTGCAATATTATTTTCCTATGTAAAATTGAACGCTGAATTCATTTCTGATATAAAAAATACGTATAATCACATTTGAATAAATTAAAATCAATTTTCGAAATTTTTTTATGAAATCTCTAGGTTTGAGCCGCCATATTGGAGCCGCCATTTTGGATTTTTTTAAATCGCCACATTGCAAAAGAAAGTAGAGTATAAGACGAAAATTTTGAGCTCATACACGATTTTTTTGGTGATTTACAATTTTGGACAGAGCCATTATCCGTTTGACGTGGATTGACCCATATATATATATATATATATATATATGTATGGGACATTTCATGTTAACTCGCACGTACTTGCAAGCACAGGTTTTTCTATATATATGGGACATTTCATGACAACTTGTACACAACTATCTAAGTACCCTTAGGTTTATATATATATATGAGACGTTTCATGTCAATTCACATGCATGCACACACGCGTTCATGTACATGGGACTTTTCATGTCAACTTGCAAGTATGATATAAACATATACATAAGGGACATTTCATGTAGAATCGTACGTATACACACAGGTTTATGCAAGTTTATATGGAACATTTAATTTTAACTCATACGCACATGCACACGCTGACACATACAAACACATATTTAATTTTATATATATATATATATATATATATATAGATACAGTACCGCTCAAAAGTTCGTAAAAATTTTTTTTTTATTTAACTCAACTTCAAACTGCAATATTTCGGAAACGGCTCGATGAATTTGAAAAATCCGGACAGCGTTTGAAAGATCAGACAAAATACTATCTTTTTGTGTCCTGCCAAATATTTTTATCTCTTTTTTGAACTCTATTTCTAATGATAGAAAAATTTTTTATTTTTACGAATTTTTAAATTTCAATCAATCAAATGTAACTTTTTAAGAAATTGTTAAAATTAAAAAATTCGAAAACGACTGAAAAGTAGAGTGAATTTCCTAAATCTTTATATTTTATGATTTTTTTGTACCTATTTCCTGCGTGTAGCTAAAAATGCGCAAAAATGGAAAGTACAAGAAAATCAGTTTTAAATATGATAATATTTTCCAATGTCGCGAGTCAATTTTGGTTTACATTAGCAAGATACAAAAAGATAGTATTTTGTCTAATCTTTTAAACGCCATCCAGATTTTTTAAATTTATCGAGTCATTTTCGAAATATCGCAGTTTGAAGTTGAGTTTCTAAAAAAAAATTTTTTTACGAACTAATGAACGGTATTGTATACTTTTAACAAAATTATCACCAATTTTATCACAATTATTATAAATGATAGTGTCCTTTTTTTGAATAAATTAAAGTTATTTACAAATTTAATTCTTCGTATGTATATACGAACTACAGATTTGAACACATGCTGAAATGTAAACAAAAATAGACCCGCGATATTGGAAAATATTATCATATCTAAAACTGATTTTCTTGTACTTTCCATTTTTGCGCATTTTTAGCTACACGCAGGAAATAGATACAAAAAAATCATAAAACATAAAGATTTAGGAAATTCACTCTACTTTTCAGTCGTGTTCGAATTTTTTAATTTTAACAATTTCTTAAAAAGTTACATTTGATTGATTGAAATTTAAAAATTCGTAAAAATAAAAAATTTTTCTATCATTAGAAATAGAGCTAAAAAAAGAGATAAAAATATTTGGCAGGACACAAAAAGATAGTATTTTGTCTGATCTTTCAAACGCTGTCCGGATTTTTCAAATTCATCGAGCCGTTTCCGAAATATTGCAGTTTGAAGTTGAGTTAAAAAAAAAAAAATTTTTACGAACTTTTGAGCGGTACTGTACATTCTTTACCTTTTCGATGTAGACACTCGTTAAAAAATAGTTATTTACTATGCTGTGGTACCCACGATCGCCGTCTTTGGATACCTAGGTGTTAATAACAACTTAAACATCATCTACAGCAAAAACTTTTGAAATTCTACTTATAGTTTAATAACTATTTTGAAGTTGTTGCAAATGTTATCTAGCCAAACATGGATGTTCCGAGTAAGATAAACATTGTCTACAAGAATATCTTTTGAAATTTAGCCATTATTTATTAATAACATGTACGTATCTTGAGATGACATCTCACAATATCCAGGTGATCCTGACTACCTGGAAGTCGTCTATATGAATGAATATTTGAAATTTCCCATATCGGTTATGAAGTTTACAGGTATTAGCAGGGACTACATCAAATGAAACTTGGAGATTCTTTTAGATTCAGATTCTAAGGTTGTTTGATTAGGTCGAAGAATACTCGGAAATCAAAAGATTTTAAAAGAACAATTGTTTAAGATTCATGCAACTTCCATGAAATATGTTGATTTACTCGTAGTCGATATCCATACATAAAGATCATTCATACAAATCATGTCACATATAAATTTGCGGTAGTATCCCTACTAATTTATGAATTTTTCGTTCAAATAATGCCAGCGAAATTTAATTTCGAGAAAGTATATTACTATCGTAATTAGTGAATAATTTTAACCTTTTTTCATCAAAAATCATTCCGATATACAAGTAATAAGCGTTATTATTTAAAAAATTTGAGAATTTATGAATCTCAGCAATTATTTACTTACCACGAAAGTTAAGAAATAATATTCGTAATCATTTTATTTGAATTAAATCATTTAAAATCTATATAAGTCAAATTCCAAAGATAAAGAAATCCTGATTCAGTTATGCATTCATATATAATTTTTATTCAATCTTTAACATTTTTGTTTATTTAACCAAACAATAAACATTCTTGCTATTTACGTGAAATCATGAAACTTTTATTTTTTACAAAAATAAAAAGTCATTTATTAAACATCATTTATTATAAATATTATTTCCTTAATAGACATAAATCTTTGAAATCATTAGAGATATTTAATACTATTACAAAATTATAGGAAATGAAGATATATTTTAAGAGGAAGAATCATATTTCTGTCCTTTGCTAATAAGAAAATTGGTTTTTCGAATAAAAAAAAAATAAATTCAAATGGAGATAATAGATTGACTATGAATAAGATTTACATAATTGGACACATTTATGCATATTGTGTATGGACTATGGATACATCGTATATAAATTATGTGGGCTCATATAGGTTCTCTATAGCTTTTTATGCATGACTTCTGAATTTTTTCCCATACGATGTGACCTTATATAAAGCAATAAAACAATTTTTTTCATGTCATTTATTTAAATCATTTATTTACTTCATGCTCGTAAAAATTTACAACATTATATGTGGCGATAACTCAGCCAATGTACATTTTTGGATAATTTTTAATATCATGATTGCTTATTTAACACAAGAGTTTGAATAATAATCAAAATCGAAAAATGCCTCAAAATCGATAGTTCCCAGCAAATATGCTCGTAAAGTTATTTTATCAGCATTGAAAGGTGCACGTAGTGCTGTTAAAGCAGCAGGTGGTAAGGAAAGCGTTACGATTCTACGCGAACTACCGATTCCAAAGAAAGTTGGAGGATTTTTACCATTTCTCATACCGTTATTTGAGTACCGGTTTGAGTGCAGTTGGTGGTATTGCAGGTGGCGCTGCTGGTATAGCTAAGGCAGTTAACGATTCTAAATCTGCCAATTCACAATTGGAGGAGATTAAGAGACATAATAAAAAAATTGAAGAAATAGCTCTCGGTAAATAGGTTTATTTACAGCCAAGTAAGAGTGGACTTGGGCTTCGTCTGAAACCTTACCATGGTGAAGGTTTAAAAAAAAAGATCGACGAAGTAAGATTGTCTGAGAGAGCTCTCACTGACGCTGATATTATCAAGTATGACAAAATTTTGAAAATTCCAAACTCCCGAGGAGTTTTTATGCGAAATGCATTACCAAAAAGTGGTCCTCGTTATCGTGAATCGGCCATCGTTAATCTTGATGATGCAGATGGACCAGGAACTCATTGGGTAGCTTATCGAAAACGAGGGAATAGCGTAGTCTATTACGATGATTTTGGAGATCTTCAGCTATCTTTAGATTTGATGTTGTACTTGGGTGTTGATGAAATCAAGTACAATCCTCAAAGATATCAAGACTTCAATACATTTTATTGCGGTCATCTTTGTCTAAAATTCTTGTGCAGAACTCTTGGTATATAAAGCAAGAAGCATGCGAATATCAACTTATTATAAGTTTAACAGTCATCATGGAAGATTCATTGATGTTAAGTCTTTCAAATACATTATCCATACTCAAAGCACAATATTTTCCGCCTATTGAACTTTCTCCCGATAAGAATTATGTTCTTGGTTTAGTTGCCTTCATGACCTTCAATTCAATACCCAACATTAACAATCTATTCCATGCTGGTAAAGAAGAAATTACTTTACCGACAGGTAGTTACGAAATCGAGGATATAGAGAATTATCTTAGCGAGACATTGACTCACAAGAATATCTCAATCAGTATAAAACCTAACAATAATATTCTTCGCAGCAAAATCAAATGCAATCGTTTGATTGATTTTCGAGCAAAAAATACCATAGGACCTTTATTGGAGTTCGCTAAACGTCTTCTTGAAACAGACGTCACTCACAGTTCGGATTTACCAGTAGCCATCTTGAAGGTCAATGCTCTACGAATAGAGTGTGACATCACCTGTGGAGGGTATATAAACGGTCAGCGAGTGCACACGATACGCGAGTTCTTCTCAACAGTACCGCTAGGATATAAGATCATCGAAGTTCCTCCACCGGTCATTTACCTTCCGATCGTCGTCAAGAGGATAGATCACATTCAAGTGCGCATAGTCGATCAAGACGGACAACTTGTTAATTTTCGAGGAGAAATTATTAGCATCAGATTACATCTTAAACAAGCGTAATGGGCATTGTATTTAATTCCAAAGATGGAAAAGGCTATAAAAGCAGATCAAGATGGAGACCGACCATCAGTCGTCCAAGAGCAGACAAAGCGTTAACACGGCAAAACATACAGTTTCTAAGGAGTCTCGGCCTTCGAGTCGTCCCTGGTTGAAAATAACTTTTTTATTCTTTTGTTGTTTACAGAAAAATGGAAGAAATACTAAACATAAAGTCAGCTGTAACGTATGACGAATCAATTGAACATTACGAGATACACGCTCATCAACCATACTCAGCATCCAACTTCAATAATAACGATGAGATTCGTATAGCCATGCAACATCAAGATTTGTGTCTTCTACCATCACGCAGTTCGCTACATATTTGTGGCAGACTAGTGAAAGCCAATGGATCTGCTGTAACTAATACCAAATTAGTCAACAACGCCATCTGTCATATGTTTGAGGAAATACGCTACGAGATCAACACAGTAGAAATCGATTAGTGTAAGATTGTAGGTTTGACTGCTCTAATGAAAGGTTGGGTTTCGCTCAATCCCAGTCTAAACTTGATTATTGAGCACGCAGGATGGCTTGATGTCGAAGAAACACAACAGTTGACTAACAATTCAGGTTATTTTGACGTATCAATTCCTCTAGCTATGATTCTCGGCTTCGCTGAAGATTATCGTAAGATCGTAATCAATGTGAAACACGAACTTATTCTTACAAGATCGAGAAACGATTCGAACGCTGTCATACAGACAGCACCAGACCCAGCTTATCCTAACGCGTTTGAGAATTTCAAGATTGAATTGAATAGAATAGAGTGGCTCATGTCTTACGTAGTGGTATCAAGTGCGTACAAGATTCAACTATTAAATCATGTTGAGAAGGATGAACCAATCGATATGAGTTTTCGTAGTTGGGATTTGTACGAGTATCCACTACTTCCCACAACATCTATGCATGTTTGGACCGTCAAAACTTCCAATCAGCTGCAAAAGTCACGATTCGTAATACTAGGTTTTCAAACAAATCGAAAAAGTCAGAGAACTATCAACGCAAGTTGCTTCGATCATTGCAACATCAGTAATGTAAAGCTGTTTCTCAATTCTCAATACTATCCGTATGAAAATTTGAATTTAGATATCCCTCATAATCAATACGCAATGCTGTACGATATGTACGCCAACTTTCAAAGTGCTTACTATTTTAAAGATATCGAGTCTATGCTAAAAAAGCAACATTACATTGAATACTTACCTTTAATCGTGATCGATTGTTCTAAACAAAACGAATTGTTAAAGAGTGACCCTGTGGACGTTCGACTGGAATTCGAATCGAGAGGTAACTTTCCAGCTGGAACTTCTGCTTACTGCTTAATCTTACACGATCGTGTAGTTTAGTGCAGTGCAGCGAGCGGTAACGTATGAAAACTTGTGTGAGAGAATCATTATAAAAAGCTGACTCTTCAGTAAGAGTCTTTCATTCAGAATGGAGTACTTGGTAGATATGCAAGGCTTCAAACAGCTAGGCAATGACCACATTCTCAAAGAATTGGCTATAGTTTCTCTCAAAGATGATTCCGACCCTGTTGTACTCTTATTATTCGAGAAGCCTTATCCTTGGCGTCGCCTATCAGATAAGTATAAGAGAGAAAACATATGGTTAGAAGAGCATTACCATGGACTATCTTGGGATTCAGAAAATATTCTATACACAGATGTAGTAAAATTACTCAGAGAGGCGTTACACGATGCTAGTAAAGTCTTGGTTATGGGCTCCATTAAGAAAGCATGGTTAGAACGCTTCAAGTTCAGAGTTCATGATGTAGCAGAAATGGGCTTTCCTCCGCTAGACAAGATCAAACTTGTCACGGTTTGCCCGCATCATATTGGAGCGTACAGAGCTAGTTGTGCGCTTCACAACGTAAGACTCATGAAAAAATTTCTCACTGAGAGTACTTCCGAGAAAATGGAGTATGATTAACTACAATGCTTTTCGATTTTAGATTTATTTCAAAATGGGACAAGCTCCAACAAGTATGGGAGGATATAACTCCTCTGATCAAAATTGCTCGGAGTATAAACCGCTTCTTCACGAAAGAAAAAAGAGTAATGTAAACTGGAAAGAATATTTAGATAAAAAATATTATAGTGTTACACAATCCTCATCGAAAACAGAATCATCGAATATTAAATACAAAAAATTATAACATTCAATATTCAAAATAGTAGGTATGGGTATAGCGCTCTATAATTTATTGAAAAATTAATAATTGAAATATTTAAATAAAAAAATATCCGCATCCCGGCATATTTTCTACCTTATCAGCGCTCGTGTAATTGCATAGAAATGCAGTGGTGCGTCAGTATTGCAGAAAGGGCGGGGAAGTGTGCTGGTATTGCAGAGGGGGTGGGGAAGTGTGCTGGTATTGCAGAGGGGTGGGGGCTGTGCTGGTATCGCAGTGTGCTGGATCCGCCATAGCCTATCTACTATCATCTGTCAGGCATCTGTATATATTCCATCTATCTTGCAATCCACTTGCATATATCAACTTGTAACTAGTATCCTTATATATCCACTGTAAGTTACAGCCTTTACTCATGTTTTCTTATATATTTTTTTTTTAATTTCATATTTGTTTATCATTGAAAATGTTTATATCTTAATAACTTTTTATGTTATTCTTTTTGCATAACTTCTAAAACTTATCCTCTAATCAAAATTTATCTCAACTGTTTAATGAGCAGCAGAATAAGTAAAGTAGTTGAGCGATAGCAATTTTTTTTCATAATTTTAGTTTTTGGTTTACATTTTTTTTTTTAACGATAATAACACATATTTTATTTATAATTCTGATTTTTTTTCAAGAACCTTTAAAATTTATGGACAGTAATGGTTACAGCTTACATCATTTATTATTCTTACTGCTAATTAATTTTATATAGTTCTCAATGGTTTCGAATGAAGGAAGATTTTCTGAAATAATAATACAAAGAATAATATAGTATTGAATAAAGCATTTTGTTTTTATTTAAGAAGTACGTTATTAGTTAATGTATTTATTTTGTTCCACTTAAAGTCTTCATAAATCATTTTGAAAGCAGAAGAAGAAGCATTTCACATAAACAGCAATAATCTTTTTTAATAAATTTTATTACTGAGTTTTAAAAGTTGAAACTAAACTTAAAAACTTGTATTTTTTATATTATTCTTATTTTTTGCAAGAACTTTGTGAAAACCTAAAATTTAGTTTATGGAAAAATAATTGCTTCTTATATTATTTGTATCTTCTATTACTTATTTAAAAAATTGTGAAAATTATAAGTGCTACAACGAAGCAAACACATTCACTGGTAACATACTACTGAGATGAGAAAAAGACGTTTCATTCTGTATTATCCTCTCTTTCTTACTTCAAAGAGAATTTCTTTTTCAAAAAAAGATTTAACCATCATCAAAATAATACTTCAATCCTCCATATAATCCTCTATATGAAAACAAGAACGGTTAAAAGTGAAGTCACTAAGGCTTTACATATAAATACATTTTTGTATGCACTCACTTTAACTTATATATTTCTTATACATTTGTGCGTGCGTAAGAGCTGTATATGTGTGTTAATTTTTTTAGCTGACTTAAGCTTTATATATTGTAGGTACATATCGTCGTCCATCAGGCTAAACAGCTGTTATCTTTAAAAATGTAGTTTGATTGTCGTAATAGTTTCTGAATTTTATTTATTTCGTTTTTATTTAATTTTTTACAAAATACAAATTTTTTTATTTGAATAATAATTCTTTTATCCATAGATATATTACAAACATAAATTTTTATGTCTTCTGAATAATATTTATGAACGATTATTATTTTTTGCAATAACAGAAAAGAATCGGTTCTTAACAGACAATAAAATTTAAAAAAATTCATGTTTTCACAAAAGACAGTTGGTATTTTTTGTGGTATGCAAATTTTAGGGACAGATTGCATGATAAGAATTTGTGTAATATCTTGTGGTAGTGTCTGAAATTTTTTTCATAACATTCAGGTATATTTTGTACTCATTTATGTTGATACCTAACGTTATTTCTTTTTCTTTCAATAGATGTGAACGGATTTTTACAGTTGGTTGACCAAATGTTTGCTGTATAATGTTATAAGCAGTATTTTGTTGTGTCAGTGCATTGTAAATAATTTATATTGAACATTAACAGAAAACTAAAGATCTTAAAAGTATAAAATAATTTTTTCTTTGCAAACAATGTTAATACAAATAACTTAGCATATTTTCATATACATAAGAATTATAAAAAATAAAATAAAATATTTTTTTTTATATTCTAATGATTTTAACAAACTTTTACTTACTTGCTAGCAGAAGCTCTTAAAAATATTTACTATAAGAAACATTTAAAAAGTTCCGCTGTCTTTTGTAAAAAGACAGACTTTTTAAATTTTATTAGCTGTTAAGAACCGATTCTATTCTATTATTGCAAAAAATTATAGTCATTCATAAATTGTGAACTATTGGATAAATATGACTTTTTCAAGTAGATTTAGCTTCAGTATTCTTGCCATTCTCGCGGGAATTAGAGATTTCTTGAAACACAAAATTTTTTATTTTTCAACGAAAAATATCAATTTTTGTAATAAATTTTAAAAGTCAATAACCAAAAAAAATAAGATTAAAGTTTTTAGTTATTGTACCTTGAAATTATTAATGATCTATTTATCTTTTATCTTTCATTACTGGAAAACTGGCTTTGGTAAATTTATCAAACTAAAAAAATTAAATAAATTTGCAAGTTCATGGCCAAGTGCACGAGCAGCAAGAACACTATATTTGTTAACTTCAGTCGTATTGTTCATAGCACTTTCTTTTTTATTAAAGTTATATCTGGTTAATCATTACAAAAATAACAAGTCGGATTAATTTTTAATCCAAATTATCGAAAAGAGAATTCAGTAAATTTTATCTTGTGATGGCACACACTTTAACACATAATTTTTCCAACTCAAGAGATTGAATGTTCATGTCAAAAAATATATTTTTTGTGCTGGGTCTTAAAAATTCAATTTTTTTTCAGTTTAAAAGAAGTAGCCGAGAGATTTGTCATATCAGAAGAATCCTACCAAGAAACTCAAAAATTTGCCATCTCTTTCATCATTTGATATTTTTAAACTTATTAAACTCAATATCAATTTAAACTTATTGCACTCAAAATCAGGAATGAGAAGTTTTTAAATTAATTTAATAAAACTTGAATACTTAAAACTTTTAATTATTAATTACTATTGAAATTGTTAGGTTAAAACAATGAGCAGATACGATTTATACAGAAACACTTTATTTAACATACAAAGAGATTCTAATTTACTTAATACAGAATAAAGCTCTTTTACAATATTACAGAGATCTTTACTCTTCAAGTATCGCAACGGAAGTGAGCGCGCACATGCCACGAGGCAGGAGCAATAATGTAGCGCGTTAACAAAACTTACATGAGTATAATACATCAGGAGTATAATACAGAAGCGCTAAATACGAATATTGATTATCCTATTACTAACACTCCCCCTCAATATGAGTATGTATACAACTTAAACTAATTATGTCTCTTCTTGCTTGAAAACTATGAATCCCAAATTTGATAGGCAACTTCTATATCAATTTGATGAATGCGCAAATCAAACCTTGCAGATATGGCCATAACCATTCTTAAAGAACTTAATCGGGCAACAGGTGCAAAAGTCTCTTTATAGTCTATATTTGGTCTCTGAGAGAATCCTTGAGCGACAACGCGTGCCTTTCTTTTAATCAATTCTCCATTTGGACCGAATTTATTTGTTAATACCGTTCGACAACCAATAACGTTGTGGCTCTTGGGCCTTTCAACAACATCCCAAACATCATTTTCAATTAAGCCTGATATTTCTACAAGAATAGCATCCTTCCACTCGAGACCGGTTGATCCATTAATTGCAAGATTGAACTTTCGATCTGAGCATATGTGCTCCCCCTTGTCGTCAAATTTACTTAAGAATTTGACATCCCGAGCAACTACTATCTTGTGCTCATTTTTTAACCATATTCTGTAGGCTTTCGACGTTTCAGAGTAACCTACAAACTTTCCTTGAAGTCCTCTCGGTGAAAATTTATCTTTGTTTGGAGTTTTGTCCAAGATGACAACATCAGTGCCGAACACTCTTAAATGTTTTAAGTTAACCTTCCTGCCAGTCCACTCTTCAAAAGGAATTTTTAAATTTAATGCCTTGGTAGGGCATCGATTACGTATATAATTTGCAGTTGATACTGCTTCAGCCCAAAACGATGCAGGCAAGTCAGATCCTAATAGCATACAGCGTGCCATGTCAACAAGTGTTCGATGACGTCGCTCGGCAACTCCATCCTGCTGGGGACTGTAAGGTACCGTTAATCGCCTTCTTATACCATTAGATTCCAGAAAAGAATTAAACTCATTATTGCAAAATTCCCTGCCGTTATCAGACTGTAGATATTTAATCTTCGAATCAGTTAACCTTTCAACATAGCTTTTATAAATTTTGAAATTTTGAAATACATAATTTTTATTTGACATAAAATAAATTTCACCCCAACGAGTACAGTCATCTGTAAATACAACGAAGTATTTAGCTCCTCCTTGAGATGCAGCCCTGCTTGGTCCCCATACGTCAGCATGAACAATTTCAAGCTTGTTGTTTGACAGCTGTTCTCTCTTAGGAAAGGGTTGTACCGTAATTTTTCCTTGCAGACACGTTGAGCAGCTTGTTGAAGATGGGGTTTGAATAGGCTTATCTACGTGTATCAGTCCACGTTGAATCATAGTGTACATATCCTTATAGTTGAGATGGCCTAACCTATAATGCCACAAAACTAAATCAGAATACTTATTCTTTAATACGTTATTACATTGTTCAGTGACTGGGCATATGTAATATAAATCACCCATTCTCTTTGCTAATAACTTCACATTACCACCTTTGTCAATAACAGACGCTTTAGTCTTACTAAAAACAACATCATGATCGGTGTCTGTGATTTTTGAAACAGACATTAAATTATATCGCAAATCAGGTACATATAACGTATTATTCAAACTAATTTGTCTATTTTCAGATCCGTTCGAACTTACAAACTTTACTGTACCTTTAGCATTAACTTTTGTAGATACATCATTTGCTAAATTTACTCTATCATTATAAGTATCAAAAATCTCAACAAATTGATTTTTATCTTTACATAAATGAGTGGTACAACCACTATCAAGACACCACATATCAGTGTTTACCTGTTCAGTATGCATTGCATATGAATTTTGATCGTATATTACCAAGAATACATCCTCAGACATCAAACCATGATATTTCTGCTCATTTATTTTTATTGGACACTGAGCTCCTTTGTGGCCTGACTTCTTGCATCGGTAACACTTAAATTTAAACGGTTTGTTGTTATTGCTTTGAGAATTTCCAGCACCTAAGTTGTAACGTTGATTCCAATTTCCAGTATTACTTAAACTTGGTCCTCCTTTATACATGCCTTGAATGTTGCTTCTGTATTTGGCCGCTAATGCGCCAGACGTATTTACACTTTCTCGACTTTGCTGACGTGATTCACTCTCTTCAATTATTTTAATTTTCAAAGTCTCGGGTTCTGGCAACTCGTCGCGCGTTTCTATAGCACAGCGAAAATTTTCGTATGACGGCGGTAAACTATATAACAACATGATAGCTAATAGGTCCTTGTTAATACTTATATTCATCGACGTGAGTTTATCAACAGCTTCAAAAAATTTCATTATGTGTTGTCGTACATCGCCATCTTCTTTTAACTTATGCAGCATTAAATGCTTAAGAAGCGTAGCTTTACGGGCAGGGCCCTTTGATGCATACTCTTTTTTCAGCTTTTCCCAGACTTCCTGCGATGTATCACAGCCTCGCACATTTTGCAGTTCGGAGGGACTTATCGATAAAATTAAATCTGACTTGGCCTTTAGGTCGTTTTGTACCCAAATCAATTGCGCAGCAGTCGGTTCAGTCTCTCCTGACTTTGCGCTCGGCTTAACAATCGTACCTGCTACGTAACCCCATTCATCATGCTTTATTAACAAAGCCTGCACTTGAATACACCACGTGTCGTAGTTGTCTTTAGTTAATAGTTCTATTCTTGTAGAATTTACAATGTTCGTCATTTTACTTAGCTAAATACAAGAAACAAAAAAAACTTTTTCTTCTTTCACTTGTACACAAGTTAACCTCAAAAAAAAAATTTGAGCACGTGGTCTGTGCGACAATTATTTTATTTTTTTATTTTATTTTTATTTTACGACAGCACCTGGGCCCATAACCCTTGTTAGGTTAAAACAATGAGCAGATACGATTTATACAGAAACACTTTATTTAACATACAAAGAGATTCTAATTTACTTAATACAGAATAAAGCTCTTTTACAATATTACAGAGATCTTTACTCTTCAAGTATCGCAACGGAAGTGAGCGCGCACATGCCACGAGGCAGGAGCAATAATGTAGCGCGTTAACAAAACTTACATGAGTATAATACATCAGGAGTATAATACAGAGGCGCTAAATACGAATATTGATTATTATATTACTAACAGAAATAATTAATGAATTTATTTGATTTAATTATGTTATTTTCAGAATAATTAATAATCATTTTTTTTAATTATCAATTACTGTAGATATAATTAATTAAAAACCTCTTTAGTCATTAATTGTTTTTAAAATAATTGATAATTATAATATTAATTATTAATTCTTGAAAAAAAATTATCTTTGAAACTCATTTTAATCATCAATTAAAATGGAGTAATTAATATTAATAATTAAAAAAATTTTAATTAAGATTGTCGATAGAATTTTTAAATTTAATAATATTTTTATTTAGAAATATTTTTTTCCAAAATTAGCTTTACATATGACTCTTTTCTCAAATTCATCATCTGATAACCGATTGAATTTTGGTAAATTTAGCAGCGTTGCATAAGAAAATGGTCGCTCAACTGGTGCCGAAGATGGCGTGTTGTACTTCATAAATGATGATTTCACCACAGGAAAATTAGAAAGTACATCCAAACTCCTACTTGGATATTGCAAAAATGTTATAAATTGATTCTCTTCAGAATTTTGAGGCATAAATGATGATTTTTCTAGGAAAGCGTTGCTATTGTCACTGAATTCAAATAAATCATCAGAGTCTTTTTCTATCAGAGGAAGTGGATTCTTTGGATGTAAGTTAATTTTTATCGAATTGTCGATTAATTCTCTAATTTTTTCTTGAGCTGATGAACTCATATCTGGCACCCAATATGTTTTGAATCGAGGATGCAAGACAGCAGTGATTGCAGCATATTCGCTGACATCTTAAATGTAAAAAAAATCAGAGAATCTTGTTTCCAATTCTTTTATTATATCGTTAAAAAATTTTTTGGAAAAATACACATTGTTGTTTTCAGTAGCCAACTTCAACCACTGCTTACGTAAACCTACCAATGTGGGTAGAAGATATTCATAGTGGCAAAATTGTTCTCCTTGTAGTTTTTCGATAGCGATAGCCAAAAATTTAGAACAATTTGAATATTCTTTCAAATAAATGAAATTCTCTTCTTGTAGAGGTGGCACTGGATAAATTATAACACCTGCTTCAATACTCAGTAACTTATTTTCTTCTCTAATAATTTGATTTACAGAATCGTACAATGCATTCCATCTCGTTATTACCGGACGACTAAGGCTCTTCCCAAGAAACTTTGTCAGTTCCTCTCTTTTCTTGGGAGAATTAAGGCATTTCCACAAACCTTGTCATTTATCTATTGTTTTATTATGAATTTTTTGAAGAGATTTGTGCTTCTTCATAACTACAGCAGTATTTTTCGTGGCAAGTATATGTAAAGTATGTGAAGTACAACGAAAATGACGAGAAAGCGTTGAAAAGTCAAATTGATTAATATCTGCAGAGTGCTCAATTAGATTTTCAGGATCCAAATTATTTTCGTCATCTGAAACTGTAATATCATCGGAACCATTTGCCGCTTGGTGGTGCTGCAGGTGAGAGAAGAATATAAAATATTTTTTATACACGGATTTACAATTTATTAAGACAATAATATACTTCTAATGTTGTCAATAACTCTTGTCATATATATGTAGAATAATTATCAATGCTAATCTTATTTGAAAAGTCTAAAATATTTTTGTAAAGCGAAAAATGCTGCGCGTAATAGAGCCGATGTAAACATGTGTATTTTTCTTTAGTGCGACAGAGAATGTGATATTAAAGAATGATGAATACATGTGCTCACGCTGGCTCTATCTCGCGCTGCATTTTTCACTTTACAACAATATTTTAAACTTTTCAAACAAGATTAGCATCAATAATTATTCTACATATATATGGCTAGAGTTATTGACAACATTAGAGGTATATTATTGTTTCAGTAAATTGTAAATCGCTGAGTAAAAATTATTTTACATTTTTCTCTCACCTGACCGCAGCAAATAGTCCTGACCGCCTCTTAAGATTAGCGGAAATAACCAGAATCTCAGATTCCATGAAATTTTCTTTATAATTAATAGATGATATGAAAAATTGCAAAATTTATTCCTCTGACTGACGTTCAGATTTCCAGGAAGATTGATAGGCGTCCACAAGAACAAATATGAATTTGATAAACAATAAGCAATGATACTACAGATGACATCAAGGTGTCCAGAAACATCCAAATACCGTAATACATCGACCACAGATACATCAATATAAAAAATTAATAATGTAATATCTCTCAAATTGAGCTACAACAGGTACATGCACTGCCGCTCACGAAAATTTGGCCACCTGAGAAAAAATTGGAAAAAATTAAGTTTTCTATCTCTGCGACAAATAATCGAATCTTAAAAATTCCAACTGCGTTTATCGATAAAAAATTTTCCATAAAAACTAAAACTATTTTTTGTAATTTTTTTTCATCCATTTTTAAATTTGTCCCATTTTGTCGAAAGTTTTTGGAGATTAAAAATTAAAAATAGAGATGAAAACTACAATACTCTACTTCAAAATGAGAGGTTAAAAACTACTGTAAGTCTATTTTTAAAAGAGTTATGCTCATTTACGTTAAAAAATTCCTTGTTTTTTAAACAGCTGATATCTCGAAAAGGGTGCTTAAAAAAAAGAACTTCAGAGAGAAAAAAGTGTTGTTTTTTACTAAATAATCTGGTCTTAAAGTTCAAATACAAACAAAAAAAATTTTATTTTTCTCATTTTCCCTATGGTAAAATATTTTTTGTTTCCTACCCTATTAATTGTGGTGTATCAATAATACGTCTATTTATAATTATAGAAAAAGAAAACAAAATAATACAAATTAATGAAAAAGTAAAAAAATAGAAAACATAATAATAACAATATTTTAGTACTTGAAACGTTTAATAGTGATTTATTCATATTTTAACAATAAATATAAAGACATTTGATTTTTTTATAAATAATATCGATGAAAGCTATAAATTCCAAGTTAGTTTAATCACAATACTATTCATTTTATCATTTTAACATTAATTTTTTCAAAAATGTAACAACTATATCACTTAATATTTATAAATAACCAAAATCCATAATTATGATAATCACAAAATTATCACTACTTTATCATTTCGACATAAACTTCTTTAATAATATAATAAATAAATGAAAAATTTTAAAATAGCTTCATTTTTTATGGATGAAAGGTTGATATTTCAACTTTTTTATATTGAAATTCACGTTTTTTTATGGTTTTAGTATGAACTTTAAAACCCAGTTGAAAATTTTAAGATTCGATCATTTTTTGCAGAGATATTAAACTTGGAATTTTTTCCGATTTTTTCTTAGGTGGCCAAATTTTCGTGAGTGGCACTGTATATATATATATATATATATATATTTTAATATTTATAATTTAATATAAGTAATATTACAATATTATTTTAAGTATTAATCTTGCCTGCCAGTAAGTTGGCAATGATCTCAAACTTTTTTCCTCTTAAAGGTTTCTGGCAAATGAGGCAAAGAATTGCATTTTGAAATTTTTTTATTCTTCCAAGGTTAAAGCATCCATTGGTATTTCATGTTGGTATACAGATTCAATATTCTCAGTTTTTTAAGTTCGTTTATGAACTATGCAGCAGGATTAGGTCCTCTGATAGCTATTGTAGCATGATATGGTCTCGTCATAACTACATTTCAAATAATATCCAACACTAAATACTTCATGTTTCTAAATAATATTTTTGTCTTGAACGGGCAACAAAAGGACTTCAAAGTCTGCGTATACAATAAAAGGAACCTTTTCCTTATTTTTAAAATTTTTAAAATGTAATATACTGTTTTTTCCTCCTGGTAAATTTACTCTGCACTTATTAATTTTAGAGCAATCTTCATGATAAAATTTTAATTTTTGTTCAGTGTTAAAGTAATGCAAACATCGATTGCATATATATTTTTTCCCATTATGTTTTGATATCTGATTAGAAACTAATAGAGATAAATTCTCTATCCATACATAATGATATATTATCGATACATTTGTATCATAGTTTTGTTGTTGTCCTTCTTATTCATCTATATAATAATTTTGTATCAATAAAAGATTAATATGTTTATTTTCTTCAGATGATGTTATACGTAGAGGTGAAACATTGAATTTACCAGAATGTTTCTTTAAAATATATACATTTATTGATATATTGTTCTTTTTTCAAATTTTCCAATTTTCTCTGGTATTACTGGAAATTCCATGTCTGTGAAATCTAATTTATTTTCATATAATTTATATGAAGATACTTCACTAGTATTTGACTTAACTAGATACAATGCTGACAATAATGCCCATTTAAAACAAGCATCATCAAAATTTTTCACATTGATACATGCATGTTTTAATTCTATCACTTTTGGAAGAGGAATGTATGAGCCATTATGTAGTGGATTATATTTGTTTATATGAACACACAAATTAATAATAGCACGTAATGACCATCCTGATTCTTTTTGTTGGAATTCTTCAATATTTCTTTGTATAGGTTCTTGTACATTATTTAAAAACCCTTCTTTCAAATCTGTTGTCTTTAGAATTTTCTTGGCTTTCGTATTAAAATATTTCATTTCACTAGTCTCAAAATCAGCTTTTATAATAACATATTCGGCACCCAGCACTGTATACACTTTTACTGCATCTTGTAATTTAAAAATGTTTTTAATTCTTATATGAAATAATGTTTGTGCATCTTTGAAAAATTTTATTATGTCTAAATTTTTTAAATTTGTAATTACACCTGTCCTAATTCGATTACTAAATGCATTTTCTAAGTCTCGCCAATTAACTCTATCACTTCATCTTTCACGTTTTTGGATACCTTGACCACTTTTTAGTAAGCATTTTAGTTTACTCTGGATTCCTTGGAGTAATGCAATAGCAGTTAAAAACTTTTGCTTCTCAGAAACATTTGTACACTTACGCAATTTATTTTTTAAAAGTCTTAAATTTTCTTTATCAAGATTCAGGCAGGTAATTATTTCTTCAGGATTGGTCTTCTTATTTGTTAAACACGAATAAGCATTTAACATCTTATTAACTAATTCTTTACAGTCAAACGTAGCCATAATTTTTACTTTAAAAGTCAAATACGAACTGAATTGTAACCTTACTTATCTTCCCTTTTAATAGGATAGTAGGTGGCGTTAATTCTTTGAAATATTTATCTTAATGTAGTGATACACATGTGTCAAAATAATTATTTTAACCGAATGTACCAACTCACAAATGAGAATTATCGTCAAGTTAAAACCGATGTAGAATAAAAATTTCATTAAGTTACTATAAGATGCTAATATCAACCCATAAAATTATTTATATTCAACGATTTAATGGTAAACTTCATTATTATATAACAAAATTAATTTCTTTATACTTTTTTATTATTATAAAACAATCATTTTTATCATTTTTGACATGCACATTGTGATGCCAGAGATAAGACGAAGCTGCATAGAAACTGTAATGTATGTACTTTCCAGTGTTACGTCATACTGAGATAAGAAAAAACTGCATTTTAGCTAGACAGTTGATCTGTGATGCTTATACTTATAAGAACGCACGCGTGTGACAAAGTGTAATGCTAGTGACGTCATACAGAGATATGTATCCTCCCCCTCCACTCCCCACTCTATACATTTCAATATGTGTGAGCTACAATGTTCTCATCTCCTATCTCTTACTCTAAAATATTATTATTATTATAAATTATTCGTACATTTCATTATCGGCAAGTGTAAATTACAATGTTTTTTCCTTATCATCCTATTTTATTTAAACGCTAAAAATATTTTAGATTTAATAGTGGACTTTATTATTATACAACAAAATTAATTTCTATATGTAGCGAATAGCATGTAAAAGAGAATTTAGAATTAAAATAGTTGGAACGGTTCTAAGAATTCGAACGCTTATCGTAACTGACTTTCTCTCTGTCTCTTTCTTGCCTTTGTAAAGCAACTGTCTATCTCTTTCTCGCCTTCATAAACGAGTAAATTTCTTTCTATCCCTTTATCATCTTTAGGATCTTATAGAAGAAACATATGTATAGAAAAAAAAAATATATATATATATATATATATATATATATATATATATATATATATAGCTATAAAGCATTGCCTATGTTATAGTTATTTCTATCCTTCTTTTACTCGTTTAAAAATAAGATCAGTTAATACTCAATGATATAAAATAAGACTCTCTTCAATGATCATGTTAAAAATTTTTAAAGATTCAGCATTTACTCTCATCTGCGACGGCGGGGGGCGGGCGCGGATCGCAGGAATTTGCTTATCAACGCGGCGCGGATCGTGGTGATTCGCCTATCTACGCGGCGCGGATCGCGGTGATTCGCTTATCAACGCAGCGCTGGAGCTCGCGCGCCAATGAGCGCTAACATGGCGCGCAGGCGCGGAGTGAATTTCTTATATCACGACGCGGGATTAGTGCGCGTCATTATTTTTGCACCTGCACAGGTGAGCTGATGGCGGAGGTGGAGTGGGGGTATCCAGAACTCTCCTTGTTAATCTACTGTTTTCAGGTACTAAAATATGATTCGAAGCGTTAGGACCGTAGCGCTCGGGTTTTATTCATATTTTGGTACATGAAAACATATACTAAAGTTTCGTCAAGATCTGTGACCCGAAGCTCATAGCCTCTCCTGGTAAGTGACAAACGTTATTATTTTTGACGCTGCTTACTATTGTAAGTTTTTTATAATTTTTATAATTTTATATTGTACGTTGTTTACAGCCAGAATTGTATTTTGTAAATAAATAAAATTTTTTTTTTTTTTTTTGTATTTCTAGTAAACTTGAAAAGGGTTGTGAAAAAGACAACCGAAACGTTGTATAAATGAAGAACAATAAAATTGACAGTATGCCATTAAATTAGATAATTTATTTACTTTTAAAAAATAATTTTCTTAGCGTGGCTCTTTGATCATTTCTTTTGATTTCTGATTTAACACTTTCACTAACTCTTTTCTTACTTCCTCACTTCCTCTTTGTCTTTTTTTCTCAAATTGATCCTTATTTTTACCCTATTTTCATCCATCCTTGTCCCTCTCTTCCTATTTACTAATCACTCTCTCACATTTACTAATTTTTCTTGAATAGAAATTGTATTTTATATTGAAATCGCATTGAAAAAAATTAAAGCAAATTATTTTAACTCAATGAGCTCTATGAGAAAGCATTGCGCCAAAGTACTTGTCAGAGTTTTTTTATATACATAAGCATAAATATTTTATTCAATCTAATTTTGTATTTTTGTTACAATAGACATTACAGTCTAATTATTTAAAATATATTTTAAATCTAATTATTTTATCATAAACATTTTAATTTCATATAAAATACAACAGCTTACAAAATTCAAGATATCAGTATTATGTTTACTTATCAAAGCCAGAAGTTATTTATGTATATTATCTTGGTTATACATTGATAAAGGAAGATATGTCATTGAAAATACGTTAATCTCGCTTATGGTATACAAAAAAAAATTTACTCAATTTATTTTTATCGAATGAAGTTCCAGAAAAATTAAATAATCATTTTCTTTAAATACTGACTATTGAAAACATTTAATCTTTTATAATTAAGTTTCTACAATAAATCTATATCGAATAGGTTCTACAATTATTTCTACAATCAATCTTCTAATTTTTTGGTACTTATGAGAGTATTTTATAATTCATATTTCTAAACCCATTAATTATTTACTCTAATAAAGTGTTATTATTTAATGTTTTTATTTTACTGTTAAATTTAAAGATGAAGATCAATCCCTTAAATGTAGTGAATTTAATATTAGCGTATTTATAAACTTTGCAAATACCAGATAGCGAGACGAATTTTAAAGAAATTGAGTTGTCAGAAAAATTGGAACAAATATTAAGAGAAGGTCACTCATCTTCGTCTTTTCTAATCAAAGAATACATTTTTTGCAAAAACTAATAACTTCAGCAAAAAATGAAGAGAAAGCCCCATCTCCTATCAAAAAAAGCAAGATTTTCTTTGATAAAAAAAATTAATTTTATTCCTTCGTTTTTCAAAAATCTTCAAAAACCAAATCGTTTACCGTAACCTCTGTTTTCAGTTTTAAATGGTTTTCTTGAAAACAAAGCAATAAAATCAATTTTTTCTTATCAATCAAAATATTGCTTTTTTTATACGAGATGCAACTTTCTCTTTATTTTTTCCTAAATTATTAATTTTTGTAAAAAAATCAATTCTTTGTTTAGAAAAGATATACTCGACCTACTCTGAATCGATACAGCAAATGAGTTTTATTTCGTTGACATGATTGATGAGGAAACTCTAGATTTCCAGGAAGATTTTAAGGATTGTGATGCTAAAATACTTGAGGATGAAGTTCTACATCATTTTCCTGATTCCGACTTAGGACCAACAAATTAGTGTACGCATGATACTGAAGGCGTTGATTTTGATTACAAACAAAAAGCTGTAGAATATTGGAGAAGCGGGAAAAAACTTAAAAATTGAAACAGTGCAAAAAAGATTCAGGAAAGTCTCATCAAAGAGTCAGCTCAAACGTTGGGCTCACACTACTAATAAAGGTGGTATGTATAGAAAAAAAAATGCAAGAATCTGTCAATATACACTAGATAATTTTAAAGCTGCAGTTGAAAGTGGTTTAATTATTCACGATCGTGATTTACGTAGATGAGCGTTACAAGCTCAAAAAGAAATTGAATCTGAAGATTTAAAGCTTCGAAAAATTAATTAACGAAATTTAAAAAGGCTCATACAATAGTGCCTAGAAAAATAACTAAATTTATTACTCGGAAAACGTTAGAAAATAATTTTTTCAGCTTCAAACGAAAGCTAAAATGTTTGTTGCTGACGTGAAATCTTGCATGTCATCAATTGGGATCGAAAATGTGTATAATTCAGATCAGAGCGGCTTCGAATTGGAAATGCATTCTGGAAGAACATTAACAGTCGAAGGAGAAAAACAAGTACAATGCCTAGTGCAGTCAATTTCATCAACAACTCATATCTACACGATACTACCACTCATATCAGCTACTGGACAATTTCTCTCATCACTTTTTCTTGTTTTAAAAGAATCATCTGGTGAATTCGGTCCTGTTATATAAAGAACCTTATTTAGACCAGAAAACGTGCACGTAGAAGCATCAAAGTTGGAAAAATTAACTACAGGGGAGTTATTTTTCGTTTATTATGATGCAATTACAAAGAAGAAAATTGATGGATATGTTTTTTTAATTATAGACCTCTTCAAAATTTAGTTAGAAAAAAAATTTTATCCAAATGTAGGGTCGCATTCTGTATCATTACTCGATTCCTGGAGTGGGCACTGTAATAAAGTCATAGGAAAAACAATGCCAGAAAATAAAATTGTTAACGTAAAAAAACACCAACAGGAACAACAGGAAAGATTCAACCACTTGATGTACAGTGGGGTCCAATAAAACGGAGCCACCCTTGAGAAATGAAGTATTAATACTACTATATAAGTGTACGAATACGATATATACGTGTATAATAATACTGCAACCATAAAAAAAATTAAAATGCTCAAAAAATTTTGAAAAAATTTAGGGTGATTCTACATACAAAAATACACTTTTTTCATTTGGCATTTTCTTGTATCTCCTATAATTAAGAAGATATCGGAAAAATAAAAAAAGCCTATTTTTGTACAAAAATCGCCATATCTCGGTCAATTTTGGACCTAGAAACTAAAACAAAATATAATTCTAAAGTTCAGCAGAATACCTTTAAATCCAGACGTGTTAAATTTTTCTATCATCATTTTTCGAAAAATGTTTCCAATTTTAGTATAGGCGGGAAAAAATTTTTTTTTTCAATTTTTAAGTCGTGATATTGCCCAGATCAGTATTTAAATTTAAATTGCCAATATACCATTAAAAAGTCCTTACAAATACCTTTAAAATAAGTGGTCGCACAATTCTGTACGACCATTATTTGCTGAGATACAAAACTTTTTATTTAGTACTTCATTTCTCAAGGGTGGCTCCGTTTTATTGGACCCTACTGTATATGGATTTCGCATTTGGAAAAACTTTATACGACACTATTCAGATCAAGTGACTTTGATGAGTTATGACTTGAAATTACATTTAAGAAATAGCATTGTAAAATTACAAAAAAAAAATTTTTACACTATCTTAAAAATAAAAAATAATTTGTCAAAAATTTAAACTAATTTAATAAAATCAACTTTAAAAAATCTATTATAATATCTCTAGGAAAAAGCTTTAACATTATAGATAATAAAAACGATGCCAAGTACTTTAGCACAATGCTTTCTCATAGAACTCATTGAGTTAGAGTAATTTAATTTAATTTTTTTAAATGTGATTTCAATGTAAAAAACATAATTCCTATTCAAGAAAAATTAGCAAGTGTGAGAGAGTGATTAGGAAATAGGAAGAGAGAGTCAGGGATGGATGAAAATAGGGTAAAAATGAGGATCAATCTAAAATAGAAAGACAGAGAGAAAGTGAGGACGTAGGAAAGAGTTAGTGAAAGTATTGAATCAGGAATCAAAAGAAATGATCAAAGAGCTACGCTAAGAAAATTATTTTTTAAAAGCTTGTTTTATAAAGACAGTAGTAAATAATTTATATAAACCGACGCATTGGCCGAGTGGTTCGGCGCGCGCTAGGCGATCTGCAAAGTTAAGCCGCTTTGGCGTACAGTACTTGGATGAGTGACCGCTCAAAGGATCTGCGCGTTCAAACTGGACTTGCTTTGTGTGACGGTCGCTTGGGCGTGCTGGCTACATGACAATATGAGCAGGAGTACGGTGTAGGTATCCTGATACAAGGATGCCTAGTACCGAATCTGCTATATATACCGACCCATTTCGGAGAGAGTTTTCCCAGGTTTTATCCCATTGGGTTTGCCTATAGGTTTTCCCCTCGGGCATTTCCCCGGGCGAATGCGCCATGGGACGGGTAAAAGAAAAAAATTGGAAGTGTAAATAAAGGTGTGGGGTGATACGTTAAGATCGTAAAGATGAACGTGGAAGTCACCAAATTAAAAAAAAAAAAACTTGTATACAAATTTTAGAGCAAATCTATCGAGTAGTTTACGTAAAATAGATAAAAAATGAAAAAATAAATTTTTTTTCAAAATTTATGAAAATTTTTTAAAATTAAAACTATGCTAAGAAAATCCGTTTTTAAAAGTCATACTTCTTTTGACAGATGCAAATAATTCTCATGCAAATTTCAAAGCAAGATCATCAAGTAATTTACGTAAAATAAAAGAAAAAAATGAAAAATTGAAAATTTTAAAAAAATTTTTAAAATGGCTCTATTGCAAAAACAACGCTATGAAAACCAATTTTCAATAGCTTCCCGCCTACTTATACAAAATAATAGATAGTATGCAAAATTTGAAGCAAATCCATCGAGTAATTTTCGAGATTTCGTCGGTTAAATAAATACCATTTCCGTTTCAAAATTTTAAAAATTCTCCAAAATTAAAACTACTCTAGGAAAATCAATTTTTGAAAATTTCCCTTCTTTTGTCAGTCGCAAATAATTTCCCTGCAAATTTTTGAACAAATCTATCGAGTACTTTACGTAAAATAAAAAAAAAAATAAGAAACAAAGAATCAATTTTTTTTTTGAAATCTTTAAAATTTTCTAAAATCGTAACCACATTATGAAAATTAGTTTTCGAAAGCTTCTTTTCTTCAGACAATAGCGAATTGATTGTATAAAAATTTTGGAGAAAATTTATAGTATGATTTACAAAAAATAGAAGATAAATAAAAAATAAAAATTTTTCTCAAAATTTTCAAAATGCTCTAAAATTAAAACTGCGTTGAGAAAATTAGTTTTTCAAAGCTTGTTTCCTTCAGACAGTAGCAAATAACTTGCATACAAATTTTGAAGCAAATCTATCGAATGGTTTTCGTAAAATAGAAAAAAAATAAAAAAATAAGAATTTAAAAAAAAATTTTTAAAATGCTCTAAAATTAAAAGTGCGCTAGAAAATAAGTTTTCAAAAATTTTTCTTCTTATAGGAGTCAAAAATAATTTTCATACAATTTTTCAAGCAAATTCTTTGAGTAGTTTACGTAAAATACAAAGAAAATAAAAAATCGAAATTTAAAAAAAATTTTTTAAATGGCTCTAAAAAAAACTACGCTAAGAAAACCAATTTCCAATAGCTTCCCGGCGAGTTAGACAAAAAAACCAATTATATGCAAAATTTGAAGCAAATCCATCGAGTAGTTTTCGAGATCTAATTGGTGTACTGAATTCATACACACACACACACACACATACACATGCATACACACATTTCCTGGAAACCACTTTTTTCGACTCCTCAAGTCCAAATATGTTCAAATTAATGAAAAAAATAGAAAAAAATTTCTTTTATCGATACAATGCTTTCTCTATGAGAAAGCAAAAAGAATATCATATAATTTTATCATATAAATTTAATTCGTTACAAAACATCTGCACCTAAAAACCCTCATGTGTCCTTGCCTGGGATGAAATGTTTTTTAAGCACCCTGGGTGAGCCTTGCGCGATGACGGCCATCGGACGATATTTACATCGTGTTAAATAAATATTTAAGCTAACTTGCCGTAATTTTACCTTTTTAAAGGTTTTTTGGAGAAAGATATCACAACTTTTTCAAAGTCGAAAGTTCTTATCTCAATAGATTTAACTTTACTGGTAATCTAATACTTTAATATAATAACACTAGTTTTATAAGTAATTGTATCAACCTAATTTTTATATATTTATAAAATATTAGTGTTCGAAAAAATTTTTATCTTATTTTCTTCAATACTTTCAAATTAATCAACTATTACTTATAAAACTTATTTTGTCACTAAATATCATATGAAAAACTAATTATTTACTTAATAATGTTTTAAAATATGCAAATATTACCTTTTCATTTATTGTTGTTTTTATTTTTGAATACCAAATCAATATTACCAACTTTTGAATTTCGCCGCTTTCAATTGTTGTATTTTATGTACGTGACGTTTCACTGCGCACGCGTGAATTGATCAAACGAACGCCCGTGATTTTGCGTCAGCTCGTCTGCTATACAGAACGAGACTCTAAATTATTATATTGCTTATTCATGCGATATCTTTATACATTTAGCATATTCTGAAGACATTCGCCTGAATACATGCGTTTATTATTAACATATAGGGAAAAAGGTTCGGTTGTGGGCATGGTTTGGTTGTGGACACCCCTTCGTTTCTACTGACAGAAAGCAGATGAGGTTTTCTTGACAAATGTCATTTATGTATTATAGCAGTACGATATTTTATGCCATATATTAAAGCAAACAAACGCGTCTGCTTTGTGCTGTAAGCAAATTAATTTTTCTGTGCTTGAAAAAAAATCACAAAAATTTATTTATATTTATGTATATTTTTTCAAAAGAATTACTAATTGGAGTGAATCAATGAAGCTGAGTGTAATGCACATTTATTCAGTAGGAATTTATTCCTACTTTGTGATGCAATATGGATTGCAACCAATATCTTAACACCAACAATTTTGCATAATTGTCCACAAACGAACCAAAATCTTTTTGGTTCGGTTGTGGGCATTTCACAAAATTAACAAAAAAAAATTATTCTATTTGACGGAATCGATTTTGTCCCTTCGTTGGTAGTTAGCTAAGGTTTTCATCTTTCTATAGACACCTATAAGTCCAAAAAATATACAATTGGTGAAAAGTTATGAGCCAAAAAAAGGGTGCCCAGAACCAAATCCTTTCCCATACATAACACGTATTCTCTTTCTTTTTCTCACTCTCTATACTCTCTTTCTCTCTCTTACTTATTAGCAATCATATAACTCGTATCCTCTCTCTTTCTCTTACATCCAACGGAAAACTCTCTGAAGCCAAACTTCCGTCATTCTTTAATATCCGCCGGAAATTCGAAACAACCCGATGCAGAAAAGAAATTGACAGACTAACCTGTAATAATATACAAAAATCATGAAAACTTGACTTTTGACCATGTGTTTTTGTTATCAGATAAAACATTGGATAATTTTATGTATACTTGTAATCAAATAATCTGTAAATATTGAAACATAATCATTTACTCAAAACTTTAATCTTTGAACATCACAAATTTAAAGTAAATAGGGAAAGCGCCGTGAGGAACGCTACCGCGCTCCCAGATGCGCAAGGATAAGGAAGTAAATAGATCGAATTATAGTGTGTTTGGAAATCAGGGAAAGTTTAATTATGAGTCTTGCTCTTGTATATTTATGGCTTTAAGGAGACGGAAAAATAGACTGTGAATTAAACTAGGAAAAAAGGTAGAGAATAAAAATAAGGGATGAAGGATGGATTAATTGAACGTTCTTAGCATTTCTGGAGCAACAGGCGGAATTTAGGGCTAACAGGCTGAATTGCGGAGGTTCAATTATGAAATCTGTTTGAAAAAGGTAGGGATTTATATGAGTGTGATTGGAATGCGTGATTATTTAGAATAGAAATGTAAATCAAGTCCCATTTCTGGGCCAATAGGCTGAAATGAATAAAGAATAATAATTAAGTATTTTAAGGGTCACCCTTTATGTGACTTGGACCTTACTAAACTGGATTTAAACTGACCTCGATTATAACTGGAGTGGGGGAAGAGGTCCCGTTTGTGGTAAAATCAATTAGTCATCGTATATAGATAATGAAAAAAAAAACAATTTGTATGATCAAAAATGAGGGAGACCCTCTCCCTTTAAAAAAATTCCAAGATGCGTTCGTATACCATAATCCATAAAAGAGGTGAAATGATGGGTTTGAGTGGTATAGATAATAGGAAATTTATTAAAAATGTAAAATACAATAACAAAAGTATTGCCAACTTTAAGAAAAAATATCAAGAAGGAAGAAAAAAGACATGAAAACTTCAGAAAAAGCAAAATATGAGCAAATTTTTCTAACGCAAAACCCATGATGAAACGAAAACTACTGTAAAATGCAATTATGTTAATTAGAAAAATACAAATAGTGTTATAGACACTAATACTGGGTCTATGTTCTAAAAGTTTCTTGCTGATTCTGGTACGACAAAATATCTAGCTCATTCCGAATAATATTTGAAATTCTTGATACTTATAAATAAAACATAATCAAATGTACTAATAATAGATCGATCAAAATAAGATTTTGATCTGCCAAAAATCCTAATAAGAAACGATAAATGATAAATTTTTCCCTAAAATAATAGCTAAACGTATATTCGTTAATTTAATAAACAAAGAATCAAGCACAAGAAAGTATTGAACGCAAAATGCCAAAGCTAAAGAAAATCAAATGACGTGAACTTGTGACGTGGTTCGTCCCAATAAATTTTTTTTTGTAACAATTAAAATTTTTACTACTACGCACGCATACTCAAACACACCATCGGTGCACTCACCGACCCGGGCGCATCTTTAAATAAATTAAATAAAGTTATTAATAAAGAGATTTTTTTTGTTTGCTTAAAATTCCCGGCACACGAGGAGAACGACGCGCAACAGCCATTACGCACACATTCGCAGACCGTGTGTGTGAGCTATAATACTGCTAATATAGACCGCAGGTAAAGTGAAGATGTAGAAAGAGTCGACTGTGACGATAGGAATTTCCAGAGGGGGATTTCATCGACCTGATTCCTTTGCGGTTCCTTGCAACCGGCGTCGACTAGCTGACCAGACACACAGAAAAAAGAAAGAGACAAATCGAGCCAGTCTAACCGCCATTGCCGACATCGTCGACCAGCTTCCCTTTATCTCGTCAACGACTTCATACAACGGTGAGTGAACTGTAGTCCGAATTGACTAAGATTATTGTGAATTAACGGCTCTCACCGACTAAAAGTGTAAATTCAGTGCGGGCGTATAAAATAAAAATTAAAGTGATTGTGACGACGTGAAATAGTACCATTAGAAAATTTAATTGTTGTGAGGCGTAGTTATAAAATCGAAAAGTTTGATTGTAAAAGTTTAACTAATAGACCGGGAAAGTGAAATTAAAAATTGACCACGTGTTCAACGATTTCGTTGACCGGTTAAATTCTATCTTTATTTTAATTATATTAAATAAATTTTCACAATAAGTTTAATTGACCGGGAAATAATTTGAGATCGGTGGACATAGTGGTGCGTATTACGTAATAAATTTCATGACGCGGGCCTTAGCGGCCATCTTGTAAATTAGATCCTCTTACCTAGTCTGCGTTGACTAGGAAATTAAAATAAATTGAGAATTAATTTGTAGACCGTCAGAAATCATAATTAAAGATTATTTTTTTTTATTAATTTTTACTGACCGGTAATTAAACCAACAAACTGATAGACACGTAGGATTAGTGTGAGAGAGAGAGAGAGAGATAAGTGCGCGGGCTCTTAGTGGCCATATTGTCGAAAAGGATAAGAGCGAGGTCGCTTACGTCGACCATACCGTGAAATAAAATTTTTTTTTGTTACTACTACTAGAATTAAAGACCATTATATCCGTTGAAGTGTTACATAAATAAAATTTTTCTTTATGAAATTAATATTGACCGGGATGTGTGGGTTATGAGTGTGCGCGAGTTAACAAATAAAGTTAGATTAAATCAATAGACAGTTCATAACAAATTAAGCAAAATTCATACTTCTTTTGTTTGTAATAAATTGAAACTAAGTTCTAGATTAAAGTGTTAAAATTTTAAACCAGTAATAGTCATTTTTTTCGTGTATGTGCATACCTCTCCCAACTTCGACTTAATAAATTTAACACCAGAGGTCGCCCACCTCCCAGCCAAGACAGCCCGAGATTCATGCTGCCGACGAGGTCTGTCTGGTGCTCTTAATAATGTAACGTCTTCGCTTATTTAAAAATTCATTTTTTTTATTAATATATTTTATATTTCCTTTACAAAAAACTTTTGGCTGAGATTACCAAAAGTTTTAGCTTTTCCGTTCAAGAGGTCATCGGAAAAGAATAAGCATAGAAATCATCTAATTATAATGAAAAAGCGTTACTTTTTCTTAATTAGATGAAAACAATGAACGGTGACCTCTACTAGAAAATAAGTCGCCAAGAGTTCAGAGGTTTTTTCCATGGAGATTTTCGGTTTTCCAGAAAAATATAAAAACCTCTGAACTAATCACAATTCATGTCATTCTACCACAGTCGTTTGCTGAACCTAGTACGGGTCAGTTGTATCTTGAAAAGCCATAAAGGGCAATATAAATTTTATAAGTTTAACTCAGTGTAATCTTTTGTATTTTATTTTAAAGTAATTATTACGTTACTTATCGATGTTATATTAATTATCATATTAGTTATTGATTTTACATTTTATATTCAATTTAAAAGTGATTACTATATTACATTACAACGCTAAGTTAATATTGTACCAAGGAAAAGGGCCATTATAAACCAAACCGACAAATAAAAACAAGGTAATAATTAAAATAATTATTTATCTATATTTTCTTTTCTCGATTTCTAAAAAGGGCTCTCGAGCCTGCAAATAACCTCACTCAATCCTCCATAGCCTCTGCCACGCGAAAACCTTCTCGTTGTGTAACCGCTCGACGCAACGAGAGCTGCAACGTACGGATAAATTTAAATATTAAAATTGATAACTTTTATTCGGACGTTACAATAAATTTAAGATTCTTTCTTTTCGACAGACCGAACTTTGCATGCGGGGACGGGCAAAGTTATATTAAATTAATTAATAAGATATTTATTGAAAGTTTAATTATAACTAAATTTTGACATCGCAAACTATAAACAAAGAAAATTTACCAATCTAAAATAAGAAAGACGAAAATTCAAAACTTGAGATAAAAATTCTAAAAAATAAAAAAGTTATGTATAAACAGTCTAACCTAAATGTTACAATCTGGGATCGTAAAATACACGATGTGGATGAGTTACCAGTGGTACACTGAAAAGGGGTTAGAACAGTGGTTGTACTCTATGGCGGCGAGTGGCGCTAGTATCGATAGCGAACATTCATTGAAGTACGAGAGAGATGCTAGTGTTTTCTAGAAGATAATGAGTGCTCTCTGCGAGGTTTTGAGTGTTCTCCGCGATGTTTCTTTGTTCGAAGAAATGAGCAGGTGTTATGAGCAGAGAATAATGAGTCTTCTCTAGAGACTACTAGTTCGCATTTCGACGCGTAGGCTGACTGTACTCTAAAAATGACACCGATTGTACCGTAGAGTATAGTCACAGTTCGCTTCCCTTTTCAGTGATACAGGTAATTAAAAATGAATCCCTTTTCCTGCTAAATATGAAAAATTTTATAAAGCGATGTTATGGCACGTACGTTTAGGTCATGCCTCTTTTACATATTAGAATCAAATCAAAATTTTCTAAAAATAAAGAATCCATGACGCGATTATTGATAATTCTATATTAGATTGCATGCTATGTTTACTTTCTAAATTTAATACGTTATCGTTTATTTCATCACTTCTGAAACAACATCACTACAGATTATTCCCTTAGCCTTTTTCTGCCCTTATGCCAATTTTTTTATGAACTATATAAGTTTAATAATTTTATACTTTGCAATGACAGTGATGAGAAAATGACCAACTATTAACTATCTTTTTTTTACACTTTTTTTTAATGAATTTTAACTTTTAGGACCCTAGCTGCACTTATGCCTAAATTATTAATGATCAAGTCGGCCCTTTCCTATCGTTTGATAATAGTGGCATAGGTGAGAAAATTGTTGCATAATGCAAAAATTTCCCGTAAAAGATAAATTAATTTTATAGCACTGCGGACTTTAAATCCGCGTATTCCGGACGCTAGATAGACAATTATTGGACTGTACAAAAAAGTATTGTAAGAAATTCCTCAGTATTTTACACTGTTTAAAACAATATTTTGGAGCCGGGCTGTGGCACAGTCGGTAAGAGCATTGGATTCGTATTCTCGGGGGACCGTGGATCGAATCCCGCTCGCGGCTGTTTTTCAAGCAAGCACCTCTGTTACATGTGCTTTGTTCTTATGAACACACTTTCGAACTCCATCGTTAAAGGACGAAGAGTAACTCAGTTGCTTAAGGCAGCTGACTTGCGTCCTAGCGGATCGGGGTTTGACTCCCTGGGAAAATTGGGAAAAACAATTTTCGTAGTTTTCCGTGGGGAAGAGAACCCGAAGAACGCAAAAAAAATACAAAATAGAGAGTTCCTCGAAACAAAGAAAAATTGATGATGGCCTATGACGAAAAGTCCAAAGGCCAATAAAAGATAAAGAAAGAAAGAAAGAAAAACAATATTTATATTGAAATTTCACATCAGGTACTTTTAAACATTTTTTAACACGTAATAATACGTGAAATGTTAAACAAAATATAAGTTAAAAAATACGAATAATTTAGAAATGTTTGAAACATATACAAATACGGCGTGCCATGACTTGAAATGTACAATGTATACACAAGCGCCGCGCATGCGTGTCCGACGTGAGAAATATTAACAGAGAGAAAGAGATACACGTATGTCTTTCTTCGGGTTGAAGCGAGAAATATCAATAAAGAGAAAGAGACGCACATATATCTGTCTTCAAACGTCTTATTCAAGAACGAAAAACTTTATGCTGTTGTCTTTGTCCAATACATTAATATCGTACCTTCTGTCCCTGTCATACAACGTTTTATAACTTGTAGAATAGGGTTTCGAGTCAACAGTTTTCGCGGAGTGCGTACCTTTTGCTTTTTTTATGAATTATCATTCGTGAAGTGCATAGATCTAGTTTGTTATTGATTTCTACGCGCATGGATTTCGTTTAGCGGATTTATGATCCAGGTCCTATGAAATAATATAAGATACGTGAGCTCTAAGTGGCACTTTTGTACGGCGTGCATTTAGCGTCTGAGCGAAGCGAAGATATACAAAAAAGTGCCACTTACAAGGAAAGTACCCCAGGTGTTCCCCACCGATTTTCTTCATTTTTGGATATGTTGTAGTACATCGAAAAATATTTGACACGTGTTTTTTCGTTCGTGCTAATTCGGCGATTTTAGGGGTGAAAACCACCCCAAAAGTTTGGCCCCAAAAATGATTTTTCCTACATTTCTCGGAAACTATTTCGAATTTCTTGGTGAAACAAAGTAAATATTATTTGTTATTCAAAAACAAGTATTTGTGTATTATTTTCACCGATAAGGGTTGCATCCCCTTGTTTTTATACGAGAAAAACTATATTTTTTGACACTTTCTTCTATACAAAAATTCTAAATTTTGTCGAATCTGAAAAGAAATTATCGCATTATACACAACATTTTGAAATAATATAAACATAATTGAAAATTTTTCCAAAACATCCCTGAAAAGGGGTGAACTACCCTCAACAGGACTATTTTAATAACTTAATATTCCAGATGAATATCTTCGAGTAAATCAACGTATTATATTCATGTTTATAATTAAAACTTATTTAATCCAGAATTCTTCAGAAAAACCCTGCTTAGGGGGTAAAACACCCCCAAAATTAATATCCCTATAATGTATTTTTTAATTTCTCAGAATCCGCTTCGAGTTTCTAAATAAAACAAAATGAATAATAATTTTTTTTTTAATCTGTAAGGGTGGTTTTTATTTGGGATTTTATAAATATATCTAATTAAATACGAAATAATAATTGGCTTATAATTCCCAAATTCTGAGATTTACCAGCCTACAAAATTAATAATAATAGTATAAGAAGGGAATTAAATACTCTACCTTTAAGTTTCTAATCAATTATAAAATCTCTTCAATAAACAAGTTAACAAATATTTAATTATAGGGAGTAAAATTCACTAAATAAACTTTAAATAATTTAATTAAAAGAATGTAGGTTAAGTTATGAACGATTTCTCTAAATTAAGTTAAAATAATAATAAAATATAGAAATCAATTAAAATATACTAAATTACAGAAAAGAAAATTATTAATTTAAACTAATAAGTAATAATAATAATCTGAATCTCTTTAATATTAAGACAAAATTGAGTAATGGAAGCAACACGTGCTCAGTATCTGTTTTAGGTTATGTAAGGGTAGGGCTCGAACAGCAATGCGTATCCCAGATTACGCAATTCTCCAATTGGTGGCGCTAGAATCGAGTTTCTTCTGAGTCTTTCTCTCTCTAATCTTCAGTATGCGTTTCGTAGAAGCGAGGTTATTTATTTTGTAGTAACGTAATATAAATATTTCATATATATATATATATATATATATATATATATATATATATATATATATATATATTACCAGAAACTAAATTACTATGACTTTCGATTCTAATATAACTTAAACTACTTGATATAAATTCAATAAGATCAAAAACTAAGTAAAAGAAAACTAAGAAAAGAAAAATTTCTAGAATTAATTATGAACTACTATTTTTAATTTATAAATAGTTTAAGATTTCATTTACAACGAATATAATTCACTAGAAAGAAATAGCATTTATTCACGATCACTTATTAAGTTGCTAAATTTCTTTTTACACTTCAATATTTTAGGTTAGGAATATAAAAGGAAATCTCACAATTAATTTTCTCTATTCAATTTAATAACAAATTTCTCCTCAATATTTAAATAAAACAATAATTTAAATTTTCGCTAATTCACAATGATGCCACGAATTACTTTTAGGTTAGGGAACCACGTGGCTATTTATATAGCCTGCCGTGATTTCTCCGCACAAATTTTCAAGTATTACGACAAAAAAAAATTAAATTGAGTAAATTTCTAATTTCTTGGTTATTAAATAATAGCAGCGAATTCGATTAATTTATACGCTGCTATTAATTCGCCACGAGAGAGAGAGAATTTATACTTCAATTCCGCGCACTATTAATTTCGTTTATCACAATTTTAATTAAAGAAAAATAAATTTTTAATACAACTTATACCTTTTTCTGTTCGTTGCTACGCTCTACCTCGGCCATCATTTAATAATCTCTCGATTGAAAAAGCAAGAACAGCAAAAACCCCAAAAATCTGTGTGGATAAGCTATCAAGATGGCTGGTAATCGCTGCGACGAACCCTTGGTAGGAATGGCCGGCTTTGGCGACTGATATAAGTGTCCACGCGTACCCGATTAATTACCAAATAACAAAAGAAACTGAACAACAATACTCTTTAAACCTTTGACAACAACCAATAGAAATTCAACAATGATAACTAAATAACAATAACTTTAATAAGTAACAAATAACAAAGTAGCTTTTAGAAAAAAGAAAATATTATAAGGCAACTATGCAGTTAGGCTAGCGAAACGATAATGAGGCACGAAGAAGAAGGAAGCGAACGCTGAGCATCAGTGGCTTCTTCTTCTCTATTGCTCTCTTTGTTACTCTTGTTATTTCCTATTTACTATCTTTTTCTATTTCGCGACTCACTAATCAAATAAAGTTCTTTTATCATTTTATTCTGGTGTAGTTTACTACTCGCTAGTCAAATTACATGTTACTTCCTATTACTAGTGTAGTATTTTTACACTTTACAGGTTACGCCATCTGCGCGCTTAATTTGATTACAGTTCATCTCATTTTCTCTATAAATAATTAATTCTTTATTTCCTTACAATAAAAAAGTTTCATTTTTCATTAAATAACATAAACAAACATTAGTTAATAATATAAACAATAATTTCTGATTATTCATTATTTTAGGTTCGCTTGAGTCTTTATTCTGTTAACTATTTTCATTTTTAACTATTTCGTATAATTACACAGTTATTTTATTTATTTGTACTGTAGCGCCATCTATAAAAATATACTAAAATGTCGTAACAACAAGTAAATAGAAATTATTATTTAAATTATATTTGAATATCTTTAGATTTTGCGCGCCACCTATAATATGACTCATTTCAGTTTCTTATCTATTAATCTAGCATCTCTTTTTATTATAATTAAGTTTTTTATATGTACGCTATCTTTTTACCATATGCGTTTATCCTACTTTATCGACTTTCATTATTCTCTCAGTGTATTTCTATATATCTCTCTCTCTTTCTACTTTTTAACTAACTCTACGCGAGCGCCACAATAGCGTGTTCGCGCGAGCACGTGTTCGTATATTGTTTGTGCCATCGGTGCCACTTCGCCGCCTCCTAGACGTATGGTGGTGAGAATCGTCTGCTCGGGGCTTTCGTCGCGTCTCGTGAGTGAAGTGTTTACAACCATGTGTGTGTGTGCCTTGGTTTGTGTTAGTGAGTGTCCCCACCTAAGCTTAACCTCCAAAGCACAGTCTCACGTGTTACTAGATGACAGGTTTAAGCATCAGCACCGGGAACAAGAAAAATCAATAACCAGGTGGATTAGTACCCTGGGTTTTATTGGCGTGTTCCTGGTGTGCATGTGTATGCAGCGTGTACGTGTGCGGTAAGGTAGTCATCATTTTCATTATATATTAAGTTTTAAAGGGGATAGAAAGAGCGAAAAGATAGTCTTGGAGTGAGAGAGAAGATGTGAATATAAACAACATTAAGACAAAAAGATTTTATTAAAAGAAAGAAGTTCTAAAAAAGCCGCGTTACAAATACCCCCCCCCCCCTTAAATCGGGACATCCCCGATGTACCGCATTTCGACGCTACACACAATGAACCAGGATCCGCTATATGATATATATATATATATATAATATTTATATAATATATATATATATATATATATATATATATATATATAATATATCTCGACGGAGATATTAGCGTAGAGACCCCTTTTTACATCCCCAAACTTAAAATAAGTAACGTTTTACTTATTTTACCCTATCGTAGAACTTCTATTGCAGACGTGTGCTTTCGTCAGCGCGGTTTACGTTTGCGGAAATTTTTCTTTTCTTTTTGGCGCTTAAATAGTGATAGCTGCCCTTATTTGAACTCAGAAGTAGATTTTGTCGTGGTAGAGATTTTTATTAAATCGTTAAAGTATTAAAAAGAAGAATTTCGTACTTGTTTGGAGAGATCGTAGATCGTTGCAAAGCAATTAGCGGATCAAGATGTCCGACCACAAGACAAAGATAGATAAATTGAAAAAAAATAAAGAGATTAAAGAGTTGGCAAGAACTATTAAGCGGTTAGATCCACAGGAAGTCCAAAATAGACTAAAAGAGAGAAATTTAAATTCGCAAGGTCCGGTGTTAGCTATACGAGATAGGTTATTACGAGCATATATCATGGATACAGAACCAGATAAGGATGTCCCGTGGTACCCAACCGATGAGATAACAGACAAGATGGATCAAGTATCAACGGAAGCCGGAGACCAACAGGAAGTACCAGAGATTATAGCAACAGAAACGGATACCACCGATAAAGATACAGATATAGATAAGGATAAAGTACCACCCTCTATTCAAGACACTTTAAAATCACAAATGACGACGATAATAACTAGAACTAATCCTTCTACAACTCAACCAATAGAACAACGAAGCTCGTTACCAGAGGTAGCAGGATTGCCTATCTGGAGTAATATGGTACTACCGCCTCTAGGACCACAACGGAAGAGAATATCTGTACTTCTTTCTCCGGAAATCGAAGAGATACTAAAAAGAAACTCAGAACGCCGAGAAGGTGAAGAAGTGCAAATAATTCAGAATTTACGTTTAGTAAAACCTCCACAAGGTTCTGAGCCAATAATCATAGCATCTCCAGATTCTACCGTAGCGGTAATAGAAAGAGGAGTAGAAGAAACTACAAGTATAATCAATAATCTAGGAAATGTGAGAATAACTATCTAAATAACTCCAAAGATATGCTGAGTAGTTCTAATAGTGGAAGTAGTACCTCTGAAGCCTCCAGTAGCGGAGATGAAATGGGAAATAACCAAATCGTCAACCAGACTTATCAAAATCTTATTCGAACTCTGACAGGAGGAAGAAAACCGAGAAAAATGCAACAGAGTACAACTTTACTTACAAATCCATATTTAGAGGAACCAAATAATCAGATTCTGAGGCCACGCTCTACACCTAAGGTGAGCAAACCAACCAGGGTCGAAAAATTGTATTTCTCCAGAGTTAATGATCAGTCGTCAAGAGTCAGTGATGAAAGAAGTCGTAAGAAGGATATACCCACGGAAGAAAATAGAAGAAAGTCTAAGAAAGATAAACAGAAGAGACAAAATAAAAAGAGTAAGGAGCCGTTCAGAGGTAAAGAGGACGGCCGAAAACACAGAAAAGAAGAATCAGACGAGGAGGTTTCATATAGCGAAGATGATAGTAGCAATGAGTATACATATAGTAGTGATAGTGAGGAAGTGTTACCTAGTCAAAGGTCAAAAAGTCACCACAGAAGATCTAAGAGAAGGCGAAAGTCTAAAGAGGTAACAAGGGTTATGAAAGCCCTAAGAACCTGGAACTTGCAATTTTCTGGTGATTGTAAAGAAGGACCAGAACACTTCCTAACACAATTAGACGATTTTAAAAAGAGCAATCACTACAAAGGGAAAGATATCATCAAAGCCCTATCTGGAGTACTGACTGGAGCAGCAAATGTATGGTACCTCACAAGAAAAGAGGAAATATCATCCTGGTCACACTTTAAGAAAGCTTTTCGCAATCAATTCATTGGTGAGTTATATAGAGAAGACTTAATAGATGAATTGAGACAGAGAACTCAAGCTAAAGGTGAAAGAATTTCCAACTACCTATCCTGTCTTAGATATATCATTAAACACTTCAGATGTCCTCCCACCTCAATAGAGATAGTGGATATGGTATTTAAGAATTTGTTACCAGAATATAGAAGAGCCATGGTAGAGAAAGAAATAAATTCGCTGGATGATATTGAACAGTATGGTCGACGCTGGGAACGTCAAAAGGATCTAGACAGTCGATATATACCACCACCTTCGAAGGATAAAGCGAGATTACCAACAGCTGCCTTTGCTGATAACAATGCAAAAGCTAGGGTAGCAGCGGTCCAAGAAGTATCATCCGAAGATAGTGAGGCCCAAAATAGCGGAAAAAGTAACAAAAGAAGAAGGAGTAAAAGAAACAAAAAGAGTAATCAGAATAAGGTAGCGGCAACTAGTAAGAAAGAAGAAAATGAGATTATAGCGGCGGTTGTGGATATCAAGAAAGAAAGTGTAGAAGAAAATAAGAACAATACTCACGAGACAGCAGGAAAAACAAACGATAACCATGGAGAACAAGCACCACAGAATAATAATTACGATAGGAGGCCAAATTACGGAAATCAAGGCAGAGTTAGATGGAATCCACCCAGAAATGGCGGTTATAACGGATCCCAGGGTTCAAGATATCGACCACAATCTGGGCAAAACGCATCTAATTACGATAGACCTAATAATTGTTATCACTGCCGTCAGGATGGACATAGAATGCATGAATGTCCAACAATCACCTGTTATTGTTGCAAAGCACTTGGACATAGTGCTGATTATTGTCCTAGTAGACCTAGTAGAAACAACCAGAGTCAAATCTACTGTCAAGTCTGTAATACACCAAACGTAACATTTCAAACTTGTGTAACTTGTGCACCATTACGACAAACCTGGGGAAACGGATCAGCAGGGGGACTGCCTCGTCCCACACCCCCCTCATGAGCCACCCAGGGACGTCAATCAATGATAACAACCCACCAGAAAAAAGAGAGATGTTAAATAAAAATAATGAAGAATTGAAGAATATTGAAAATAAGATAGAAAAGGAAGATAATACAGTAAATAGAATAGATAATAATGATGAAGAAGATAGAAGAATAGTACCGGATTTGTTGAAAATTGATAGAAATGATGAAGAGTTATTTAGGAAAGCGGAAAGGGAAGCTAGAAAGATAAACCCTTACTGAACCTATAATAAAAGACTCGCTCAGAAGGGGAATTTCATAAACGAGGGAATTTCATGCTAGGCGAATCAAGGAAGTTTATCAACGGAAGATTACTCAGTGCAGAAAATTAATGAACTTCGGTTTAAAGCACTGGGGAATTCCAAAACCTACGCTTATAGCGATGGCTGGTCAACGACCTCAGAAGAAGGAGAAACTGAAATGAATCAGGATTTCAAGCGTTAAGTACAAGAAATGGTAGGAGACTTGAATAATGAGATGATAGAGGCAACGAAAGTACCTACCACTGATGCAGAGGTTCTAGAAAAACCGGTTGATCAATTACATGGTCCTGGTTTTGCCGAAAACATTGACAATTCAACGAAGCTGGACAACTTCGCAAAAATTGTCGATGAATCTGCAAAACAAGAGGGGGGGGAGAGGCTGTGCCAAGCACATCAAATTTTTCGTCACCTATGAAAGAAGAGAAGAAGAAAATAGCGGGTATGGCCACAAAAAACAGAAATTTTCTTCGAATTATTTTAGCTGGAAAACCATTTAAGGCATTATTTGACCCAGGAGCAATGGTATCATTGGTTGGTCCTCGCGTCTATGAACAATTCCAAGACAGATTGAAGGAAAATAATACACTGATTAAAACCGTAACAGGAAAAATTTCGAAGGTAGTAGGAGTTCTTCAGCTTAGTTTGGATATAGATGGCGTAGTTGACTTATTACCAGTAAAAGCTATCGATAACTTGGATCAGGATATAGTGTTGGGAATGGATTTCTGCCAAAAATTCGACTGCGATGCTCGTCTAGGAAGAGGATTATGGAGAGTAAAAGAAGGTGAATGGAGAAGTTTTAGTCAAAACGATGATGAAGATACTATAATTCACGCAGAATGTGCTGGAATAGCAGAAATAACAGATGATGAAAAGAGAAAAGTAGGAAAATTAATAGAAAAATATCTCCCAACGAATTCAACTTCTCTCGGACTAACGAAATTAATAGAACATCGTATAGAGGTAACCAACCAAGAACCTATTAAACATAGGCCACGTAGGATGTCTCCAATGATGTTAGCGATTGCTCAAGCAGAAGTAAGAAAAATGTTGGCTGAAGGAATTATCGAACCATCAGCAGGCGACTATAGCAGTGCACCTGTAATGGTACAAAAACCAGATGGCAGTTATCGCTTCTGCGTGGATTACAGAGATTTAAATAAAGTAACGAAGAAAGATGCATATCCTCTACCGAATATGGACACAATTTTGGACAAGTTACGAGAAGCTCGGTATTTATCTAAGATAGACTTGAAGTCAGCCTATTTCCAGGTTATGATAGAAGAATCAAGTAGGAAATATACGGCATTTAGCGTACCAGGATCTGGACTATGGCAATTTCGTCGTCTCCCGTTTGGTTTGACTAACTCACTAATGACTTTTCAAAGATTAATCGACTCTCTGTTTGGCCCAGAATATGACCCACATATATTTGGATACTTAGATGACATAATAATAGTGACTAAGACTTTTGAGGAACATCTTAAATGGTTAGAAGAAGTATTAAAGAAAATAGCTGAAGCTGGGTTAACAGTAAATAGAGAAAAATGTGAATTCTGTAGTACGAGGGTAAAATACCTAGGATTTCTACTAGATAGCGAAGGACTTAGACCAGATCCCGATAAGGTTGCACCAGTGATGAACTATCCAGCACCAAGAAACGTAAAAGAATTACGTAGGTTCCTAGGTATGGTTGAATGGTACTCCAGGTTCATCGAAGGAGATTCAGAGAAAAAGGTACCTTTGCTAAGACTCTTAAAGAAATCCAAAGAATGGGAATGGACAGCAGAACAAGAAGAAGCATTTCAACAATTAAAGAAGGCATTGACTATGGCTCCAGTATTAGCGAGACCTGATTTCTTAAAACCTTTCACTATTCAGTGCGATGCTAGTAACTTCGCAGTTGGAGCTGTGCTTACCCAAGAACACGAAGATGGCGAACATCCTATAGTATACGTAAGCCGTAGCTTGACTGCTCCTGAGCGCAACTATAGCACCACTGAGAAAGAATGCTTAGCACTTATATGGGCCATGAAGAAATTGAGACCATATCTCGAAGGATACGAATTCCGGGTTATCACAGATCATAGTACCTTAAAGTGGCTGATGAAGATGAAAGAACCAACTGGAAGATTGGCGAGATGGGCACTAGAAATCCAACAATGGGACTTCGAAATAGTCCATAGAAGAGGATCAGCTCACCAATTTCCAGATGCTCTATCACGAATGTATGACCCCGAAGAAGAAGCCATAGCAGCATTTAAAGAGATCAGAGACGAAGAATATACCAAGAAAATGGCAGAAGTAGAAAAATTTCCTAGAAAATATCAAGGTTGGAAGGTTGAAGACGGTTTACTATATAGATTTCGCACTGACCCTCTGTTAGATCCTATAACCAATAGAGAAGAAAATTGGAGGTTAGTCGTACCTATGGAACAACGCGACAGAGTGCTAAAAGACGCTCATTGTGAACCTTCTACCGGACACCTAGGAATAGAGAAAACATACGATAGAATAGCAAGAGAATATTACTGGAGAGGTTTATATTATGATGTTACTCACTTCGTAAATAGTTGTGTAGAATGTCAGAAATATAAAATATCACAACAAGGTCCACAAGGATTGATAGGAAAGCGAGTAGTAGATAGACCATGGGCAGTAGTAGCAGCTGATTTAATGGAATTTCCTCCAAGCAAGAAACAGTTCAAGTATGTGATAGTGTTTCAGGACCTATTCATAAGGTGGATTGAATTAAAACCTATACGAAACGCAGATGGTAAAGCGGTAGCAGCAGCATTTGAAGAACTTATTCTATTCCGATGGGAGACTCCAGAATACTTTCTAACCGATAACGGGAAGGAATTTGATAATAAGTTCTTAGATAAGGTATTAACAGAATATGGAGTCAAACATGTTACAACACCGCCATACCATCCACAGGCTAACCCAGTTGAGAGAAGTAATAGGACATTAAAAACGATGATTGCCACCTTTGTGAAACAAGACCATAGAGACTGGGACCAACACATACATGAATTTCGCCATGCTGTAAACACTGCTACTCAGGTGTCAACCAAGGTATCACCAGCTTTTCTTAATTATGGTAGACATCCTCAACCAGTAAAAAGTCACAGAAGAGAGGTTGAAAAAACGGGTCTAATATAAAAGGTAGACCCAGAAGCATGGTTAGACAGAATAAAAAGATTGGATGCACTAAGAGACTTAGTAGCGAAATTTATTGATGAAGCGAAGGAAAAACAAGGAAGAATATATAATAAAGGAAGAAGAGATGTCCAATTTAGCGTTGACGATGAGGTGATGCGAAGAACGCACCCTCTATCAAATGCGGCGCAACGATTCTCAGCGAAGCTCGCTCCCAAGTACGACGGTCCGTATAAAATCGTGGCAGTTCTTTCTCCGTGCGTTTACGAAATCGAAGTCGGGTCGAACAAACGATGCGCGAAAGCACACGTGTCGCAATTGAAGAGATACATTCCCCCGCGTTACCCTTCAACCAACCTAAACCCTAAAAATAAAAATTAGTTTAGGAGAAAAATTGGCGAATCTATCATAAAAAAAAATACATATATACATATAAAATAAATTAGTGGTTAACAAAGAGTTGGTGGCTAGGATGCTCCAGGCAATGGCACACCGGAGTCCATGGAGAACACCTCGAGCCCTCCGAACACTAATCTCATTGATTTAGATGGCCCGACCCCACCACCTTACAACGACGGGTTGAGTGAGGTGGAGGAGGCTCCGGAGTATGAGATGAGTGTGGAGGAGGAAGCTCGATTGTTGAGCGAGGACATGGACTCCATACCACCATATACCACCCCCTCAATAACAACCACATCAACACCAGAAGAAACGGCCATGCTCATTGATATCTGCGGTGATGACGCAGGCGGAACCATCGGAGACGAGATTCTTGACTCCGTTCCCTCACCTCACCTTAATTGGGCAGATGAGGTAGAGGAAGAGGAGAGAAGAAACGCGGCTCTGAAAGAGTTTCGTCGGTCATCCGAAGAATTAGTGGAAGAGATGTCGGTAGAGAGGCCACTTTCTCCGACCAACCAACATTCGACGCTTGCTCCTCGCCCTAACCCGGCTGAGGAAGTAGAGGCGGAAGAACGGAGGTTGGCCCAAGAGAGGCAGGACTCCCTGCTTAGACAAAAAGAAGCAGAGGAGGCTCAAAGAGCCGAACAATTAAAGATAGAAGAAGAGAGGCAGCGAATCATAACGCAGGCCGAAATGGAAATGCTGAAGAAAATAGCGGCAGAAAATGAAGTGAAGGAACAGGCGATAAGGGAAAGAAGGTTAGCGGTGGCAGAGGCAAGGATGGCGGCATTAGAGCTGGATGACCTCGACGAAGATGACCCGCAACAGATTGCTGAATACCTTAAGGCTCAGGTGGCCAGAAGAAGGGCTCAACAGCAAGAGCACCGGACACCAGGAACGCCGGTGCCAGCTTTACGCTGACCTAAGGCCCCTGAACCAATTACTGAGGTAGTAGAGGTAGCTGCCGTCGCAATCATCGAAGAGGTACCCCAGCAAGCGTCAACTACCCCACCTAAAGGAGATAGGCCAAAGACCATAGTGGTACCGCATACGGGAACTAATGCGAGACTCCAGATCGTGGAGGACTCTGACGAAGAGAGGAGGTCCACTAGGGCCCCCACTCCCGTCATAGTCCACCCCGTGAATGGGTCCTCTGCGCTATCATCGTCATACGTTCCTGTGGTCTCCGCTGAGGTAATGATTAACACTCAACCTCAAGCCTGGGATCTACAGGAGAGTATGGAGACGGAAGACTTAGTTTTCCCTATACCAAGAGAGATTCCTCGATCGGAGAATTCCCGAAGCAACCCAGGGGAACGAACTGGGAGATCTGCCCGACGCCATAGAGCCAGAAGGAGGAGAGCAGCCGGAGAGACTAGGAGGCAGCTACATCCTGATGACTTAGAATCATCAGTAGTACTGCCACCTCGACCTCCCCGTGCACTTCCCCTCCCTTTGACTCAGCTGGTTCGAGCTGAGCCCTCCCTTCCCTCTGCACCGCCGAATCTTCCAATCGAGAATACTCCTAGATCCCCGGCAATTCGCGAGGGCATCATGTTTGGAAATCTGACGGCGATTCCCACTGACCCCACCGTTGATCCACCTCACGGCGCCTGCTTCTCGTGCTGGCGTTCCGGACACCGATCAAGGGAGTGTCCGCGGCCATTGGATGTTGCACACTGCTTCAACTGTGGAAGGAGAGGAGTTAACCTCCACTCCTGTCCCCGATGTAGCAGCGAGCACCGATCCTACGTGGCTCATACCTTCGGTCATGGAACCCGACGGGAGGTACGGAGCACGGACTTGGGTACACGGGGAGGAAGGAGAGAAGAACACTCCAGACCCAACGAACGAACCCCTCGCGACGCTGGATCTAATAGAGCCTTTAGTGATAGAAGTATTAGGGGATTACGCAGCAGGTCTCTCCCTCGTCGAGAAAACCACCGGGTCCGAGAAGAGGCGGCCCCTTACCCCTCTCGAAGGACAAGGGAGACCCACGTAAATCCCCCAAGAAGTACAGCGCTGGAGCGCCTGGGAGAAGCGGTCAGACTGGTGGAGCGCCTTCAAAACCTTCCGGAGGATACTAGGAATGCACTCCTCCAGGCGGTTTTGGAGGAAGAACCAAGGTCTGACCGTAGACCTAGACGTTAAGTCGCCTACACTAGCGGAATAGCGGAGTTGTGGAGATAGCGGTATTAGCGGAGAAGAGTAAATAATAAAACGAAGATAAAGGAGGAGCAAAAATAGAATTAATAATAAAGAAAAATTGGTTGTGAGGATTAAGAAGAGAGGGGGTTGGTAATAGAGGAATTGAAGAGGTATAAGCTCATAGGACAATGATATGTAGTGAGTGTTTTAGAAGTTTAATATCAATGTGAAATAGTGGGTGAAGGGTAAGAGGTAAATTGTGACGTCCTATATAATAAAGTTTAGGGTAAATATAAAATAACCAAATTATGCATGTATAAAATAAATTAAAAAAAAATATATATATATATATATATATATATATATATATATATATGTATATATATATGTATGCTCTTTTTCTATTTTATGTATTATTTTTTTATATATATATATATTCTCTTTAGATATATATGTGCTCTCTCCCTCTCTCTCTCTTTTACACCTAACCAATTCTGTCTTATTTTTAACCTCACTTTTTGGACTTTGCACCACCAATTTCAGTATTTTTCTGCCGTTACTTGGCCTTTGAGTTGGGCGCCAGTTGTAAGGGTGGTTTTTATTTGGGATATTATAAATATATCTATTTAAATACGAAATAATAATTGGCTTATAATACCTGAATTCTGAGATTTACCAGCCTACAAAATTAATAATAATAGTATAAGGAGGGAATTAAATACTCTACCTTTAAGTTTCTAATCAATTATAAAATCTCTTCAATAAACAAGTTAACAAATATTTAATTATCGGGAGTAAAATTCACTAAATAAACTTTAAATAATTTAATTAAAAGAATGTAGGTTAAGTTATGGACGATTTCTCTAAATTAAGTTAAAATAATAATAAAATATAGAAATCAATTAAAATATACTAAATTACAGAAAAGAAAATTATTAATTTAAACTAATAAGTAATAATAATAATCTGAATCTCTTTAATATTAAGACAAAATTGAGTAATGGAAGCAACACGTGCTCAGTATCTGTTTTAGGTTATGTAAGGGTAGGGCTCGAACAGCAATCCGTATCCCAGATTACGCAATTCTCCAATTGGTGGCGCTAGAATCGAGTTTCTTCTGAGTCTTTCTCTCTCTAATCTTCAGTATGCGTTTCGTAGAAGCGAGGTTATATATTTTGTAGTAACGTAATATAAATATTTCATATATATATATATATATATATATATATATATATATATATATATATATATATATATCCAGAAACTAAATTACTATGACTTTCGATTCTAATATAACTTAAACTACTTGATATAAATTCAATAAGATCAAAAACTAAGTAAAAGAAAACTAAGAAAAAGAAAAATTTCTAGAATTAATTATGAACTACTATTTTTAATTTATAAATAGTTTAAGATTTCATTTACAACGAATATAATTCACTAGAAAGAAATAGCATTTATTCACGATCACTTATTAAGTTGCTAAATTTCTTTTTACACTTCAATATTTTAGGTTAGGAATATAAAAGGAAATCTCACAATTAATTTTCTCTATTCAATTTAATAACAAATTTCTCCTCAATATTTAAATAAAACAATAATTTAAATTTTCGCTAATTCACAATGATGCCACGAATTACTTTTAGGTTAGGGAACCACGTGGCTATTTATATAGCCTGCCGTGATTTCTCCGCACAAATTTTCAAGTATTACGACAAAAAAAAATTAAATTGAGTAAATTTCTAATTTCTTGGTTATTAAATAATAGCAGCGAATTCGATTAATTTATACGCTGCTATTAATTCGCCACGAGAGAGAGAATTTATACTTCAATTCCGCGCACTATTAATTTCGTTTATCACAATTTTAATTAAAGAAAAATAAATTTTTAATACAACTTATACCTTTTTCTGTTCGTTGCTACGCTCTACCTCGGCCATCATTTAATAATCTCTCGATTGAAAAAGCAAGAACAGCAAAAACCCCAAAAATCTGTGTGGATAAGCTATCAAGATGGCTGGTAATCGCTGCGACGAACCCTTGGTAGGAATGGCTGGCTTTGGCGACTGATATAAGTGTCCACGCGTACCCGATTAATTACCAAATAACAAAAGAAACTGAATAACAATACTCTTTAAACCTTTGACAACAACCAATAGAAATTCAACAATGATAACTAAATAACAATAACTTTAATAAGTAACAAATAACAAAGTAGCTTTTAGAAAAAAGAAAATATTATAAGGCAACTATGCAGTTAGGCTAGTGAAACGATAATGAGGCACGAAGAAGAAGGAAGCGAACGCTGAGCATCAGTGGCTTCTTCTTCTCTATTGCTCTCTTTGTTACTCTTGTTATTTCCTATTTACTATCTTTTTCTATTTCGCGACTCACTAATCAAATAAAGTTCTTTTATCATTTTATTCTGGTGTAGTTTACTACTCGCTAGTCAAATTACATGTTACTTCCTATTACTAGTGTAGTATTTTTACACTTTACAGGTTACGCCATCTGCGCGCTTAATTTGATTACAGTTCATCTCATTTTCTCTATAAATAATTAATTCTTTATTTCCTTACAATAAAAAAGTTTCATTTTTCATTAAATAACATAAACAAACATTAGTTAATAATATAAACAATAATTTCTGATTATTCTTTATTTTAGGTTCACTTGAGTCTTTATTCTGTTAACTATTTTCATTTTTAACTATTTCGTATAATTACACAGTTATTTTATTTATTTGTACTGTAGCGCCATCTATAAAAATATACTAAAATGTCGTAACAACAAGTAAATAGAAATTATTATTTAAATTATATTTGAATATCTTTAGATTTTGCGCGCCACCTATAATATGACTCATTTCAGTTTCTTATCTGTTAATCTAGCATCTCTTTTTAGATCTCTTTCTAAAGATAGTCTTGGAGTGAGAGGGAAGATGTGAATATGAACAACATCTTCGATCTCTCATTAAGACAAAAAGATTTTATTAAAAGAAAGAAGTTCTAAAAAAGCCGCGTTACAATCGCAAGCAAAAATACAGTCTTTCGTCAGCTTTTTGGAATGAAAATTCTAACTTTAGTTATATCAGAGAAAAATCATTGCATTATAAACAAAATAAAGTTGAACAAATTATAAAGTTATGAAATACTTTTAAAATATTTGAAGTAGGTAAATCTCAATTTTTTTCTCATGTATATTAATTACTTAAAATTAATAAATTTAATAAATTCTAAGTTTATTAATTTCGAAAAAGTAGTTTCTTTTTGATCTCATTTTTATTGAAATATTAGTTACACTTTTTATATTTACTCTTTATATTTTGTACAATAATGATAGTCTTCAAAAAAATGCTTTAGGCATAAATTTTTTTTGCACCATGAACATCTGATTATTCCTACATTTGAACAGCCCTCGACTTCACATTTCACGTCAGATTTGTCTCTGAATCCAAATTCAACCGGATTAATAAAATTTTCTGATTTTTCTTCTACATATCCACTTTTGTACCAAGAGTACTTGAATAAATTTTTATACCTTGGCGAAGATAATTGATCATGTACTAGTGATTGGAGTTTTATTATGTTATTTCTTAAATGTAGATTTAAATCTTTATCCATCAAAATGACACTGTCCGAGAAATGTCGAACGTAATTTTTCCAAATTCTGAATCCATGAACATCTAATGGCTGAATTTTACTAGTAGTGTCTTTGGGAATTACCTTTACGATAAGTTCCTTATTAGCAGGTTTTACTTCTGGAATTACTTCAGGACAATGTCCACTCTATGAGTCAAGTAAAAGAACACTAGTCGAACCGACATTCGGAAAATATGATTCTTTGAGCCATGTTTTAAAATGATCTGCAATAAAATTAATTTTAAAATTGGTGGTATATTATGAAATTTAACTCTAGGAATGCATAATATAAATCTTACCTGAAGTTAATTTTCCAGATTTAGATGCCATAACATAAACATTGTTCGGTCGAAAAAGATCTTTCTGTACGACAGGTCCAAATTCTCCGGTTTTTTCCTTTAATACCATAAAAAGTGGCGACATAAGCTGACCATCTTCAGAAATAAACGGTTGAATGGTGTAACTGTGAGTTGTTGAGGAGACTGATTGAACGAGGCATTGAACTTGCTTTTCTCCTTCCACTGCTAAGGTTCTTCCAGAATAAATCTCCAACTGAAATCCACTTTGATCAGTATTAAAAATATTAGCTGTACCTTTCTCCTTTATGATATTTTTAATTTCATGAACGAAAGCATTGGCTTGACTTTCTAAATAATCAGCCCCCTCTAAAGTTTTTTTTGTAACAAATTTATTAATTTTTCTACCCACTATTCTATGAGCTTTTTTAAAATTATTCAACCAATGTTTTGATGCTTTAAAACGTGTATCTTCAGAACCAATCCGTTTTTGTACTTGTAGTGCCCATCTTTGCAAATCATTATCGGGTACTATATGACCAGCTTTAATAGCATTTTTGAGATTCTGTAAAACAAAATCACAAATTCTTCCTATTTTCTCTCTGTAAGTGCCTCCTTTATTTAGCATTTTAGCCCAACGTTTTAATTGGGTTATGGATGAAACTTTACGAAATCTATTTTGCACTGTCTTTAGAGCAAGATTTTTATTTTTTCCGCTTCTCTAGAATTTAACCGCTCTGCTTTTATAATCATGAGACAATCCTTCTTCGTCTTCAGTACACTGTCCAAAATCGTCATAGTAAGCCCAATCTTCATCGTCATCTTCGACAATTTCCATGTTAACATCTTTATAAGGTTCTTCAAAATCCAAGGTGTTATCGACGGTTATTTCAATATTATTAAACTCGTTCATCGCATCTAACAACACTTTTTCAATAACATTATTTAAAATAATTTCCTCTTCATTTATAGGGGTATTTTCTAAATTAATTGACTGGAAAGCTATCAATAGCAGATTTATTACATTCATAGGGTTGACGTACATCTTGTTTATAAGTTACCTACAAACAGTGTTGATGTTGTAATTCGGATTAATTCCTGTTGATTTCTGTTATATTATTTACATAATAAAATAATTTATAACTCTGATTCATAACTTCTGAAAGATACACAAATATCTATTTTGCTTCTTCAAAGTGAAAGCTTTGTAATAATGAAAAATAAAATTTCTAAATAAACATGTTGATAATATGTCTTGAATTGATGTATCCTGTTTGTAGAAAGTTTAATATTATGAATATATCAATAGCGCATTAGGGTCAGCATAAAACTCTCTTTGATTTAAAAACACACACGCACACGCGCACACACACACGCGCATACACACACACACACACACACACACAGTGTATTGTGAGATGTTGAATTAAAACTTAAAATGTGATAAAATATAGTATCTCCCAGACGGAAATAAATTCAGTAAGTAATTTTTAATAATAGTATACAACTTTTTATAATTTTTAAAAACAGTATATAACTGTTTAAAACGTAAGATTTGAGACTATATAATAACAGCTTATGAAAGTTATCAAATTTTTTTTTATTATCAGGTAAAAAAGAGTTAACTTTTATTAACTTTTTTCTGATATGAACTTTATGTTATTAAATGTCTTTGTAATAAGCAAAAAAAAATACAAAAAGTATATAACTATTTATAATAGCTTTAAACTTTTTTAAGTCACAAAACCTGACTATAACCTGTTTATGTCAGTTATAAACTTTTTTAAACATTTATCATGAAAGACGATTTCCACCTGTGATCCAAAAAAATGTATAAAAGTATCTAACAATTTATAACTTTTTGAATGTATTTTACAACATTTTTAATAGTTTCAATTTTGAATTTTGTAAACAGCTATTTATATCAGTTATAAACTTTTTAAATCTTCTATATTAGTAGATGATTTAGAATAATAATTACTACAGAATACGAAATATAATGTTATATTCTCATAAATAATACATTTATATAATAATAATTTATTTAAAAATTTAACTGAATGATCGTCAGGGTAAATACTACAAGCTAAAGCATTTCTTTTCCTCAAGTTATGCAATAAAATGAAAAGATAGGCCAAATTCATGAGTACAGGTATAGTGTCCACTTTACATCCTCTTAATATCAGATTCTATGTATTTAAGGAGATGTTTATGAAAATGTGTTTTATGTAATTAAACAATGATAAACAATTAAACCAAAGATTATTTTTTATTTATTTAACTCCAGCTTAACAATAAATGCATCAATAATTATTTTCAAAATCATTAAATTTATTTAGAGCGTTGATAGTTCCATTTTATTTCACAATTTACTTTTTTACTACATTAAAAAGTTCTTTTCAAACACAAATTCCTTGATATTAATGAATAAATTGGTAAAAAAATTAAAATAATGTTGTATGAAATTATGTTTATGTTCTAATGCTTACGTTGTCTCACGGTATTGTCAAATATTCTTTAAATGTGATATCATTTTCTTATACTTTTTAACTTAAATGTTCAGTGTTATTAATATAAAGATTATTGATTGTAATACCATCTTGACTACAATACTTTTTTAAAAATGGGTATTTTTTGACATATATCGTTGCATTACATGTCTTTCTTGTAACATTTTATGAAATAAATGTCTATTTTATCTGTCATCCCTCAATTGATTTTCTGATGTAATCTCTTCAGTTAGAATCCTGAAACAAAACATACGATTTTAAAATTAAATTATTAATACATTTACTTATTAAAAATTTAATAAATTCAGAAGGATAAAAAATTATATATTATCAATACGATATTTAATATACAAATAAAAATAACTCTATCAATTTAAATATGAACATTATCTGTAAATTAATAATTGATATTATGTAAAATAATTTAAATTTTATATAAATGAAATCAAATTACTATAATGAAGCTATTAAATATTTTAGCTTATAATATATGTTAGGAGTTAAAAACACTCTGAGTATTCAAACTTTAAATTATTATTGTTATTATTATTATTATTGCTACAATTATTTTCATTATCATCATTATTATTATTATGACGAATACATATTAATCAAATTACATAAAGTTTTCAAAAAGAAATATGAAGTGAAATGGAAAGAAATGTTTCAGATTAAATATTCTCTTTTCAAAATATTTTAAACTCATTACCATATTTCAATCAAATTTTTTAATACATTTTTTATTCAAAAACTATCGTTCTCTGGTAAAAACTTTATAGAATAGAGTTCCTTGGAAAAAAGATGTTGAGTATATTAATCTTTTTTTATTAATTACGTGCATATTTTTTTAGTTAATTTTATTGGTGAGAAATATTTAATAAACTCAAGAACTGTTTTAGTTGATTTGCTTTTCAACTACTTCATTTATTAGTTTTTTCACAAAGAACCAATAAATTTTTACAACCATAGGAAAAATTTTGAAAACTTTTTAGTTTGGAAAAAAGTCTGGAAAAATAGTTAGATATAGGTAGATATTGATTTATTTTCTAAAAACAGTACAAAAAGGCGTGTAATATACGAAACAATAAGTAATAATTCTATATAAAGTATTGCGCATAATAAGATAAGATATCACAAGCAAATATTAAAATTAATATATAATACTGTATCGGTAAGTCACCATATAAAAGTGATATCACAGACCATTCTAAATATACGCAGAAAACAAGAAAACATAAATTACAATAAAAAATAGTCTTAAATATCTATCAGTCATAGAATTAAAATCAAATAACGTAATATAAAAGATGAATCACTGTCATGACATCAAATAAAAATAAAATTGGACTAGACTATAAAAATAAAATTGAACAATACAACAACAAAGTAATAATAAATAATTAAAAAAATAAAATAATAATAACATTTAAAGAATAAAAACTTGATACCGAAGATGTCATGACTTCTAATAAAAACAGAACCACTCATTCTTTCTGCATTCATTCATTCATCCATCATTCACGCTAATAAATACATTCACACTTTAAATCTATATATAGGGCAAAACAAAATAAATTAACATAATTAAAATACTTAAAATTAATATATATAAAATACTTAAAATTAATATATATATAAAATACTGTTACTATTGATTCAATCTTGAAATTTCTGTGTTTCTAGTAACAAATTTATTTTTGGTGTATTTATTCTCAATATATTTTTTAATTATCTTTTAATTAAAAATTGTAAAAGAATATATTTTAATTTTTATAGATTGTAATTTAAGTCACGTCCATGGAGCTTATTCTTTAAAAATTTTACAACAAAAAAATTTCAAATTTTTAATGATTTATGAGCGGTTAATGCTTAAAAATATAACATTATCTCAAACTAATACAAATTTAAGTAAAAACTCAGAGCTTTACAATGGTATAAAGAAAAATTGGGGTAAACCATAATATAAAAACGCTGCCAAGTGCTTTGGCGGAATGCTTTCTCATAGAGTTCTTTGAGTTTCATTAATTTTTTTATATTTATTTAAATGTGATTTTAATATAAAAAAATTGTCTAACATTAATATTTACTCATATTGTACTTTATAAATTTGAACATATATGCTAGCTGTTTGCTTTTTCAATATTTATAATTTATTTTAAATCATCAAGTAATACAAAAAAATTTGTTCTATAGAAAAAATGATATAATGTAGTAATAAAAAGAATGATAACAAAATTTCTAATCATTATAAAATGCAATCATATTTATATATAAATACGGTTCATGTTTATGGCTCTATAAAAAAAACTACTCTATGAATACCAATTTTCAATAGCTTCCCGTCTAGTTATACAAAAACATAGATGGTATACAAAATTTGAAGCAAATCCATCGAGTAATTTTCGAGATCTAACTGGTTAAATAAATAACATTTTCTTTTCAAAATTTCTTTTTCAAAATTTTAAAAATGCTCTAAAATTAAAACTACGCTATGAAAATCAATTTTTGAAAATTTCCCTTTTTTTGGCAGTCGCAAATAATTTCCCTGTAATTTTTAGAACAAATCTATCGAGTACTTTACGTAGAATAAAAAAAAAATAAGAAAAGAAGAATCGAAATTTTTTTTTAAATCTTTAAAATTCTTTAAAATTGTAACCGCGCTAAGAAAATTAGTTTCTAAAAGCTTATTTTTTTCAGACGATAGCGAATTAATTGTATGAAAATTTTAGAGAAAATTTATAGTATGGTTAACGCAAAAAAGAAAATAAATGAAAAATAAAAATTTTTTTAAAAATTTTCAAAGTGCTCTAAAATTAAAACTGCGCTGAGAAAATTAGTTTTCCAAATCTTGTTTTCTTCAGATAGTAGAGAATTAATTGCATACAAATTTTGGAGCAAATCAATCGAATGGTTTTCGTAAAATAGAAAAAAATTAAAAATAAAAATTTTTTAAAAAATTTTAAAAATGCTCTAAAATTAAAAGTGCGCTAAGAAAATTAGTTTACAAAATTTTTTATACTTTTGGCAGTCGAAATTAAGTTCCATACAAATTTTCGAACAAATTCTTCGAGTAGTTTACGTAAAATACAAAAAAAATGAAAAATCGAAATTTTTTAAAAATTCTTAAAATGATTCTAAAAAGAAAACTGCGCTAAGAAAACCAATTCCCAATAGCTTCCGCACCAGTTCATCAAAAAATTGAATTGTATGGAAAATTTGAAGTAAATCCATCGAGTAGTTTTTTAAGATTTTATTGGCTTAATAAATAGAAACATTTTTTTCAAAAATTTCAAAATGCTCTAAAATTAAAACTGAGCTAAGAAAATCAGTTTTTAAAAATTTATTTTATCCGGGCAATCACAAATAAATTCCATGCAAATTTTGAAGCAAATTCATCGAGTAGTAAACAAAAAAACACCAAAAAACGAAAAATCGAATTTTTTTTTTTTTTTTTTTTAAAACTTTAAAATGAAAACTACGCTGGAAGAACCAAATTATCAATAGCTTCCCAGCAAGTTAGTCACAAAACTAAATTCCATGCAAAATTAGAAGCAAATCCATCAAGTAGTTCTCGAGATACAGTTTACTAACTGAATTCATACATCCACACACACACACACACACACACATACATACAGACATTTTCTGGAAACCACTTTTTTCGACTCACCGAGTTCAAATATGTACAAATTAATGAAAAAATAGAAAAAAATTTTTTTTATCGATACAATGCTTTCTCTATGAGAAAGCAATAAGAAAAATGAAATTAAAAATTAGTATAATTTAACTTTTAACCTTATGGAAATTAATAAAAAAAACGCTGCCAAGTGCTTTGGCGGAATGCTTTCTCATAGAGCTCTTTGAGTTTCATTATTTTTTTTTATATTTATTTAAATGTGATTTTAATATAAAAAAATTGTCTAGCATTAATATTTATTAATAAGTTTGTACTTTAAAAGAACGATGACAACGAAATTCATTCTTCTTCTTCAAATATTTTTTCTATTTATTAAAAAACAATTTAATTTATAATATTTAATAATGATTATATTTAAATACTTTATTGAATGTAATAATACAAGTCAACATCTAAATCAGTAGCACTATTATAAATTTTCAAGAGTAACTCAGAAATCAAAAGAAGTGATCAAAAAGCTACGCTGATAAAATTATTTTTTTTAAACTTGGTTTATAAAGACAGTAGCAAATAACTTGTATAGAAATTTTAGAGCAATTCTATCGAGTACTTTACGTAAAATGGAAAAATACTGAAATATGAAAATTTTTTAAGAAAATTTTTAAAATTTTCTGAAAAGAAAACTACGCTAAAAAGATCGGTTTATAAAAGTTATCCTTCTTTTGGCAGATGCAAATTATTCCCATGGAAATCTCAAAGCAAATTCATCAATTAACTTACGTAAAATACAAAAAAAAAATTAAAAATCGAAAATTTTTTCAAATTCTTAAAATGGCTCTATAATAAAAAAAATACACTATGAATACAAATTTTTTATAGCTTCCCGCCTAGTTATACAAAAACATAGATGGTATACAAAATTTGAAGCAAATCCATCGAGTAATTTTCGAGATCTAACTGGTTAAATAAATAACATTTTCTTTTCAAAATTTCTTTTTCAAAATTTTAAAAATGCTCTAAAATTAAAACTACTCTATGAAAATAAATTTTTGAAAATTTCCCTTCTTTTGGCAGTCGCAAATAATTTCCCTGTAATTTTTAGAACAAATCTATCGAGTACTTTACGTAGAATAAAAAAAAATAAGAAAAGAAGAATCAAAATTTTTTTTTAAATCTTTAAAATTCTCTAAAATTGTAACCACGCTAAGAAAATTAGTTTCCAAAAGCTTATTTTTTTCAGACAATAGCGAATTAATTGTATGAAAATTTTGGAGAAAATTTATAGTATGGTTAACGCAAAAAAGAAAATAAATGAAAAATAAAAATTTTTTAGAAAATTTTCAAAGTGCTCTAAAATTAAAACTGCGCTGAGAAAATTAGTATTCCAAAGCTTGTTTTCTTCAGATAGTAGCGAATTAATTGCATACAAATTTTGGAGCAAATCAATCAAATGGTTTTCGTAAAATAGAAAAAAATTAAAAATAAAAATTTTTTAAAAAATTTTAAAAATGCTCTAAAATTAAAAGTGCGCTAAGAAAATTAGTTTACAAAATTTTTAATAATTTTGGCAGTCGAAATAAAGTTCCATACAAATTTTCGAACAAATTCTTCGAGTAGTTTACGTAAAATACAAAAAAAATAAAAAATCGAAATTTTTTAAAAATTCTTAAAATGATTCTAAAAAGAAACTGCGCTAAGAAAACCAATTCCCAATAGCTTCCGCACCAGTTCATCAAATAATTGAATTGTATGGAAAATTTGAAGTAAATCCATCGAGTAGTTTTTAAGATTTTATTGGCTTAATAAATAGAAACATTTTTTTTTTTAATTTTAAAATGCTCTAAAATTAAAACTGAGGTAAGAAAATCAGTTTTTAAAAATTTATTTTATCCGGGCAATCAGAAATAAATTCCATGCAAATTTTGAAGCAAATTCATCGAGTAATAAACAAAAAAAAACCAAAAAACGAAAAATCGAATTTTTTTTTTTTTTTTTTTCAAAACTTTAAAATGAAAACTACGCCGGAAGAACCAAATTATCAATAGCTTCCCAGCAAGTTAGTCACAAAACTAAATTCCATGCAAAATTAGAAGCAAATCCATCGAGTAGTTCTCGAGATACAGTTTACTAACTGAATTCATACATCCACACACACACACACACACACACACACACACATACATACAGACATTTTCTGGAAACCACTTTTTTCGACTCACCGAGTTCAAATATGTACAAATTAATGAAAAAATAGAAAAAAATTTTTTTTACCGATACAATGCTTTCTCTATGAGAAAGCAATTATTTATAATTTTCAAATAAAATACTGATACATACAAAATGATAATCAATCATTAGCTTTTTTTGGTAAGATTAAAATGAGGTATTTTTTAAATTGGGTTGACCACTGAAAGAAAGATTTATTTATGATTGACTATAAAAAATGTCATGGGTTTTTGGGTACATGTCATCATTGCACGGTTAGGGTTAGATCGAATACGAGAAGAACCTATACGGATAACAAAAGCACTGAAAAAACTGCGCGCTAGACCCGTACCTCTAGCGATATATACTATATTCACAGAAGCTTGGAAACTCTACCATTTAAAATTCCATTTGTGATCAATTGATGACGGTATAATTTGCTCCAGTATGCTGAACCGTGGTTTATGTTTATTTCTGTACCAACCAGACTATATAAAATAACCATCTGATATTTTTTTAATTGTTGATTATTCAATATAAAAGAAGTAAATACGTATAATAAGCCATATAGAGATTCCTAGTTAACAGTTCATTATTGCGCGGTAGATTTTTTTGTGATCGATTAATTAATTATAAAAATACTCAATATCAACCGAAGATAATTGAATACTCTAACAAATGTAATATGCATGCGAAAAGAACTTGCATAAATTATTCACACTCGTAAAAAATCCCATGATTTTAAATACGATTGCTACAATAAAGCATTTAAAAAACGTATCCTCAATGTATTCATATTTCATACACGTTCTCAGGAATAGCCCAAGCGTCAATCGTATTAAATCGATACGATTTAATGTAGCTATTTACACGTGCATTCATGACCCGGTGTATGATTACGTGTATAGTATGATACAACGTAACCAAGCTATTTACACGTGCATTCATGAATCGGTATAAAATTATACATAACCAGGTATACACGTATCAATAGCTCGAGTAACCACAGTATGCATACACGTATAAATAACCGAGCTATCATTATGACTGTCATTCGAGCAACAAATTCGCCCCGTATTCATCCTTCTTACTTCCAAATGGCGTAGATAATTTTATGTCGTTGTAGCAGGTATGAGGGACTACAAAATTATAAATGTACAAATTAGCAAACCCTCTTTCATTTGATTTGAATTTGAATAAACGTATGTTAACAATGTAGACGCGGATCGTCTGCGGGACCGTCATTAATGTGTCACAAATTTGACAAGCTGACCATGCATATTACGCAAATTTTATATTTAATGTTTTTAATTCACTGTCTCACTTTCACTATAGTAATTATTTTTTTTTGTTATTTGTACTAATTTTTTTTTCATTATTTGCACTAATTTTTTTTATGATTAATCAAATTTTTTTTATTTCATATTTTTAAAAAATTTATTAAATAACAAAATGTCAAAAGAAAAAACACGTCTTCGGCGATCGCTTCATAGCTAATTACTACCTTATAGTGTGACGTATAGATGACTTCATACGTCACCATGTGAGGTATGGAATTATCTATATTTTTTTATGTGAAGTATAGCAAACTAAATATAGTTCTGCTACGAATTGAAATGTATGTAACCTCAATACTCATTTAACTAGCTTTGCACATGCAACACCGAATACCTGGTATGACGACATAAACTAGCATATTAACCTCCAAACATAATATACATATTATATTCGGTACATATGCGCATCGTGGCCGTATTATTGAGATTTATCGGCCAGACCAATGTTGCTTACGTAGTAGTCTGTAAGGGCGTGCTTGAGCGCTTGAGACTGATAACTGCCTAAGCAGGAAACAATGGACTCGCAGATGATCTCCTTAATGTGGCTAAGATGCGTAGATAACTTTATATCAAAGAAGGTCGTATGAGGAACTACATTAATATGAATTTTCATCCCAGGCGGACACATTCGGGTTTTTATGTGCAGAGAGTCCTCAATTGATAAATAGGTTGGATGCGCACCAGGAGCTCCTAGGCTGCAATAGCAGCCATTAATAACTAGGAGTATAAGGCTCCTGGGTTGCATTGAGTTCATTATAGCTTAGGAGCAATTTAAATCAAAAACAAAAGAATAAATAATGCAAAACTGCAAGTTCAGTTGCATTCAATATTCAAGCTACAGTTTGTGTTATAGATTTTTATTACTTTAAAAAATAAATATCGATAGACCGACAATTGGTCGAGTGGTTCGGCGCGCACCAGGCGATCTGCAAAAATAAGCAGCATTGGCCGCGGTTAGTACTTGGATGGGTGAGCGCTCCAAGGAACGCTGCGCGTCCAATCTGGACTTGCTTTGTGTGACGATCGCTTGGGCGTGCTGGCCACATGACAATGTGAGCGGGAAGTGTAGCAGATACGGTGTAGGTATCCTGATGAAAGGATGCCTAATACCGAATCTGCTATATACACCGACCCATTCCGTAGAGGGTTTTCCCAGGTTTTATCCCACTGGGTTTGCCTATGGGTTTTCCCCTCTTCATGGGCATCACCCCGGGCGAATGCGGAATGGGACGGGGTAAAATGGGAAAAGTAAAAAACCAAATTAGAAGTATAAATAAAGGTGTGGAATAATACGTTAAGATCGTAAAGATGAAAGTAAAAGCCACCAAATTAAAAAAAAAAAATAAATAAATAAATATTTATAGAAATAAAATAAAAATTTTAAAATTGCAATATTACTGTTAACTATGAATAATTTTAATGATGCTAATTTTATTATTTCTTTTTGATGTTATTATTTATTGTTAATTTTATTATTTAATATAAAAAATTAATAAATGCTAATAAAAAAGAATACCATATAATTTTAATTTTATCATATAAATGTAAATCGTAACAAAACATCAGCACCTAAAAACCCTCATGCGTCCTTGCCTGGGATGAAAAGTTTTTTAAGCACCCTGGGCGGGCCTTGCGCGATAACGGCCTTCGGACGATATTTACATCGTGGGACGATAAGCGATGATAAGCGCGCGAGCAAAGCGAGCGATTTTCTAATGTAATCTCTTCAGTTAGAATCCTGAAACAAAACATACGATTTTAAAATTAAATTATTAATACATTTACTTATTAAAGATTTAATAAATTCAGAAGGATAAAAAATTATATATTATCAATGCTATATTTAATATACAAATAAAAATAACTCTATCAATTTAAATATGAACATTATCTGTAAATTAATAATTGATATTAAGTAAAATAATTTAAATTTTATATAAATGAAATCAAATTACTATAATGAAGCTATTAAATATTTTAGCTTATAATATATGTTAGGAGTTAAAAACACTCTGAGTATTCAAACTTTAAATTATTATTGTTATTATTATTATTATTGCTACAATTATTTTCATTATTATCATTATTAGGGAAAAGAGTTCGGTTGTAGACACCACTTTGTTTTTGGCTTATAACTTTTCACCAAGTGCATATTTTTTGGACTTATAGGTGTCTATAGAAAGATGAAGACCTTACCTAACTACCAACGAAGGGACAAAATTGATTCCGTCAAATAGAATAATTTTTTTTTGTTAATTTTGTGAAATGCCCACAACCGAACCAAAAAGATTTTGGTTCGGTTGCGGACAGTCATGCAAAATTGTTAGTGTTCAGATATTGGTTGCAATGCATATTGTATCACAAAGTACGAATAAATTCCTACTGAATAAATGTGCATTACACTCAGCGTCATTGATTCACTTCCATTTGTAATTCTTTTGAAAAAGTATACATAAGTTTAAATAAATTTTTTTGATTTTTTTTCAAGCACAGAAAAATTAATTTGCTTACAGCACAAAGCAGACGCATTTGTTTGCTTTAATATATGGCATAAAATATCGTACTGCTATAATACATAAATGACATTTGTCAAGAAAACCTCATCTGCTTTCTGTCAGTAGAAACGAAGGGGTGTCCACAACCAAACCATGCCCACAACCGAACCTTTTACCCTAAAAAATCTTATTTTATTATCCCACGATGTGAATATCGTCCTCAGGTCATAATCGCGCAAAGCTCGATCAAGGTACATAAATAACTATTAATTCCTTTTTTATGTTTAAAAATATGTTAATATTATTTTTTAATTCGTTGTTTCATTTTAAAATAGCATTGCATTTAATTTGCCGCTTACTATACACTGAAAAAAGCCGAATTAACACGCTGCAAAGTCGATTGTTGTGAATGATTTGGACAACATTCGCAGCTATTAATAACGGAAAATCGCAATATAAGAGTGCGTAACAATATCGCAGCCAATCATTCCAACTTTCTGTGTAAAAGATTACATTAATCGGAGCAGAGCGCTGAGACTAAGCTGCGTTGTGGCTCGCTACGGCTCTCCGTAGTCTACGCTACAGAAAGCTGGATCTAAGCCCAGCAACTTAACTGCTTTGTCGCTCGCTACAGCTCTCCGTACTCTAACGTATACAGAAAGCTGAATCCGAACACAGCAATTTATTACGTGGTCGCTCACTTTAGTTGCCGATCTCAAGCATTGCGACAACGCTTTGAACACGCTTGCTTTATTAATAAATAACATTGAAAAAATGATAATTTTTACTTCCTTTTATATTTTTTTTTTAATGTTCATGTAATTATGTGAATTCAAAATTTTGAACTATTTTTAAAAATTTATAATTTATAAGTACAGTTATTAAAGCTTTAATATCTTTGATTATTTTTTTTTTATTTTTAGATTTATTAGGACATATTTAAAGTTAAATAATTAAAAAACTATCCTAATAAATCTATTAACTAATCTAAAAAAACGCTGCCAAGTGCTTTGGCGCAATGCTTTCTCATAGAGTACATTGAGTTAGAGTGATTTGATTTTATTTTTTTCAATACAATTTTAATATAAATGTCCTCATCCTCTGTATTGAAGGCTGTCTTAATATCTACGAAAACTACATGAATTTTATTCTTTCTTACTTTTGCCATTTGCATCATGTGATTTTATGACGCTCTAAAATTAAAACTGCATTTATAAAATTAATTTTCTCATGCTTGTCTTCTTCATACTGTAGCCAATAACTTGCATACAAATTTTGGAACATTTTCATCAAATAGTTTACAAAAAATACCAAATAATTGAAAAATAAAAATTGTTTTAAAATTTTCAAAACGCTTTAACGTTACAACTACGCTAAGAAAACCAGTTTTAAAAAGTTTATTTTATTTAGGCAATCGTAAATAATTTCTATACATAATTTTAAGCTACTTCATCGAGTAGTTTACGTAAAATACCAAAAAATAAGTAAAATTCTATTCAAAATTTAGAAAATGCTCTAAAATTAAAACTGCTCTAAGAAAATAAGTTTTTCCAAGCTTGCTTTAATTAGGCAATAACAAATAATTTGTATGAAAATTTTTGAGCAAATCTATCAAATGGCTTTTGTGTAATAGAAAAAAAATGAAATATAAACATTTTTCCAAAATTTTCAAAATGCTCTAAAATTAAAACTGCGCTAAGAAAATAAGTTTTCTAAAGCTTGTTATATTCAGATAATAGTGAATAATTTGCATAAAAATTTTTAAACAAATTTATCGAATGATTTTTGTGTAATAAAAAACAATTAAAAATAAAAATTTTTTTCAAAATTTTCAAAATGCTCTAAAAATAAATGTGCGCTAAAAAAAATTAAAGAAAATTAGTTTTCAAAAGTTCATTTTATTTTGACAATCATAAATAATTCCCATACATAATTTTAAGCTCCTTCATCGAGTAGTTTACGTAAAATATCAAAAAAAAATAGAAAAATTTTATTCAAAATTTTAAAATGTCTCGAAATTAAAACTGCACTGAGAAAATAAGTTTTTCAAAGCTTGTTTTATTTAGGCCATTGCAAATGATTTCCATAAAAATTTTCGAGCAAATCTATCGAATGGTTTTTGTGTAATAGAAAAAAAATGAAATATAAACATTTTTTCCAAAATTTTCAAAATGCTCTAAAATTAAAACTGCGCTAAGAAAATAAGTTTTCTAAAGCTTGTTATATTCAGATAATAGTGAATAATTTGCATAAAAATTTTTAAACAAATTTATCGAATGATTTTTGTGTAATAAAAAACAATTAAAAATAAAAATTTTTTTCAAAATTTTCAAAATGCTCTAAAAATAAATGTGCGCTAAAAAAAATTAAAGAAAATTAGTTTTCAAAAGTTCATTTTATTTTGACAATCATAAATAATTCCCATACATAATTTTAAGCTCCTTCATCGAGTAGTTTACGTAAAATATCAAAAAAAAATAGAAAAATTTTATTCAAAATTTTAAAAATGCTCTGAAATTAAAACTGCACTGAGAAAATAAGTTTTTCAAAGCTTGTTTTATTTAGGCCATTGCAAATGATTTCCATAAAAATTTTCGAGCAAATCTATCGAATGGTTTTTGTGTAATAGAAAAAAAATGAAATATAAACATTTTTTCCAAAATTTTCAAAATGCTCTAAAATTAAAAATACGCTAAGAAAACAAGTATTCAAAAGCTTATTTTCTTTAGACAATAGCGAATAACTTGCATACAAATTTAGGAGCAAATCTATCAAAAGTTTGTCGTAAAATGAAAAATAAATGAAAAAAAAAATTTTTTTTTCAAAATTTTCAAAATGCTCTAAAATTAAAAGTGCGCTAAGAAAATCAGTTGGTAAAAGTTTTTCTTCTTTTAACATTCGCAAATAATGTCCATAGAAATTTTCAAGCAAATTCTTTGAGTAGTTTAAGTAAAATACCAAAAAAATGAAAAATCAAAATTTTTTTTAAATTCTTAAAATGGCTCTAAAAAAAACTAAGCTGAGAAGATCAATTTTCAATAGCTTCCCCCTCCCCCCCAGTTAGATAAAAAACTAAATTGCATGCAAAATTTGAAGCAAATCCATCGAGTAGTTCTCGAGATATTATTCGCGTACTGAAATCACACACACACACACACACACACACACACACACACACACACACACACACACACACACACACACACACACACACACACACACACACACACACACACACACACACACACACACGCACGCACGCACGCACGCACGCACGCACACACACACACACACACACACACACACACAATGCATACACTCAAGGTAAAAAATAGAAGTTTTTACGTTTTTTATTGGTGGTCCTGAAAAGGACCGATTATGGTAAGTATATTGTTTATATTTTTTTATATCCCTGAGTTTTTGGGGATGAATATGTATTTATTGAATATTTAGTATGAAATTGTGTTTTTTTAGATTTTTCATCTTTGAGCAGAGATTTTCTCTCCTCCTTGGTTCAATCTAAAACCAAGTAAGATGGTTGTTTTAGTGTTCCTTTTACCTGACCCATTGTTCATCTCTGGCGTACTCTATGAATAATGAAATGGAAATAAAAGTCTTTGCACGGTGTAAGTGTATTTATACTAAATATATTATGATTGAAAATGGAAAAAGTGGAGGGGATAAAATTAAAAAAATTTTGTTAAGTATTTTGTAATTTTATTAATGTATAATTTCTTGTTATACAAATATGTTTCAATAATAATCGAATATTTTAATTATTCATTGTTTAAGTATTCATTATATTTTTTTAATAATACAGGTTCGATAACGGATTTCATTCTTTTAATTCTCATTCCAAATCTCTCTCTGTCACGACCTATTTGTTCCGACTCAACACGACGCGCACTTTGACTTGCATAAGTCCATACATACATAACTTTAATAGTTGGTTTACCTTCCTTAAAATGTACACGCTTCATTTTTTATTATATTTACGTCGCAATTCACATTAAGGTTCATACATTAAAGCATATAAATCGTTGTAGATGTATGGTAAAGTATACGCATTAATTTCTAAAATTACAATATCCAATGTAGACTTATCTAAATCTTTATCGTCAAGCATTATTGTTAAAACAAATGTTGTTACCTCGTGAATTTTTACAGTTTAATATCGATTAAAACTAGCAGATGTTTTCAATGTAAATGACTTTATATCTTCCTCACCATCTTTCTTGAACTGCTCCTTAAAGTATTCTTGGATGCAGTCGATAATCCTATTGACTTTTCCAGCACGACGTTACAATTGCACCAGATGCTCATCTATACAAGGCACTGCGAGCTTAAGATCATCAAATGACACTTTTTGCAAACAAGTTGAAGGCGTTTGGTACATAGATTTCCTTTTTTTGTTAGGTGATTTACTTTGCTCTTCTTCATCTACTGGTTGAACATGTACTGGTGGTAGGAATACTGCTCTCTCCTCGAGCACTATGGTTTTTGTATGGTATGATGTCGTAAATACAAGATCGTGGTTCTCTGAATAAAGTTTTGATGGGTTCCCGTACTCAGTTTTGAATATGTAGGCCTCTTGAAAATAAGCGTTGATCAAGTCAAAATGAGTTTTCAATAGCCTCCAGGCATTGATATCAAAATTAACCCATTTGGATGAAGAATTTGTCGATATTTTTACACAAGGTTTGTAATAACCACCGTCGTATTGTAAACCAACAGCTACACGTTTGGTCTGCGACTTGTTGAGAGAATACGTTGTCGACAAGAGCATGCTATCTAGAAGAAGCATACCGTACTCTTTAAAACGGTTATTGTCACGGCAATTTTCACTCGTTGATTGTGCCATATTTGATTATTATTATGGATAACTTGAGAGAGAAATAAAACTGACTTACGTATAACCGAGTCTTACTTTAAATGTGTCTGAACTGAAACTGATTTGACTTGAGGTTTCGCTTGTGCTTTATATTCCTAATCCCTACCAAGTTCAAAAACATGTGGGGGGAAGGTGTGTATCGTTTTATATGCTTTTTCCAAGAATATCATGTTTATCTTAAAAGATAATATATATAAGGTTCAACAGTTGAGTACTGTTTTTCGTAGAATAAAATATTATGGTTCCTTGAAAATCAAGTTATAGCGGTTATATTTCATCATCTCCTGTTGAGATACGTATTTAATAATATCCTGTCCAAAATAAAATATTCCCTTCTCGCTTCTGATATCGCGTAATATTATATTCCCTTGATATGTCGTATGTGTCGTCTACATCTTTTGTTATGATATTTAGTTCAGTTATATTGTTATTTCGCAACATCCTGTCAAGAATAAAAGATTCAAATGTCACATCTTATACCGTAGTATATAATATTATACTTCGTTGATGAACAAAATATAACGATCACATTATATCATTTCCTGTTGAGTCATATTTTGTCATAATTTGACAAAAATATTACTGCCCTTTGTCGGTTCAATAAAGATTTATATTTCATCATAAACTGATAAATAAAAGATTCTATTCTCAACTTTGATTGCGTAATATGTGATATATTTCAAGTATATGCCCGTATATCAGATATATTTCATTATTTCCTTTTGTTATTGAAATATTAAATTTCTGCATTAAATCAGTTTAAATAATAGTACATTGTGCAACAAGGGAGCAAAATAGGTGTTTGCCGACGAGTGCGTGTTTGTCGCTCGAGCGTAGCGAGAGCGACAAATCGCACGTTTCGACAAACACCTATATGCTCCCGCGTTGCGCATACTATTTTCTCACGCGAAGAGCATCAAAAATATTATTTTTCTAACAAGCGCGCAAAATTCTAAGAATGACAAACTTGCGTCTGTGATAGCATGTACAATCTTGTTCGAAGGCTATCAAGATCGTAAGAGGTAGTCGAGGTCGGGGCGCAGGACGGGGTCCAGGGGCGGAGCCCCGGTGGGGGTGCAGGGGGCTCCCTGAAGGGGTTCAGGGGCAGCGCCCCCCCGCCTCCAAAAAAATAAATAATATTACTAATATAAAAATAAAATTAATAAAACCATTAACGGCAGGCCAGAGTAGAACCTGATATTGACCGAGTAACAATTGAGTTGTTTGTTATTTACTCAAGTATTAAACGGTGAATCTGCAAATTAAAAGCTGAGCGCAATAGATATTATTATTATGAACATCTATGCACAAGAAAAAAAAAATCTACCGATTTGTTTTTGAGAAAAGTAAGTAACGCCAAAGTGAAAGTTTATGTTTATAATATTTTCGAGTTACTTACTTTTCTCAAAAACAAAGCGATAGATTTTTTCTTCTTGTGCATAAATATTTGTAATAATAATATCTATTGCGCTCAGCTTTTAATTTGCAGATTCACCGCTTAATACTTGAGTAAATAACAAAAATCTCAGTTAGACAAGTTTTCAATACTATATATATATTTTTCTTATAATACATTAAAAATTAAATTAAATTTTGATTTATTCAAATTTAACATTTTTCGCGGAAATCGTCCATCGCTAACTTGTAATTCCAAGAATTTACGATTCGGCGTTGAATACTTGGCTGATATTATAAGGATATGAAAATGTCTTCGATGCAACGTGCAAGATTAAATATTACATAAATAATACTCGAAAAAATCAATGCTAAATAGACTGAAAGTTGCTACTGATATATGTGAACTTTTTCGAGGAATTTGTTCACCCCTGACTTGTAATTCGGGGAATTTACAATTCGCAGAATTGACCATTCTAAGTGAAGCACTTAACTGATGTATAAAAAGCATCGAGTTACACACACTGACTGATGTATAAAAATATCGGGTTACATTATCGAGCCTGTTAAAAGTTCGAATTCATTTTGCTCCCTAGGGAGGCAAAGAGGTATTTTGCTCCCTCACAACAGCTGGTCAAAATAGTATTTTGCGCTCTGAGTGCGAGAAATAAAATTATATTATAAAAAGATAGTATAACGGAAATTCATAGAATAAATATATATTTTATCTGTTAAATGATAAGTTAAATAATTTTAAATAATAATACTAATGTGGAAGGGATAAGGTGTAGGTGAATAATTATTACGAAGAAAAATGTAAATTTGATTAATATTTATTGAATATAAATTTCATGTCACAATAATAGATTTAATATTATATTCTCGAAGTACATGTTTGATTACAAAAGCCAAAACCTAATGAAAGTTCGTTACTAAAAGCTTTTACAGATTTTTTACGCTTAATTTTATTCTTTAATAGTTTATTATAAAATTTTATAACTAAATTATCGTTCTTTTTGGAATATTTTGAAAACTTACTGCAAAACGTAAGTAAATTATGAAAATGAGACATATGGTATAAAAACATAATACAATATTGACCGCAAATTTGCGAATCGTAGCTTTGCATTCGTTGTTTATTCCATTCGTATCGCGCACAATTTCTTTTGAGTCTATCGAGATGATGTGTTGAGAACGGTGGCAATCCGTAGCTGTCAAAATAGGTTCCGTAGCCATTTTTATTTATGTATATAGCAATCCAATGAGATCCACCTTTTGTATGATCATCAACGTTTGCAACTATAGCTGCTGAAAGTTCGAGAATGTTCGGAATCCGATCTGCTGCATATACTCCTACAGTTCTAGCGTTGATTGCACCAAGTGCTTTGATTATTTGACGAGTATTCATTGTTAGTCATCATCATCTTCATCTGCTTCTGAATTGCTATCTTTTGATGCCTTGATGAAGTCTGTTGGTGATGCAGGACAATCAACTTCATCCACACCTCCGTCAGCAACTGCGCGAGCTAACCTGCGTGCTCTTACACGCTCAAGAAGTGCGTCGCTTAACCTTAATGGATTATCGTTGATGTTGTCGGATGTGATACACAACGATAGTTTCGTATGCAACCACTTCTTCAGTATATATGCCTGATTGAGGGCACATAACTCTTTTATACTTATCTTTTGTACTATGACTGACGCATGAAAATCCATCCTTATGATATCTTGTAAAGAGTTCATTGAATGATGGTGAGTATATTTCTAGATTGATGATTTCTCGCGACATGGTTGCTTTTAGATACGTTGCTTTTTCGTAACCTCTAGTATAGATTTTTGCAGCTACTTTTGCAATGTTGTATAAATTCAGTAACAGTTGACCGATGGAAACGTCGCCTTCTATCCATTGAATACCATAATGATGATTTATCACAAATTCGTTACTCCGTTTTACTCCTGACGGCAATTCAGAGAAATCATGTGGTGATTTTACTATCCAATGGGAAAAAACTCTAGTTTTTAAACTAATTACTGCCACCTCCTTTGGAAAAAATTTATTGTTCCGGTCTTTTAGAACTTGAATATCAATGACGAAATCCATGACTTTACTTTTGACCACTTTCACTGTACAGAATGAGACTCCAGAAAGAGACTGATGATCAACGCAGTTCATCAATGATCTTTTATACTAATCACCCCCCATCTGTGATTCTACTCCCACTCCTTTAGCTTAAGCATTAAAATCCGTTATAATATTACAACTTGAATCTATTTCCAGAACGCTATCGTATTCTGCGTAAATGATGCAATTTATTGTTTGTTCCAAGGCCTGGTCAAATTTCACTTCTACTCTTACATTACCACGTTTTATAAGATTCCAGTGTAAAGCAGAATTTGCAGAAAGATCGGGTGTCAGATCAAATGCAAACAAACAAAAACCTCTAGAATAATCTATTCGGCTGAGACAAAGGGACTCATTAGAAAAATGTATACCAGTCCCTGAAAATAAAGTGTGATAAGCTTCAACAAACTGCGGATTATCGCCTGTAAATTTTGGTTGTAGAGGTTTACTCGGTACTTGTACTCCGTCAATGTAGAGCGAAAGATAATTAATGGAAAAATGTTGAAAGTTGAATGGATTGAATTGTCTATTCCCATTAAACGCTCTGTTATCGACGAATCCTATTATAATTCTTTTTGGTAGCTGGCCTAAAATTGTGTTATCCAAAGTATCACCATATATACCTCTGTGCATGGTAAATGATTTTACTTTAACTCGTGTAATAGGATATTTTGCGGTTGCTTTTGTTAAAGCATTGGCATGGGCGAGTAACATTCCTGGGCTAATTTTTACACGACGTATCATCAAAGAGGCTTCTTTTATACTAACACTAAAAGTATCGTTTTCAGAAGCATCCATAAGACAAAATGCATCTTTACTTCAAACAAGTCGTACTCTTAGTTCAACACCATTTAATAAAAATTTATTTTGATTGAAAACGTCACAATGTAAATGACCTATTAAATCTATTGTTTTTGAATTTTCCGTATAATATGATCGGTTTAATAGTCCATGATTGGCTTCACCATCAGCGCGCCCCACGTTTGGTAAAGCTTCCATTTGTCCAACAGTATCGAGATACCACAGAGACGTTGTTAGATGTGAATTCATTGCAGCGCTTGAGTAATTCAATAATGTTTCGATATAGGCTCTGTATGGGTAAGCATTGTTTGGTGGTGAGACAAGTTTTTGATTAAAGAATATATCAATCTGATTAAACAGTGAATGAAGAAAATTATTAACAGGTCCTACTTTACTATTCTCAGCGGGAATATTCGGTATAATTTGTACACGTACATTTAGCATTGTGTGTGCTAGATCGATATAATCTTCACCTCCAGGGGGCTTATTCAATAATATCGTAACGTCTAACGGCAAGCTTAACGCCGACGCGCGCATGCGTAGTAATTATTTTTCAGCAAACACTATCGAATATCGCGAACGTTATCAGAGATCATGTTTACTCAACGATAAAAATCTTCTAAACTGAAGCGCTAGGTCGATTTTATCGACAAATTTTACAACCAACTTGAAGCTTGGTTGTAAATTGTACGTTAAACTGTTAAACGTTATATTATGCATGACATATGTATTTACATTGACAGAAAAGATTTCTTGAATCAAAAGAATTACTCCGATTTGATGTGATCATTTAAATAGAAAAATAATTTCTTAGATGTAGGTAACTAAATGTTTAAATTAATTTCTTGCTTCACAGATTTTAAGTTATATCCAAGAGATATCTTTTCTGTCAGCGTAATAAAGCGAACATCATTTTATTATTATTTACATTAGTGATCATAAAAATTATTTGTAATCATACATGATTAAATGATAATGTATAATTTTAAATTCAATCAGATCTGCAGGTTTTAAAGTGACTTATATGTACTTTAATAAAAACGAATAGAAAAAAATAATATAAATATTGTTTGAAATAAACTTATCTTATCACCAATAAGCAACGTTTTTTTAATAAAATTATATATTAATCTAAATTTGCATTTTATATTCTATATCAACAACAATAGTTACTCGATTGAATTGTTAAGTTTGCTGCAGAACTTAGAAAAATAGGTTTTCAAAATTTCGTCTTTCAAAATGAAAATGTTGGCTTGGATAATGTTGAGTTAGAAGAATATATAATAGAAATATAAATACAGATTTATTTTAAATATGAATTTTAGATATTGTGTGTTTTAAGGCAAATACTGTTAAAATTCATTTTTTCTATATATTGGAATTTAAAATGAATGGATGACATTTTTTCTAATTATTATTTTGGATGTATAATTATTAACATATAAAATTAAACAAGTTATAAAATATTACTTAAATTTTCAGAATGTCCTAATCAACTGTCCATTTTAAATTCTGATACTGAATGTGTGGAGAACACAAGATCTAATATAAATCTACAGAAAAACTAGTAAAATTGTAATTTATTTGCGTATGAATATGTAAAAAACTTAAAAAAACAATTTCTTTTGGAAAAATGTTAATTTTGATGTAATAATTATTTTGAAATTATTTTAATTTGGAATATTTATGTTATAAATGTCTGTTGTAAATGTCTGTTGTAAAAGATTTAATAATAAACTAAAACATTTTTTCATATGTGTTTATTGATTACTTAAAAGAGTAGAGTCCTTAACGCTTTTCGATGTCGAAACGTTAAGTCAATCGTTATCGTAAAAAAGTTAGTGAATAACCCCACAGGTATTACAAATTCAATTGGTCCATGATCGGTAAGCGATGACACTGGTTTATATTGAATAAATTGTGAAGATTCTAAAGATGTTTGAGTTGGTGGAAGCGTAAATAAGTCTAATTCTGATGTCATGCATTCGCATGAGTTTGCATGTAAGAACGCCATCTTGTTTTTCTAGTTAGGTCCAAAAATATCTGTCACACAGCGTAAAGCTTGTATTTTCTTTTTGCTAACTCTTTTACGTTTTCGAATATCACCTTTTTTCTTTTTTATAACACTTTGTTTTCTTTCGACTTTAGTACGAGCTGTTGAGCGTCTTTTGGGAGACTGACGCTTCCGCTTGGCAACACGACGTTTATATCCAGAACCCTTCATCATTTCAGAGATTTTATTAACTGCTTTTCTCTTGAGTTTTTGACCCGATTCATGCATTCTCGTATTTACAGACTGTTTGAAATTTGTACCATTGTTGGTAACATCGTCTAGTACATGCATACCTGCGCGAACAGCTTCTTTACCGACTACTTTTGCTCCAGTGGTAAGATAAGGTAAAACTCTTCGAAAAAGACCTCCTAGAAAACTTCCTATACCATTTCCACGTTGGTAATGTGAACCGTTGAATACCCGATGGATTCCGCCGCCGCCAATCTGCTCGGAATAATAAGCTGTGTAATGAGACATATTTTAAATTAGTGATTACGCTTAAAGTGAAGCGTAACCGTCAACGTCCCGTACTCAAATGGTATACGACGACCGTGTTGATCCCTTATATCTAAAATAATATTCTGGAAAGTGTTATTAAGTAAAGGGATGTAATTTATAAGTGAAAACAGTTTCACTATGCTAGATCCAAATGTGTACTTTGTATTATTAAATGTGACTATACGTAACAGTGAAGCTTGAGTATCTCCCACTGTGTAAGGCACGCATATATCTGTGTAAATGTAGAATTGATCAGGTATTGCTCTTGCTAAACATACCGGTCTATCACCGATAACCACTACTCCCTTTGTGCTGTCCTTATTTTTCTTTGCTTTCAAAGTAATAATAGCGTTTTTGCCATAAAATTCTTTTTCAAATCCGAAAACATTTCTAAGCTTTTCATTCATTTCAATATAATGTGTTTCTTTACACTTACATACTCGCTGAATCACGTAAAATCCTTTTCTTTTCTTCGAGACATCAAATACTAAATGCTTATTAATATCGCCAGCATGGTTATTGATTGCTCGGGCCAATTCACCAATACTTTCATATACTCCAGAGGGAAATGAACATTCAAATTGTTTTATGTTTCCCACATTCATAATATTTTGAGGAAGTTCTTCACTATCTATATAGAAGACAAACTTTGCTTCAGATTCTTGAATGTGTAAAATAGTACTGGGTATATGAATTTCAGTCAAGCCAACACTCCAATCACCATGTAAGCGTATTTCATGCGATAAGTGTGTAGTAAAGCAAGATGTTGTGTTATCTGGAAAGTATTTGATACTACTGTTACTGGGAAGAATTAAGTAAAAAGCATCCTCATCCATTTTTAAAGATTAGTTAATTCAGTCGCGTTTATCCAAGAATTGAATTTTTAGGATACCTATACCATTTAACGAGTACTTGTTTATTTCGACCACGGCCTAGGCTACGTATTACACGCTCAATCTTAAACTTTTCTGTTTCAGCTAAACGTTTTTTTCCAACTTCAACCAACTCTTCGGGATAGAAAAATCCATCAATTTTTTCCCCATTCAAATCTGATAACTCGTACGTGTAAAGCTGTTGCCGTCTGGATATACGAGAAATTTTAAAAATTTCTTCACTGTAATTTTTCTCGTATCCTTTCTCGAAGGTGCCTTTTGTACGACTGATGCGAACATAGGAACCCACCGAGTATATAGGCGCGTGAGATGCTTTTCTTTGACTAAGACCTTTTTTCTCTAAATTCATTTTTGCTTTAGAAGCGTTATGAATTGTCACTTCTGCTGGTATCATTCTAATTCCACTGTTTAAAGTATGATTGTATGCTTTCACTATGTTTTGTATGACATCTATGTATCTATGAGTATTCTTATGCGTAAAATATCGAAACATAGCGATTTCAGCGCTCCACTACAGCTGCCTTGACATCAGGGTTTCGTACTGTACAAAATTTTATATCTCGCTTTTTCAAGTAATCTTGAAAGTTTGCTCCTGTAAATTCTTTTCCCTTGTCCGATTGAATAGAGATAGGAACTCGAGCGTTTGATCTCTTGAGAATTTTGTCAGAAGCGTCGGCAACACTGCTTGCACTTTTATCGTGAAGAATTTCTACCCAAGCATACTTGCTAAGCACATCTATAACAACAAGTAAGTAACAATATCCATCGTTATATTCTTTGAAAGATTGCATATCGCATAAGTCTATTTCCCAACAATCATCAATATTTGTTATATTATATCTTAATCTTGGGAATCTTCGACGAATAGGTTTGTGCAACGTATAAACATCTTGATTACTCAACCATTCGTAAATTTTAGTCTTTTCGCGTTTGTTTCGCGCAACATTTACACGAATTAAATTACGCGCACCAGCATAGCCGGCCTCGTGTGAAGTATCATAATATATGCTTTTTAAAGACATTTTTTAGAAGCTAAAACTTTTCCACTTTTCCTTAGTTGAAGCTTTTTTATTTTTATTTCTAGTAGTATTGTATTCGTATTGAGACTCTAACTCTTTTTCCAAATCTTCTAAGTCAGTTGAATTTTTTCGCTTGCGATTTCTATTATATGGTTTATTAGGTTGTAATAGTTTATAGGAATATAATATTGCTGTATTGCCAATGAGCTTTGCTGGTGTTTCTGATAAGGATAAAAATCTTGTAATTTGTGTTCTACCAGGAGGAGCAGGATCGGAATCTGTCTTTTTTCTTCGTACAACGTCGTTAACTAATTCTATAATATTCGAATTTGGAATAACACTGCCCTCTACTGTAACTTGTCCTGTATTATCCCATTTCATGAGGTTTCCTACAGCGTTTTTTTCCAATGGTTAAGTAACAGACGTGCACCCTTTTTATAACTCTTTGGAACATTTTCGAGAATAATTTCATCCGTTAGTGGCGTTGCTAGCGTTGCTTCCGTATCTTCGGCTTCATGTTTCGTATGATTTGCATTTTCATGTCGTTCTACATTTTTGAAATGAAGATATTTTTGGAGGATTTGCATGTATTTTTGATACTTTTCGCGTTCATCTGTAATACTTTTGGAAAAAAGGATATCGTGCAACTCGTCATCTAAACGTGACAAGTTGTCACCCTTGGTTTGGCAGTGTGCTCTATTTCAGAATTCTCGTGCTTTTGTTTCGTTGAACGTAAACCTCTTTCGTGTTCATCTTCGGGTATTATGACCATTTTGCGCGTGCGCTTCATCACATTTAGAAGTTAATTTAACCAAATATTTTTGATACCAAGGCGCCTATGATTGGAGCCAATAGCACCGGTAAAAAACTTCCTCCATTTTGAATGATGACACGTTTTTTCTGATGCTAATTAGTACTAGTCTTACAATCGCTGCTTTTCCTATCTTTTTTCGTTACTAGTTTTCGCAACACGTGTTTGTATTTTTTTAGTCGTTCTTTTTGTGAATTTTTTAATTTTACGGTACCGTGTAACACGTTTAGGGCACATTCACATATACACTTGATTAAATTTTTATCAGACGTTCGAAGTAAGGCCACTCGTTGATGACTGTCTGAATGACAAAGTGCGTTTAAAATTGCGATACATTTTTTACTGAAGTTTAACGGTAAACAGCTACATTGACCTCCGATCTGATTAACTTTCTTCTTCTTTCCACGTTTCTTCGATGTTACCACAGCCATATCTATATCAGTACTGATGGTGATTCTTACAGAGTTTCTTTTTTATATTTGTGATCTTAGCGAAATTTCGAATGATACTTTGGTAAGTATGCGTATTGTGTTTTACTGTCCGGAAATATGCATGTGCGAAATCGGTATTCTTCCTTTGTACTCTGTTTCAAGTCCAAGAAAAGAGAGCCCTGTGGCACATGTGTGCTATCTAAATAAGCTTCTTGCAAAAGTTTCGGATCCTCAGGGTAAACTTGTCGTGCAAGATATTGAATTTGAGCTCGATCTCGTAGATTTTTAAAAATAACGATATAATTAGCATTTAATGAAATATCTCTTTGACCAGTACCTTTGTGAAAAAGATTTTGAGTGATGAAAATATAACGCTAATATTTTTATGATGACTACCTTTTGTAAACAAATCCAGAATAATATTGTTGGAAGATTCGCGCATCAAGTCATCTATTATTATTAATTTTTTCTTTTCATTGTCATTAGAATAGTCCGAGGGTTGGGGCAATCCTTCGCGAAATTCTATAGGTTGGTGAGATGGTGTTTTTAATTCGTTTTGGTATGTTTCTTGCCACTCTGCGTAATAAAATAAAATCCTATCAAATGCTACATCGCAAACATTAGATAGGTTCGCGAGAAATCGTTTAACGAATACTGTTTTATCACAACCCGTAGGTCCACTGACGATACATGTAAATGGATGTTTGAACCGTGTATCCATCTTGCAAGTTTCGTTAATACTGTCTGCTTCACACCTAAGCTTAATATATTTAACGCGGGCGGTCGGCGGCGGCACGGCGCGGTCGAGACACGCGCGAATATTAGCTAATTTAGCGCGCGCGCGTGTCGTAATTAGCTTATTACACCGGTCGAGACTCGCGCGAATATTAGCTATTTTTCGCACGTGTCTCGTATTAGCTTATCAACATGTACCAATACAAGAGCTATATTATAAGTTAATTTCACGTAGCAAATATAAATAAGTCGTATTCGGTCAATTTTTACTTTTCTGTATAAGAGGTTAATGTTAATTTTTTAATCGATAGCTGTAGGAATAGGAACAGGTGGATAAAATCAAGATAAAACCATTTTTCAATTTAATTTATTTTATTGAATTCTTTCAGATATATTGTAACCATGTACCGAAGCATGGTTACTATTTCAATCTAGGTAAGATTAAATAGCACCAGGAGGCGCTGTTCGCACGCGCAAATAAAAAACGAAAGATATGTATTCGCGAAAGCGCGATAAAGAAAGATAATGAGCAAGAGAGAGCTAACTAAGTAGGCATCAAGTTAGAAAGAACAAGTTAATGATCAGGAAGTAGGTAGGGATGGCATAGAGAGCCTCGCACAGCAAACGCAGCGCGAAGCTCGCTCTCTCGTCACCTGACTGCCATCCAAGCTAGCCGCTTGTATATTCGTCTCCAGCTTGAGGTCCAACGCGCCAAAGAAAGTCTTTTTACGTTGCCACGTGTTCGGTGTCTCATCCCGAGCTCATACCATAAGGCAGAGAGAAAAACGTGCAAAGAAAGATCTGCGGGAGGTGGGCCCGCTTCGTCAATCTCGGTAGCGTGAGTTTCTCTAAAAAGAATTACATTGTAAAACGCAATCATTGTAATTTTTCTATAACTGTTAAACCAATTAGTTATTTACGCATTTTTTTCGAGATGTTCGATCTTAATTTTCATGTTATATAAACAAAAATATTTTAAGATTATTTTTTTCTAAAACAAATTTAATGATTTTTGATAAATTTTATCATTAAAAAAATAGATTATCATAACTTTAGAAAAAATTAAATAACAATTCGATTCTCAAAAACGTTTGTTGTGAATTAAAAATAAAATAAAGTATCTGATAATGAACAAAGAAATACAATTAAGTTATACTTATAAATTCTCATATAAAATTTTTTTAATTAATCATGATTTGAAAAACAAATCTTCACAAATGTAATCCGTCATTTAGATACCTTTATTTTTAACAATAAATCAATACCTAATATATTAATTCATACCAATATGAACATATTTTTTCAAAGTTTACATTTATAGTACATTATGATACTAGATGCATAAATGACCTATTACGGTACGACGTGATCATTCGCGTCGTGCGATAGACCATTTATACCACGAGAATCATACGATATTTTATACTACTGACTAGCATGTCGGGTTATTATCTTACCTATTAATAATTCAAAATGTGTTATATTTTTTTGATTATGTATTATTATCCTTTTTAATATAATTCTGTGTTGCCCTAATGAGAAGAAATAAAAATTATTATTGTACAAATTTGTTACAAAAAATAATTTTTTAATATATTACAAAAATAATTTATTACAAGTCTTATTCAATATCCATATCGAATTCTATATTATTACCAATATCGACTAAAAACAGAAATTATAATTAAAATACTCGGCATATAATCATGTTTATCTTATGAGCCATACATAAACTACAATTATTTTTTTAAATCATGAATTTAGTAAAAACAATAAATTTTACATCGATATTCGTTTTCCTGCTACTCAAATAATATATGTACAAAAAATCACTATGATGTCTTTATTATTTCATTAGATATTCGTTTATGTATTGATTTATCGTTCCACTGATCCGACCGATGTGATTTTTGAAACATATATTCAATGCAGTATTAAAAACCTGATGGTATTATAAAAATTAATTTATATTGATAATTGATAGATTTAAAAAAATGTAATTTTGAGATTAGTCATCATACACAACACATAGGACATACAACTCTGCATATTTTTTAATGAGTCATACATAAATTACAGTTTTTAAAAATCGTGAATTTTGGAAAAACAAGAAATTTTACAATACCGTTCCAATCCTTGCTAACCAATTAATATGTACCAAAAATATCCACAATATCTTTATTAGATCGATAGATAATCGATCATGTATCGATTTTTGATCTATTGATCCTAGACAGATGATTTTTGATACATATATTATTTGGACAGCAGAGTATCGAATGGTGTTGTAAAATTTCTTGTTTTTCTAAAATTCACGATTTTTTAAATTTGTAATTTATGTATGACTCATTAGATAAAATAAGCAGAGATATATGCTCCATGTGTTGTGTACAATGACTTATTTCGAAATTAAAATTTTCAAAATCTATCAATTATTAACATGAATTAATTTTTATAATACCATTCGGATTTTAATATTTCAATAAATATATGTTCCAAAAATCACCACAGCACGATCAATATAGCAAGAATCGATACATAATCGATTATCTATCGATCCAAGAATAATATCAGGGTGATTTTTTGTACCAATATTATTTGAATAGTAAGGAATTGAATGAAATCGTTAAATTTCATATTTTATCAAATTTGCAATTTTTAAAAATTGTAATTTGTGTATGACTCATTAGATAAGATAAGTAACTCTGTATGCTCTATTCTCTTAATGATACCTACAGGCGTACAGTAACATTTAATTATTTTTATAAACCAATTTTATTATAAAATAAACTTTACAAACTAAATGTATAAACTTCAATTTATTTATTATAAAAATAAATATTTGACTTTTCTAAAAAATTTTATGTGAAAATGTTTTAATTCTTAAATTTCGTGTATATCATGAATTAATAAGTGGTCAAAATCGAAAAGAAGCTTTTTTATTTACATGAGCAAAAGACGTAAGAATATAAGAGAGTCGATTTTTATCTCGCTGTATGATTCTAAGAATCATATAGATTATTTTAATTCTGATTTCTGTTTTTATTCACTATTCGTAACAAAATGTTATGAGTATTGAATAAAAATTCGAAATAAATAATTTTGAAATATTAAAAAGAAAAATTTGGAATAAAACCCGTTATTGAACCTGTATTATTAAAAAAATATAATGAATAATTAAAATATTCGATCATTATTTAATCATAAAATTACAAAATACTTGACAAAAATTTTTTAATTTTATCCCCTCCACTTTTTTTTCATTTTCAATCATAATATATTTAGTATAAATATACTTACACCGTACAAAGACTTTTATTTCCATTTCATTATTCATAGAGTACGCCAGAGATGAACAATGGGTCAGGTAAAAGGAACACTAAAACAACCATCTTACTTGGTTTTAGATGGAACCAAGGAGGAGAGAAAATCTCTGCTCAAAGATGAAAAATCTAAAAAAACACAAGTTCATACTAAATATTAAATAAATACATATTCATTCTTAAAAACTCAGGGATATAAAAAAATATAAACAATATACTTACCATAATCGGTCCTTTTCGGTCGCGTGTGCGTGTGCGTGTGCGTGTGCATGTGTGTGTGTGTGTGTGTGTGTATGTGTGTGTGTGTGTGTGTGTGTATGTGTGTGTGTGTGTATATAAATACAAAGTTACCTCAAATGTTTATTTAAAAAGTAATTATCTTATCTTGATTATTTGTTTAAATAAATAAGTCATCATCGTATCTTAATTGTTTGTTTAGATAAATAAGTCATTATCGTATCTTAATTGTTTGTTTAAATAAATAAGACATTATCTTATCTTAATTGAATGTTTATGTAATCAAAGTGTTATCTTATCTTATTTGTTATTTAAACATCGTTATCTTAATGGGTTGTTTATGTAAACATGGATAGGTATAGCAAGTGACGTCATTTGTTATGACTCGCTATACCTGTCTATATACTACTCAGACTTATTGATTTTTATTATTTAGCCATGTAAATTCATGTGAAATTTTTCTTATGTATATACATATATATCTACAAGTTCTATGAATTTAATGTTATAACTAAGAGTATTATTTTATTAAAATTTTATAAAATGGAATAAAATAATATATGAACGAAAATTATTTTAAATAAATTCCAAAGATTTATTGGTACATCTTTAAAAGTTTAAACTTTGAATATCACTTTTTTCAAACAATTTTTAAACAGTGACTATTCTATTACATTTAAAAATACACAACTATTTGTGAATAAATTATTCTTTTTTGAAACTATTAAACAAAACTCATTTTTTCAAAAGCTTTATTGCACGGTACCTTGAAAATTTCATTAATAGTATCAAATATTTTCGAAAAATGATATGAATGGTTTTTGCTCAAATGGTATGAAAAAAAACAATTTTTGGGAGGTTCTTTAATTAAATATAATTTAAACCACGAGAGAGGTTGAGATTTGAGACCTTGAGTCACCTTGAGGTTTATTTTATTAGCTGGCGTTTTTCTAAGTTTTGTCATCCCTTACACAAATTTGGAAGACGCAGATATAAGAGGCCGGACAGTAGAAGCTCTTCGAAAAGCTATAAAAAAATATGTGAAAAATGCACCTGAAAAATACACGTGAAAAAAACACGTGAAAAATATGCGTGAAAAAACACGCAAATTTTACATGTAAAAAACACGTGTAAAAAATACGTGTATTTTAAACGTGTTTTTTTCACGTGCAAAAAACAGGTGTTTTTTTTAATAGGGTATTGACTATGATACTGCGAAATGCGCACGTCTAACAGTTAAAATCACAATATTTAAACATTTTTTATTTATTTAAGGAGGTTCTTGCATGTAAATTCTGAGTTTACACAATAAAGTTTCTTATTATTTAAAATGTCCTGAATCCGATTGTATGCTTAATTTATAGGCTTGCCGTGCAAAATTTAATAAAATCAGAACTTAAAGTTTGAACTTTTTTGTACAGGCTCTTATGGGACTGTGAATAAAATATATCGAAATTGAGTATTTCTGAAAAACAGACAGATGAACAAATGTCTAAAAGAAAGTTTCCTCTTTCAAATGATATCTAGTAAATTACTCATTGCCGTGGTAAATATTGAGATATTACACGTTAAAGTTAATAAATCAAGAGAAGCATGTTTTTCGTATCACTCAACCGCGACAAGAAAAGTGCGCAAATTTCGAAAGTTTTAAATTCTTATAACAAAATAAAATTAATAATATTATGTGTAAATATATATTATTTTATTTGAAATTATTTTACGAGAAACTATTCTACTTCTGCTATTTTTACATTATTTCTTTAAATTTTATTAAATTATTATCAAAATATTAAAATAAAAATAAGCGACCTTAACCTAAAAGCAGAAACCGGTCACAGACGCCATGTTATATAGATATATATATATGTATGCATTGTACTACGCGATCGAATTCATGATAATTTATTAACATTCCAAGTGCGTAACGTGCAGAAAAATGCTATGTTCATAGTACATTTTTAAACGTAAAAAATAATTATTTAATTTTCAAAAATAAATATATATATAAATATCTATATTCACTTTTTTATCGACTTTGACCTTAGTACTCGCAAGAATCTCCTTAATTTTAAACATTCACTATATGAATGAAATATGAGAAATAAGAAATAAAATATATTTTAAGTCTTTCAACGTTTTCTTGATTATATTAGTTATTGTAAGAAAAAAACCATTCTTTGATTAGAAAAAAACGAATATACTCGACCTACTCTTCGATTTTTTGTTTTAGTTTTCTTAAAAATTATTTGCGTGGTTAAAATTATTTTTAATGAAAGAACCTCCGAAAAATTGTTTTTTTCCATACCATTTATGCAAAAACCATTCATATCATTTTTCGAAAATATTTGATACTATTAATGAAATTTTCAAGTTACCGTGCAATATAGCTTTTGAAAAAATGAATTTTGTTTAATAGTTTCAAAAAAGAATAATTCATTCGCAAACAGTTGTGTATTTTTTAATGAAATAGAATAGTCACTGTTTAAAAATTGTTTGAAAAAAGTGATATTTAAAGTTTAAACTTTTAAAGATGTACCAATATATCTTTGAAATTTATTTAAAATAATTTTCGTTCATATATTATTTTATTCCATTTTATGAAATTTTAATAAAATAATACTCTTAGTTATAACATTAAATCCATAGAACTTGTAGATATATATATATATTTATATCTATGTTTTTTTCTCTCTCCATCTGTAAGTAGTTAAACACGCTTTATTTTTCACTTTTGTTATTTTTGTTCTGGTACTGCATTTTTGTGCCCTAGGTCGTTTTTCTTACAGATTCTTGCACGCTCAATTTGCAAGGCACCGTTTCAGCTATATAATCATCAGTTTTATCGGCGGTCCTTGCATTTTATCTCATAATTTACATCAAGACGCTGCACTTTGGAGGTTAGAATTGTTGCAGTTTTGAGGTTAGTTGGGAGGCAATTTTCATCTGCAGGCAGAGATCCTAGTGGCTGATTTCTCAACCTACTCCTCGACCAATAATATAGAAGTTTACCTTACCCTTTAAGGAGTATACACAAGAGGTTGGAGTTATGGACAGTTGTGCGATCTGTAAGTTATCCACTAATGATAAATAGGGCATGGCAAAGCTCCATTTGTGTTTTACATGCCGGCAGCGCTGTCATGCGAAATGCATGACTCGCTCAAAAATGGAAAGTGGCACAAAATACGAGTGCAAAAGATGCATGGAAAAAATAAGAAACAATTCAAGGTCGTCTGCCGGTGAAAGCATCAAGGCCAATGGAGTTCTACAGGTCGCACGCAAAGCTGCTCCTAATCAGCCAATCAGTGTCTCTACACCATCAAGAACTGACTCGAAAGTGGCATCTGTCAACACCTCACAGAAGCAGCCTGAAAGAGTCGAAACTACTTTATCATCGCAAACTTTGTCCAACAACAGCGGTGCCACGGCGGATGGAGGGAGAAGTAGAATAAGTATGCCTTTATCTGATAAACTATTGGGAGGTGGCGCTGCGCTTGCTGCCCCGAGTAATAATAATAATAGTAATAATTTTATGAAAAATAATTCTGATGTAGTCCGAAGTGACTTAGATTCTTCCTCATTGCAGGCAGCTGTATCTGCTCTAGAGGGCGCACTATCTGGCAGGCTTGACACAATATTAAATTGTTTTGATCGATTTTTGGCTGTAGAAAGCCAAGTTGAAAATTTTGACAAAGGCCTGCGGGATATTGTGTCCAAAATTGATACACAGAATGAATATATTAAAAAATTAGAAATTGGGCAGATGCAGCTGTTAGAGGAAAATCGCAAACTTAGGGAAATAATAGTCACTTCGGAAAGGAATTTCTTGTCTGCTCTAAATAATAAAATTGAAACATATAATAAAACAATTAGTTGTAAATTTGATAATATTCAAACTTTTCTTAATAACGAGTTTCACGGAGTGGACAAGGGTTTCTTTGACCTTACAACCGGGGTAGCTGGCGTGGCGCAGGCCGTCGCGGATCTCACGGGAATGAATGAGCATACATTACACACATCTACATCTGTAGAAATGTCACAAACACCACACACTCATACTGTAATTAGTGAGGAGGCACCTCGTCAAGTTGAGACGGAGTGTGGCTCTGGGAGCGGTACATTGGTGATCTCTGGCGAGTTTGACTGTTCAGCAGTTAATGTTGGGCCGAATGATTACGCCTGTGCCGTTCTTGATACCATTCTTCCGGTAATCAAGCGTACAAATGTAATCTCAGTTAAGAAAATCGCTAAATATGATGATGTAAACGAGGTGTCTACAGATCGTGGGATCAATGGCGGCCCGGGGGGTCCGTTCTCATTGCTGGTTAGACTTTCTGAGGAGAACCTGGTGCATGAGGTGTTTGAGGCTAAACGAGAATTCACTGGTTTTTCGACAGCGGATCTTAATACCTCCCTCCTTGGCAGTCTTCCAGCCATAAAACGCCACGGCTTGATATTTATTAATGAATTATTGCCTAAAGAAAAATATGTTAATTTTAAAAAGTTAAAAAAGTATGCCAAAGAAAAAGGCTTTAAATTTGTTTGGCACAGACATGGTAAATTTCTGGTGAGGAGGGAGAGAGTGGAGAGAGCTCACAAATTTTTTAATGAAAATGATTTAGATAATTTATTGACAGAAAGTAAGAAATTAAAAGACGGTATGCATGTAATTAATGTAAATTCTGAAACTCCATCGAATATTAAGTGCAATAATAATAATATATGTGATAATAATGAAGCCTCTGAACATCAACGAAATATGTCGACAAATCAATTATTAAGTACAAATAATGGAGTAACGTCGAGTGTGGCCTCTCCCCAATGACTGCAACGGGCCTCCTCTGAGAGTCGTACAGAGAGGAGGGATGAACTGCGAGCGTGCTTTCTGAATGTGACTTTGTTGAGGGCTCACATTGGGCAGGTACGTGAGTGTCTGAGTGATGGTCCTTCTTGCAACATATTTGGAGTGGCTGAGACCTGGCTGGGTCCATCTGTTTCGGAAGACGTCATTCGGGTCAAAGGGTATAAAGTATTCAGACAGGACAGAAACTTGCGTGGTGGAGGAGTTGCTTTGTATGTTAAAGACAATTTAAAGTGCACTATTTTGGCTACTTCGGATACTCAAACTAATCATAGTGAAGGTAAACTGGAGGTACCTGAGTATATTTTTTGTTCCGTGCAATTGGGCAGCTCCGAAGCCGTGTTGGTTTCTGTTATTTATCGACCTCCTGCAATTTCCTTTTTCAAAACTACCGATTTTTTGGATAACTTGAGAAATTTTGCTTCCGAATACTCTCATGAAATTATAATGGGAGACCTGAATGCCGATCTCCTGCGTGAGAGCATTGATGCCAAATTTATTAATAAATTGTCGGCTGAGCTTTCGTTACAGTTAGTTCAGCACGGTGCCACGCATCACACTCCAACGTCTCACGCGTGGATTGACCTGATTCTTGTTGACGATAATGACACAGTACTTGAAGCACGCAACTTACCGGCGAATTTTCACAGTCGGCACAACTTAATTGATGTATGTATTTCTTGTCATCACATCAAGACAGATAATAAAATAATTAAGTATAGAAATTACAAAGATATCTGTCCAAACTTATTGGTACAGAGATTGGCCGGCTGTGATTGGACGCCATTTACAGTTGGTACAGTTGACCCAGAATCTGCACTTGGCTGCCTCTGTGACAACCTTACGGCGGCAATACAAAATCTAGCGCCACTAAAAACACTTAAAATTGGTAAAGATAAATTTCCTTGGATTGATAAAGAGTTGTCGCAGATGCGGCACAAGAGAGATGCCACGTATCGTAGATTTAAACGGACGAAGGAGGAGCGATATCTCTCCGAATTTTTGCAGCTGCGTAAAACAATAGATGAACGGACGGAACAAGCTAAAACAAATTATTATCATAATAGACTATTTGATGCTCTTGCTGGAGGTAATGTCTGGAAGGAGTTAAAAGATCTGGGACTCCTGTCCAGACCTCAAGGGTTCTTGAATGGATTCACTCCAGATGAGCTTAATGCACATTTTGCGGGGGTGTCGGTCTCGCCACACGATGGTACTGCGGAACGTAAAAGGATTCTTTCTGAGTGTAGTGAAAGTGGTTTTGCCTTTAAGCCAATTAATATTAATGATGTAATCCTTGCGATTTCGCATTTTTCATCAGAGGCTTGTGGCGAGGATGGCATCCCGCAGAGTGTGATACTTAAAGCACTTCCGGTTATTGGAGAACATCTTGTGACTCTGTTCAATTCCTCTTTTGCACGGGGGGTCTTCCCTTGCCTTTGGAAGCGCGCACGTATTGTGCCTTTAAAGAAGTACCCTGCACCTAAAATGCCTAAAGATTTTAGGCCCATAGCAATATTATGTTTTCTTTCAAAGGTTCTTGAGAAGATTGCCCATGACCAACTGCAGGAGTATATTATGACACACAATACTTTACTCTTTGCAGACTGGCTTCAGGAAGCATCATTCTACGCAGACTGCCATACTTAAACTTACAGACGACATAAGATCAGGTCTTGACAAGAAACTTGCCTCGATACTACTCCTATTTGACTTAAGTAAAGCATTCGACACGATCTCCCCTTCCAAATTGCTTGCGAGGCTTAGATTGATGGGGTTTTCTAGGGCTGCACTCGAGTGGATCAACTCCTATTTATCAGGTAGGAAACAAATGGTTTCTACACATTTAAAAGAGGATTCGGATTGGCTAACAACCAATCTAGGAGTTCCGCAGGGTTCAGTGCTGGGGCCTCTGTTGTTCTGCCTTTACATTAATAACATACGTGACACGCTCGACCCCTATTGTGTCAAGCACATATTATATGCTGATGACCTCCAAATCTATACTCAGGTCCCTTATGAACATCTGAATCAAGGTATTCGTATTATGCAGAGGGCGGCCAGGGTGGTGTCGGGATGGGCTGTCGATGCTTCTCTCACATTAAATGCAAGCAAAACTAAGGCGATCGTTTTTGGCAGTAGTCGTTTTATTAATGACTTTTATGCTGGTGAGCCAAGAACGATTGAGCTTGAGGGAAGTGTCGGCATATCTTTCTCTGATACCGTTACGAGCCTTGGTGTTGTGCTTGACGCTAAGTTGTCTTGGGAGCCGCATATTAATATGGTGACTAAAAAATTTAATAGGATAATGTATAGTTTACGGTTCTTTCGTCGGTACACCACTGAGGCCCTGCGTAAACAACTCGCAGCCGCCTTGCTATTTCTGCACCTTGACTACTACTCAGTAGTTCTGCTTGATGCTTCGCAGGGGTTGAGAAGACAATTACAAAGACTACAAAATTCATGTGTGAGATATGTATTAGGCGTAGGATTGGGCGGTCATATCTCTCCTCATAGAGCTGCGCTTGGTTGGCTGCGTACTGATTCAAGGAGACAGTATTTTATGGCTGTACTTTTGTACAAAATCGTGCGCATGAATACTCCCGAGTATCTAGTGAGTCTCTTCACTAGATATGTACCTAGGGTAGTCACAAGGGAAGAGATTAGGGACTTCGTGGTGCTCTTCATGCGTACTGAGGCTGGAAGAAATTCCTTTCAAGTTCAAGGTGCGCATTTTTGGAACTCCCTGCCTGCTTATATAAAAAATCTTCCATCGCTCGGCAGGTTTAAGTCGGCTTTGAGGACGTACTTACTCGACCTCGAGTGAAATTAATTTTAAGTATTTTAATTTTTGTGTTAATTTATTTTGTTTTGTCCTATATATAGATTTAAGGTGTAAATGTATTTATTAGCGTGAATGATGGATGAATGTATGCGGAAAGTATGAGTGGTTTTGTTTTTATTATAAGTCATGACATCTTCGGTATTGTTTTTAAATGTAATTATTATTTTATTTTTCAATTATTTTACTTTGTTATTGTATTGTTCAATTTTATTTTTATAGTATTGTCCAATTTTATTTTCATTGATGTCATGACAGTGATTCCTCTTTTAAATTATGTATTTTAATTCAATGACTGATAGATATTTAAGACTGTTTTTTATTGTAATTTATGTTTTCTGCGTGTATTTAGAATAGTCTGTGATATCACTTTTACATGGTGACTTACTGATACAGTATTATATATTAATTTTAATAATTGACTGTGATATCTTATCTTATTATGTGCAATACTTTTTATAGAATTATTACTTACTATTTCATGTATTACACGCCTTTTTGTACTCTTTTTACAAAATAAATAAATATCTATATATATATATATATATATATATATATATATATATATATATATATATATATATATATATATATATATATATATATATATATATATATGTATATATATATATGGGACGTTTCACGTCAACTCACCTAACAAAAAAATAGAATTCGATGAAAATCTGTGAAAATGTTCTATTTGATACCCAAAATATACAAAAAAAATTTTAGAGGTCGAGGTCAAAGGGGTCAGGATTTAAACGTGATGGAATTTTTCGAATTTTCCAAATTTTTTGCTAAATAAATATTTTAATGAATTTTTTCCTCAAAAACTATCAATTTTTCGTTAAAACTTAATAGAATACTTTTTCTTGGAAATTAGATGTAGAATTTATCTGAATTTTCGCAAATTATAATATACTGATTTTCATGCTTACTTGATCGATTTAAACATACTATTTAGTATATCTAAAAATCGAGCAGGTTAAATTGGCTTTTTAAAGTCTTATTTTTTTCATTTTTTTATGAGGAAAAATATACGAAGCCTCCAGTTGGGCAGCCTTCTCAAAGTTACTTAATTGTGCAAAAATAAATTTGAAAATTTCAAAATTTCATTTATAATTTGTGATGTTTAGCAAATAAATGAAATTTTGAAATTTTAAAATTTATTTTTTGTTAAATTTTTAGTATATATGGTTCATAATGTCTTAAATTACAATTTATAAAAATATGTTCATATTCTACACATGATTTCCAATAAAAAACATTTTCATACATTTATCCCAAAAATCAATATTTTTTCAGAAAAAAAATCACGAATCTCATCATTGATCCAAAATAACGATTTTTTCAGACATTTTTGCACAATTAAGTAACTTTGAGAAGGCTGCCCAACTGGAGACTTCGTATATTTTTTCCTCATAAAAAAACGAAAAAAATAAGACTTTAAAAAGCCAATTTAACCTGCTCGATTTTAAGATATGCTAAATAGTATGTTTAAATCGATCAAGTAAGCATAAAAATCAGTATATTATAATTTGCAAAAATTCAGGTGAATTCTACATCTAATTTTCAAGAAAAAGTATTCTATTAAGTTTTAACGAAAAATTGATAGTTTTTGAGGAAAAAATTCATTAAAATATTTATTTAGCAAAAAATTTGGAAAATTCGAAAAATTCCATCACGTTTAAATCCTGTCCCCTTTGACCTGGACCTCTAAAATTTTTTTTGTATATTTTGGGTATCAAATAGAACATTTTCACAGATTTTCGACGAATTCTATTTTTTTGTTAGGTGAGTTGACGTGAATCGTCCCATATTTATAAATATATATATATACGAAAAATTTCACATAAATTTACACAGCTGAATGATAAAAATCGATAAGCCTGGGAATATCTTCCATTTGGTTTCTAAAATAAATATAAAAAATTTTGGGGTTAAAAATTCAAAGTAATGGAATATTTTTATTTACTTAAATTTTTTGGTTAAATTAATGTTTTAATAAATTTTCTATTAAAAAGTATTAAACTATTGTGAAAACTTAATAGAACTATTTTTGTTAAAAATAACATGTATACAATATAATTGAATTTTTTTAAATTACAATATGTAGACTTTTTAACTTACCTGTAAGGTGAAAAATCACTATTGAATAGACATAAAAACTGCCTAAGTTCATTTGATATTTAATGACTTGACTTAATATTTTTTTATAAAGAACGAAGAAATTTCAGCGATAACGAAGAAAATTTATAAAAACACCTGAATTTGCGGAAAAGTATTTAAAACAGTCATTTTTAATCAATCATAAGATTTTCTTTCTTCAAACGCACTTTGTTTTGAAGAAAACGTACAAATACATTTTTATCAGATTTCATGTGTAAATATGTAGTGACGATATTATCAATAAATCTTGGTTTTACAAGGTTTTTAGTATTTTTTACTTGGAAATATTTATTAATTATTTATCATGTACCTAAATTAATTAAGAATTTAAAATAGCACAAAAATTATCTGTAAACATTTTCCCTTTTACGGCAAGTGAATACAACTTGCGTATAAAATTTTGAACAATATAATTAACCCTGTGAAGCATAGTGGTAAGTATACTTACCACCTAAATTCTTTCTCTATTTAATTATTTATTTTCGTTACAACGGGTTTAAAATGGGTTTTTTACTTTTCGTTCATCCCCAAGATGTTAAAGGACACGTAGAAAAATTGCACATTCCTTGGACAACAATATTTTATTGTTTATAAACAATCATATGCAAAAAAAACGTGATTTTTCGGGAGAAATTCATTTTTGACCACGTTTTTGGTCTTATTCTTATGAAAATTTATACACAAGGGTTTTTAGGGTCGCTGAATACGAATTTGGCGTCAGATTTTGAAAATTCAAAATGGCGGATTCAAAATGGCGGCTAAATGAATGAAAATTCACGTAAATCCGGCTTTTTTCTTTATTTCCTAGGAAAAATCATATTACAGTTCTCGAAGTCATTAATTATAAATTTAGTATCAGGTTTGTCAAAATAAAAAATGGCGGATCCAAAATGGTGGCCAAAAAAACGAAAATTCACGTGGATTCTAGTTTTTTTTTTAGATTTTTTGAGAAATATGTGGGTATTTTAGTTTTCGAAGACGCTGATTATAATATTTGAATTAATTATACGAAATTCACAACTGCGGGAGCAAAATGGCAATATAATATCAATTTTCATAGATCTTGCTCTTTTCCTGGAAAATTAGTGTTCGAGTATCTTATTGAATGATCAGAGATCTGAAATTCTTTTGTAAGAGTTTGAAATCTGACTTCTGAAAATTATTATGACTTTATTATTCACAATTTTGACGAAGAATTACACAATCATTTAGTGTCACTCAGTTTTTTAGAGTTTCTAAAAAACTAATTTGAATATTTCCGAGTGAGGGACATTGATGATTGATGAATCCTGTAAAAGATGTTCGAAAATTCGCAGCTTCACATATATCAAAACTGATAATCGTTATTGATTTTCTTAGATTACATGTCCCGGAGGCTCAAAAACGTTGACGGATAAGAACCAATATGCGTGAAATCCTTTAGAAATTTTTTCATATTCATATGACTTGAAGTCCAACGAAACCGATATTCTTAAAATTTCTGTTCAAATTATTTTTCTTTACCTACTCGCTACAAGGTGGTTTCCCAAGATCACTAATTTTAAACTCTTCAGAAGTATGTGAATCCATGACTGTATGCTTGATTAGAAAAAGATTATGTATCAATAACATTTAGGAAATCAAAATAATGTACGAACTATAACTGTATTTAGATACAATTCAAAACTCGATACTTTATTGAAAGTATATAGGTTCCTCTTTTGCTAAATATTTTCTGCTTATAAATTACGCAAAATTTGTTGATACTGGCTAGATTATAATACTATAGGAAAACTCGTGATCACTGGAATTTTGTTATATGAAGAATATGGGAAAAAGTAAAAGGAGGGTAGTAATAACTGATATTCCGAGTGATTCGGAATCAGTTGATGGAATGTGTGATTCCGAAAACGAAGAAGAGGTTCTTGTTCCAAGAATACTAACGAAAGGACTTAGCCCTCCCTTGGATGATATTGGTCCAGATGCTCAAACGTCAGATGAAGAAGATACTGAACCTGCTTCAGGGAGTCAAGTTTGGACATCTATGGCTCGACCTAGAACAGATATCCCATTCTCCAAAGATTTTGGCCCTAATATTCCAGATTCTGTTGATTCTCCGTCAAAAATATTTCTCCATCTATTTCCTGAGCACCTTCTCGATCATATTGTACAACAAACAAATTTGTATGCTACTAAAAAAAAAGCAAAACACGATCCTATTACCACAGATGAACTTAAAATATTTTTAGGTATCAATATTCTGATGGGTGTGAAAAAACTACCTTCCTATCGAGATTACTGGAGTACCAATCCTCAGTGGCATGACTCTTACATATCTCCTCTGATGACCGTGAATCGATTTGGATTCTTTTTATCTCATCTTCATATGAATGATAGTTCTAAGGAACCAAAAAAAGGGGAGCCTGGGTACGATAAATTGTATAAGTTGAGACCTCTTCTATACGAACTTACTCAGACTTTCAAAAATAGCTGGAGACCAGGACAGAATCAATCAGTTGATGAATCTATGATTAAATTCAAAGGAAGAAGCAGTATGAAGCAGTATATGCCAGCCAAACCAGTCAAACGAGGGTATAAGGTTTGGGTTAGAGCAGATGAATCTGGGTTTGTTTGTGAATTTCAAGTTTACACCGGCAAAACTGAAAGTGCTGAGAAAGGATTAGGACTGAGAGTAGTAAAAGATCTTACACGAGAACTTATTGGTGGCAATCATAGAGTATTTTTTGATAACTTTTTTACTGGAGTTCAACTAATGATAACTCTGAAACAGGATCAGATTTTTGCATGTGGTACAGTGAGACAAAATCGGGCTGGTTTGCCTAAATCTGATAAAAAAACTGACCAAAAATTGGACACTGGAGAATCTCAGTTCAAAACTTCTAATACAGGTTTGATATGGATGAAATGGATGGACAAGAAACCAGTTTTTTTCTTGTCAAACTATCATGATCCTTCTGAAATGACTGTTGTCAATCGTAGACAGAAGGATGGTTCTGTGCGCTCCATAAGTTGCCCTGTAATGAGTTCAGATTATAATCATCATATGGGTTATGTTGATTATTCTGATCGACTCGTAGCTTCTTACAGGATTGATAGAAAATCAAAAAGATGGTGGTTGAGAATATTTTGGCATTTTGTTGACGTCACAGTAGTAAATGCATATATTTTATACACAAGTAAGAATTTACAGCCAGCCATGACATTGAAACAATTTCGAGGTTTGCTAGTTGAAGAACTAGTAGGCTCTAAAATTCCCACCAAGAAGGGAAGGAAACGACAAGATAGATCAGACACTCGCACAACAAACAAGCCTCAAGTATCAATAGAAAAAAGGCACTCTCAAGCAGCTCATATGCCTGAATGCACGGATGAGTCTAAAAGATGCTCACATTGTAGTACAAAGAGGAATCAAAAAAGAACGACCTGGATTTGTGTCACCTGTAAAGTACCTTTATGTCTTGTGTCAAATCGTAATTGTTTCCGAGCATGGCATGAATAATATTCTATGAATAATTACAACTATTTTAGGACGAAAAAATTTCTCACTTTATACTATTATGACATTTGAAAACAAGGAAAGTAGACCAATGGAAATAAAACTAATAAATTCAATTTATAATTTATTGAAAAATTAAAAAATTACCAAAAATAACTAAAAAATTTTAAAAATACAAAAAAATTAAAAAAAAAAAAGACAAAAAAAAAAAAAAAAAACAAAAAAAAAAAAAAAAGACAAAAAAAAAACAAAAAAAAAAAAAAAAAAAAATGGAGCTACATCTCATCACGTCCTCGTCGTTAGCTCTGGATCACGCCAAGAATGAGAAAATTTTCGTTTATCATCTTGAATTTACCGTCTTGAACACAAATTTTCAAAGATGCTATGTCAGATTCGTCCCCAGCTACTCAAAAAATCCTTACATGATTGGTTTTATAAAATTGGAACCCGTAGGTAGGATAAATAGTATCCATCATCTTGAATCCACCGACTTGCCTCACCGAATGTGTGCCTCATTTCATAAATCTGATATCATATTCGTAATCAGTGCACGCAGGAATCCTTCTATGCAGAGTTTCACAAGATTTGAGCTCATAGACGGGAAAATAAATATCTACCATCTTCAATCCGCCATCTTGGATGCGTCTTTTCATGATTCTGACATCAGATTCGTAATCAGTGCACGCAGGAATCCTCCTAAGCAGAGTCTCGCAAGATTTGAGCTCATAGACGGGAAAATAAATATCTACCATCTTCAATCCGCCATCTTGGATGCGTCTTTTCATGATTCTGACATCAGATTCGTAATCAGTGCACGCAGGAATCCTTCTATGCAGAGTTTCACAAGATTTGAGCTCATAGACTGGAAAATAAATATCTACCATCTTCAATCCGCCATCTTGGATGCGTCTTTTCATGATTCTGACATCAGATTCGTAATCAGTGCACGCAGGAATCCTCCTAAGCAGAGTCTCGCAAGATTTGAGCTCATAGACGGGAAAATAAATATCTACCATCTTCAATCCGCCATCTTGGATGCGTCTTTTCATGATTCTGACATCAGATTCGTAAGCAGTGCACGCAGGAATCCTCCTAAGCAGAGTCTCGCAAGATTTGAGCTCATAGACGGAAAAATAAATATCCACCATCTTGAATCCACCATCTTGGATACAGAATTTCATAAATCTGACATCAGATTCATAATCAGCGACCCCAAAAACCTTAGTATACCAATTTTCATCGAATAACTCTTAATAGAAAAATGTGTGCTTCAAAGGGTTAAGGTAATCTAATGTTTAGTAATAACTTCATAAATGTTATTATCCATAATCACATAAATTGTTTGTTAAAAAAAGCTATTTTCTTTCTCAATTTTTTATTTGTTTTATTTTTAGATTAGTTAATAGATTTATTAGTATAGTTTTTTAATTATTTAACTTTAAATATGTCCTAATAAATCTAAAAATAAAAAAAAAATAATCAAAGATATTAAAGCAAATAACTGTACTTATAAATTATAAATTTTTAAAAATAGTTCAAAATTTTGAATTCACATAATTACATGAACATTAAAAAAAAATATAAAAGGAATTAAAAATTATCATTTTTCAATGTTATTTATTAATGAAGCAAGCGTGTTCAAAGCGTTGTCGCAATGCTTGAGATCGGCAACTAAAGCGAGCGACCACGCAATAAATTGCTGTGTTCGGATTCAGCTTTCTGTATACGTTAGAGTACGGAGAGCCGTAGCGAGCGACAAAGCAGTTTAGTTGCAGTAGGTCTATTCAAGCAGTGATACATATGTGTTTTCGGCTGAGGTGCCCGTAATCGTGCTTTCATGTATTGAGCACGCTAAATATGTAAAAAGATTGATTCCGTCGGAGGACTGCTCCTCGACTATAATCACTCGCTCCTTGACTATAATCATTCCTCCTCGGCCATAATCCTAATGAAAAGGTTTAGGAGGCCCGATACCCATTGATTTAAGCTACAGAAAGAAAATGGAGGGATGATGCTAGGATTTCCCCTCTGCGCAGATACAAAAGCGCCCACATACACTAATAAGTACAGCGACAATATAGAGAAAAATAGAGAAAAACAAAGTTCTCATTCACACCAACTATTGAGTCATGTGTTTTTGAAAACAAATACATATATTGACGTGCCTATAACATCAGCAGTAAGAACAGAAATCATTCGCTGTTAGTACTGGCTGTTCTATTCATGAAAGAGGATTTTTCAAATATGTTCACGTTATTAAATTAAAATAAAAATGATATAAGTGATATTGAAAGTGATAATAATTGTGATGATAAAATATATCACAAAAAGTGTCAAAAAATACAACTGATTCTTCAACAAATAAAATACAAAAAGAAAAACCACTTTATATTTTTAACAACTGTAATATTGATATAATTAATAAATGATTTTTAAGTAATTATTTTTGTAATTTTTAATAGTTCAAAGTAATTAATAATTTTTTAAGTTTATGAAATAATGTACAAAAATTAATAAAATAAAATGAAATTTCTTATACGATGAAAGCCCGGATACAGACACCAGAGCCGAAAAATTGTTTATGCACCATGGCCAAGAGTCACTTGATATGTCTCGGATTATTTGTAGTGAGAGGGGAATAGTATGGTCTCGGCCGCTCATGCGGCCTCGACTTTCCTATCCCCCTCTCCCTACAAATACCCCTCGGCATAATCAAGTGATTCCCGCCCAAGGTGCTGAAATAACTAATATCGCGACGATAGTTGTCGGCAAGAGAATAAAAAGTATGCGAGCGCATACATACAGCGTGATACATACATATGTATCACTGCTTGAATAGCCCCTCTGGGCTTGGATTCAGCTTTCTGTGCCGTAGACTACGGAGAGCCGTAGCGAGACACAACGCAATTTAGTCGCAGCGCTCTGCTCCGATCAATATAATCTATTACAGAGAAAGTTATATTGTTACGTACCCTTATATTGCGATTTTCCGTTATTAATAGCTGCGAATGTTGTCCGAATCATTCATAACTATCGACTTCGCAGCGTGTGAATTCGGCTTTTTTTTCAGTGTAGCACACTAATGCCACCTTAAATTTCAAATAAAATTTTTTGTTTATGAGGTTCAGAAATGATGGTATACAAAATTTTGCGTAAATTTTACACATGAATTCCAATAAAAAAAGATTTTATATTTTTTTTTTTTCAAAATTTAAGAGCAGGTCGGAGCAGATTCGATACCGACCGAGAATCGAAAATCCGTTGTTTAATTTTCTCCTACTATACGTAATGGAATGCATTAAAATTTTAAATACATTCACGAAATTTATTTCTCTATTGCGCTCGCCAAAAATAATTAAAGAAAATATTAAAAAATTTTATACTACAGCTGTTTATTAAACTCTAAGTCAGGTACTTACTTTTCGTTTAAAATATTGTGAATTTTATGAAAAAAAGATCTATTATACAATCATGTATATATAAAAAATTGCGCTCGATAACAATTTCTTTTGAAAACAGTATTAGTATACTATTCACCTAGGGAGTAAAAACAAAAAATGTCACCCGACTCGGGTGACAATTTACATAAGATTTAAGACATTTTTTGTTTTTACTCCCTAGGTGAATAGTATACTAATACTGTTAGATTTAAGGTATTTTTCATTTACTCCTGTGGTGAATATACGATTTTTTGACATAAGGCGCGAATAGTGGGTGCTTCTTATTCTGCCGGTAGGGAGAGAAGTACCCACTTTTCTCGCAGAGAGTAAAAAAATTATTTTATTTATAATAAAATAACATCTTCACTTCTCGATCGGTAATCAAAACTGCTCCAGCTTGTGCCTAATATTTTTTGAGAAATAAAATAAAAAATCTTATGATTGAGTCGAAAACGACTAGTCATTCAGACTTTTTTGAAAATTAAAGTTTTTTCGGTCCCAATAAAAAAAGTAAAAATTAAAAAAAAATTAACATATGCTCTTACTTCAAAAATAGCATTTATACTCACAACACGGTAACAAAATTATAGTTTTTTACGAACTAAAGATTTAAAAATCAAAAATGTGCATTGATTTTTTTACAAAACGTGCTATAAATCTTTTTTTGCAGAAATAGATTATAAACAATATGTAATAAGAATATCAATTTGCGCCATCTCAAAAAGTTGTGGAAAATGTTTATAAACTAATTATGATTTGTTAAAAAAAAATGAAAAATGATAAAAAAGAGTTAGTAGCAGGTGCTATTTGGTTAAAATAAAAACCATAAGAAAGAGTATTTTTGGCGGTCATTTTGGCGTCATGTTCATTTATATATATATATATATATATATATATATGGGGCATTCTTTGTGAATCGGCACCTCCTCCCCTTCTCCAAAATTGTAGTGGACTAATAAAATTGTAAGACGGCTTAAAATCTTCCTTTTATCATCTAATTTCAGATGCGGAGTGGCGTTTTCGAAAATTCAATATGGTGGCTCCAATATGGTGGCCAAAACTTGGGAAATTAGTAAAAATTTTTCAAAATTTTACGATAACTCGCTCAGTTTTGGATTTTTCGTTTTTTTTTTCACTAAAAATAAATAGAGCACAAAATTTTACATAGAAATATGATATTACAGTCAAGGTCAAACCATATTTTGAAGGCTATTTTTGCAATCCTTATTTTGAATCGCTTGCCTATTATTTCGGCTGAAAACGGATCTTGAATCAGTAAGCTCTCACATTCTCGAGATGGCTGCTTGCGATCCTCATGTCCATACGATTTCAGCATGTTTCGGTTAAGGTCAAATGGAGGTCAAACACCTCAATTCGAATAATATAATTTTTTTTACTTCTGATTCTGAATGAACAAAAAATTCCACGTTGAGATAAGTTTGGATCTCATAATTTTCGAACTTATATTCTAATGTTGATACTGTGACCTTAATAAAATAAATATCTTAAGAAAGTAGCCTGCAGTAGTAGTAGTATGTCTGAGACACAACTTAAAAGGTAAGTAATCTATAAAAATAATTGACCGTATGAGTATTTGCGAATCTCACTATAAAAAATAATATGTTTAAAATAAATATTTTGTTGAAACAAATGAATGTAAAATATTTTTCGCTATTCTAACCCTAAAATCGCAACTTCGATGTTCTTTTTTGCTCTCATGGCGAAAAATACACTACGCAACTAGTATGGAAAGGCTTTTTTACGAAACTCGTTATTATAACTAGCTCTATATTCATCTTTCTTACACCCAAATGGCGTAGATAATTTTATGTCATTGTAACAGGTATGAGGGACTACAAAATTATAAATGTACAAATTCGCAATCCCTCTTTCTTTTGATTTGAATTCGAATAAACGTATGCTAACAGTGTAGACGCGGATTGTCTGCGGAACCGTCATTGATGTGTCACAAATCTGACAAGCTGACCACGCATATCACGCAAATTTTATATTTAATGTTTTTTCTTCACTGTTTCACTTTCACTATAATTATTATTTTTTTGTTATTTGTACTAATTTTTTTCATTGTTTGCACTGACTTTTTTTTATGATTAATCAAATTTTTTTTTATTATATATTTTTTAAAATTTCATTAAATAACAAAATGTCAAAAGAAAAAACAAAACACGCCGATTAAACTAACCAATTTTACGACTTCGGCGATCGCTTCAAAGCGAATTACTACCCTATAGTGTGACGTAGATGACTCCGTACGTCACCATGTGAGGTATGGAATTATCTATATTTTTTATGTGAAGTATAGCAAACTGAATATAGTTGTACTACGAATTGAAATGTATGTGACTTCAATACCCATTTAACTAGCATATACAACACATAAAATATAATATTAAAACGAATAAAATAAATTTGTTAAATTTTTTTTTTTTTAATCTTTAAAATTCTCTAAAATCGTAACCACACTATGAAAATTAGTTTTCGAGAGCTTATTTTTTCAGACAATAGCGAATTGATTGTATAAAAATTTTGGAGAAAATTTATAGTATGGTTTACGAAAAATAGAAGATAAATATAAAATAAAAGATTTTTTGAAAATTTCCAAAGTGCTCTAAAATTAAATGTACACTAAGAAAGTACACTAAGAAACATGCTGAAATCGTATGGACATGAGGATCGTAAGCGGCCATCTCAAGAATGTGAGAGCTCACTGATTCAAGATCTGTTTTTAGCCGAAATAATAGCCAAGCGATTCAAAATAAGGATTGCAAAAAATAACCTTCAAAATATGGTTTGACCTTGACTATAATACCATATTTTTATGTAAAATTTTGTACCCTATTCATTTGTAGTGAAAAAAAACGAAAAATTCAAAACTGAACGAATTATCATGAAATTTCGAAAAATTTTTACGAATTTACCAAGTTTTGGCCATCATATTGGAGCCACCATATTGAATTTTCGAAAACGCCACTCTGCATCTGAAATAAGATGATGAAAGAAAGATTTTAAGCTATCATACAATTTTTTTAGTCCACTACAATTTTGGAGAAGAGGGGGGGGGGGTACCGATTCACAAAGAATGCCCCACACATATATATATATATATATATATATATATATATATATAATATACTTTCCTAGGACGATTTGTAGTATACATCATGGCTTTCTAGGATTATCGAGTTTTTCTAGGACGTCCTAGAAAATTTTAGCATGGAACGTATTTTTCTAGGATCCCAGAAAACATGAGATAATGTTCCTGGGATCGAGCCAAAATCGAAATAATTTGATTTCTGGGATCCCAGAAAAATAAAGTATTAATTTTTCTAGGATTAAAAAAAAATTTTTTAATTTAAAATAGTTAAGAGTTGGCCGTATCGTTCTGTCCTTGTCTAATCTAAATTTTTTTTATATTTAATAAATATTTATACACAAATGTAAGAGATGAGCGCTCTAGAGCAAAAAAACGAGCTAACAATTCTATTTTATGAAAATGAAATTTCTCTTATTTTTCAAGTAAAGCACGAAACGAAAAAAATTAAGTTGAGTTTAACTGTGTTTTCCGTTTCATACTTTATTTGAACAATAATGGCAATTTCATATTTTTTCATAGAATAGAATTGGTTGCTGGTTTTTTTTATCTACAGCGCTCATCTCTTACATTTGTATATAAATATTTAATTTATTTATTATAACAAAAATTTAGATTAGACAAGGACAGAGCGATACGGCCGGCTTTTAATCATCGAACTGTCTTTAGCACCCCTTAGTGATTCAACCTAAAAAATATCCACGAAAATTAAAATAATAGGTGGTCGAGGTGTCCCGTAAAAAGGTTGTAAAACCTGTACGGGTATAGTACTTGAAAGATTATCTGAGATATATTACGATATGTGCGACTTAAATCATTTATTGTTACACGGCGGAGTTGGCACTCTCGCTTTGCTTGAGTGCTAACTTCGCCGTGTAATAACGGGTCCTCTTCAATATAATTTAACTCTTAACTATTTTAAAATAAGTCGCGAGTATTGCGCATACGATTTTATAGCTCGTGTGACATTAATCCGCCGTGCTACATCTACAGTCTTTAATTCAATAACAAAGACTATGCACTTTACGAATGATAATTCATAAAAAAACATATGCCATATAGCAGCAAAACTATAGACATCCCACGAATGATAAATCGAAAAAGAAAATTGAAATCTAAGCACTCCGCAAATAATAATTAGAGTAAAAGCTAAAATTATAATTAAAAAAATATAATTAATATTATAGTATATTACGACACATGTGATTTAAGTGACCCATTATTGCACGACGTGAATAATCACGTCATGTGATGGGTCACTCAAGTTCCATACATAGTATATTATTTCATAGCACAAGTATTCACTCTACGAATGACTATTCATAAAAAAAATTATAAAAGAGCAAATACTAGGCATTCCGTAAGTTATGAATCAAGAAAGGAAAGCAAAAACAGTGTTATATAAAAAATGGTATATTACGATACATGTAACTTAAGTGGCCCACTATTGCACGGCGATAATCGCATCGTGCATCGGACCACTTAAGAGTCGGCCGTATACCTTTGTCCTTGTCTAATCTAAATTTTCGTTATAATTAATAAATTAAATATGTATATACAAATGTAGGGGCTGAGCGCTGTAGAGCAAAAAACGAGCAAAGAATTCTATTCTATGAAAAAATATAAAATTTTTATTATTTTCCGAGTATAGTCCGAAACGGAAAAAACAGTTGAACTTGATTTCATTTCTTCCGTTTCGGACTATACTCGGAAAATAATAAAAATTTTATAGTTTTTCATAGAATAGAATTCTTTGCTCGTTTTTTGCTCTACAGCGCTCAGCCCCTACATTTGTATATACATATTTAATTCATTAATTATAACGAAAATTTAGATTAGACGAAAACCGCTATACGGCCGACTCTTAAGTCTCAAGTATCGTATATTATTTTATAGCACAAGTGTAATAAACCCGCCACATTACACGTGTACTCTTAAAAATCAATAATTAACAAAAACTATGCACTCCACGAATGATAATTCGTAAAATAGAAACGAAAACTGTAAAAGAGCAAACACTAGGCATTCCGTGAATAATGAAAGCAAAGCAAAAACTATAAACGAAAAAAAATTGAACATTTTATAAATGATAAATCGAAACAGAAAAAAATAAAACTATACTTTCCAAAATTTACTTAAATCGTATAATAATGATAAATCTTTATCAATATCATCAATATTACTTAAATCTCACGTGCTTATTATCGTTATTAAATTTAAAAAATGTACCGGCACATTGGTGGGGTTACGGAAAGTAGCGTTTGAATCCGAACTGTTAAACTGTTAAGATCGACGCGTAGGCCGGTTTCTGCTGATGAATAAACTTAAATAAAGATTTAATCTTTTTTATTTATTTCTGTTGCAGAACATTCCTTAACCTTCCCGAACACGCATTTTATCCAGGTTTATAGGTCCTGGATATGTCACTACCGAAGTTATTAATTAACCCTTTTAGTCACAGGAGCCACTATAGTGGCACCCTTTCTCATTTTCTTTTTTTTATTGTTTAATTAGCACTTTAAGTTTAATCTTTATTCTTTTTGCATTTTCATATAAATAAGTGTTCATTTTATAAGTATCATATGATATATTTTGAATATATGATTGTAAATAAATCTAAAAAATTAATGTATGATAGAAAATACGTGTTTTTGCGGAAATAATTCGTGACTGAAAGGGTTAACACACCTATCTAACCTATAACTATACCTCTTATGCCCATATTGTATCTGCTATAGAACATGCATAACCTATGGACATAACACGCATAAGAGGAATTAGCGGTGCATAAGGACCCTTATGTTCACCTTCATGTGAGAAAAAGTCAGAAGCAGATCTAATGCATGCTTTCTCTCTCTCTCTCTCTCTCTCTCTCAATCTAAACTAGAAAAATTACACAGGCTGAAAGTTAAAGTCATCACTCATTCCTCAGTTATCCTATTCTTGTCCTTCATATGAAAATAGAGTAAGAAGAACAATGATAGAATACTTGAGGATTGAGAAATGAGTAACAAGTATAGGTTCGAATTTGTAGTCGACACTCAACACTCAGCACTCACCCTGTTGAAAATGTATATGTATTTAAGTTACGTATCTCAGATACGTAACAAAATTACGTAATCCATACGTAACAAAGCGTTCGAATTTGTTACGTATTATGAGATACGTATTTTATATTGATGATACGTAGTTTCAATACGTATTCCAAGGGAGCATACGTAATTAAGCAAGATTCAATGATCAATCAATTAAACTTTGATACATATTCCATACAAGAGATATGTAATTTCTCACACAATATATGTATCTACAAAACAGGTTTTGTAGTAAAGGTACGTAATTTTTTCCACATAATACGTATTCTGAACACATCTTCCAATTGAAATACGTACACAGTGGAAAAAAATTTGTAATTTTAACACACATAAGTGTTAGAGATGAAATACAATTTTTTTTGTGTTAAAATTAATAAGTACACACATGTTTGTAAAATTTACAAACTCCGTGTGTTAATTTTACAAAAAGTACGCATATATTTTTAAATTACAAAATTTTTTGTGTTGATTTTACAAACATGTTTGTAAAATTTTAATACAAATATATTTGTACAAAATAAAATTTCACGAATTACACAAAATTTTTTACAGTGTAATTTTTATAAATACTTCTGCTAGATATATGTATTTTTGATACGTATTCTATGCGCGTAATACGTAATTCGTTCGATTCGAAATTCTGGCTTGAATGCACATTGATTCTAGGAATACGTAATTTCGAGAACTAGATACGTATTTACGAGTCAGGGTTCATATTTAGAATACGTAATTGTAGGCTGCACACATGTAAAAATGGAATATTTAATGAGAAAAATACGTAATTTACAATCGCAGTTTCACGCTCGAATATGTATCGCCAGAACAAATACGTAATTCCAAGCATAAGATACGTATCTACAAGGCAGGTAGTGAAGATACGCAATATTTGCCACATACGTATCCCGAACACATGCCGTAATTAAATTACGTAATTTTAAATCGCAGTTCTGGGCGTGACTATATCGTTTGCTTGGAGGAAAAAAAGGACACGTCAAATTATAGTTGAAAAACCGGACACGTCAAATTATTCTTGAAGAACCGGACACGTCAAATTATTGTAGAAAAACCGGACACGTCAAAAAGCATTATTTTTTTTTAAATTTTGAGTTGGTACTACTGATTTCAAATGAAAAATTTTTAAATATGATAAGTAAGAATTCTTTTGATGTTTTTTTGATCGCTGATTGGAAATTTGAGGCCAAATAAAGATTATGTCATTTGTCAAAGAATGCATATAGCTTACTAAAAGCATTATTTAAATGAATTCAAATAATAAATTCATTCAAAAAAATAACTCACCATTGACAATCAGGAATAAACAATTTGAAATTATTAAAAATGATTGTCAGAGTTTATAATTTCTATGGTAAGTCAATCCTCCATTAAAATTATAATTAAAGAATAAACTTTGCTCGATTATTGTCTTTGTCTTTAGATTTTTTCTCAATGAATGTACAAACATAAAATAATTTATTTTCTTACTGGAATAAAATTTATTTTTATTTTATTAATCAGTCAATGAATAATTAAACATTTAAATAAAATATTAATTAATAATAATTTTTAAATACACAATTATTATCTTACATATAAAAGAAATTTTTTCTTAAAATAAAATTTTTATTAATAAATAATAAGAAAAAATTTTCATTGATTATTTTTTTTGTGCAATCATGTTGAATTATTTTATTTTTACGAAAAAGAATTTATAATTGTATGAAGTTGAACTTTTTTTAAAATCAGTAGTACCAACTCAAAATTAAAAAAAAAAATGCTTTTTGACGTGTCCGGTTTTTCTACAATAATTTGACGTGTCCTTTTTTTCCTCCAAGCAAATGATATATGGTCAGTACAATCACGTAATTTCGAGCACAAAATACGTATTTATAAGGCGGGATTCGTATTCAGAATACGTAATTGTAGGCCACTCACATGTCAAAAGTACGTATTTAATGCAAAAAATACGTAATGTTCGATCGCAGTTTTAGGCTCGAATACGTATCTTGTGCTCGAAATTATCTATTTATTCAGGCGATACGTATTCGAGCCTGCTATTAAAATTAAAAATTACGTATTATTCGCATTAAATACATATTATGAATCCATATCTCATGCATAAATATCGATGAAAAATACTTATTCCAATAACAAAAATATACATATTGGGCATATATATAAATGAAAATTACGTATTTTAATCACAAGATCTTTGCAAGATGAGTATTTTGTGGTAGGATTACGTGTTCTGACTACGAAACCTGCTTCATAGATACGTATCTTTTGCTTTAAATCACGTATTTGTACTGGTAATACATATTAAAGTCTGAACCAGCGATCGTAAATCACGTATTTTTTGCATTAAATACATAGTTTTGACACGTGTGTGGCCTACAATTACGTATTCTGAATACGAACCCTGACTCGTAGATACGTATTTTGTGTTTAAAATTACGTATTTCTAGAATCAATACGTATTCAAGCCTGAAATTCGAATGAAAAATTAGGTATTATGCACTTTAAATACATATATCTGGCACATGTATTTATAAAAATTACGTATTCCAATTGGAAAATATGTTCAAGATGTGTATTATGAGGAAAAAATTAGGTACCTTAACTACGAAACCTGTCTTGTAGATACGTATATTGTGCGAGAAAATACTTATTTTTTGTATGGAATATGTATCAACATTTGATTGATTGATCGTTGAACCGAACTTAATTACGTATGCTCCCTTGGAATACGTATTGAAACTACGTATCATCAATTTCAAATACGTATCTCATTATGCGTAACAAATCCGAACGCTTTGTTACGTATGGATTACGTAATTTTATTACGTATCTGAGATACGTAACTAAAATACGTATATATTTTTAACAGGGCAGTTTACAACCCTTAGATCTTAAAGTTTAATTGTTCCGTGGTCCCTATGAACAAAACTTTGAGATCTGAGGGTTGGGATCTGAGTGCTAAGTGTTGAGTATCGACAATAAATTCGAGCCATAACTCCCAACCACACAGAAAAAAAACCGTTGCGTTTACTCAAGTCAGTTCAGTAACTTCCAGAGGGTACTTCCTCAGTTACAGCCACTGAAGACTTCAGTTAATTTGATTTAAGTTTAAAAACGTTAAAATAACATAAAAGAGACAGTAAAATTATCAACTTGTAAAAGACGTGGATTATGTGCGAGTATTGTTTCACTTGAGATTTAATGCACCATGAAATGTTTAATGTAAATATTATAATAATTCTAAATTATTTTTTTTCAATTATTGTATTTATATTTATAAAACTTTGTAAGTAAGGTTAGAATATTCTGTCGGCCATAATATCAATACAAATCCATGTAATGTGGGTTGTATTGTGATTTCATTTTTTAAAAGTTGGTGGAAAGTTTAATTTTTGGTCTAGCGATAAATAAAATATATAATAGTACATATGTTAGACTATTTGTTTTAAAATTCTGGCACTTAAAGTTCCAAAATTTTGCAAATAATTTTAAAATGTCCTGCTGTAACATAATGACTATCCAAATCAATGTAATCGAGATTGTATTATATAAGTTAATATTGAGTTCTATAATTTTAAAAGAAGTAGTCTGGTACGTATCATATAAGAGGACTTATCACAGACTGAATCAAATATGAAACCGGTTACCAACTTTTTTAAACAAAATAACAGTACAATCTAAATTACATTTATATGCATTGATACCATATTAGAGAAAGATATTTTAAAGCAATATACAGAGTATTAAGAGAATTATGCTAATTTTCGAAATTGAGAGTAATTATTTCACTACACCGAAGAAAATATTGTTAGTATGTTCTGTTAAATAAAAAAGTGCAAAAAATGTATGAACATTTTACGTCAACTCGAACGGTCAAAAAGTAAAAAATGCTAATAGTCTCAAAATATGTTTTTTTTTAGTACCAAAAATATATAAAAAAAAATTTCAAAGGTTTAAGAATAAAAAGTGAGATGTAATAGAATGTTTCAAATTTTTCAAATTTTTTGTTAAAATAATTGTCTAAATTTTTTATTCGAAAACTATTAACTTTTGGTAAAAACTTGATAGTTTTCTTTTTTTTGGAAATAATACATAGAATATACACAAATTCTTGTAAATTACAATATGCCGATTTTTCAGCTTATTCGATTGATGGCAGGATACTATTTAAAACATCCAAAATATGATCAGGTTATTTTGCTTTTTAAGAGTCGGCCGTATTGCTTTTTTCTTGTCTAATCTAAAATTTCGTTATAATTAATAAATTAAATATTTATATACAAGTGTAAGGGCTGAGGCGCTATAGAGCAAAAAACGAGCAAAGGATTCTATTCTATGAAAAAATATAAAATTTTTATTATTTTCCGAGTATAGTCCGAAACCGAAAAAATGAAGTCAAGTTCAACTGTTTTCTCCGTTTCGGACTATACTCGGAAAATAATAAAAATTTTATAGTTTTTCATAGAATAGAATTCTTTGCTCGTTTTTTGCTCTAAAGCGCTCAGCCCCTACATTTGTATAAAAATATTTAATTTATTAATTATAACGAAAATTTAGATTAGATAATGACAAAGGTATACGGCCGACTCTTAAAAGAGGAGATAATTAACAACCGTTACATTTCAATTTAAAAAGTAGATGAAAGTGCGTGCTCTTTGTGCGCCACGTTATTGTTTCCCCACTCTTTAGCTTGATAAGTGATGCTTTACGTAGAAATAGGAATAATTAACAACCGTTTAACTTCACTTCGATTAATAGATAACATTCAGTTCGGTCAATTGTTTTATCAAATCATAGTTAAAATGTACGAAAAAATAAAAAGTATTTAATTTTTTTAATACTACTATTTCCTCCATTTTCATTGGTCGAACTTTGCGAAACTTGTTAGGAAAAATAATCTACGCTACACGTGCAAAAAGCAAACGATAGCTGCACGCGCGTTGCCGCTCTCGCTTCGCTCGAGCGGCTATCGCCTACTTTCTGCACTGATAACGTAAACTACTATTCGTAGAATAGAATCCTTTGTTTGTTTTTGGCTCTACAGTGCTCAACCCCTACATTTGTAAATACATATTTAATTTATTAATTATAACGAAAATTTAGGAAAATATAAGAAAACTTTTTTAATTGCAAAATAGTCTAAAAAAATAGTCTTTTTTTATCTATTCATGAGGTTTATAATTTTTTTAGCATATTATAACATTGTCAATTTAAAATAATATTGAACGATCAAACGATCTTACCTGTACGTTAAGTTTGATCGCAATTATATGAAGAAGCCTCGTTCGAAGAAATTATGGTGTAGTTCCCCTTTCGCCTGCTCGAATCCACAGCGCTCTTAGAATAAGTAAAGTTTTCTCCCCACCGCTCGTTTGTCGTTGTCGTTTGCGGCCGGGGAGCTCTCATTTTTTAGAGTAAAAAATTGCTGTACTTTGGGATAATACATCGGGAATAATTTTATATTATTGGGTGGGTGATAATCTCTTTGAACGAGGCTTCTTCATATAATAGCGATCGAACTTCACGTACAGGTTAATTCGTTTAATCGTACAATTATATTTCATCAGCCTCGTTCTTGAGATTATGGTGTAGTTATTCAGAGTTAGCAATTTTTCTTTCAGTTAAGTGTTTTTAATAAATTTTTACATTAACTTTGTGAACAATTAAGGATGTCTAAACTAATGATACATGAAAATAAACGAGTTATTACTTTACTATTGCTTTAGCAAATTCTTGTCTATCTTGCATTATAGGCTTATTATAAAATTTTGCAAATACATGCGATTTCTCTGACCAGTTTGCTGTACGAAATATTGTACTGAGCTCAACACCTTTGGCTAACGCCGCAGATGTAGATGCATGTCTAATGGAATGCGCAGAGTAAATCGATACATTTATACCGCTTTTAAGAAGACTATCTTAATCCATTTGCTCAAAGTTTGTGAGCCAACTGCTTTAAATGGTTTCCTAAATGATATAAACAGTTTTTCCTTCTGATTTCTAATATTTTTCGTTTTTTTGATGCATTCCAAAATACAAGATTTTACACATAGCCTGAGCTTTTGGCTGTTTTCTGGTATAATTAAGAGAGGTTGATAACGCCCTGGTCTAGATGTTTTTAATACATCTGGAATTTTAATCTCCAAACTGTTATTTTTAAATATAATATTTTTTATTTTTATACTACTTAAGATTTGTATTATGTGTGCTGTAATTAAAGCTAATAAAGTTACAGTTTTCTTTGACACTAATTCTAATCTATCAGTCTCGCAATATTTTAAATAATCTAACACTACAGCTACATTCCAAGTGTAGTCGTACTTTGGTTTTGTTGGTTTTAATTATGATACGCCTTTAAAAAATCGGCTTATTAATAAATCTTCACCTATCTTGTCCTAGCTTAGCGAAGAGATTGCTGATCTATAAGTATTTAGTGTTGAGTATGACGCCCCTTTATTATAATTTCCTGTTAAGAAGGCTAATAAACATTCTCGTATAAGAATATAAATTTCTTTCTTAGATTAACAACAGAAAATTTGCCACTTTTTCAGTCCTGTTTCGTATTGTTTATTGGTTGAATCTGTTATTGACGAGAGCAGGATTTCTGCAGTATCTGTAAGCACGTTTATTCTTCTAAAGTCTTCCCTGATACTTTGCCGACCAGTAATGATAGCGATTCTGCTTTCGGATGATGTTTCAGTTTGTAGGAAGAAAGCAGTAAATTAATATTTGGCTCAAATTTCAGTGGTTTTACTATTAACATTGATATAAATAGCGGGTACCATGGTTGGTTTGCCCAATCTGGTACTACAATTAAGCCTGTTACTTGTTCATGTTTAATTTTTACAAGTGTTTTTAAAATTAAATTAAACGGTGGGAATGCATAGAACAAAAAATTTTGCTAACTTGTCGTAAACACATCTGCTTTAATTGCTTTTTATCTGGCATCCACGAAAAAAACTGTTCGTATTTTACATTATGTTTATTAGCAAATAAATCTACGTCTGGTTGTCCGAATGTTTCGACTATTTCTTTGAAGAAATTATCCGCTAGTTCCCATTCCGTATCTTCGTTGTTAAGTTGAGATAACCAGTCTGCCTTTTTATTTTCTGCTGATGTTATGTATGAAGCGCAAAGAAAAATGTGACGCACTTCTGCCCATAGCCATATTTTTGTTGCTAATTTTAAATATTCTACGTATTTTATGCTACATATTTTATTTATATACGATATGGCAGAAGTGTTATCAACTCTAAGTAGAATCTGGCAATCTTTTTCTTTTTCGGCTGATTTCTCTAACCCTTACTTAACGTCTAGTAATTCTAATAAATACGTTTTTATTGGGTTTACGGTTGATTCTATAGAGTTTCTCCACCATATCAAATCTAATTGTATACTATTTGGTATTTGTATTTTTTTCTTATAATCAAAATCGTTGCCTATTAGTGCTAGTAGCTTTTCCCTTTCCATATTTTTAGTGTATAATATTCCGTTGTGAGGCATCGCTTTAATTGGTTCTCGAACGAGAACCGAACGCGCTTTCACGTGCGTGCAGATACATCCATACGTCCTACTATTACCAACGCGCTGTACATTTAAGATATATGATATACACGTTATATCCCTTCTTTAAAGCGTTAGAGAAGGAGAATAACATCGTCGACGGCTAAAATGCGAGGTGTCCTGAAGCGAAAAGTAATGTTGAGAGCTCACTCTCATCCTTGGTCTAGTTAAATAAACATTTAAAATAAAAATAATTGTTCTGTTTGAGTTTCTTTCGTTCAAGTAGACGTGTGACGGCGAAGCAGTCGAATTAATCTTCAATTGCAAACCCGTTGTCTACTTGAATGGTGTTAATTAAATTCAGTGCAAGTGCATTTATAAAATCTTGAATTTATTGGTTATTCTTGCAGGGGTAATAGTGGTTTCTTTACTTATTGCCTTTGCAAGTTCAAATTAACGTAGTTTATAGTATTAAGTGGTGAGAGGCATTTAAGCAAGACCTTTTTCTGTTTTCCTATCCTTTTACTTTGATCCTTCCTTGAGCATACGATCCCGAAGCAGTCAGGCATGGCGTCCTGGCTGCAAACGGATTAGCTCTCGCCCTACACTTATGAACATTACAATTTACACATAATATGACACATTAAATTTATTGATAATACGTGTAGTTGTAACCGCGTATATAAAAATAAATCGATCATTTTCTCGTGACGGCTTCACCGCACGGTTCGATATATTTAGGAATTTTGATAAATTTACATTTGAATCATATTAGTAAATTTAATTATATCTTATTTTTCAAATTAATTTTGGTTATCAAATTAATAGAGATACAACGTATCGTTCTCTTGATCATTAGAGAAACGGCGTTTCTACTCTCACAATAAACATAACAAGTGAATGCTTGGTTTTTCCTTTGTAAAACCAAGTATCACGTAGTTATTACAAATAATTGAGGCAGAGTAAAGTCAACAAAATTTACCTGTAATATTTTGGTTATAACTTGTAGTAAGGACTTATACTAAAATTCTTATGTGCTGAATAATGATTTAAATGAAAAATGCGTGAATTTATCAAAATAAAACTAAGTTTGCGATAGCAGCAGCTTACACCGTATTCAAACGCTGGGCATATTAAAATCAGTGATCCTATCAAACTTGCAAATTCTTTAATTGTACTATGCTTTACTTTTAAAAACTTTTCAACCATATTTTTAATTTTAATTCGTTTTTCTATGAAAATTTCTATAGTATACTAATTAGAGTCAATAATAAATCCTAAATACTGGCATCTAATTGAAGGTATTAGGTTACTTTTAGTTTTGTTTATAATATATATTATATTTAGTTTTTTTACAGATAATTCAGACAGCATGGCAGAAATTTCTAGATTTAACTTAGGAACAGTTAATCCTTCTGGTCTAATATATTTTTTAAATAGTTTTTCTTTTTCATTTTCTTTTATGCCATTGCTGAACCAGTGCTTCCATCTTTTTAATATTGATGAATGCAGCTTCACGTCAGCTGCTTCTTCTTATACGGGGTCGTCACCTAAAGCTTTCAAAATAGATATAATAGATATAAATAGATATAAAAAAAGCTTGCTCATTTAGAGGTTTCTCTTCTTCCTGGGCATTTTCAATTAAATTTTCATCGTCAGAAAGCTCATTTTCCACTTTTTTAGTAGATGCATTCTCATCATCTGTAATATAAATTAAGACGCTTTCGTAAGAACTTGCGTTTGGATATTATTTTTGTTGGTTTTATAAGGCAAGCTCCAATCAAGAGGATGTGCAAAAAACATGTACGGGGCTAGCAGCGAGCGCCCCCTTATTAAATTCATATACGTAAAAACGTGAAATGGGGGCGAGCGCCTGCTTGTTAATTTTATAAAATTTAATATAAAATGTAATATAAAGCGTTTTGCGGTGAGCGCACGCTTATATCTTACGTGAGTTTTTTTTTGGCCCCGTAGTCATGTCGCTTGTATATAAGCAATTGGCGTTTTGATATTTATTGCAATACTTATTGCCTTTTTCACGTGTCATTGTCTTTTTTTTTGCGTTAAACATACCTTTTTTATCATTATCCTCGGATTTCGCATCTGAACTTGAAGTTTCCGATTTCATTTCCTGCAGTTTTTCTGCTTCTTTATCAACGTTCTCCTTATTTTCTTAGCTTGTTCTGACCACATATCTATCTCAACCAAGAGAGCCTGCTAAGCTGTTCTTTTTCGACTTACACTCATATTTAATCGAAACTCGATAATTATTCTTACTCTAAGCTACGTGTGTCTTCTCGTGCACAGCGAAAAAGAATGGGAGTTCCCAGCCGCAAACAACAACGACAAACGAGCGGTGGGGAGAAATTTTGACTTACTCTAAAAGTGCTGTGGATTTGAGCGGGTGAAAGGGGAACTACACCATAATCTCGAGAACAAAACTGATGAAATTTAATGTAAAATTGTAGGTTATCATTCAAATCTCCATTAAACATATTCACTAAAAATTTTAGGATAGTAAAATTTCAAAATCCCGAAATCTGAAGTTTAGCAAATAATAATATGCAAAAATTTAAGTACCATTTCCACATGATTATGATTAAATTCCATAACAAAATAGTACATCTCGTTACGAGAATAAAAATGCTTCATTTACAAAACGAGAAGTTTAAATTTCTTGAAAAAAAAGCGAGGGTCGTAACGAGTTTCGTAAAAAAGTCTTTTGTTTTGTAATTCTATACCGATCACGAAATTTTATTAGGAAATTCCCTACATATTCTATCATTTTATGACGTAATTACATATGAGCTACGTAATTTCGTATGAATTTCGTAGCTTTGTTACGTAATTTCAAAACAATAACTTTATTTTACGACATAACGAAATTACGTAATTTTCTAGAAATTGGGTAATTTTCTTACGTAATTTATGATAAAAATGACGTATTTAAATATACGTAATTTTCTAATTTTGTGAAATAATTTAAAAATATTAAATTAATGTGGTAATTGTTAGTTCTTTTAAATTGGTAATTATTATCATAAATAACGTAACAAAATGACCTCATTCATGGGAAATAACATAATTTTCTTACGTAATAAAATTACGTAATCATTTCTAAATTATATAATAGAATTACGAAACCTATACGAAATCACGTAACTCATATCGAACTATATCACAGAATTACGAAATCCGAACGAAATTTCTCAACAAAGTTTCATAAAAAGTAGGAAATTACAAAAAAAATTACATAATTTATACAAATAGGCGTTCGAATTTGTTACGTAACACAATATATACAAAATACATGATCATTTTTATTATTCACACGGAAAGATTACATAACGGAACAAAGTTATATAATTTATGCGAAATTACATAACAAAATTATGTAATAGAATTAGAATTGTTACGTAACTGAACATTTAAATTTTCTTCATAACGAGTACGTAAATTTGGTGTATAACAAAATCACATAACATACACTACCCTCCAGTCACATTTGCCCACCCTACATGAAAATCGATAAAACTTTAAAGTTTTGTGGCTCAGTGAAAAATAGTCGTAATTAAAAAATTCCGACGGGGTTTTAAAAAGGGTTTAAAAACCTTTAGTTTAAGCCGAGTTGAGCAAGGAAAAATTAAAAAATGCATGCCTTATGCGTAAAAAACTAACTAAAAAATATTCAATTTTTTTTGTCCCTATTCAAATGCCTGCCATTTTTGCGGAAATTATTGAATCATAGAAAAACAAAATGGAGGTAAAAGCTAAAGGAGTCACCTTTAAAATGAGCTATAGAAAGCACATTTATGATCGATTTTAAGGTAGTTATGGTCATTTTTTGATGAAAAAAAAACGATTTTTTTAATAGCTATTATCTCAAAAAATACGCACGATGTAAAAAATTTTTAATAAAAAAGTTGTTTATTTTTGAGTCAAAAAAATAAATATTCAGGTTGAACTGAGAATCAGTAAAAAAAGATTTTATTCATTTTTGATCCTATTGAAAAAAAATCCATTTATTCAATATTTATATTTTGATGAATTTAAAAAAAAATGTTTTCTCCCGGATTTCAGTTAAATCTAAATATTTATATTTTTGACTCAAAAATAAACAGTTTTTTCATTAAAAATTTTTTTATATCATGCGTATTTTTTGAGATAAAAGCTATTTAAAAAAATCGTTTTTTTCATAAAAAATGACCATAACTACCGTAAAATCGATCACAAATGAGCTTTCTATAGCTCATTTTAAAGGTGACTCCTTTGGCTTTTACTTCCATTTTGTTTTTCTATGATTCGATAATTTCCGCAAAAATGGCAGGCATTTGAATAGGGCAAAAAAATTGAATATTTTTTAGTTAGTTTATTTTTTTACGCATAAGCCATGCATTTTTAATTTTTTTTTGCTCAACTCGGCTTAAACTAAAGGTTTTTAAACCCTTTTAAAACCCCGTCGGAATTTTTTATTTCGACTATTTTTTACTGAGCCACAAAACTTTAAAGTTTTATCGATTTTCATGTAGGGTGGGCAAATGTGGTAGGAGGGTAATGTAATTACGTCATCATTTTCAATAGGGAGAAGAATATTAAATACTTGATTGACAATTTATTTTTTTGTTTTGACATTTTTTAAATTGGTTTTTTGGTTTCATGAATTTTTAATTGTTTTTTCAACATGTTTGTGAAACTTATAAAATAATATATTTTATTCATTTAAAATGTACTAAAAGCTAGTGTTAAGAGTCGGCCGTATAGCTTTATCCTTGTCTTATCAAATTTTCGTTATAATAAATAAATTAAATGTTTTTATAAAAATGTAGGGGCTGAGCGCTGTAGAGCAAGAAACGAGCAAAGGATTCTATTCTATGAAAATTTTATATTTTTTCATAGAATAGAATCCTTTGCTCGTTTTTTTGCTCTACAGCGCTCAGCCCCTACATTTTTATTAAAACATTTAATTTATCAATTATAACGAAAATTTGATTAGACAAAAACAAAGATATACGGCCGACTCTTAATAGATCAAATATAATCAAGTTTTCCATGAATATGCAATATATTATATGTTTATCTATTATTTCTTTCTTTCTAATTATCTCATAAAAATCATTGAAATTTTCAAATTTCATGTGGTTTTTCTTCTGAAACCAACCTCACATATAAGTACAAACTAATATAATGATAATGTATTTCTAGGATCCTAGAAATCGAAATTGATTTATTTCTCCCTTCATCCCAGAAAAAGTTCAACTGTTTTCTAGGATCCCAAAAAAAAGGTACTAGATATTTTCTGGGATCCTAGAAACAAACGTTATATACTCCTTCCGATCCAAAAAATATATGTCCTAGAAAAGTACAAAGCACAAATATATACATATATATATATATATACTCTTTGGTTTTCTATATATTTTTTTCCATTTTTATACAATTAAGTAATTTATTGTGAAGAACTCTGAGTTAAAAGGCATTTTTTTTTATTTTCATTGAACTAGCAAAATAATATAGTGAAATAACTTTAAAGTGTTTTTTCTCTTAAATTATACATCAAGTACTGACCAGCAGTATCGTTTTAATAAAATATTTTTATGGTTGGTAAAAAAGTAACATCAAAAGAATTTAAACGCAAATTACTTATCTTTATTCTTTAGAGAAATCATTAACGTGCACTCTCCGGTCAGGACGCGAAATGTCTGCAAGTAGAGTTCTCTTGTGCATCATAAACTCAATAAACAAACCAGGAAACAACACAGGCGGCGAAACTGAAACCACTTTATTTTGTATAGTGAATATTTAACTTGTGCAGATTGTTAATAATCTTGTAAAGTGTATATATTTTACTTTTATTAGTGTAAAGGTTTCACTTTCTTTTGCCTGAAGCGTGTGTTCAGCCGGCCCGATTTATTTTACTCTTAAGGGGGTTAGTGCGATATCCCGATTTCTTAAGAATATCTTAAAATTAAAAGACAATAAAAATAGCACTATTTTACATATCATATTAAAATTTCAGATAGCTTAGCTTCACCGAAGCCGAGATGTGAAGTCTGAAAGTTCGAAAATTTAACACAGCGTCTTATGGGAAGGTTGGTATGAGACAGAAAAAAGCAAACGTTTTCATCGATAACCCTGAAAATTTTCTTAAGAATAAACCAAAAAACTGACATGTTTTTAACAATTATAATTAGAATACAATATTCAAATTTCAGAAGGCCTAGCTTCATAGTTTCGTAGATATAGCAATTTAATGGGCTATCTCACCGAAGTTTTCATCGAGTAAAACACGAGAGGGGAAGGTGTGCGTATATAAACAGAATTTTTGTTAAACTGAGTTAAATATAATTGAAGTTACAACTATAATAATAAATTATTTACACTTTTTATGAAAATAATTTATAATAAAAAAATAATATTTTGTTCCTTATTGCGGGGCCCTGAGTAGATACGGTCCTGTGCGCACTAACCTCCTTAACTTACAAGGAGAGTGTCAGGGTATTGGGACGCAGATTTTGCTTAAATTTTCGGAGATGATTTTGGTCGTAAAAACATGAAAAAAGCCAAGTTACTAGACTTTAACGCTGAATATCTCCCTAGTTACAGACAATTAAAGAAAATCACTATAGCAGTTACTAGATCTTTAAACGCTTATAGTTCTTCAACATTAATAATTAGAAGCTTAAAATTTTTTTAAATGAAAGCTGAGCTCAAATCCTTTAGAAGCATATTAAAATATTATTTTTTCCCAAAGTTATAGCGTAATAAGGATTGGACCGAATTTCAGCTTTTATTATTAATTAATGTTTTAAAAAGAAAGTTCAGGTCCAATCTTTATTACCCTATAACGTTGAGAAAAAATAATATTTTGATATCCTATAACTACTATTTCGAAAGGATTTGAGCTCAGCTTTCATTTAAAAAAAGTTTAAAGCTTTTAACTATCAATGTTAAAAAACTATATGCGCTTAAAAATCTAGTAACTTTTTTAGTGATTTTCTTTAATTGCCTGTAGGTGGGGAAATATTCAGCGTTAGAGTCTAGTAACTTGGCTTTTTTCATGTTTGTACATCCAAAATTATCTCCTAAAATTTGAGCAAAATCTGCGTTCCAATACCCTGTCATTCTCCTTGTTAGGCAGAGTAGGTTGCGTCATTACGTAAACATAGTAATTTTAACAATTTCTGTTGAAGCGGATCTCCGGATTATACTTCTTGTCGAACCATCTGATTCGGGCAATCGATGTTCACTTTGCTTAAGGGTTGCCAGTTCGGTATTGGCCGTAGTTGGTCACATGGGCAGATTTGGGTGCTACCCATGTCGGTTCGTGTGAATTGACACCTGGTGATTTTTCAATAGCGAATTAAGCATACGCATCAAACAAGCACTTAATTGTCCATTTGCATTTGATAACTTATTTCATTTTTTTCAAGGTTAGTTTGTGCTTCACCCGAGTCTAGTGTTCTAGATACCGTTAATCTGGTGATCCATACTTCACCCTTGTATGTGAGTGCTTGTATAATGAATGTGTCTTAAAGAATTGTGACGTGGCTTATCAGACCGATTGTCAGTATGGGTTCTGAGCACATATATGATAAAAGCGTTCTAGCAACTGAGTATGATAAAATTGCGAACGTAGCCTACATCTTTTAAGGAGTATTGAAACCATTTGTTATTTAGCTCCGCCTAAAAACTAGGCATTTAACACCAACAGCGTTAAGGAGGTATTAGTTTTAGCTGGGTACGTCCGTCAAAAGCGCTTATCGCTAAAGTCTTACCTCCTTCTGCAAGTAAGTTCTGTCCGAAAATGAGGCTGAAAGGCTACTTTGCGTGGGTTTAAAATAAATAATTTAACAAAGACCATTATCATAAATTGTAACTAAACTCGGATGTCCAAAGACTAGTAGATTATTTTCCTTGCGCAGGGGTCCAATTATTACCCATTTGCACATTGGATCTAAAGCCATTTTATTAACTCAGTGTGTATTTTAAGGTCAAATAGACACACTTACACATCCGAACATAAGCTTTTTGCTTGGTCTCTGTCATCATACAAGCCATTAGCAATTATTTACCTTTTTTCTTGCATTTTTGCATCTCAAAAGCGAGACTTGGCTTATACAAACGTAGCTACAACTTCTGTCGTAGTCTTTTTATCTTACGAACAACACATCCGGTTTACCTTGAACAATAATTGGTCATATTTCGGGAAAACCTTAAATTAATTGCTATATTTTCGCAGCATTTTTAATCAAGCAGATTTTAAAAAATTTTAGGTTGGACCTCAATTTATTTGCAAACTACAGTGGATACTATATTTTAATTTCTTTACTTGCTAGGAGAGTATTTAACCTCCGGGAAACGGATTTGGCTGAAACTGCAGGATATAATTTTTTGATGAAAAAAAAAATAAACCCATGTTTTTTCTTTTGTGCTAATAGGCCCTATAGATGGAGATAGACATTTCTTCGAAAATGTAGTGAAAAGAAGTCTTTATAAGAACTTGAATAACTCAACAACTAAAATTGTTACAGAAAATTGTATAGAAAATAAAAGAAATTACAGGTTAAAAACTTTAATTTAAGCTTTGTTGCATTAAAAAATCTTATATGGTCCAAAAGTTACAGGAGATTAAAATTCGCTAATGAAATAGGGTAAAAATTTGATCATATGTTACATGCTAAAAATATTAATAAATATATAGTAATTTTCAATTAGGCACAACTTTTGAACTACAGAAGCTTTTTGATGCAATAAAGCTTAAATTAAAGCATTTAACTTGTACTTTCTTCTATTCTTTATACATTTTTCTGTAAAAGTTTCAGTTGTTTAGCTATTCAAGTACTTATAATTGCTTCTTTTTTCTATATTTTCGAAGAAATGTCTATATCTCCGTCTATAAGGCCTAAGAGCACAAAAGAAAAAACACGGGTTCATTTTATGAAAGAATCATATCCTGCAGTTTCAGCCAAATCCGTTTCCCGGAGGTCAAATACTCTCCTTGTTAGTTATATTAGAGATATTATCAATCTATTTTGTAGCACCTTATTTTGTTCACTGATCGCCAATCAAGCGAGTCTGAACTGGTGCATTACATTCAGTCATAGTAATCGCAGATTTGATATATCTTTTAGCTCTTTTCTTTTAGAGAATTAATGCACTTACTCAAGAGTATGGTCAAAGAGCATTGCATTGCCTTTTTAGAATGTTGACTATTAGTCACTAGCAGCTACAGCGCGACCACAAAATGTGTAGTTGATAGATGTGACCAAATTGACAAGTTAGGGAGATTTTGGTATCCTTGAGTATTTAAGATCAAGTTATCAGGTGGGGTATGAACGCATACACATCCGCTATCCTATACTGATATTTACAAGAGCTTACACCATTTCGTCATTTTGAACATATGCGCAAGCTGTCTAAAGAAGTTTTCAATGTCAAACTCAGCTCAGAGCATTCTTTTATTGTTACTGATTGATTTTATTCGACATATTGAACAATTATTTTCTTTGCACTTTTACATAGCAAAAGTAAATTACGATTCGACTCTCAACTTATTTATAAACTACAACAAATATTAGTTTTTCACCTATTTATATTAAATCCACGTCTTGCACTGTATTCTATTCATTTGCCGCTAATCAAGCGAATTTCAATCAGTGCATAATATCAAATCACAGCAGCAATAGGCCTAACGTATTCATTTTTAGCTCTTCTCTCATAGAGAGTGACTTATGCATTTCCTAGATGAACTAAAGCATTTACACAAGATAACGGTAAAAAAGCATTGCAGTCCTCTATACGGTATAGTGACATAGCCACCTGCAGCTACTGTATTGCTACAAGATGAGTGGTTGATAGATGTGACCTAACCAATGAATTGAGGTGATAGCGGACCAAATGAACCGCTTTCGTAAATTGGTATGCTTGTGTATTAAAAATTTACACAAGATAACGGTCAAAGAGCATTGCAGTCCTCTATACGGTATAGTGACATAGCCACCTGCAGCTACTGTATTGCTACAAGATGAGTGGTTGATAGATATGACCTAATCAATGAATTGAGGTGATAGCGGACCAAATGAACCGCTTTCGTAAATTGGTATGCTTGTGTATTAAAAATAAGTTTCTAGGACAGAATAATTACGGACTTATATCCGCTATTCTGCACTGACATTTATTAGAGCATATACTACCTCTTCATTTGGCGCTAACGCTTAAGCATGCCAAAAAGGTTTTAGACATCAGCTATTATTTAGTTTATTCTTTTGTTAGCTCTGCATTTAAACATATGCGCAAGCTCTTCAAGAAAGCTTTTGATAACAAATTTAAATTAGATCAATTTGTAATATTCAATTTCATTTAGTATTGAGAAGTCGTTGTTAAGCATTTTTGGAAAGACTTTTTCAGATGTTTGTATTGCTTGTCGCGAAAATTTAGTTTAACAATAAGATCAAACTACTCGTTGTAGCACCATCTTAGCATGTACAGAGACACCTTTCGCTCACATCATTTGCCTTCGCTTTATTTAGCGTAGTTTAAATAAGAGCACATTTTTCTAATTTCTGTTAATTTAGCGGTGCGACAGATCATTAAGATAATTTCGTCTTCATTAGTTAAATTGTAGTATATGATGGTTGATATTGCCATATTATTTTTAATATGCAGTTCTCGCATCTTTTTCTACACATCAAGTTTAGTCATTCGATTTAGACTGTGGAAATGTACATATAATTTTTCAATGGACAAAACTAGTCAATCTTTTAGTGCACATAAAAGAATTGAATTAGTAAAAAGACATTTTGTGATGTTTGTTACAATATTTACAAATTTATAATCTTTAATCCAATAATCTTTAAGCGAATCTTAGGGTAAAGCTAACCCGGTGATTTTATTGCTTATTTTATGTCGTTTTCATTTTCCATCTTCGATTAGAAGACCTACTTTCCATCAATCAGGTAGTTTTAAAATCTAGCATTGAGCTGCTAGTAAGCTTTGATCATCTGTCGCGCTTCGTGCAAACATTTTTTAAAATTGACCAAATGTTAGGTAAATCTAACGCAGTTAACTCGAGGGATGCAACCTCACAGAATGTTACACTGAAAAAAAGTTAGGACGGCAGCGCTACTACTATTCGTAGTGCAGACATCCGTACTTCTGTAGGATTCATACAATACGACGTAGATGCTGAGCGGCGCGTTTCACGGAGCTCTGTGCTCCGTAAAAAACGAAGAGCAGAGCTTCTATTTTGACGGCGTTCTATTCTTTACAAAAACGTAAAGAAAACGATTTTAAAAACTTACGTTAAATATAAAATTTATACAAATTATTTTGAAAAATCAATTAGCAAGTTTTTCATGATTTTCACTGGTAATATCTTTAGCAATATAACCTTACACTAAATATCAAAGAAAGAGAAATAATTTCATATACATTAAAAAAATCATATGTACATAATTTGTATTTATTTATTTTTATAGTTATTGATTTTATAATAACCTTTTAACGTAAGTGTATAACAGTACTTATTTCGAGTTTGATCATAACGAAAATTGTTAATTTTAAAACTTCTTTTTTTGCTATAGTAAGCAATAAATTTTTTTTGCACGATGTTGACTGAGCTGCATTTTATCAAACGATGTCGAGATTCATAACGCATACAACAAAATGCTATTACAGGTCCAAACAACAATAATAATCTAGGATAATGCGTTTGAATATGGAATTTGGGTTTCAAGATTCCTCCCAATTCTATGTAAAGTTTATTGAGATCTTGAATTAATAATTCAAGTCTGTTTGCATCAGATCTTACCAATGTTGGAGATGTTAAAATATCTACAATAGATCTTAACTTTATGTAAAGCTTCCAATGCTTATCGTTTTTTTGAACTTTATCACCTATAAATACTCCAAAATAGCGAACTAAACATAACATCTCTGATGCAGACATTTTTAAGTTGAATTTTTTTTTCATTCTTTTAAATGAAATTAATGGAGGTTTGTTAACTCCTTCTGCTGTTGTGATAGGAAAACCTTGAATAATACAGTTTAATTCTTCCAAAGTAAATAATTTTTTTTCAAATATATACTCATAAATGATCATTTGCATGACATATGCGGAAACACCCTCCAATACGTCATGCATCATACCTACTGATATGTTCTCCAAAATATGGAAATCATTAATTTTATGAAATGCACAAGCATGTTTTATTCCAGTTTTCTTAACATCACCTAAATTAACATCAATATTATAATTTGATACTGTTCGAAGCTTTCTAGGATCTTCTTTAACGAGCTTTGAAGATTCATTAGATGTTATGTAACAAATTCTACAATAATAATCCGATTTAAAGGACTCGATAAAACCGAAAACACTATTGAGCCCTAAATTATCGCCTAGTATCAAAATACATTGAAATTTAATTTCTCGCTTTTTTCCGTCTACAATCACAGTTATCCCATCACTTTGTAAATAACTAAGATCTTCTATTAAGAGTTTGAATACTTGATGAGGACCACAAGTTTTTAAATCTTCAGCTCGTACAAGCGTTGTTAATATTATACTGTTGAGTTTAGATGCTAAATTAAGTGGCAGGCACGCGATAGATGCATAAGTTGCCGTAAATTTGTTTTTACCAGCGTGACTACCTAAGGCATTGCCAACTTCTAGATCATCAATAAATATATATAAAGGTAAAACAAATTTATTACTGAATTTAGGAACATACTTAGTTGTCCACAAATCACATTGCATAATGTTTATAATGATTTTGGAATGATTTGATATTTTTTCAATATATCTATCAATTTCCTTCAATATTCCTGGAATTTCCAGAAATATTTTTAAACTTTTTTTCAAAGAAATATGTATACCATGAAGCTCTTCTTGTACGTATTTTATTTGCTCCCCAACCAACTTAGGAACATAATTTTTCCCAATTACAAATTGTTCCGGTTCAACTAAACCTACTCTTTTTAGCAATGTAAATCGCTTATTTTCTGTATTTATGTAATTAAATAAATCAGAATATTTATTAAAAATTTCATCAAAATCTTTTATGATGGAATTACTAGATATATTATGCTTTTCCAAAGTAGCAATCAGATCTTTTTTTAAATAAACAATGAAATAATTTTTAACGAATTCATAAATAAAATCAATGAATATTTGTACAAGTTGACGAGGTAAATTAGGATCTGCATAAATTAGCAAGATAAAAGAAATTAGTTTATTTAAAATAACTTCTAAATCCATATTTCAAATGAAAATACGTAATATATATAATATTCATAAACTATTTTTTAATTTAATTTTTATGCAATATGATCTCTAATAAAGGTCGTGACAAAAGCAGATTTTTTAAATGCATTTAAACGATACACAGTTGAATCTAAAAAAGCATATACATAGTTGCATGCGAAAGGAATTATTCGTAGCGCTACCATGCATTTATAATAGGCTTCTACCGCTTTCACAGCATCGGTGTCAGGATATAAATAAGCATTCAAAACTAGGAATATTTGGCAATTTTCTATTGAACCGGATAATATTCTATATGGATGATGATCTACTGAAGGAGATTTGAAACTTTCTATCCAATCTTCAAATTCTTTTTTTTTCAGATCGAAATTTTTCGACTCCTATTAAAATATTAAAAAATCTATATTACAATATCACATTAGAATTTATAATGTGTAAACTATTTTATTTACCTTAATATGAAAAATAAATGTATCACTCATTTCTTGCGTTGTTAGATTTGTTGATGTTTTTCCATCCTCGCTTTTGATGCTAACTGTATTCCTGATGCATAAAGGTAGTAAGAGCAAAGCCAATAACTCTGAATGACTTCCTAGAATCGAATTTCATGGTAATAAATTAATCATTTGTACAAATATGCCTATTTTAAATTAATATAATTACCAATAAGTTTTAATTAATTCATACACAAACAACAAACTTGGTTTTATTACACAATTTAAAATTTTATAACTTTTTTATTAAAAAAGAATGCCTATGAGCTTTCATTTTCATATTTATCAAATTAATAATCATTAGTAAACATTCATAGCAGTTTAGTACATTTCTCTGCGTTTCCTTATTTGCTACGTATTCATGGGCATCCTTTATAAATTTACTTATTCGTAAATTACGTAATTTATCATTTTCTTAACAATTTTTTTGTAACAATAATTATATACTCATATTGTACGTATATATTATTCTTTTAGATGTATATATTTACCTTTTAAGTGCCTTTTTGTTTCTAAAAACTTAATGATTTCTGGCTTTTTAGAAGTCCAACTAAACTTTATAATTTTCTCAGCTGTTCGTGGCCAATTTTGAGAAAGTAGCGAACCATATGATGATAATCTTTCTCTTGGTATCGTATTAGTTTCAGACAATTCACGAATATGCCCATTAAAATCTTGTTCAAGCTGAAAAATGAAATAATAACTCTATAAAAATCAAATGAACATTTCTAGAATTAATAATATATATATTTTAATCTGCGAACCAAAATTATTCCAAGAGGTGATTCTAAACATTTAAAAGTCGCAAAATACGTTGACAGTGAAGCTTTTTTATCTTTTTTATTTTTAGCACCTAATAATTGTAACCTTTGTTGATACGTATCTTCCCATTTACTTGATATTTCAGCTGTCGTATAAGCTGATTGATTTCCATCTGACAAACAATCAGAATTTGCAAGCCCTAAAAATATTTTCATCATACATAACAATAATCGTATACAGAAAATGTAAATCATATATTTATAACATTACTTAAAAAGGGATCTTACCGGTGCTTATCAGAGTTGTACTTTTTTTCTTTTGAGTTGATGTTATTTGAGCTTCTCTTAATTTTGATCTGATTTCTTTGTATTCATTGTACAAATAGCCTCGACAGGATCGACTGACTTGATTCTCTTTATCACGCGGTTCAAAAACTAGTTCTGGCACCTCTGTAGGAAGAAGTTCCACGATCAGCTCCCGTAATCGAAGAAATTGACTTTCCTTGATTCTGAAAAATGTAGTAAATATTATATAATTCTATAACATCAAAGTTCAAATAACGTTAATTGTTGTTTTCTACAATTTTTTATAAAATTCAAAGAATGTAAAATAACTTTAATGATTTTACATTTAAATTGGAAAAAAACCAATATCTTATAAAATGAAAAGAAACATTAAATTAATTTATTGTTTATATTTAAAAGCAGAAATTTGAATTAAATTTTTAAAAATAGTTTTATTATATAAACAGTAACCTAAAAATATACTAATATTTTCATCCTTTTACTGTGTAATTTATACTCACTCGTAATTTATCGGATCTTTTTCTATTTCTTTGTAAATAAGCATTCTTTTCAACGCATTATCCACTTTTTTAACATACCTATAACGGTTTAAAACAACTTTACCTTCTAATGAACTGGATAAGAAATTATATAAATCGTTTTTTTTTTAAATAATATTCCCCTCACTATTATCTTAATGAATTCATAATCACAATTTACATTTAATATTGATTTATTATTAAGCAAAATAACTATAAGATAGGAACCTGGTACTGATGATTGCGATTCTACAAATCGGAATGAATCTTGTCCATATACATAATTTTCATTTGTACTCACACAATCACTGCTTTGAGAGGTAGAATATATAGGATTTTTGTTTGATTGATAATGAATTTCTTATCCAGTTCATTAGAAGGTAGAGTTGTTTTAAACCGTTATAGGTATGTTAAAAAAGTGGATAATGCGTTGAAAAGAATGCTTATTTACAAAGAAATAGAAAAAGATCCGATAAATTACGAGTGAGTATAAATTACACAGTAAAAGAATGAAAATATTAGTATATTTTTAGGTTACTGTTTATATAATAAAACTATTTTTAAAAATTTAATTCAAATTTCTGCTTTTAAATATAAACAATAAATTAATTTAATGTTTCTTTTCATTTTATAAGATATTGGTTTTTTTCCAATTTAAATGTAAAATCATTAAAGTTATTTTACATTTTTTGAATTTTATAAAAAATTGTAGAAAACAACAATTAACGTTATTTGAACTTTGATGTTATAGAATTATATAATATTTACTACATTTTTCAGAATCAAGGAAAGTCAATTTCTTCGATTACGGGAGCTGATCGTGGAACTTCTTCCTACAGAGGTGCCAGAACTAGTTTTTGAACCGCGTGATAAAGAGGATCAAGTCAGTCGATCCTGTCGAGGCTATTTGTACAATGAATACAAAGAAATCAGATCAAAATTAAGAGAAGCTCAAATAGCATCAACTCAAAAGAAAAAAGTACAACTCTGATAAGCACCGGTAAGATCCCTTTTTAAGTAATGTTATAAATATATTATTTACATTTTCTGTATACGATTATTGTTATGTATGATAAAAATATTTTTAGGGCTTGCAAATTCTGATTGTTTGTCAGATGGAAATCAATCAGCTTATACGACAGCTGAAATATCAAGTAAATGGGAAGATACGTATCAACAAAGGTTACAATTATTAGGTGCTAAAAATAAAAAAGATAAAAAAGCTTCACTGTCAACGTATTTTGCGACTTTTAAATGTTTAGAATCACCTCTTGGAATAATTTTGGTTTGCAGATTAAGATCTTTAAGTTTCACTAACGTACTGTAATATCGACATGAACGATAACGTGTAACCTCGGAGATCTGTAAACATACGAACGTGTTGCTAAGCTACGCTCACGCAAAGATATAGCACGTGAAGAAATCTTAAGTGGTTCTTAGTTTACGGAGCTAAAATCTCCGTCAAATCGAATTTCTATGACCCTACTCCGTGCTCTAAAGTCCTAACTTTTTTTCAGTGTATAAAAATGTTAGAAATGTATCTTACATTATTGTTGTAAAAAATTTATAAGGGTTTATTTATATTTTTATACTTAACTTACTAAGTATTTATAGCAACCACCAGAACATGTTTATATTATGTTTCGTATAGTTTTTATAAATATTTATTACACGTTTAACAAATTTTTAACTAACAGTTATTGTTGTTTGTAAGTGATTACGTGCTGTTGTTGGTATTTATTGTACATTACGTTTTATATCATTTGTATATTATTGTAAAGCGTTTATAACATCTTAAGAGGAGGTCACGTATCTCTGTCCTTTTCTAATCAAATAATTAATTTTTAGCTAAAACTAATAGCTTCAGCAAAAATAAAGAGAAAGCTGCATCTCGTATCAGGAAAAATATAATAAGAAAAAATTAATTTCATTGCTTCGATTTCAAGAAAACCTTGAAAAACCAAATTGTTTATCCTAACCTCTGTTTTTTAAGTTTTTCAAGGTTTTCTTGTAAACGAAGCGATAAAATTAATTCTTTCTCATCAATGAAGATATTGCTTTTTTTATACAAAATGCGGCTGTCTCTCAATTTTTTGCTAAAATTATTAGTTTTTGTAATAAAATCAAATCTTTGATCAGAAAAGGACAGATATACTCGACCTCCTCTTAAGTGTGAAATTGTACTTAGTCCAGGCAGGATCTGTTTTGGTTTGGATGTTTCGTATATAGTCGCTAATTTTTGCTTAAATGTCTCCAAAATTATGTTAGATATGTTAATTTCAATATGCGCCAGTTGAAAAAGTTGCGCTAAATTCGCTATTAAACAAACAGTAAAAAAATCTCAAAAAATACGATTTTTTTCATCCTGTTTTTATTTATAGCTCCTTAAATATACATTTTAGAGAAAAATGTAAGAGAAAAAAAAAGTTAGATCATAAAATTTTACATAAAACAGTAAACTTTTGAAATAAAAAATTTCATTTTTTATGTTAGAAAAACGACAACAATTGCGAAAGAACTGCCCAAAAATTAATGTTTTCTTAAATGATTTTTTTGATTATTTAAATTTATCATATGATTTTAATATTGGGCCGCATAAAACTTTTTGATATGATAAAACAGCCCAGCAAATTTCATTAGAATCGGTTTGTTCATTGCTTCACAATAATTTAACAATTAAGCGTCCCACAAAAAAATGCAAAAATTTCAAAACTTTATTGCAAATAAAATAATGTTTCCAGATAGGTGCTGATTTTTTCACATATAGCAGACTATTAAAGCTTTCAAATGCACTTTGAAAAATTAAAATCGGTTCATTAGGAGAATCTTGGGAATTTTTTAAAAAATATAGTTAAATTTATGCTTATAAACAAATTGAATATCTTTTTCAATTTTGAATTAAATGAAACCCAAAAACTTTTGTTTGAAAAAACTCTGAAAGGCGCTCATTTTAAAAAAAGAAAAGTCAAATTCCGCTTAATAGTTTTTGAGCTATGATTCACCAAAGTTAACTTGTGTTTATTATTAAACAATAAACAATAGAAAGTCAATTAAAGCGTCATTAGCTTTATTTGTCCAAGCACTTTTTAGGTAAAAGTTTTCGAAACATGCGCTCTTTGGAAAGACATAAAAAGTATCGATTAAAATTACTCTGATCACTCGAAAAGTCGTTGAAAACGTAGAGGATCACATGATGGAGCAAACTGATTGAAAAGTGAAATCAAGATCTAAAAACTACAGCGCGCTCTAAAAATGCGATTATCTCGGCTTCTAATGGTCCGATTTTGATCTTTTTATTTTTAATCGATATGCCGGAAGTCAAGGAATTCAAATATTTTATGATAAATAATTAATTATGCGTATAATGTGTTATATTAACATAACTTTAAATCATGAGATAAAAAATTTGTATTTTTTTAAACATTTATTCGTCTATTTTATATAAAAAGTGCTTAATCTTATGTCATTTTATCTACTAAATGAGAACTTATTTGATATTAATTTTTAATATTGTTTAAACAAATTAGAAAATTGAAAAATTGTTAATACTTGAAAAAAATGTTAAAATAATTTTAAATGTATCATCATTCCAATCGTTAATGTCTATAATAAATCAAATTAAAATTCTGTACTTATTATTAATCTTTGATAAACATTATTAATTTATTAATTAAGGAAGTTCTTCGTATGAAAGTGAAAAATTTATTTGAAAATTAAGAGTTTTAAACGGATAATATAAAAGAAGAAATATGGTGTGAAAAATAAATAAATTTATTATTATTTATAATAAATAAAAGGAAACATTTTTCTATAATTTAAGATAACTTTTAATCAAACTAGATTAAATCATTGCTCTTATTTTCGAAATATTCATCTTCAAATTTTATATTATTTCTGAAAAATTATAATTATAGAAAATACATATTATAATTGTATTGGTTTATGCAGTTTGATGAATATATTTGTAATCAGCACCCATCTGAAAGCATTATTTTATTTGCAATAAAATTTTGAAATTTTTGCATTTTTTTGCGGGACGCTTAATTGCCGATTCTAATGAAATTTGCTGGGCTGTTTTATCATATCAAAAAGTTTTATGCGGCCCAAAATTAAAATCATATGATAAATGTAATAATTAAAAAAATCATTTAAGAAAACATTAATTTTTGGGCAGTTTTTTCGCAATTGTTGTCGTTTTTCTAACATAAAAAATGAAATTTTTTATTTCAAAAGTTTACTATTTCATGTAAAATTTTATGATCTAACTTTTTTTTTCTCTTACATTTTTCTCTAAAATGTATATTTAAGGAGCTATAAATAAAAAAAGGATGAAAAAAATCGTATTTTTTGAGATTTTTTTACTGTTTGTTTAATAGCGAATTTAGCACAACTTTTTCAACTGGCACATATCGAAATTAACATATCTAACATAATTTTGGAGACATTTAGGCAAAAATTAGCGACTATATACGAAACATCCAAATCTACCCATTTTAAAACAGATCCCGCCTGGACTAACTCATTACATGTGGGTTAAATTGAATGTCAAGCAGAACTTTTAATGTTAATAGATTTTATTTTTGATTAATGTTTGTAAAAAGCTATTTTTTCATCACATGGCATTTAAAATGTTAACTGATAATTATTTAGTCAATGTAATATAACGCGCAATTTATTATTTGGTGATTATATTAAAAAATTTTCGCGCTGTAGAATTTATATTTTGTAAACCTTTAAGCGTTAAATGATGCAGGACGTGGTCCACATAAGTATTTATTTTTTGTACCGTCTTAATGCAATGTGTGAAAATCTTTACGATTGTAATTTGCCGCCAAATTTCTTAAATTTATCTTCCCCAGTTGGTATTTGGGGGGGAGTGTGTGGAGACCACTTAATGGTTTCGTACGTAAAGGTGATGCGCGCAAGCGCGAACTTTTTCATCATCGCGACGACGATGATCATCAGCCATGTATGAGATTGTACAGTTCAGCGCGTGAGCCGGTGGTTGCTGGCGAAATAAAGAGAATTAACTTTAACTAATTACTTTGGTTTTTCACTGTGTTTTTAGATCCTCTCCTTTCACCTTTAGAACACGCTTCCAGGATCTACGGGGCTTGGAAAGGGTACCCCCCATTAAGATAGGTAAAATGCCCCCCGTCGCGAAATTCAAATTTTCGTCCAAAATTAGTTAATACATGCTGAAAAATGAAATTTTAAGCTGCGACTTGCTACCCCCTCCCCCTCCACTACTCTTAACCTCAAAAAAACGTGTTTTTTCAAAAATAATTTTTTTTGGCACCATATTAACGAATAAGAGATTTGAAAAAATTTAAGCATATTCTATATAAAAATACGCATTTACGGTAATTTTTTCAGCTATTTTTGACCTCAAGAACTAACCTAAAAAACACAAAATATTCTTAAAATTGCTCTCAAAACTTGTAAAAAGAGGATGCCGCCTCAAAAATTGGTGGAAAGTTGAGAATTCGTGTCCTTAATCTGTACTTTTTTTTCAGACTCATTGAAGTGGTGCATCATATTTAAAAGTCCAAAAAACCTTTTTCTTAGCTATTTTTTATCCATATTTGGCTTTTTTCGACATACCAGAAACAATGACAACAAAACTGACGGCACCGTCAGATTCAACGACATGAAATACATAAAAAATATGTCTAATACTTCATTCCAATATTTTTAGATCACTAGCTAGAAAACGAAAATGGAAAAGAGGCTGCTATGAGTATGTTAGGGCAACTCACTTTTTCTCTGGGATTTGTGAAAAGTTACTTGAAAGTATTGGCAACAATTATTACATGTATTTTTACATATTTTTTGGCGAAGAATACGGTGCGTGTAGCTATTTTTTCTATAACTGTCTTTGGTAAAACACCAGAGCCAAGAAAACAACTTAAAATCAGTTTTTATTCAAATTAGTTTTAAGACACAATATTGTAATTGTGTCATTTTTGGATCCACGACTCCAAAAAGATTTGTGGCTTATTAATAATACATAATTTGATTATTTTTTATAAAATTATCAAAATTATAATTTTATTATCTTGTCATTACAAAAATTGCTTAATTCATAGTCGTGTCTTGAGTATTAAGTATGATTTAAGACTTAAGTATCGTTACTTGAGTATCAGCTGTTACTAAATATTTATTATTAAATTTGCTACATGAAGAGGTTAATTGAAGTAACAACTGATACTCAAGTAACGATACTTAAGTTTTAAGTCATACTTAATACTCAAGACACGACTATGAATTTGGGCCTTACGGAAGACTTGGTTCATGAACTCGCTATATGAATGGATGATTGAGAATAAAAAATAGCAATGGTGCTATATTTTATATATGAAAAACAAGAAAAAAAAGATTTTTCTTCATATGTATATATATATATATATATATGTGTGTGTATATGTATATATAGAATTTACATGTAATTTCACAATTTGGCAACGTCGCTTTTGCAAAAAGTCGTCATAGGTACACTAGCACATGTATCAATATATATAGGTACGGACTTTTGAGGATTGCGACGTTGCCAAATCTAAAAATAACCGATTCGATAGTACCGTCCTCGTTTTAGTATCCGGCACACTCGGCGGGTGTGTGGCAGTTTCTATTGTTATCCCACTCTTTTTTTCCCGCCAATATTTTCTATTTCAAAAATCCTCAAAGTTCCGCGAAACTTTAAGGATTTTGAAATTTAACATGCGATTCCCTATGTACGGCAACACTGTTGACTCCTCAAAAGTCCGGTTTCTTAAAAATAAAAATACACACACGATTTAAGACATTTTCCGTTTATACACCCAAGGTGAATAATATACTATTAAATAAAATGAAAACGTCACAATATGTATATATGTGTATATATATATATTGTAACGTTTTTATTTTATTTAAATATTATTTCTTAATAATTAAATAAAAAAATTATTTATCCTCCTTTTGCCGGACGCTTCAGGTATTATAGCTATTAAAAAATACCTATTTTAAGCTGTTTTCTTGGCTCTGGTGTCTTACCAAAGACAGTTATAGAAAAAATACCTACACTACCATTTTCTTTGTCAAAAAATATGTGAAAAGTGGAACGAAGTATTATACATATATTTCATGTATTTTTTGGCGTAGAATCTGATGGTGCCCTCAGTTTTGTTGTCATTGTTTCTGGTAATGCAAAAAAAGCCAAAAATGGATTTAAAAAATGGCTAAAACACAGGTTTTTTGGACTTTTAAATATGCTGCACCACTCCAATAAGTCTGAAAAAAAAGTACAGATTAAGGACACAAATCCTCAACTTTCCACTAATTTTTGAGGCAGCACCCTCTTTTTACAAGTTTTGAGAGCAATTTTAAGAATATTTTGTGTTTTTTAGGTTAGTTCTTGAGGCCAAAAATAGCTGAAAAAATTACCGGAAATGCGTATTTTTATATAGAATAAGCTCAAATTTTTTCAAATCTCTTATTCGTTAATATGATGCCAAAAAAAATTATTTTTGAAAAAACACGTTTTTTTGAGGTTTAGAGTAGTGGAGGGGGAGGGGGCAGCAAGTCGCAGCTTAAAATTTCATTTTTCAGCATGTATTAACTAATTTTGGACGAAAATTTGAATTTCGCGATGGGGGGCATTTTACCTATCTTAATGGGGGGTACCCTTTAATGGAGTATTTAGCCATAATTTCGGCACCATAACATCTAATCCTCCATAGGTTGATAGCCCAGAATATCTTAAATTTTCTGCTCAGTGACATGATCTGTCCAAAAAGCTTATGTACTGGCGACGTTTTCTGCGCAGAATATGCTTAAATCGTGTTATAAATTGAGTAATATTGTTTTGAGGTTATGTTTTTTGATTTACAAAAGACTCGCTACATAGGAGAGAGAAAGAGAGAGAAAGAAAATCATGCGTTCTTATCTGTTTGTTCGGAATATAGTGACTGTCGTTTTTTTATTCACACTTTGCGCTCAATACGCGCCCACGTGTTATCGAGTAACGAATTTTAATTATATTCATTACGCACGTAATAATACCAAAAAAAATATATCTTATTTTTCTTTAACAATTATTCGCTCAAATAGCGAAAAGATTTTGTCTCAATTGATCAGAAATTTAATTGAGATAACACGTGGCCACGTGGCTCACACACTTCGGCACTCACGGTCTAACCAAAAAAAATTTTAATTTTACACTTCATGACGCTTAATCTTTTTACACTTATAATTTTTAACCAAGAAAAAGAAATGAGAAAAATTTGATTTACTATGCTTTATGCCGCTCAACAAAGAAGAAAATTTACACTTATTATTTGAATTTTACACACGAGAAAGAGAAAATCTAATACGCAATTTATTTCAGATTTTAAAATTTTGTTGTACGTTAATTAGACTTCCGCGCACAAAACCACTTAACTTCATTCACTGCTTCTAATTTTATCAATCAGCGAGATCTGTTGGTTCACAAAAGAAAAATCGAATTTTTATTGGGCGCAGCCCACTCACCGTTGTTGAATTTCAAACTCCTGCTGGTTGTTACAGACGACGATGAGGTTGAAATTGAACGGTGGATGACTGATGCTCGGCGACAATGGCCTCTCGATCTCTCTCTTTCTTGCTCTCTATGGTCGCTACCGGCAACGTTGATGATTGCCTGGGCCTCGTCTTCAAAGAAAAACTACAGGGAAATCCTTACTCTCTCTCTCTCTCTCTGCTTCTGGCTATCTCGAAATAAACTTTTCTTTTCCAATTCCTCAACGAGAGAAAAAATAGTACATTGTGTACCAAGGGCGCAAAATAGGGGATTCCGACCACAGTGCGAATGAGCGCCAGAGCGAAGCGAGGACACTAAATTCGCACGAGGGCCGCGAATCCCCTTGCACCCGTGGTACACATATTGTTTTTTGATCCAAAGAATAAAAAATTCAATTTCTATGCTTGTCAAGCGGACGCAAAATAGTACATTCCAAATGGCATGCGTCAATTTTGCACCCTAGGGCGGGAATATACTATTTTGCGCCCGCTTGACAAGCATAGAAAATCGAATTTTGCGCCCTGAGAGTCAAAAATCTTTTTGATAGCAGCGAATTAAGAGCTCCAGTGCGATACGAGGGCAATGACAGAATGTGTGCGACTCAGCGCAAAGACCATTAGCGAATACCCTTAATGGCTACTTCCTTCTTCTCCGCGTCTCCTTGTCTTCTTGCTATCTTCTATCTTTCTTTAATTTCTTACACTCTTTTTTATTGTTATGTGGTATTATCCACGTCACAACCTCAAGTAGATGTGTGAGTTGAATATTCTTTAAGAGAAATGGGAAGAGAGAGAAAGAAAGAGTGTGTGCAGCAGCAGCAACTAGTGTGACAATACGAATACAGAAATTGTTTATAAACGTGTGCGTGTTAAATTACTATAAAAGCAACAGAGAAAAAAAGAGACGTTTTATAATATTTGTCTATATTTCTTTGGGTGCCACGGATTATTTTTACAATCGTAATCACGTGTATCTAAATACGTTTTTTCAATTAGTATTGTAACAGTATTCTACTGTGTTTGAATGTTGCGCGCTTAGATATCAAGCGCACGGTCATAAGCTCGTATCTTGACGACTGGCACGCGAGAGAGAAGCAAGCCGGTCACGAGGCGCTTTAGAGAGTTTTCGGCTACCCTTGCGTTAACACAAACTTAAGCCGTGCTGTGCTCAGTAAAAGATTTCGCCACGTGGCCTTATAACACGTTAAACTAAATTCGCAGTTGATACAACGATATAATTGTCTTAAGCAAGAGTCGTAATATCGACTAGTATGTTATAATATACTTGCTGATTCCTAACTCTTGATTCCAAACATTTTAATGTGAGTAAAAAAGCTGTCGACAAAATATTCACTTCTTGGATTTTGTTTATGTCAAAAATATGGGAAATGATTGATATATGGCCTAGCCGAAAGATAATCGACTTTTATATGCCAGATAGCTTTAAGAAAAAAATTCTCAAAAGTGAGAGCAACATTAGATGCAATAGAAATAAAAATTGAAGCCCATAGTCAACTTACACAAAAGCAATCATCATGGAGCACTCATAAAAATGCTAAAACATTTAAAATAATGATTGGTTCGACTCTTGGGAGATTAATTTTCTATCATTCTCAAGCCTATGGTGGATCAACGAGTGGTCAGCAGATTTTTTAAAAAAATTGAAAAAGATTAAATTTTAGCTTATAAGGGAATAATAGTGCAAAATTTGTCCACACCATATAGTGTGAAACTATCAACAGTTACACCATTGGTTAAGGGTTCACTGACACGTGAAATAGTAACGAAGAGCCGCAATCTTTCGAGATACAAAATTCATGTTTTCTGTAATTTATTATATAGTGTTGATATGTTGACTGCGCTCTTTACAAAGCTTGATTTTAATGTAATTCATTTTGATTGATAGGTATTTGAGACTGATTTTTAGAATATTTTTATCTATATTCATTACGTGTATTTATTTTTGTTTGGTTTTCTATCTGTGATATCACTTTTAAATTAATTTATTGACTTACTAATAAAGTATTATTATTTCTATTATCTCCTGAAATTGGGATATCATACTGTGCAATTCTATTTTTACAATGCAATATTATTTATGTATTTTATGTTATTTTAATTTAATTGTGTATTACACGTTCTTTTTGTACATATATTACAAAATAAAAATATAGCTATCTATCTATTTATGTTGAAAGAGTAATTGGTTTATTAAAAACTTTTACTCTTCTTTCAAAAAAACTTAATAAATATCATCGACAGTTAGATTCTGAAATAGTTGGAGTGTGTGTGTAATGTTTAAAAATTTGAAAGAAAATATAATGTAAATTTTTGTAATTATACATATCGTAATAAATATTTTTTTAATAAATATAATTTTTTCACCATACTCTGGCCGAAAGTACCACTTTCATCCCGGCTTCGAAAAACGAAAGTTATATTTTTGGTCTGGGTATGGCGAAAAATAGTATACATACCACGGGAGGTAAAATGGCGTCCCTTCGCTTTGGGCTCGGGTGGCAAACATGTGCTATAGACTCGCCAGCTCTTTACCTCCCATGGCGTGTAATATACTATTTAAAGAAAATTTATTATAGGATGTTATTGAATTCGTTAAATAATATAATTTTTAGATATATAAACAGTATAACTCAAGTTTAGTTTATTAACAAATATATAATTTATAAACTTAATAGCAATCTTCTTTTAATTACAAAATATTGAACCATAATTTTTATATAAATACTTCTCTAAAATTGCTGGCTTTATATAACTTTCATAGAAAATATCTAATTATGAAAACATTTCCGAAATAAACAATTCATCTCTTTCTATTGAAATTCTATACAATTCCTTAAAAGTAAAAACAATTAAGTCACAGTATCTTCTGCCTGTGGCGTACAACTGTCCTTGTATTTGGAAGTAATACGAGTGGTTTTTTCCAATTTTAATTATTCATTCAAATCTTTATCAAGATAAGGAACTGTTACCTTATTGATAAAACAATTTCGATTAGAATGGGGATACTTAACTTCTATGATATTTTCCAAATCAAGTAAACCATCTAAAGAAGCTCCAAGATAAGGGCGATACACCGGTATGTAAAATCCACATTTGCTGATGGTCAACTGATTGCCATGATATTCCTTAAATTTTTTTATTATAACTTTTCATATATTTTTTTATGTTTAGTAGCTTTTTAGATGAGAAACTTCAGCATCCGCGATTTTATTGACTAAAATTTTTGCTCTATCAGCATTCAAATATTTTTGACAGCAAGAATGAAACATACTTAGTGTTGGTCTTATTAATCTTTCTTTCTTCCATAATTTACTTTTATTTCGATCTCTATTACTTACTTCCATCTTCTTAGTTGATTCTGATAATTTTCTAATCTTAGTGACTTTAATAATCTATATTTATCATTTTCTCTGCAGTATTAATTGAACAATATTTAAACTACCGTAGTAGTTTACTTTTCAATTTTGCTAGTCCATATTTTAAATTTAAAATTGGCCGCTCTTGCACATATATAAATACAATGAATATGTAGAGGTAAGTAGCCATGACAGATACTATCCGTAATGCTACCCCTATTGGTTGAACTTGCACATTAATCATCCTTACAAAAATCAAAAGAGTACCGAGGCTTTTACTTTGAGCAACGATGACGTCATTTATTTATTTATTTATCCAGAGTAACATTACATGACATTACACGCAGTAATCCAGCAGAGGAAAATATAATTTCTTGTTCGCTGGTCCGGATTATAATGATACTATAACTAACAATAAGCAGACCCAACGCTTTTCTCAAAAAAATGGGAGAGCACGAGGCCTACTTAGACTTAAAAACTAACTTAAAAATTTTAAATAACCTAATACAGGGCTTTAAGTTCACACATATAATTTCGTAGAAATTTAACAGCTATGTATATATAATTGTTTTAATATATTAGGAATACTTAGGACTTGGATCAGCTGCTAATAAAAATAGGATCATGCTCATGATTCAAACATTACATATAAATATTTTCAATAACCTATTTTTTTAATTTATTACATGAGGATTTTTTATCTATATCCATAATTTTAAAATCATTAGGTAGTTCATATCACCAAAAGTTTTACATATTTTCGGTATTTTTATTAATTTATGTCTTATTTTACTGACTGAATTTTCATAAATATTTTTAAATTCTTTATAGTTGTACTTAATACTTTCAAAAGCAAATAATTGTTGTAAGTTTATAGGTTTTTTTTTGTGCAAAAGTATTTTTATAGACTAGTTTGAGAAGTCTGTTTTGAACTTTTTGAAGTAACAATATGCTATTTTTATATGCACCCCCAAGCTAAATACCATAACTATACCATAACTTACTATACTATTGAAGAAAGCATAATAAATCGTAATCAAGGTTTTATTCAGCATGAACTTCGAGATCTTATAAAAAATAAAAATTAAATACTTTGTTCTTTTTATTAAATAATCAATATATTCCTTCCATTTCACATTATAATCAAAGATAATTTCTAAATATTTGTAACTTTCTACTCTCTTTAATTTTTCATTTCCGCTGTTTATCTTAAAATCTTTGGAAACGCTATCACAATAGCTGATTCCATTTCAAATCGAGCAGCCTGTATACACTCAAGTTACCAATCACTGCACCGATGGAGTATGTTATTTTACTCTAAAAATAACGAGGCACGTATTTTTTTTTTTTGCTGAAATATCAAAATTGCATATAAAAACTAAATGTTCAAACTGAAAAAGTTGACAATAACTTTAGAGGGCTATCGTTTTACCAATTTTAAATGAATTTTGGTAAACCTTTTTTTGTTTTATGCTGTTTAGAGCCTTCTTCAATTCAGTGCAAGAAATTAAAAAAAAAAACTAATAAAATGACTGAGATAAATGCATTTTACTAAAAAAACACTTTTTATGCACATGCATTTTTTTCAAAAAGGCCATCTTCATTTTGCTGAAATTTTTTGGGCTGATAGAGGACGAAATTACCCTGTTTGATCCCGTATTTTTTTGTTTGGAGCGAGAAAACAATTCACAAATTTAATTGTTGAAAAATGCTTGTATATACGTTCGAAAGTCTTAAGCAATCTACAATCAAACGCTATCGCATGCTTCGCTCATCATTTGTATACATTTGTATGTATGTATGTATTATCAATAGTGATATATATATATATATATATATATATATATATATATATATATATATGTATATAAGTAAATTCGTAATATAAAAATAAATACTTAAAAATGGAAAAAAAAATTCTATTCGTGTATATCTATATTATGTATGTTTCGATGTACAAACAATAGGAGGCCAACTCGCGGACAAATACATCGCGTAACCAAAACAGCATATTGGAACTTTTATATAGAAGCTAGTTATTCTTACGACTGATTTAAGAGGTACTTCTCGGACTTGTGAAAAAGTAAACAAAACTGTGCAATTAGAATGTCCGAAATTTATTCTTCTAAAAGAATGTCATGTCCCGATTTTTTTCAAATGCATAAGAAGGTAGTTTATAAGAGCAGTAATTTACGTTTTAGACCGTTGGAAGATTTGTATGCACAAATTGTTGTGAACGCATATAAAAAATGATTTTAAGTGATGCTGACGATTTTATAAATTTAGAAAATTTTTGAAAAAATGTTTATTTTTCATTTTTTTTATATTACACAAAAACCATTCGTTAGATTTGCTCTAAAATCATTATGCAAATTATTCGTTATTGCCTTAATAAAACAAGCTTTAGAAAACTTATTTTCTTAGTGCAGTTTTAATTAAAGAGAATTTTGAAAATTTTTTAAAAAAATTTTCAATTTTTTTTGGGTCTTACGTAAACTACTCTAAGAATTCGTTTAAAGTCTTACGTAAACTACTCTAAGAATTTGTTTAAAAATTTGTATAGTAATTATTTGCTACTGTTAAAATAATAAAAACATTTGAAAACTGATTTTCTTGGCATACTATTAATTTTAGAGCATTTTGAAAATTTTTAAAAAAGTTGTTATTTTTTATTATTTTTCTATTTTACGAAAACCATTTGATTGATTTGCTCCAAAATTTTTATGCAAGTTATTCGCTATTGTCTAAAGGAAATTAACTTTGGAAAACTCATTTCTTTAGCGCAGTTTTAATTTTAGAGCATTTAGAAAATTTTTGAAAAAATGTTTATTTTTCATTTTTTTTATATTACACAAAAACCATTCGTTAGATTTGTTCTAATTTATTAAAGTTATTCGCTATTGTCTAAAGGAAATAAGCTTTGGAAAACTTATTTTCTTAGCGCAGTTTTAATTTAAGAGAATTTTGAAAATTTGAAAAAATGTTTATTTTTTATTTTTTTTTATATTACACTAAAATCATTCGATAGATTTGCTATAAAATTATCATGAAAATTATTCGTTATTGCCTTAATGAAACAAGCTTTGGAAAACTTATTTTCTTAGCGCAGTTATAATTTTAGAGCATTTTGAAAATTTTGAAAAAAATTCATTTTAAATTTTTCATTTTTTTTTGGATCTTACGTAAACTACTCTAAGAACTTGTTTAAAAATGTGTATAGAAATTATTTGATACTGTTAAAATAATAAAAACATTTGAAAACTGATTTTTTTGGCATACTATTAATTTTATTATTTTTCTATTTCACGGAAACCATTCGATAGATTTGCTCCAAAATTTTTATGCAAGTTATTTGCTACTGTCTGAAGAAAGAAAAATTTTGGAAAACTAATTTTTTCAGTGCAGTTTTAATTTAAGAGAATTTTGAAAATTTTCATACAAATTTTTATTTTTCATTTATCTTCTTTCTTAGCGTGGTTACGATTAGAAATTTCGTTGTCATCGTTCTTTTAAAGTACAAATTTATAAATAAATATTAATGTTAGACAATTTTTTTATATTAAAATCACATTTAAATAAATATAAAAAAATTAATGAAACTCAAAGAGCTCTTTGAGAAAGCATTCCGCCAAAGCACTTGGCAGCGTTTTTTTATATAAGTAATACTGATCTATAGTTAATAAATTCATTTTTTTGGCCAGATTTATAAATAGGTCTAACTTCAGCTGCTTTAAGTGACTCAGGCTATATAGATTTTTCTATACAACCATTGAAGATGGTTGCCAGAGTATCACTAACATACGTAGATATTGTTGAGTACTTTAGCACTTATTTTATCTATTCCCCCATTTTTATTTTTGAGGTTAGTAATTATTTATAGTACTTCATGTTCATTTGTAGGTTTTATAAAAATCGTGTTAGTATTCATCGGTGACAGTTTATTTTCTTTATTATTAGGTATTATAATTTTTTCACTGTTCTAACCCTAAGATCGCAACTTCGTTGCTCTTTTTTGGCTCTCATGGTGAAAAATACACTACGTAACTAGTATGTAAAGGCTTTTTTACAAAACTCGTTACGACCCTCACCTTCGGCTCATATCGTAAACTTCTCGTTTCGTAAATAAAGCCTTTCCATACCCGTTACGTAATGTACTATTTTGCTCAATTCTTCTCTCATTTTGCAATGATGATTATTCATGATATTTGCAATTTTATTTTGCTCTTTTAATAATACATTATTATTTATTCGTACTTCACTTATATCATTATTCTTACTTTTTATATTACCAAGTTTATTGTTGATAATCGACCATAAACTTTTCATATTAATATAATTTTTTTCAATTAGTACATATAGATTCTGTTTTTATAAAAATATTGTCAATACATGTTCTACCTTCTTTATCAAGGTCGCATAGTCTAGTCGTATAATAAAAAATTCGGAGAAAAACCATTTTCTATAAAGTTATTCAGAAAATTTAAACTATGAATATTAGATTGTAATATATTTATATTAAAATTACCAATCACTAAATGATTTTTTACATTCTTTTTTAAATTTAAATAATTTTTTGTATTTAAAATAAATTCAAAGGTAAATAAGTCATGTGATCGGTACATTGCCCAAATTTCCAATCTACTATTATTATTGAGTTTTATAATTGAATTCAAAATTTTTAATTTACCCATTTCTATTATATTAGTTGTTTGGCTTGATTCATACTTTATATATACGACTACACCACCAGACCTATTTATTTTACTATCGTTATAATACATATCATATCCACTCAATTTATAGTATTGATATTGTTCTAAACACCATGTTTCCGCACAGATTATAACGTATGGCTTAACGTACGTTATAATCTGTTACGTTCCTGAATCTCCTTATCAAAATTTGTAACTTGTTAAAATTTGCATTTAAGCTTTTAATGTTTAGATATAAAATTAAATTATTTTTAGTTTTTAAATTTCTATTCAGGGACTCAAGATATTGTAAGCTACAGTCTGCTCAACAATTTGGTTTTGTATCTTTTTTTTTAACGTCACTATATTTATGCTATGCTATTTTTACTATGCTAATCAGCGACGGAGCTCGTAAGTGTATTTGTGAACAAAGCACATGTAACGTACAGTGGTGCTTGCATCAATCGGCTGCCGAAAGCGGGATTTAAACTCAGAACCTCGAGATTATGAGTCGACGCTCTACCGAATGAGCCACAGACCGACTATTGTATATTTATTTTATTTATTAATTATTAAACCAGCAGTTACAACAGTGAAAATTCCACTGCACAAGTACACTCAAAGCTTGCAAAGGTATACGAAAATACCTGTACGCAAGGCTGAAGAAAAATACAAAAAACGCAACTTAACATTATCTTACTTAACTAAAACTAGAATTAAGATTATAATAAAAATCACAGTTCAATATTTATACAATCAAACATTAGATAAAATCCAATTCTTCAACAATTTTTTACTTGTAAACCCATTAATTTGTAGTTTTTTTTAGCCTACTCGGTAGACTATTATAAGTTCTGATAACCACTAAAAATGAACTTTTACTATTAATCGTCTTTTTTCTTTTTGGTATTTGTGTATTTTTATTCCTAGTAGTACTATTTGAGTTAGAGAACAGTTCACATAAAGTATTATAATGATAAACAACTGATTCATATGCAAACAACTGTGCCAAATTGAATGGATTTGCTTCGCAAACAAAAGTATTTTTATTTACTAATTTCAAAATTCTATTTTGCAAGCTCTGTAATAGATTTAAACAACAGTCATAAGCACCTCCCCATGATATTATACCATAACTAATTACACTATTGAATAATGCATAATATATCATACGTAGTGTTTCGATATTCATTATTTTATTCAATTTATAAAATATAAAAACAAGATATTTAGTTTTATTAGTTAAATATTCAATATGGATGTCTCATTTTAAATTGTCATCAAAGAACACCCCATACAGCATGAAAGGACTTTGAAAGGATTCTGAAAGGATTCATAAAAAGACTACAATCTTTCAGAAATATTTCACTGAAAGGATTCTGAAATAATTCTATGTCCGAGGTATTATTCTTTTAAAAATAATACATAAAAATATTTCATAAAGAATTCACAAGTCATTTCAAAATCCTTTCAATGGAAGAATTCTGTAAGGATCCATGAATTCTTTTGGTAATAATTCGTAAATCTTTTCATACATCTTCCATTGAAAGGATTCTGTAAGAATAATATGAAATATTTTTAAAATATTTCATTGTATTATTTCTAAAAGGAATATACCTCGGACATAGAATTATTACAGAATCCTTTCAATGAAAGAATTCTGTAAGGATCCATGAATTCTTTTGGTAATAATTCGTAAATCTTTTCATACATCTTCCATTGAAAGGATTCTGTAAGAATAATATGAAATATTTTTAAAATATTTCATTGTATTATTTCTAAAAGGAATATACCTCGGACATAGAATTATTACAGAATCCTTTCAATAAAAGAATTCTGTAAGGATCCATGAATTCTTTTGGTAATAATTCTTAAATCTTTTCATACATCTTTCATTGAAAGTATTCTGTAAGAATGATATAAAATATTTTAAAAATATTTCATTGTATTATTTCTGAAAGAAATATACCTCGGACATAGAATTATTACAGAATCCTTTCAATGAAAGAATTCTGTAAGGATCCATGAATTCTTTTAGTAATAATGCATTAATCTTTTCATCTATCTTTAGTTGAGAGACGTGTAAAGTTCTAGAAATTTTATTCTTTCCTGTATTATTTAAGAATCAATTTAGAATCAATACACACACACACATATATATATAACGGATATATGATGATATAATTATTCATAGGATTACGAATAGTTTTACAGCGGTTAAAATCGAAGTTATCATAACACAGACATCGCACGCATAACAATTTATAGTTTCCATTTAAGATTCTTATTTTCCTTATATATGAAACGGGAAGCACTCTTACCGCTTGCGAGAATAAGAGATACCGCCATCAAGCGGATAAATTATAAACTAATCCCGAAAATATTTCTAAATGATTCTGTTATCTTTCACGTTTTCTTTCATAAAGTCCTTTCAAAGTCCTTTCAGTAAGGATTCATGTAATAACTTTTATTCTTATCATAAGTTATTTCATGAAATATTTCAAAAAGATTTCAAAATTATTTCATGTAAGATTTCTTGAGACTTTACCAAAATATTGCATGAATTATTTCATGAAAGCTTTTTGAATGAATCTTGAAATGATTCGGTGAAAGAATACCTTAGATCATTCCGAAAATCTTTCTAAATTATTTTCTGATTTTAATCGTTAGAAGATTTCTGAGTTCTTTCTTGTTTCCTTTCAAGAAGTTCTCTCAAAGCCCTTTCAGTAAGGATTCATGTAATAACTTTTATCGTCATGATAAGTTCTTTCATGAATTATTTCAAAAAGGTTTTAAAATTATTTCATGTAAGATTACTTGAAATATTACCAAAACCTTGCTTGGAATTATTACATAAAAGCTTTTTGTAAGTATCTTGAAATGATTCGTAGAAAGAATACCTTAGATTATTTCGAAAATCTTTCTAAATTATTTCATGACTAGAATCTTTGGAAGATTTCTGAGTTATTTCTTGTTTCCTTTCAAGAAGTCATTTCAAAGTCCTTTTAGAAAGGATTCGTGTAATATTTCATATTTTAACTTTCATTTCCTTCTTGGTATTATTTTTGTAAAGACTTTGTAATCTTTCTGTGTATTATTTCATAAATTCTTTTCAAAAGAATATGGTTATCTTTTTAAGTCCTTTTTAAATTTTTTCAACGTATTATTACTTGTAATATTTCATGAAATTATTTCGAAATTCTTTCATGCTGTGTGGGACACCAATATATTTACAGTTTTTAGATCTTTTTACCCTTTTTCTATCTATGTATATATTTATTTCACTAGGTACACTATTATTATAATTTCCAAAAGTGATAAATAATGTTTTATCTATATTTAAAACTAATTTATTCGATTTCAGCCAAATTGATACGCTCTCCAAATACTCATTTAAGTTTATTTGGACCTCTGTCCAACTCTCCCTAGTAGAAACAACCGCTGTATCATCCGCGAAAGAAAACACAGACTCACCCGGCAAAATACTTAAAATATCATTGATGTACAGCAAGAACAGCAGTGGGCCTAATATGGTACAAGTATCGTTTTACACGCTGTTTCCTATTGTATAAATAACTTACAATTAGTTCATACGCTTTGCCTCTTATCCCATAATTGTACTAGTCCGCAGTACAGAACCCTTTTTAAAAAATGATTACCACATACTTAGAACTTTGTAAGCGGCTTCATTTCGTCAAGTCTACCAAACTTTTCATCTACGAAAACTCTCGAAACCGCTGCGTTTTTTAATAATTAATTATTAAACATGTCGATTCGACGATGTATTGTTATGCAATGACCACATACTTTTTTTACATGGAACTTAAAGATATTTTTATAACAAAAATCAAATAATGGGGCATTTAGAGAGTAGGTATGTGTTGAACGCGGTACATGCGTAGACAATGACATGAAATTAATTATTTGTTATTAAGTATTTATTATTCGTTATAGATAATAAAATTCTTAACAAAATAAATCGTTAATCCCTTATGTGTCGTATACGACACATTACAGAAAATGGGCTTATGGATGCTTTAGGTTTCTTAAACTTCCGAAGCGCACCTAGAGGAACTCAAAATAAGTCAAACATATGAAAAAATATTTACTTTTTAACTGGGAAAGGGGTCTCGGACTCAATATGTTAAAATAAAAAATGAAATTTCTAAAAATTTCATTCTTTGTAATAAAGTAAATTTGCAGTGCTAAAAATAATTCATGTTAATTTAAAATCATTTTTTTTTCAATTTTTATTCAAAATTTTTTTTTTAATTGTCTATCAAATCGATATTTTTCCATTTTTTATAATTTAACATTTTATCGCTAAAATATACAGCATGAATTCTTTCTTTATAAAGATTTAATTATGAATATTTTTCTAAGATCACATTTTAATCCTCGAAAATGAGCATAAAATGTTATTATTTTATCAGCATTACATAGGTAGAAAAACATTTTATATTGGTTAAAGAAATAGCCATAAAAATTCCCATTTTCAACTCTTCATTTCAAAGCAATAGGCATAAAATGGTAAAAAGATTGTTTTAATTTCTACTAGGGTATTAGACTGATAAATAATTCTATACATACCACTAAAATATTTCTTTATGGCTGATTCCATTTCAAATCGAACAGTCAGTATACACTCAAGTCACCAATTACTGCGCTAATGGAGTATGTTATTCTACCCTAAAAATAAGGGTATACGTATTTTTTTATTTTGCTGAAATATCAAAATTGCATACAAAAACTAAATGTTAAAACTGAAAATGTTGAGAATAACTTTAGAGAGCTATCGTTTTATCAATTTCCAATGAATTTTGATAAACCTTTTTTTATTTTATTTCGTTTTGAGCCCTCTTCAACTCCGTGCAAGAAATTTAAAAAAAAACTAAAAAATGACTGAGATATATGCATTTTACCAAAAAATGCACTTTTTATGCACATGCATTTTTCTCGAAAAGGCCATTTTTTTTTTGCTGAAATTTTTTTTGCTGATAGAGGACCAAAATACCTATCTAATAGTACTTGTTTGATCCCGGCTTTTTTGGTTTGGAGCGAGAAAAAAATTCACAAATTTTGTTGGTGAAAAATGCTTGTATATACGTTCGGAAGTCTTAAGCAGTCTGCATTCAAACACTGTCGTATGCTTGGCTCATCATTTGTTTACATTTGTATGCATGTATATAGCATCAATAGTGATATATATATATATATATATATATATATATATATATATATAGTGTAAATTCGTAATATAAAAATAAATATTTAAACATGAAAAAAAAGAATTCTATTCGTGTATATCTATATTATGTATGTTTCGATGTACAAACAATAGGAGGCTAACTCGTGGACAAATACATCGTGTAACCAAAACAGCATATTAGAACTGTTATATAGAAGCTAGTTATTTTTACGGCTGCTTTGAAAGGTGCTTCTCGGGCTTGTGAAAAATTCAACAAAATTGTGAAATAACAATGTCCGAAATTTACTCTTCTAAAAGAATTTCATGTCCCGATTTTTTTCAAATGCATAAAAAGGTAGTTTATATGAGCAGTAATTCACGTTTTAGACCGTTGGAAGATTTAGCCATTAATTTGGCACAGCTTCATCCAGATTTAAATATATTGCCATCTACTAATGTATGTAAAAATTGCCATAAACGCATATCAAAAATGATTTTAAGTGATCTTGAGTCTATATCTGAAAATGAAATCACTGAACTTTTTAGCGGAAGAGATGATGATTTTATTCCGAAGACACCCGAACGAATAGAGGAATTAAACGAGAGTATTAATTCAGTTTTACCTGAATGCATCTCACCCCTAAAAGAAAAACTGCAATACCTGAAAATTTTAGAGGAAATTACGTATCTAAAAAAAAAAAATCCTTAATTTCAGCTTTTTCTGCTACTGTTGGAAGTAAATTAGAAGATGCGTATGGCATTTCAGTTGAATCAATAGAATCGGACGAAAATTCCACTGAAAACTATTGGAATGAATTTTTAGAAAATTTTAAATTGGCTTTAGAAAAATGCTCTTCTATTTCGGAGAAAATAAAACTTCTAACTACTACCTTCAAAATTGAACCGTGAAAAACAAGAAAAAAAAAGCCAAGCGTCGTGAGACTACATTTAAAACTAAAAATAATAAGCGCAAAAATAAAAAAAAAATAATTATCTATAATTATTTTTTTGACGCATCCCAACAGTGAGAGGCAAGGGGAACTCACTCTAAAAAAGCACCCCGAAGGGAACAGAATCCTTCTACGTCCACGTCGTTGTTCCTGGATAATGCTAAACGAAGGATAATATTTAAATGTCGACTGCTTAAGACTTCCGAACGTATATACAAGCATTTTTCACCAACAAAATTTGTGAATTTTTTTCTCGCTCCAAACCAAAAAAGCCGGGATCAAACAAGTACTATTAGATAGGTATTTTGGTCCTCTATCAGCAAAAAAAATTTCAGCAAAAAAAAAAAATGGCCTTTTCGAGAAAAATGCATGTGCATAAAAAGTGCATTTTTTGGTAAAATGCATATATCTCAGTCATTTTTTAGTTTTTTTTTAAATTTCTTGCACGGAGTTGAAGAGGGCTCAAAACGAAATAAAATAAAAAAAGGTTTATCAAAATTCATTGGAAATTGATAAAACGATAGCTCTCTAAAGTTATTCTCAACATTTTCAGTTTTAACATTTAGTTTTTGTATGCAATTTTCAAAAGTGCATATCTGATGCAATTTTGATATTTCAGCAAAATAAAAAAATACGTATACCCTTATTTTTAGGGTAGAATAACATACTCCATTAGCGCAGTAATTGGTGACTTGAGTGTATACTGACTGTTCGATTTGAAATGGAATCAGCCTTATATGAAACTTAGATTTTAGTGTTTACTTATCAATTAAAGAATCGTTATTATTATTAGAAATATTAATTCATTGTTCATATTTAAGTATTTAATAATTAAACTTTTAAATACATAATTTTTTAAAGGAATTTATAAAAAAATTAAGTTTTTTTTTGACACATTGTTAATATAATGTGGGAATGCTTGAAAATCTCAAATTATAATATTGTAAAAGACATACTGCAATTTAGTAAATGAATTTTAGCAAACGAATATAGTTAAAGAAATAAGAAATGATAATGATTTAAAAGTAATAATATTATGTAAAATTTAATAGTGTTAATGATATTAAATAAAACATTAATTAACAACATGCTTTAAGAAAAAAATTCATTTTTGATTTATTTATAAAATTAAAAGTTTTGCTCATTTTTCTCATATATAAGCTATTTATTTTTATTGCTATTTATAAATTTTTGTTAAATAAGTTTTTCAAATTTAATATATTTTTCTGTCTTATTTAGAATAATTTAGACATAAAATAATTGTCCTAAGACAGTTGAGTTCTACAGGGTACCACTACTTATTTTCAATAAATTTTCTTGTGATTTCCATTAGATTTCGGTAGCAATTTTGTCGGCCGCATATTCTAGTGTACTCTACATTTTATTTAAAACAGAAAAAATCCCAGATTGGACATGTGGTAATTTAAAAACCATACCACGTAACAATGACATGTTCCGATTGTCGGACTGAAAAAAATCTGCAGAAAATTTGCCGGACATTATGATCTTATGGTTTCATAATTAATTATCAAGTAATCCTATAAAAATTGGCTATGTGGTCATCGCATAACATAACCCTGTCCTATCGACATAATTCAAATGGTAGACTCATCCAACGCAGAATTATTTTTGTCGGCCATACATTATTTGATTTTTGTTATAAAAATATCTTTTAGTTCCATGTAAAAAAAAGTATGTGGTTATTGCATAATAATACATCGTCAAATTGACATGTTTAATAATTAATTATTAAAAAACGCAGCGGTTTCGAGAATTTTCGTAGATGAAAAGTTTGGTAGACTTGACAAAATGAAGCCGCTTACAAAGTTCTAAGTATGTGGTAATCATTTTTTAAAAAGGGTTCTGTACTGTGGACTATACAATTTACTAAGGAGTATACTATGGTCAACTGTGCCGAATACCTTGGTAAGATCAAGAAAAGCTATTGCAATTGGTTTACTATTATCTAGTCTATTCAGTATAATTTCAGTTATCCTACTTAAGGCATCTTTGGTGCTTTTATTTTTTTTAAATCCATATTGTCTATCAGAGATCAGTTTACAGTGAAGTACGAAACTCATAAATCTATTGTATATCAAACGTTCAAATATCTTTGCAATGTTGGATATGAGCGATATTGGTCCCTATAATTTGTTACATAATGCCTACTACCAGCTTTATAAAATGAAATTATATCAGCAGTTTTATGTGCGTCTGGCCACACAGACCCTTCAATACATAAATTGACAATATGCACCAGAGGGCCCACAATAAAATCGTTCAAAACTTTTATAGTTTTAGCATTAATCCTATCCACGCCACTCGATTTATTTTTGAGTTTATTAATAATATTTTCTATTTCAATATGATTTGTGGGTTTTAAAAAAATTGTATTTGTGTTTATTGCTGGAAGTTTTACCAATTGTTCATTAAGATGTTGAAAATTTTTATTCAATTCTCCTCCAACATTACAAAAGTAACCATTCATACAGTTCGCTATTTCAATATGATTATTGATTCTCGTATTACTGTTACCATACATATAGTTAATATCTTGTGTGTTCCTTTGTTTTTTATTGAGTTTAGAATTAATTATTTTCCAAAGTTGTTTTTTGTTTTTAATGTTCTTTTCAATTTCATTTTTTTCATAAGTACATTTAGCATTTTTAATTATTTTATCAAGTATTTTAACATACTTTTTACATACAGTCTTTTTATCAATGTTATTAATATCTTTTTTCCATTGCTTATAGAGAAATTCTTTTCTATTGCATGAAACCACAATACCACGCGTAATCCATCCTTTTCTAGGCGTGACTTTTTTACAATTTTTTGTTTTTTTGTTTTTAAATTTAGCCTCCTCCATACAGTACTTGATCTTATCAATCAGAGCATTGACCGCAGTATTAGGATCACTCATAGACAATACCTCAACCCAATCAATAGAGTTTGCTGTATAAATTAATTTTTTATAATTAATAGAAACAGTATTTATGTTTGTTATGTTGTTTTTAACTTTACTTATAGATATAAAAAGTGGATAATGATCAGGATAAGGTTGCACGAGTTTGTATGTTTTTGTAACATCATGATATCATCTAACACATTAAGCTGCAATACTTGAAGTTGATAGATGGTCTTATCATTCTTGACTTAATTGCTGAGTCAGTCTCTTGTTTCTGCCGGTAATTAGCTCTTGGTAATTTAGCTGTATTTATTGTTGGCAAAATAAGTTTCACGGGGTAATCCGTTGAGTCTATATATTTCTTAATCTTGTTTTATAAAATTTCACATTTGTGGCTATCTGTAGAAATGTGACACGTTTGAATTAAAGTTTGTTCTATATATTTTATGTTACTAAAAGCACAATTAACGCATTCAATCTTGTCACTTGAGCCGGTTAGTGGCTCAGTCGGTAGAGCGTTGAATTCGTAATCTCGGAGTTCTGAGTTCGAATCCCGCTCTCGGCAGCCGACTTATAGAAGCACCACTGTACGTTACATGTGCTTTGTTCACAAACACACTTACGAGCTCCATCACTGATGAGCATTAAAAATAGCATAAATATAGCAAAGTTAAAAAAAAAATAAAAAAAAAATTATGTCACTTGTACATTTGCTTGTCTCGTTTTTACCTGTACATTTTAAGCATACTATTTCATTTTTGCACTTTATACCATTATGGCCCAATCTACCACAATTAAAACATGTTGTTACATTTACTAAATCATAGATCATACATCTATGGTGCTCCACAAATAATCTATTATTTTTTTCTCTTATTATTTTATAGATTTCGGCTGGTACTTTCATTATCACTAAACTCAGTTTAGTATTTTTGTTAGTATACATGTGTGATGCATTACCTTTTTCATTGATATCATTAAAATTTCTAATATTAAGAGGAGCTCACGTATCTCCGTCCTTTTCTAATCAAAGCATTAATTTTTTTGCAAAAACGAATAATTTTAGCAAAAAATGAAACAAAAACCGCATTTCGTATAAAAAAAAAACAAACTTTTCTTTAATAAGAAAGATTTGATTTTAATGCTTCATTTTTAAAAAAACCTTGAAAAACCAAACTGTTTACCCTGACCTCTATGTTTTAAGTTTTTCAAGGTTTTCTTGAAATATTACTTTTTTGATGCGAGATGCGGCTTTCTCTTCATTTTTTGCTAAGATAGAAAAGGATAGATATACTCGACCTGCTCTTAATGTCATTTTCAATAGTTTTTAAATCCATATTCGTATAATCATCCATACCAACTATTTTTATTTTTGGTTTATTTAATTGTTTAGTCATTACTTCACATTTTGATAGTTTTCTTCTTGGTATTTTTTTTGCAGTTGCTTTACTATCATTATTCATACAGTTTACTATTATTTCATTTTTATTTTTACTATAAACACTTTTTGTTTGTATTGATTTGTCTTTTATTAAACAATGCGTAACTGGAGTTTTAATGGTATTTGAGTCATTATTTTTGGTTTTCACTATAATTTTAGGCACTTTTTTCTGTTGTATTGGCTTCTCACATAATATATCAGCAAAGGATTTTTTACTTCCTCTGTTGGATTTTGTTTAAACTTTGGAATAAATTTTCAGATATTAAAATATGGAAAGAACAGAATTGTAGACCTCAACGCTCAATATTTCTATAATTACAGGCAATTGAAGAAAATCACTAAAAAAGTTACTGGATTTTTAAATGTTTTAAAATTCTTTAGCGTTGATAGCTAGAAGTTTAAAAATGGTTTTTAAATGAAAGCTGAGCTCAAATGCTTTTGAAATAGTAGTTATAGCATGTCAAAATATTAAGAGCTGCGGTGGCTCAGGGACTAGAGCATCCGACTCTCACGCAGAGGGCCGGGGTTCGAATCCCGGTGAGGTCGGGATTTTTTCTCCACTTTTTAATTTAAATATTGAAAGTGGAAGATGTCCCGAGCTCACTGACACCGCGGTTGACCACCCCCGAGAGGCTTTTTTCGGTTTTAACAAAAACCGACGAAAGTCACTCGAGGGCCGGTAAGGCAGAACGCGACTGTTCCACTATTACAGTTGAGCCGGACCGTTCTGCCGGGTAGGTGTTGAGCTCCCGATTCGCTAAAAAGGATGGGTTGAGCGATGCTCCCCGCCTAAGTAGGCCTGCACGATCGAGCACCACCTACCGAAGTTAGGGAAAATTGAGGTATGGTTTCGATCGCGAAAACACCGGAACACAAAGGTGGTCGAGGTGTCACTTACTAGGCCAAATAGGCTGTAGATGGTCAAACCCCAAAGATAGATGGATAGATAGCATGTCAAAATATTATTTTTTCCCAAAGTTGTAGCGTAATAAACATTGAACCCAATTTCAGCATTTGTTATTAATTAACGTTTTAACCGAAAACTCAGGTCCAATGATTATTACGCTACAACTTTGAGAAAAAATATTTTAACATGCTATAACTACTACTTTCAAAGGATTTGAGCTCAGCTTTCATTTAAAAAAAAGCTTCAAGCTTCTAGCTATCAATGGTAAGGAACTATATGCGTTTAAAAATCTATTAACTTTTTTAGTGATTTTATTTAATTGCCTTAAACTAGGGAAATATTGAACGTTGGTATCTAAAATTCTGTTTCCTTCCATATTTTGACATTTGAAAACTTATCCCAAAGTTTGAGCAAAATGTGTAATTCGGAGTTGTGATACTCTTCTAGTAAGATTTCATGTTCTTCAGTGTCATCCATCATGGTTTTATTAAGTAGTTATTGTGTTTTATTAGCTAATTTTGTTAAAATTTCTTTTCTTGTTTCTTCAGATTTTATTTTTATTTTTTCTATTATCATTTTTGCTGTTTCGCTTAGTTCTTCTTTATCCTCATGATCTTTAGAGGTTATGTTTGACACGTGCACATGTTCTAGACATATAACTAAGCTATCACTAATGTATTTTGTATTTTCCAACTTTGAAAAATCACTCTTATGGTATGCATTGTCACAAATAATACATATAACCGTAGTCATATCTTTTTTAGGATGACATTTGTAAAAAATTTTTCCCAGACTGCCGGGAGGCTGTAACCCTCCGGCGTCATCTTGACATTGTTTTTAAGCATTTAGACTCGTTTCAAAATAAACAGCAAGTTTATAATAAGACTATTCTTTATGGGTAAAATATTAATATCTACAATGTAATTCCGATTGGTATCATAGTTTTTAAATTATTTTACGCATTACATAAAGTGCGAATATCTAGCGAAGGAGTATATAATCATCTATCACACATACACGCAGTACTATTCTTTCTTTTGACAAACGGAAGTGAAAATTCTTTTTCAAAAGTTTAAATTGGCAACACATGTAAAAATTAACAATATTTTTGTTAATTATGGTCTGATTTAAATCTTTATTTTTCTAATCTGGGGTAGTGATGGAAATAATAAGATGTCATATTAATTTTCTGAAAATTCATACATTTGTTATGAATAATCAATAATTTAAATAAAATGTTTTTCCAACGCATTTGCAAAATTATCAGTTTTGAGAAAGAACTTTGAAAAAAAACTTTGTTTAAAAAAAAAATAATTTTATATTCGATACGTTTTGTAATAAAAACAATATTTAACCTACTAACAAGGAGAGTAACCCTTGTTTGGGTCACTGATCTTGCTGTAACTTGCGGATATGTTTTTAAACATAAAATTATGAAGAAATTCAGTCTAATGCTCAATCATTCCAAGATTATGAGCTATTTGGTTCAATTTTTAAAGATTTCTTTGAAAAATCATTGTTTATAATATTGAATATTACTCCCTAATGGAAGCTGTTAAGTTAATTCTACAAAATCTTGCTATAACTTGCGGATATGTTTTTTTACATAAAATTATAAAGCCGCGAGAATTTGGTCTAACGCTCGATCATTCCAAAATTATGAGCTATTTTGTTCAATTTTTAAAGATCTCTTTAAAAAATCATTGTTTATAATATTGAATATTAATACCCAATGGGAGTTTCCAAGTTCATTCTGCAAAGTTATAGTAAAAGTTGAGATTAAATCCTTTCAATTAAAAAATGTTCAAAAAGCTCAATCCGTTCAAAAGTAATAGCAAAATGAAAAACATGAAAAAAATTAGCACAATAATTTTATGAAAATCAAAGTTTAATTTTATACTAATTTTCATAATAATTTTTATTTCTCTGTAACTTTTGAACGGGTTGAGCTTTTTGAACATGTTTTTTTTTAATCAAAAGGATTCAATCTCAACCTTTACTATAACTTTGCAGAATGAACTTGGAAACTCCCATTGGGTATTAATATTCAATATTATAAACAATGATTTTTTAAAGAGATCTTTAAAAATTGAACAAAATAGCTCATAATTTTGGAATGATCGAGCGTTAGACCAAATTCTCGCGGCTTTCTTTATAATTTTATGTAAAAAAACATATCCGCAAGTTATAGCAAGATCCGTGATCCAAACAAGGGTTACTCTCTTTGTAAGTAAAAAATATTAAGAACATAGTATCAGTCGTTTTTATCAACTTTGAGTCTATAAAATCTACCCAATAATAACAAATGTATGAATGATTAAGAAACATTTAAATCGAACCATAATTAACTGAGATATTGTTAATTTTTACGCGTGTTGCCAATTTGAACTACTAAAAAAAATTTTTAACCCTCCGAGTACAAAATACGTATTTTCGGCTCACTTTTGCGAGCGCGAAATAGTACATTCTAGCTCACTTTTTCGCGGGCGAGAACGTGAGCCAGAATTTACTATTTCGCGCTCGCAAATTGAGCCAAAAATGCGTATTTCTCATCCCTCAGGTTAAAAAATAGTATATACACCACGAGCGCGACCGGGATTTGTGTCCCTCGTGTGAATTTTCGCCCTCGTTTTGCTCGTGCGAAAAACTCACACTCGGACCGAAATGAGTGCATGCGTGACAGCTGTTTATATACTTCGTCGCTGGACATTCTCACTCAATGTGATGCGTGAAATAATTTAAAAACTATGATACCAATCGGAACCACATTATAGATATTAATAATGATATTTTACCCATAAATAGTCTTTATTATGAATTTGCTGTTTAACTATGAAACAAATCCAAATGTTTAAAAACAAAGACGTCATCGTTACTCAAAGTAAAAGACTCGTTACTCTTTTGATTTTTATAATAGAATATTTTAAACAATTCAAATTAAAGGTCTTTAGCAGATCTTTCTTTGCCTTTCAATAAAATAAAAAAGTTTTAAAAATTATAAATAATGCAAAATTGACTACTGAAATGACAAATCTCATTCTGTACACTGAGAGAAATTATATGGGTAAAATTACTATATTCCAAAGGATCTGTGGGACATACTTGATTTTGTTTAAAAATTACTATTATTATGTATAGTAAAATTTTCGATATACTGAGACCTCACTTAATGATTTTTATATAGAAAAGCATCACGTTGATAAGCGGCGAGAGGGGATATAGGAAAGACTCGAACGCGCGTTCGCGAGCGCGCAGCTATGCCCCTAATTTCGACAGCCAAGCGACTATCAAGTGTAACGCTTATGCTTTACAATGTATAATATCCCTACTCTGAAGCGGCAGAGTACTTAATAAATCTTAGTGATTTAAAATATTAATTACGTTTGTGAAGTGTTGTGTTGTACCTTCACGAATTAAAATATAAAGTGTTATAGCCGAAAAGGCAAAATTCATAAACCTTGGATTTACGTGCTGATCGCAAAGTCTTTGACTTGGTTCATGCACGTATCTGCAAGTGTACATACAAATACGCGTTGTAAATTCACGCGCTACTTGTCGATACGAGAGGCATAAATGATGACTTCCTGTGATACCTGCATCCTAATTTCCCTATCAACGACATAAAATTAAAGAGTTAGATTAAACATAAGGACCCGAATCTGGCAAGCAAGACGTCTTATCAGTGTACGGTCTAGTGAGATCTAACTCTCTCATAATAAATAACTAAAAGCAAAAAGTATAACGAGTTTGTACGTGTAGCGGTTAAGCACACGTTAAGCTCGGAATATTAAAATTATTCGGCATCCATCTTGTCGTACTCGGACGCACGATTAACGTTTAAGACGTAATAATCGTTTTTGAGAGTAAGTCAAGGTGTGATATCGTAGTGTATGGTGTTTTTGATCACCATACACTAATAAAGTGCGTTATAAACGAATATAACGTTACAATACGCAGTAAGCTTACGCAGTAGACATATAACAAATTTTTTTATGTATCAATTTTGCTAATTTTTCTAATATGTACAGCAATTTATATGATTTATATATAGTCATTTTTATACAAAATCAAGTATGTCCTACGTTTAAAATGGAATATAGTAATTTTATCCATAGAATTTCTTGCCGTGTATCTGCATTGCCTATATTGAGAGAAATTGTATATGAAATATTACAAGAATTAGAGTGTGTTTTACCATGTGCGCTAGTAGTCAACTCACAGACTATGAAAACGTGCTCTTTTTTCTAGCGTTATAGTAGATTTTATTAGGTTACAAAATATTCTTAAAAAAATTACAATGTCAACATAGTAAAATTTCGAACGTTTTAATTATTTCAATAACATCTATAAAATTTCACTAGTGTACATAGTAATTTTTCTCATATACATTGTAGAAACCTTATAATGTAAGATTTAGAAAACTTGTTGTTATACATTATTAATAGAAAAAATTTGAACTCTAGCGGCGTAAGTTTGAAACACCACTATTGCTATGTGTATACTAAGTCGCCACGTCTGTGTAACTTAGCTAAAACTGCAAAGTTCCTCTGCTGGCTTTACTAGGAGAGCCACGCTTAGTGAGGAGAATTTTATAATGGCTTGGGATCACTCCGCCAAAACTGCAATGTGCGCATTTTTACTGTAGCTTAAACGCGTCGGCTTTGTTCTCCCCAGCGAAAAGAGCAGAGTTACTACGCCGCTGTAGTTGAAGTTTTCTCTCCACGTATGCTGTTTTTTTTAAATCATATTCAGAACTATTGTTACCAACTCTATCTACTTCAGAATTTGTTTTATCGCTCAATTTATATAAACTTGTTGTTATACATTGTTATGCTACTCTTTTCAACTATTTTCAGAACTGTTCTTACCAACTTTGTCTACTTCAGAATTTGTTTTATCATTTAATTTATATAAATTATTACTGTAATTTTGAAGCATAATTATCATTTTTTGTAGCGGCAATTTTAAATCTCTTTAACACGCGTTTTAGTAATCTAAATCAGAGCATTATTTAATAATAGATAATCTTTATTTTTCTTTCCATATAGTAAAATTTTTCTCGAATATCAAATTTTTAATATTGGATTATTAAATTTATTGTTCACACAAAAACAAATTATTAATATTTAAGTTCAGTGGAATTTTGCACGCAATTTTAAAATTATTATTCAATTGAAGTATAAATAATAAAAAATTATATTTTAACCTCTAGACCGCCGGGGTGCGCTATATGGCACGCACCCCTAACTCGCACATATTCACCGTTGATAGGGTCCTACCTAGTAGGCCTCAGAACACTTTTCTATAGGGAAAATCGACTTTTCATTTTTTCAAAATCCCAGCGGTCTAAAGGTTAATATTTAAACTATTAGTTATTATTAATTTTTTTCAAAGCATGCTAGGACATTTTATTAAACAAACTCAAGAGGTTAAGGAAGGATAAGAGCAAATGTTAAAAAAAAGAATAATTTTTGTATTACACTGCATTAAATCATTCAGCAGCTTGTTTGTCGGATACTCTGTAAAAAATGTAATGACGTTTAATACAAAATAATAAGAACTTTTTTAAATTTGCTTGATGAATTTTTTACATAAGGTAAATATCCCTATTATAAACTATGTGCCTAAATGTAGCTACTTTTACTCTTTATGTAATAATTTATTTTAAATTATTGTAAAAGCAACGATCTCAATGCTCCTTTAATTTCCAATATTCGATCAATTTAAAAATTTATCTAAAAATAATATCTTTGTAGATGCTTTCAGTTATTCTGAATATGATATCAGTGTAAACATCGTCCATCAAAATGTATTAAAAAAAAATTTCATAGTGAATAGAAATTTTGAATTCCTCTTACATGGACAAATTTTTTATAGCCCTGTGGGACCTAAATAAGCTTTTATAGGAAACACTTCTCCATCATCTAGATGGCACTTTTTCACATAGCATACTACTGAATTTACTTAGGCCACAGACGTATAATAAACAAAGATTTGATATCTGAACTATCGTTGAAAGTATTTTGATTGATAGTAATAAAAAGTAGATTATCGCAGCGGGTATGATGGGCAGAACATGTATCAATATAAACCATGTAGACTTTCTAAAACTGGATCAAAGCAGTTTATAGTGAGTAATTTTGTGAATTTTTTCTCTTAATCACCAAAAAAAAAAATCAATAACATAAAATTAAAAGTGCAATAATTCCGGAAAAGTAGAGAAAACGCGTTTTAAAAGAATTACATCTCACCCATTTAAAATTAAATGAAAACATTAGGTATAGAATATATCTTTTATCTAGTTAAACATTTCATACCTAATGGTGTAGCCGAAGATTTTGTAAAAAGTATAAAGCACTTGGGCGCTAAGAAATAACAGTAAATGTACGGAGAGAATTCTTCTATAAAAATTAAGGTGACAGTCACTACAATCGAGGGACATTGTAGGATAGTATAAAAAATTATGAGAAGTTACCGTAAAAATTATACAGAATTCTGATAATTTTTACCGTAAAAATTATACAGAATTCTGATAATTTTTACGGTAACGTCCCATTTTTCATACTACGATGTCCCTCGATTGTAGTAACCATCACCGTAATTTTTATAGAAAAATTTTCTCTGTGTGATATTGTAAATATATGTCTATTCGATTGTAAAGTATACACTCTATAAATCTTGGAGTGAATCTTTCACTTGAGGCTGGAGTAAATGTAAAGTATTTTCACTTTCACACTATTCGAGTAATTCTATGATGCTTAAGTGGAACATTAGAGTGAAATTTTTCCACTTGTTAGCTTCTGATGGATTATTTCACTCAAAGCTGAAGCACTTTACAATTGAGTAAAAATCTACATAAGATTGTTTGGACTATTAAAATCGCTCGTTGTTTGATTGAAGCAACAATATCGTAAAATAAAATGTATCATTTTTTAAAGAAAAATAATTTATAAACTAGCTTACACGAACAATTTTATTTTTTTATTAAAATTTTTAAAATCAATTCTGATACAATTAAGAAATTAGTTTATTAATGCGTATTTCATTATATTTAGTTTTAAAATTCGAAAATATCCAGAAGTTTTTATAATTGTTTCTGACATTGTTATTGACACCGTCAACATTAGGGTTCGGATAGTGGGAGAAATATGGCGCCAACGAATGTAGAATTTTAGTAATAAAACTGTACATTCGTCAGAGCCATAATTCCCCCATTATTTTTCCATTTAAAATCTCAATGGCTCTTTTAAAAACAAAGAGAAAATTAACAATTACAACGTTAGTTAGCTATCACAATTGTCCAAGTGCTTTTGTACAGGATACATTCACGGAGAGAACAAATCGGGAACACTTCCTTGCGCCCTCTACTGCTATAGTTCTGTACGCACGTTTTTGGAAATAGGCCTTGTGTACAAGCAACGATTCCATAAGCCATCGGGAAAAAGTCCGAATGCTCTATAAGAGATAAAAAGCGAAGGAGAGAAAGTGTGAGAAAGAGTTTGAGAAAGAGTAAGCGAGAAGGACAAGGGAAAGTGTACATGTTATAAATATATGAGTTTGATGAATAACAATGTTTTTTCATTTTTAACCGACTTCAAAAAGGAGGCGGTTCTCAATTCGACTGAATTTTTTTTTAATTTTTTTTTTATGTCTGTTACCTCATAACTCCGTCATTTCTTAACCGATTCGAAAAAACTTTTTCTTATCTGATAGAGAATGTCTGCAGGAAGGTCCCATACGTGTCCTATAATTATTGGGCCAATATTCAGTTTGTATGACCCTATTATCAAATTAAGAAAAAAACCGGGTGTTTTGTTTTCTCATTTACCTCCCTTATACTTCGCCTTCTCTCTCTCTCTCTCCCTCTCCCTCTCTCCCTCCCCCTCTCTCTCTCTCTCTCTCTCCCCCTCTCTCTCTCTCCCTCTCCCCCCCCTCTCTCTCTCTCTCTCTCTCTCTCTCTCTCTCTCTCTCTCTCTCTCTCTCTCTCTCTCCTCTCTCTCTCTCTCTCTCTCTCTCTCTCTCTCTCTCTCTCTCTCTCTCTCTCTCTCCTCTCTCTCTCTCTCTCTCTCTTCCTCTCTCCCTCTCCCCCTCTCTCCATCTCTCCCTCTCTCCCTCTTCCTCTCTCCCTCTCCCCTCTCTCCCCCTCTCCCCCTCTCTCTCTCCCTCCCTCCCTCTCCCTCTCCCTCTCCCCCTCTTCATCATACAAATAATTGGTAAAATACAATTTTAGAAGTCGGCGTCTAATTCTAAATCTGTGATGCGTAAGGAGAACGACTTAGTCCATTTTTTCAAAAATAACGTTCACATTCATTGTTCAAAAATAACGTTTACATTTATTGTTAAAAAATAACATTTACATTCATTGAGGAATTAGACGCCGACTTCTAAAATTGTATTTTACCAATTATTTGTATGATTTCTAAAGATAATAAATTATTTGTTACTTTTCAGTGCATTTTTTGAAGTCTGTTTTTTTTTGTTAAAAATTTTTTATCATAATTTTATTGTTTAAATAATATAACAATTCTTTATTTTATAAGGGATGTTTACAATCATCAGCTCATTTTTGTGCGTACCTTCAACAGAATGAAGCATCAAAAAGTAATTATATTTATAAATTTGAAGAAGCGAAGCCAGATACTGCAGGATTTGATACAATGTTATATAATATAATATTCAAATAAAGATAATATTAAAATGTAACAATGTATAAATGACATCTTTTAACCCTCTCTAAATTTAATAAAATCAACCTTCAGGAGTAAATTTTTAGTCTAATAGGTGTTTTAAAATGAAAAAATATAAAATTAATTAAATCGAATTAAACAGAAAAATATGAATTCTATTTACTTAGAGTGATTATTACAATTGCTTTTGAGTCAAATATATTCATGTCGACGATTTTTAATTTCACTCAAGCTTGTTCTATTTGAAACAAGGTAAATTCCTTCCTTTACTTCGATTAAAAATTCACTCGCTCAGAATAACGACTCACTGGAAGAATTTTAGAATACATTGTACCACACACGTATGGTCAGGGAAATTAATGTTTAACCGAGAATTGCGAACGTGATTTGATTTATTGCGCTCAAATATAATCAATAGAAGAAATAAATTACATAATCAAGTATTGAATAACCAAGGAAAGAGACAAGTAAGTTTTAAAATTAGTAGTAATGTGATAAACAGATGTGAAAGGATTCGACCGAAATAGGAAAAAGGAAAAGAAGGAAAAATAGGGAAAAAGGAAAAGAAGGAAAGATTAAAAAAATTATTCATTTACCATACGCTACACGGTGCTTACAATTTTTTTTCCATTTTTAGACAAAAAATAGATAGTTGTCTTAAAATTGCTTATGTATATCATGTGATTGAGAATTTAGCATAGGGTAAGTGTGCCAGTTACCGTGGGTTTAACGTAACCTCTTACAGATTTTATCAAATTAAACAGATTTTTCTATTAATGCTTGATAACTATTGATATCAGTTATAAACGTTGAAGCATCTTTTATTTAATAAGCATGATTGATTAATTATGTATAGAAAAATATTTGAAATATTATTAAAAATATAAGAATTGATGCATGCGTCAAATACCGTGTTGCTCAATTTTCAGATTTCTATATACCGTGTGTCAGTTTCCGCGCCCCCAACTAAATGCGTTTTGTCAGTAAGCAAGCCCTCAACCAAATATCGAGCGTCGAATACCGTGCATTTTTCGTCGATTTATATTTTTTTGAGGTTATGTTTTCTTCGATGCTCACATGTTAGAGGGCACGATAACTAAGATTATACCAAAAAATTGGTTTAGTTATCGTGCACGATAATTGAATCATATGCTTAAATCTGTTCCAGTTCTATATTTTATAAATAAATAATAACAAATAATTTAAAAACACAAATTGTAAGTTTTTTTGAAATTTGTAAGTATTTTATTATAGTAAAATGCATGTACATATTATTAATATACATTTTTTAATACTTTAAATGATTGAATTAAACATGCAATCCTTAAGCTTTTTGATAACGCGCGCACTAAAAACGCATAAATCACGTTACAAAAATTTCAAACATTATTTATACAATATAAAACGTCGATAAATTAAATTTTTATTTTTCTAATAGTTAAATTATACTTCAAAAATATTAAAAAAATTTTTTTGTATTATTGATTAAGGCTTAAACCTATCTTAATGTATTAAAATATCGAAGGAGCACGGTAGTCGGGGGGGCAACGATAATTGGCACACTTACCCTATGTAATTTATTGGATATTTCAAATGATTTCCATGATCATGATTGATATTGAAATAGATTTTTTTTTTAAATGTTCTCAATTTTAAATCACATTTTAGAAATATTTTGTTAAATCAATTTAATAATTCAAGATTGATCGAATATTGGAACCGCTACCCTGGTAGAAATTTACTCTAGATCTGTCTAGATCTGTCTAGTTTTGTATGTTAAATAATCGAGGCCTCGATAAAACTAGACAAATTTTCTACCAGGGCACTTAAAAATAAAGGTTGTTTTAATACCGTAGCTTCCCTGATAGAAAATTAAACATAATTTCTGCTCACTTGACTAACTTCTGCCCAGAAAATTATGTTGAACGATTGTCATCAATCAATTTATAACCTTAAGTAAACAAACTTTAATGTTTTAAATCAATTAATGATAATTATTGAGACAGATCATAAATACTTATTTTAAAAATAATTTTTTTTAAATGTCACCGAATTAATTATATAAACAAAAAAAAAACCTTCAAATATAATATCAAGCGCAATATATTAAGCTTTCATGGTTAAAGAAAAAAATGATAGCTATTATATCTCGAACAAACAAATGAGTGTGCATGATTTTCTTTCTCTCTCTCCTACGTAGCGAAATAGGAAAAAATAACCTCGAATCAATATTATTTGACTTATAACATGATTTCAGCAGATTCTGCCCAGAAAACGTCGCCAGTACGTAGGGTTTCTGGGCAGAATATATCAGCAGAATCTGCCCACTGAGCAGAAAATTTAAGATATTCTGGGCAGATTAATGTTCAATTTTCTACCAGGGTTACATATAGAATATATAAATGTTTGAATATAATTCAAAGAATTAATTTCACATTTTGAATTTATTTAATAATAATAATAATATATGAGCCGAATTTTACAGCAGCCTTTTTCTCCATTGGTTCGTATCCACGTTACTCCCATAAAATACCATGCTTAGAAGTCAATTATTATGTTTAAAGCAGTTTATCACTTCTCTCTATTAGAATTTTCAAATGCATTTTGAAAACCAATGAATTTATGATTAAGAATAATATAAAAAATAAAAAATTTTCTGACTACATTAATATTATTAAAGCAAAATTATTCAACACGTCTCTACAGTTCGTTTTCAAATTATAGTAAATATGTACTAAATGACTTTCCGAGTTATTGATATACTCTTTGGATTAGCAACTGATTAAAAAAATTTTCCGTATCAATGACAAGATTTTCTTTTACTTTGATTTTTATTCTTAAAAATTGACTTTAAAACTATGCTTTTTTTTTAAGTTTCAAAAATCGTATTCCGATATTGTTTCTACTCTTGTAACGTAAATTTATTTTTGATTCTTTCAAATTATAATTTAATATTTGATATTTTTTTTAAGAAAGATTATAGCCGAATGTTTTAATAATTTTTGTTTGATTTCACATGAATTATTTTTATGGCTTAGTGGTTAAGTTTATCAATCAAATGTAACTTTTTAAGAAATTGATAAAATTAAAAAATTCGAACGCGATTGAAAAGTAGAGTGAATTTCCTAAATCTTTATGTTTAATGATTTTTTTGTATCTATTTCCTGCGTGTAGCTAAAAATACGCAAAAATGGAATTTACGATAAAATCAGTTTTAGATATGATAATATTTTCCAATGTCGCGAGTCTATTTTTGTTTACATATCAGCATGTGTTCAAATCTGTAATTCATATACATACGAAGAATCAAATTTGTGAATAACTTTAATTTATTCAAAAAAAGGACACTATCATTTATAATAATTGTGATAAAATTTATGATAATTTTGTTAAAAGTATACAGTAACGTTCAAAAGTTGGTAAAAAAAAATTTTTTTTTGAAACTCAACTTCAAACTGTGATATTTCGGAAATGGCTCGATAAATTTCAAAAATTCGGACGGCGTTTAAAAGATTAGAGAAAATACTATCTTTTTGTATCCTGCTAATGTAAACAAAAATTGATTTGCGACATTGGAAAATATTATCATATCTAAAACTGATTTTATTGTAAATTCCATTTTTGCGCATTTTTAGCTACACGCAGGAAATAGATACAAAAAAATCATTAAACATAAAGATTTAGGAAATTCACACTACTTTTCAATCGCGATCGAATTTTTTAATTTTATCAATTTCTTAAAAAGTTACATTTGATTGATTGAAATTTGAAAATTCGTAAAAATAAAAATTTTTTCTATCATTATATATAGAGTTAAAAAAAATGATAAAAATATTTGGCAGGACACAAAAAAATAGTATTTTGTCTGATCTTTCAAACGCCGTACAGATTTTTTAAATTCATCAAGCTGTTTCCGAAATATCGTAGTTTGAAGTTGACTTGAAAAAAAAAAAATTTTTTTACGAACTTTTGAGCGGTACTCTATATATATATATATATATATATATATATATATATATATATTTATATTTATGTCCTCGTAGGCCACATTCGTGTCAGTATGTAAAGAGCATGCTAAATTTGTAATGGCATCGCATATGTCTCAGACGCGCTCCCAGACTTTTTACAAGATTTATATGTCCTCCTGAGATATATTGAGTATCAATATGTCTCAGGAGAAATCAATATGGCATCACCGATGCTATTATGTTTTTTTCAATATGTCAAAGAGCAATCATACTGAACGTAGGTTAGTGAAAAAAATGACTCGCGCTTCGACAGCAGTTATACTCACTACAAAATGTCAATCTAAGAAACAAAAGAAAAAAATTAATAAAACTAAAATTAAATTTAAAAAATATTAGAATAAACATTTATATTTTCAAATAATAAGTTATAGTTCCTCATACGGCCTACTTCGGACATAAAATCATCTATGTCCTTTGGCTGTTTATTCAGGTGGAATTTGAATCTCGAACAATGTTTGTCGCTTGAACTGAAATTGCCGAGGGCGCGCAAATCTGAATCTTGAACAATGTTTGCCGCTTGAGCAGAAATCTACCTCGGGCGCGCTTTGCGCGCCTTCGGTAATTTCAGCTCAAGCGACAAACATAGTTCTTGATTCATATTCCACCTGAATACGGCCAAAGGACATATATAACTAATTTATATATATTTATGTTCTCGTAGACCGTATTCGCATCAGTATCTAAAGGGCATGTTTAATTGGTATTGGCATTGCATTTCTCTCGCGTGCTGTTCGATTCTATATGTACTTCTGAAGCATATTGAGTATCAATGTGTCTCAGGAGAAATCAATATGGCATCACCGATGCTATAATGTTTTTTTTAATATGTCAAGGAGCAATCATATTGAACGTGGGTTAGTGAAAAAAAAAATGACTCGCACTTCGACAGCGGCTATACTTATCACGAAATGTCATTTTAAGAAACAAACGAAAAAATCAATAGAGCTAAAATTAAATTTGAAACGTATTGAAAAAAAGATTAATATTTTTAACTAATAAGTTATAGTTCTTCGTACGGCCTACTTTGGACATAAAATTATCCATATCCTTTGGTCGTTTATTCAGGTCAAATCTGAATCTTGAACAATGTTTACCGCTTGAGCAGAATATCAAGGCACAAACATTGTTCTCGATTCATATTCCATCTGAATGCGTCCGGAGGACATATATAACTAATATATATATTTATATATATATAGATACAAGCACAATAAATTTATTGTAATTGTATCTAGAAGCATGTATCTTTTTATTTTTTATTACAATCGCAAGTTTTCAAATTAATAGTGAAAAACTAGACTAAAAAATTATGCACTTTCTTAATTCTGAAAAATATTTTTTATTTATATGATATAATATTTGGGCTAAAATTTATAATCAATATTAAATATTTAATCTTATAATTTCATCGTTCAGCGTTCTTTAAACAGTTTTTAGAATTGGAATTGATATAAGTTATAAAAAAATAAAAATTATTGAAATATAATAACAATTATTAAAGAGTAATTTTGATCCTTAAAAGTTTTAAAATAGTAATAAGAAAAATTCAAACATTATTTGAAATACGGCGGTTTTTCTACTTCACCCTTTCAGATCTTAATTTTTATTTCACTAGAAAATCCAGCGCGCAAGCGCGCCCTATATCTAATCTTAATGTACATAAATTTTTAATGATTGACTGTTAATATAGTGTTATCATTTTCTGTTCATTATTAAATAATAATAATTTCATATCTACTAATATCAGCATCTGTAAAGAAATTGATGTTATATACTAATGTATCAGAGCAGTTTACGCAGCATCAGTGAATTTATAGACACGGAAAACTTCGAGAAAAATAAATCTCATTTAAAAGATATATTATCACTATATTCATTTTCTTATTATTATTTTAAAAAATTGAAGAAATAGTAAACTTTTAAATTATTTTTTAGACATTTCTTAAATCTTTCAAAATTTAAATAACGTAAATTATTACAAAGTCAAAAGTTGTTTTACAAATATATAACTTTTCATACACATCATTTTTAATATCAATCTAATGTATTTGAATTTCAAGATATATCTTAAGAGAATTCCAAGATCAATCTCTGGACATGGTCATATAAAATTATCCATGATTAAAAACATCTGTTTTTAATACAATGTAATGTGGTTTATAAAAACGACTTTTCCAATTTTATCATCACTTAAAACACATTTTAAGGAGACATAAAACGGACACTACACCTACACTCATAAATATTGACTATCTCCATATTTTAGTGCAAATTTCAGGAAAAAAAATGCATTAGATGGTATAAATTTTTAAGTAAATTTATTCATTAGCATTTATAAATTTTTAATTTCTGGTACCAGAAAAATTTTAATATGTAATATTGGAATTCTAAATCCTCAATAACTAATGAATAAAGTTATTTAAAAATTAATATTTTCAACAATATGAAATTCATAAAATATATAAAAAATAAAATAGTTCAAATCAATTCTTAACGATATGTATATCGTTCCTATTTTTAAAATACACATAAAACTAAAAATTCTAATTTATATTTTCTTAATTATATTAACTATATCATTCTTTCAAAAAAAAGATATTTAATTTTATTTTGCAGAGAAACTGTTTATTATAAGCGTGATTCAATTTGAATTTTGAAATTAAATAAACAAATTTTTAAAAATAGTACATTTTAGGCAAATATTATACTATATTTTTAAAAAAAAATTTTTAAGCTGTCAATCTAGAAATATTTTATATACTAAATTATATTATCGAAATTGTATTGCTTATCGGTTTTTTTATTTATTATTTTAAAATATTCCGAAATATTTTAAATCTTATTTTAAATTTACCAAGTTACTTGCCAGGCTCATAGTTAAATATTTTATGATATTGTTATAAGTTAAAAAGTTTATGACATCTGTATTTTCTAAATTTATTGCTTAATATACTATTTTGTAGTACAATTTTTAAAAAGAGAATTCAGAAGTAAATGGCATTGAATTGTTACCATGTTTTAATTTGAAATATACAATAACAAATGAATATAGAGCGGTACTTCGCACTCTCGACAACTTTACACAAAAGGAATTTTTGTGAGCGGTAGTGAGCGATGATTATACTAATAATTTTATTTAAAAAATCAAACTATAACTAAATAATTATAACTTAATTATTTTATCAATGATTTTAATTATTAAATTCTAAATCGATGATTTTATTTAAGCATATATTAAAGTAAATCAAATCTCGTTTTTCCCCAATCATATAATTCTATTCAACGCACCAATCACGTTCTTAGTATAAAATGTTTCACAACATCCAGCCATCGTTTTTTTAAAAGAGGATTATAAAATGTTCTGATGACCATTTTAGGATGATAAAGATATATTAGATTAATGTTCATTTTATCGGAAATAGTCTACTTTGAGCTAATATATGTTTATTTCAAAAAAATTGGAGTTACTTTTGCATCTCTTCAAAAATAAATCATCAATGCACATTATAATGTATATTGGGTCAGAAAGAGTTAATAACTAAGTTAAAATTGAAAAATATCTGACAAACAATCAAACTATTGCAACTTTAACGTTAAGCCATAGGAGTCTCAAGATTAAATTAGTAAACATTACAAGTAATGTTCGAATCGATGATAGAGACGTTACTCACTACACTGAAATTTTATTTGTTTGCTTCTTTATACGGTAAATCGAAAAAGCATTCAACTTTTTCAGCACTATTTTTAAATCATTGCATATATTAATTTACGTTAATTTTTTCCTATGCATTTATTTGAGATAAAAAGGCATCATCTGGTAAAAATTGTTGATTTTATTGTTTTATTATTTTTTACTCTTTTTTTATACATATTTAAAGCTGAGATATCTTCTGTACAGTAGATATTTTCAACTTACAAATATCAACATTTAGCTTTAAAAAGAAGATTAAAAAAACGAAAGCCTTATGACTGTTAGGAACCGGATTCCGATTATTTCTATCTGTATATATTCCTATAAATTCAAGCTTCGTTGTTTATAAAAATTAAGAAATAAAGCTGACAGCTTCCGATAGTTTACTACTTATATTTTCTGAAATGCATATTTTAAATGTAAAAAATTTGATTATTATTATTTAAAAACTTATACTGCTTGACTAAAATTTCCAAGAAATAAAAATGGTGAGGTACATAAATAACAATTATATCCTAAGCAATTTTCGTTGAATTAAGCACTTTTTTAAAATCTGGGATAGTAAAAAAATTACAATCTATGATTTATTTTTCAAAATAATTTTTATATCTCTGTCCATTCGAATAACAATATCTTAGTTTATTACAGAAATTTTTTATTATTTCTTTTATTTTTGATATTTAATTTTCTTAGGTATCGCTATAATGAAAACGCAATAGCAATCCGACTTAAATAGTTTAGTGCTATAGTTCTCTGATGATGATTTTATTCTAAGGAACATTTTGCTAAACGTTTTGTGTAAACATACCTGGATGCGGGTATTTTGTTTTTCTTTGACTCTTAAATGGCACTTGGAGTATTCTAAAAAACTTTTGTGCTTCAATAAATCGTTATGAAAAAGTGGAATATGCGTCGACATAATAGTTAATACGACACTGATAGTACAATAATTAAGAAATTTTAATATTTTTAATAGAACATTTTTTATACTCAACGCAAACTAATGCTTAACGCTTCATACTAACCTAATGTACTATTAATATCGCATTTTTGATTAAGTACGACTTATTGAAGCGCAAAAGTTTGTTGAGGTGTGAAGTATCCCACGTGCTATGCAAGAGTTGAATTAAACAAAAGTAATTATTTTATTGTTTTTTGCAAGTATAATTAAATTCCTTACGAAAATAACCTGCATAATAACTGCAGAATTTCTACAGATTTCCCTGCAGAGCTTATGTATAAGTTCTGCAAATGTTTTGCAGGAAATTTGTAGAAATTCTGTATAAATACTCAAAATATTATGCAATAACTGTGCAGAATTTCCGCATGAATTTCTCTTAATGCTCTGCAGATTCTCTGCAAACACAGTAAATTTTTACATGAATTTTCTAGGTATATGATAATTTTTGTAAAGTATCTATATAAACTTCACATTTCTGCAGAATTTAAATAGCTGACATCTGCAGAAGTTTTGTAGATCTATGCAGAATTTGTACAAAATATCTATATAAATTTTACAGATTATTACTTAGCCCTTACGAAAAAATCCGCAGATTTTCTAGAGTTTTGTAGAGTACTATACAGAATTTTTGCAAAAATACTATCGAAATTCTGCAGAAACATTGCACTTTAACTGTTCAGAAACTCAAGAAAAAATTGCAATATCACCACGTTTTTTTACATTGAATTTGTATTAAATTAAACAAAAAAACAATAACAAGATAATTTTTTTAAATTCTATCATTATATTACAAGATAATACGCTTTAAGATCGCATGACGAAGCTGCCCGCCTTCTAATAATATTTCCAATCCTAACTTAACAATAAACGATGCGTTTAATCGAGTTTTTTTGCTACAAAGAAAAAATTTGTAAGATTAAACTCTAGTGCGAACAACTCAAGAAATCCACAAAAATATTATACATACAAAGTTATAATAAAAACCTTCAATGTATCGTATTTTAAGGTTAGGTTTGTCGAGTCTGATATCTAATTTCCAATCCAAGCTCTTAAAAAAATAACAAGTCTAAATGATTTTTTATTTGAACAAAAATTATTGTATTAATATAGCTTTAGTGCGGACAAGTCATTATATTTGTTTAATTTATGAATTTAAAAAGATATTGATAAAATAAAAAAAGCAAAACTCGATTGCTGCAGCTCCGACATCCCGTTAACTATTTTTCTATCGAAGGGAAGAACAAAAACAAGGTAAACCTCGTAATGTCAGCTCTTCAAACAATGGAGAGCTTTTACGATTAAACCAGGAGTATTCTAGCCTTATATATTTGTGGCCTCGAAATTTGTCTAAAGGATCACAAAAGTTAGAGAAAGGCCATCTAGTAGCGTAAGGACGAATTGATAATCGAAGACAGGTTAATTCGTTTTTACTTCACCATGTGGCGTTTCTCTAATTTTTGTTATTCTTCGTACAAACTTCGAGGCCACGGATATATAAATCTGGAACAGTCCAGGTTTGATGGTATAAGCTCTCCGTTGCTCAAAGAGCTGACACTACGAGGTTTACCTCGTTTTTGTTCTTCCTTTTGATAGAAATATAGTTGTGACATATTACCTTGTAATGTGATGGTAAAATTGAAACAAAAATAATCATTTTACTGTTTTTTTGTTTAATTTAATACAAATTCAATGTAAAAAAACCTTGATGATATTGCAATTTTTTCTGGAGTTTCTGGAGAGTTAAAGTGCAATGTTTCTGCAGAATTCCCATAGTATTTTTGCAAAAATTCTGTATAGTACTCTACAGAATTACGGCAAAAAATCTTCAGAGTTTTTTCGTAAAGGTTAAGTAATGATCTGTAAAATTTATATAGGTATTTTGTATAAATTCTGCATAGATCTACAAAACTTTTGCAGATATACGCAATTTATATTCTGCAAAAAATATATTAAACGTTGATTGTTTTATTGAGTATTGATCGTTAAAATTTATATAAATATTTTGCAGAAATTCTGTATACATATACTGCATTAAATAAGGAACTTCGAGTAGAGATTTATCACAATGTCTGCTGAGCATTAGGAAAAATATTTGCAGGAATTCTGCGCAGTTAATATAGAATATTTGCGTATTTATGAAAAAATTCTGTAAAACCTCTGTAGAAATTTTACAGTGCTTTTGCAGAAACCATGCAGCAACTAAATCCTGCAGAACATGATTCAATTAGGTTGAGTATAATTCTGTGAAATTTATATAGATACTCTGCAGAAACTATGCATACACCTAATGCAGTAATCGAGGAAATTCACGTAGAAATTCACTATGTCTGCAGAGAATCTGCGGAAATTCATACGGAAATTTTTCACAGTTAATGCATAATATTTGAAGTGTTTATACATAATTTCTACAAATTTCCTGCCGAATATTTGCAGAACTTATACAGAATTTTTACAAATTTCCTGCAAAACATTTGCAGAACTTACATGTAAGCTCTATAATAACTCTGCAGGGAAAACTGTAGAAATTCTGCAGTTATTATGCAGCTTATTTTCAGAAGGGATATTTTTCAAATATTCCAGATAGTTAACAATAAATATGATAAATTAAACCAACAGGCCAATGAATTTCGATTATTATTATGGTAAATTAGTCCATTGGACAGAGATAATAGCGATAGCTTAATTTTATACCACAAACTTGTAAAAAAAAATTGGTCAAGATCTGAGTTTTACAGACCATATGGTGTCCTCTTGTAAGTTAACTTTTGATAAGTTTGGTTGAATTAGCATCTTTTCGCTTCATCGACTCAGCACTTTGTTGATTTTACCCGACGAATTTTATGAGATATTGAAACTGAAATTTCAGATGCGTGTCATATTAACAAAAAAATGAAATTATTTTATTCGTGCGTTAGTTTATTTAATGTTTTGTCATATACAATCTGACCGATTTAGGTCCTCTTACTGGACTGTAGAGGAATGACTTTCTACGAAATCGTCTTCGAAAGATTGTCTCTACTCTCATTACTCCCGACTTTAGTTATTCACATTCGATTTAAGGTCGAAAACAAACATTCAATTTTAGATTTTTTTTTCATATTAATATTTAGTTTGACATAAGAAGGTGCGGACTGATAAATTTTTCAAATATATATTTGTTGATTTGAATTTTTAATTTGTTAAATTTAATTTAATATTTTATTTTAAATGTTATGATTTATATGACAAAAAATAAGTTAATTTTAAAATAATTTTTTCAAACATCATGCGCAAAGATCGATTTCGCTAGCACTTATAACGTACGCAAAGAGCTCAATATACGTACTATACTATTAGGCAGTTTGCTATGCAAGCTCAGAGTAGGTAGCGCTCTGAGCTCTAGCGCTGACATAAAGTACCCAGGTATTATATCTATATATATAAAAAAAATTCTCAACCTTGACGTTATCTCGAGTTCTAAGCTTTGCCACCTTATGGAAATTGTTGCGAGCTTTTGGCGCTGCAATATCGTCCAGTTGCCAAAAGCGGGTGAGAAGAATACTGCGGCAAGTGAGAGGATATTTCAAAGAGTTTTGTTGGATTTCATATAATTTTTGTCATAATACTCGCGTGACACCTATAGCTGCAGCCCTTTGCTCAATAAAATACTGCTCAAAAAACTATTTTTCTCGCTTTTTTTCGTATATTTTCTGCGTTAATAAATATTATATTACGTAACTAGTGCGCGAAACACGCACGAGTCGAGTTTGTCACCCGAGCAAAGCGAGGGCGACAAAAAAAGACGAGAGCGTGGATCACCTGCACCGCGCACGTGTTGTGTATACTATTTTTTAACACATCGTGAGCGAAACACGATTATTTTTACGGTTACTAACCGAGCGGAGCGAGACGAGTCAATTTGTCACCCGAGTGTGGCGAAGGTGACAATTAGACGAGTAAATAATAAATAATAAATCATAAATATTTACAATTGCATCATTAATACAATAAATATTTCTATGATTGCGAATAAAAACTTTTATTTACATTTACTTATAAGAAGATTTCTAATTTCTAATAAATTGAAAAGCGCAAATTAAAGCGCTCATTATTTAGAAGATTTTTAAAAATTAATTGTAAAGTTATCAGTTGTTCATTAGAACAGTTTCTTGAATCAACCGTCGAAATAGTTTTCTTTCAAGAAAATTCTAAAAAAAATCAAACATTCATACTTGGAAAATTTAATTTTTTTTTCAATTTTATGATATATGTTATATATTAAAAGTGACATATATGTTATATATATATGTTACTTTTATATCTGATATGTCATATTTTAAAAGTGACTGTATAAAATGATTTACAACAACTCTACCTGTAAAAAAAGTTACAATTAAATATTCACTACCTAAATTAAGGCGACTACGGAGGTTAGGCTAAATTTTCATTTCGTAGTTTACAAATTACGCTTTAAGTTTGTAAAATTTCTTGGATTTGTAAGTTTTCCACCATTCTGTGGGTATCAAAAAATGGTGGAAAATTAAAAAATCCAAAAAATTTCATGTATTAAAAGCATGATTTGTAAACTAAAAAATAAAAACTAACCTAAATTCCGAAGTCGCCTTAACTTCATATTTAATAAAATTAAAATCTTTTTGAAAATTTTCATTTAACCACTCTTTTATATATAAAACAATTCTCCCTTGTTATTTTTCATGATAAAAAATTTTGTTTCGAATTTCCTGTTAAAATAACCTTATATGACATAAATATCGAGTCTAAATCCGCAAAACAATTAGCATGTTTCATGAAAAAATGTATTATATCCGTCAGGTAGAATACGAAAAAATAAAAGACCCGTATTTTTTCTTTTTTCATGAAAATGAAAACTCGAAGAGATAGAAGCAGTTAAATTGGTATGACGTCACAATCACATATGTGGTTGTGACGTCACGTATCATGGCGCTATATCTGTATATGTATATATATATATATATATATATATATATATATATATAAATTCTATTAACTTATACCGGAATAACTTTTGCAATTCATCATATTTTAAAAAACAAAAAAATACGGGTCTTTTATTTTTTCGTAATTTACCTGATGGATATAATACATTTTTTCATGAAACATGCTAATTGTGAATCTTGTTGTATAAAAGAAAGCAACATGGCCTACATGTTTCGCACGTTATGAAAAAATATTAGGTTTCGCACACGGAATGTTAAAAAAAATGTATTATTAGTTTATGTCGTCGTACCAGGTATTCGGTGTTGTATGTGCAAAGCTAGTTAAGAGGAGGTCATGTATTGCTGTCCTTTTCTAATCAAAGAAATGATTTTTTCACAAAAACTAATAACTTTATCAAAAAATGAAGAGAAAGCCGCATCTTGTATAAAAAAAAGCAATATTTTCTTTGATAAGAAAAAATTAATTTTATTGCTTCGTTCTCAAGAAAACCTTGAAAAACCAAATTGTCCACCCTAACCTCTATGATTTAAGTTTTTCAAGGTTTTCTTGAAAACAAAGCAATAAAATAAATTCTTTCTAATCAGAGAAAATATTGCTTTTTTTATTACGAAATGCGGCTTTCTTTTCATTTTTTGCTAAAGATATTAGTTTCTGTAAAAAAACTCAATTCTTTGATTAGAAAAGGACAGAGATACGTGACCACCTCTTAAATGGGTATTGAGGTTACATGTATTTCAATTTGTAGCACAACTATATTCAGTTTGCTATACTTCACATAAAAAATATAGATAATTCCATACCTCATATGGTGACGTATGGAGTCATCTATACGTCACACTATAAGGTAGTAATTAGCAATGAAGCGATCGCCGAAGTCGTAAAATTGGTTAGTTTAATCGGCGTGTTTTGTTATTTCTTTCGACATTTTGTTACTTAATAAATTTAAAAAAAATACGGAATAAAAAAAAATTTGATTAATTATAAAAAAAATTAGTGCAAATAATGAAAAAAAATAGTACAAATTACAAAAAAATAATAATTATACTGAAAGTGAGACAGTGAAGAAAAAAAAAATATAAAATTTGCGTGATATGCGTGGTCAGCTTGTCAAATTTGTGACACATCAATGACGGTTCCGCAGACGATCCGCGTCTACACTGTCAACATACGTTTATTCAAATTCAAATCAAAAGAAAGAAGGATTGCAAATTTGTACATTTATAATTTTGTAGTCCCTCATACCTGCTACAACGACATAAAATTATCTACGCCATTTGGGAGTAAGAAGGATGAATACGGGGCGATTTGTTACTCGAATAGCAGTCAATCTCAAACACTCACAAAACAAAAAAATTAACAAACTCGCCCCTTATTCATCCTTCTTACTCCCAAATGGCGTATATAACTAATATGCACACAAATTATCAATCATGGTCTTCTGTTAATAATACACAACAAAGCATCTCTCCTACTTTTTCTTTTGTATATCTTTCGTGCTAATTAAAAAAGCATTATAAATATACGCACATAAATTATAAGTCACACTCTTTTTTTGAGTCAAAATTTCTCAAATTGACCACTAAAAATCGACTGATCGATTTTTACAGATCCTTTGGATATTTTGGAAGCTTTATATATAAAAATTAATATCCTAAAATGATTTTCTAAATTTTCAATTTTTCAAAAAGTTATTAATAAATGTAATTTCCAGAACCTTTTTTTTTAAATTGCAATACCTCGTTAAATAATTGGTGAATCCTAACGAAAGTTTTGCTATATATTTAGAAATAAAGAATATAAAAATGTATAATTTACGTAAAAAAATGTAATTTGTCAATAAATAATTAATTTTGCAATAAACAAATGTAAATTCAACAAACTTCTCGGTGTCGCAGCTGAAATTTATTTTTACATTTTTATTCCTTAATTAATTATCTAAATATCTGCACAATAAAATTCACGTGCTCCCTATTCATAAAAAAGATAAATATTTTAATATGTTACATAGCGGCTGTTGCAGACGCGCGGCGCCTACCGCTACGCCTGATGCTGAGTTTCCCGACACACTTATATTATCTATAATTTTCCACGCCGATTAATAAATCTTTAGAGAATAATTTATATATTATTTTATATTTATTTTAATTGTTTTTTAATAAATTTATATTTTAAAATATTTTACTACTTTTATCATAGAGCATTAGTAATAATTTGAAAAAATAATTTATGAATTTGTACTTAGTGCAAAACTTTGATTTTGGTTTGTTAGTGTAATATTAATAAACCGTGTAATGAAAATTCTTTAGAATGTAAGGTTTTTTCAAATTATTGCAAAATTTCTGTGATAAAAATAAAGAAATGTATTAAGAACTAAGTATAAATAAATATTAAATAATATATAATTAATTTTAAAGCACACTGTGTCCTAAATCCGCATTTAGACACACAGCTGCCTGTGACTTAAGTAGCCTATTGCACACTATGTTCGGCAAACTTCATGCTATACAATAATGAGCTACTATTAATTTTCATGAGAAATCTGTGGCTATTGACAATTGCGAGTCTTGCGAGCGAACCTTTATAACCAGATCTCTACCTCAGGCCGAAATCTGCTCTAACATCACCCAGTAATCCAAAATTGTTTTCGGTGTTTATGTCACATTTCGTTGGTTTAAACACCGAAAACATTTATCTCTTACCTATACACACATTGTTGACAAAGAAAAAACACATAATGCAAGACTCTTTTCTTTCTTTTTCTTGTTAAAAAACTCTTTGTATATATTTGAAAATTAATCGTATAGGAACAAACAGTATACATGAGTTTTGTGGTCTCTCCCTCCCTCCCTCCCTCTTTCTCTCTCTCTCTCTCTCTCTCTCTCTCTCTCTCTCTCTCTCTCTTTCTCTCTCTCTTTCTCTATAAGTCATCTGTACTTTTCAGTACAAATCAAACGTGAGAAAATAATTTTAATTGGGCAAATTATTCAAAAGAAAAAAAAAAAAATAATAATAATCCTTTTCCCAAATCTTTCCTTGTGTGTGTTTTTTTATTTATTCATATATGCTTATATTTTTTTACATATGTTGTAATGATAAAAAAATCCTAACCTCTTTTTAATTACTTTTATTAATTTTAAAAAATTCTTTAACTAAGGTTAGGATTTTTTTTAAAGGGTAAGTGTTGAAAATTACAATTTTAGTATAATTATATTTTTTTGTTTTCATTAGAAAAATAATTTTAAAAAATAATTTTTAGTCATTTTTTTCCAAATCTCTAAAACTGTAAGGGGTAGAGGTTTGGAAATTAATGTGTGTAAGTTTGTTGTATTCAATAAGTAAAAAAGAATATATTCAATAAATAAAAAGAATAATAATTTAAAACTTCAAGTCATTTAATCCTTTTACTGGAAACTTACATACAGACTTGCAACCTATACATTTCATGAATTTACACAAGCGTATAAGACTGTAAAATAGAAATATATAACATACAGTCTCAGAAACAGCTTCTTTTTTATTTATTGAATATAAAAAACTTACACATTAATTTTCAAACCTATATCTCTCTTAGTTTCAGAGATCTAGAAAAATAATGGAGTCGAACCTCTCCGCATAGTCTAAATATTAAAAAATATACATTAATAAATTGAAAATTTATTATTTATTGTTTTTTTTTAAATATTTAAATACAAAATAGTTTAATGTAATAAGATTGAACTATTTTATATAAAACATTCAACATAGTTATCTTACTTTAACATTGTAAGGTATTACTTTTCAATTTTTATATTAAAAATCATATGACATAATGAATGATTTTTTTTAAGATTGAAACCATAATACATGTTTTTAAGCATGAAATAGTTTGATCTTAGTGCATTAAACTATTTTATATTTAAATATTTAAAAAAAAAACAATAAATAATAAGTTTTCAATTTATTAATGCGTATTTTTTAATATTTAGACTATGCGGAGAGATTCGACTCCATTATTTTTCTAGATCTCTGAAACTAAGAGAGATATAGGTTTGAAAATTGGTATGTAAATTTGTCATGTATAATAAATAAAAAAGAAGCTATTTCTGAGACTGTTTGTTATATATTTCTATTTTCAGTCTTATGCGCTTGCGTAAATTCATGAAAATGTATAGATAACAAGTCTATGTAAGTTCCCAGTACAGAGAAATAAATGATTTGAAGTTTAAAATTATTTTCTTTTTTGTTCATTAAACATAAAAAAAACTTGCATATCTATTTCCAAACCTCCATCCCTCTCAGTTTCAAAGATTTGGAAAAATTACTGACAGTAGTAGTTTGCAAAAAGTCTAAATACTCTAAAATATATATTAATGAATTAAAATCTTATTATTTATTGCTGTTTTAAGAATATATAATGCTCTAAGATCAAACTATTTCATGCTTGAAAACATGTGTTATGGTTTCAATCTTAAAAAAAAATCATTCATAATGTAATATGATTTTTAATATAAAAATTGAAAAGTTATACCTCATGATGTTAAAGTAAGATACCTATGTTGAATGTTTTTTTTTTTATATAATATAGTTCAATCTTATTGCACTAAACTATTTTATATTTAAATATTCTTAAAACAGCAATAAATAATAAGTTTTTAATTAATAAAGGTAGTTCTCCACGGAATTCAATTACTGGACAGAGTTTGAAAAAAAATACACGAAATTCTTTGAGCTTCAAGGAATATGTTACAATTTTTTTGAGTATAGATTGCCAAACTAATTTAAAAAAAAAAAATTGTTAAAGTTTGCCTTTTATGCAT